>JARHVA010002626.1:0-1200000 GCA_037957365.1 Torreya grandis
TCCACTTCTTCGCATTGTGTCTCTTTGGTGTGAACCTCCTTAGTGTCAACCTTACTTTCTTCTTTCTTGACTGGGATCTCTACTACCTTCTCCATTTATTCTTTTTAGGCATCATCATCACATTCTTTTATCCTCAAGGTGCCCCTTTAGAATTAAAGCATGATTATTTTGCATCTTCCTCTACTAGGCCAAGATGGAATAGGCATTTAGTGCCTCTTCTATTGCTTTATCCCTTCTAGGTTCCATACTAGCAAAAAATCTTTGCTCTCTTTCTCTCCTATTCATTTTGGCCCTGTCTACCTTGGGCCACATTCTCTTTTATTTCTTTCCTTCTTTGCCTTTTCTTCTTTGGATTTTTTCTTCATAGATTGCCTTCTCTTGGCCTATGTTTTGCATTTATTTCTCTTCTACCTTTATCTCCTTAGCCTCCATTTGATCAATTTTAGCTTGGGACATGCCATTGGCCTTTATAGACCTCTCATTTTTAGTGCAATTCTAGAGATCAAATTGATGTGATATTAGTCTATAGACCCATGTCCTCCCCATTTATCACTTCAAATATTCCTCAGTTGGTGTGCTTGAGGGTGTTGCTTATCCATGTTTTTTTTCCTCATCAAGATTTTCACCTATTTCTCCTTCCCTCCCTTCCTCTTTCATCTCCCATGCCTTGCATGTTTCTCCTCTTATTTTCTCCACTCTTTGGCCTCAACCATCTCAATGGCTTCTTTTAACATCCCAACCTTTGTCATTTCTTCTCTTCATTCCTCCAGATCTAGTGCCTTTTATGTATCATCATTACTAAGGCTGAGTTTCCTCTATTTTCACATCTTCTTCTGCAATTTAGTCTGAGGGGATGGAGTGGGGATCCATTTACTTGATGAGGAGTCATCTTCCTTAGGAAAAATGTATACATCCCTCCAACTATTTCTTCCTCCATCTCCTCTTACTCCTTTATGTTAGATAAGATTATCTTGGGCACAACAAGAGGAACCTTCCCCTTCTTCTTTTCTCCTACACTAGGGAAAGACTTTGGAATGAATCATACTCACTTATTTATGGATTCCAAAGGAGAGGATTCTTATTTTAAGGTGATTTTGAGCCTTAGATGTCCTCTATCTCTTCTAAATTATCCCCCTTATTATTCTTAGGATACTTATTCTCTGTTAGCATCAAAGTTCCTTCATCATCGATCTAGATTGGGGGGTCTTCACTCTACTCAGAACTAAGGCCCTTATTTAATTACTTCATCTCATAGTATAATCTATAGATGTGTTCAAGTATAGTTTCCTCCTAAAAGGGTTAGATATTTAGGTGATCTAATTCATCCTCTTCATCCTCAGTGGCCTTTCTATCTATGTGATTGAATTGGTGCCTCATCCTACACCTCTCCATATCTAGTTCCTTTACTAGAATGTCTAACTATTGGACATTAGGGATCTAGCACAGTGTATCCCTAAAATATCTTATTGAGAAGGAATAGGGGATTTTTAGCCACCCTAACATATTTCCATCAACTATCAATAAGTGCACTACACAATAGTGTCGCATTATAGAAAGGTTGTCATTATAAACATACTCTAAGGGAGCCCTTGAGGGATATGCCATTATAGCCCAAAGGCCTCTATGTACTTCTTGCACCAACCCATGACATGAGTCTTATACTTAGTATTAAAAGAGTGGGATCATGAAGTCTTTGTACTTCTATGCTAGGGAGTCATTATGGTCTGGATGGACCCAGAGGTTATCCTCATCCCCTTTTAGGATCCTAATCTCTTACATGATAATGAGGATGAGAATGTATGCCCACCTGGCTTCTCCTTTTTCTCTATGGCACTCTTACACATTCTTCACAAATTCATCAGTGATGAAATTGGAAATATTGAACTATTTTCCCTATGCCATATGATAGGCAATGTAAAGGTATGCCTTCATCACATCAGTCAATTGATCACCTAGGCATAGCTTAGAGTTTATAATGCATGCCTCTACCCTTATGTCAAGGTCCTTGCACTCTTTGATGGGGAATACAAAACCCCCTTGAATTACTTTAGGAGCTAGGATATGTGTTTTACCTCCTCATCATGATCCATCATCTGATGGATGTTCTTACCAGTATTTCGGTTCCCAATTATTCTCTTTATAAAATTCACTAAAATATTCATGAACCTCCTTAAAAATTAGATGTAGTCCTTGTAGATGCATGAGAGAAGGAATTGTACCATATCCTCTAACTTCCTAAATCATGGTAACTCATAGATTTGAGTTGTACTAAAATTATTCAATTTGTCTCAGATCAAGACATCAACTAAGGCATCACCTTGCATCATCTTCTACCCTATATCCACCATCCAATCTTGTACAAGGTCTTGTAGATGATTGGACATGTGGTGGTTATATTATTTTAACTAGCATACATGCAAAAAATGGTGCCAATTCACCTCATCATGACCTGTAAAGGAATCTACATTACTTGGTAGGACATTTTGGTGATTTTAGCCTTCACCTATGCCATGCTCACTGCTTCCACATGTGGTGATACTATTTTTGTTAGGGATGACTCAGGCACTATACACACCCGTTTTGGTTCTTGTTGCACCTATTTATATCTTGATCCCTTCTATTTCTTCACCATTCTAAAACTACTAGTGTTGAAACATAGTAGGTTTGGTTTACCTAAGCCTTGAATGGTGATGGCACATCTATAGTCATGGGATTTGTGACTATTCTCTTGGATCTCAAGCTTTGATAGCCTTTAATGGTGGCTTGAGAATCAACTCACTCTTCTAACTATCTATTTTCTAAAAAAATCCTTTCTCTACACTTCTCGAAATCACTCTTACTATGAATATAATCCTTCCTAGTATGCAACCATTCACTCCTAGTACCTAAAAGTGCTCAAATTCTCACTGGTGTAGGGTTTTTACACCTCATCTCTCTAGTTTTTTATTAGGTTCACTCTTAGTCTTAAGTTAATATAAACTTTATAACCTAAGCAAGTCTATTGCCTACTAATTTATACCCTTTCCTTATCTACCATCATTAATATAGGTGCTTTATGGCATGGTGGCACCTTGATTTCTTAGAAAATGCAAAAAATTATGAAATCTACAAAAATCCTTTATCATTAATACATTAATTACATATCTTTATGCCTCCACTACCACTTCATTAAATGTTCTCTAATAATAATTTGGTGAAGTGACATTTAGTTCAAAATGGTCACTTCTCACTTAAACCTAGGTGGATGCTAGCTATCTCAAATGATTTCTCTCCTATGCTTGTTCACTTGGCATGACCTTTGCCTTCCTTATTGTAACCTAGGAAAAACACCTCACATACACATGATTTAACCTCCTCGATTCTACTTTATCTTCTATCTATGCTTCTATTTCAAGCATGCTTATCTATTTTGGTTTATCTCTTTTACTTCATCTTGCTTTAGCCTATCTTACCCCATACAAATCCCTTGTGTTGGCCCTCTAATGCAATGTATTCTCTCATAGTTCTCTTGCACACTATTAGATTGTGCATCTTCAATTTCTTCCTTGTGCCCAACCATGTTTATCATCTTCACATTATTCTTTAGTCTCTGGTGTATGATCATTTGATGCATGCCTATTAAAATATGGTGAAAAGGTTATCCATATGCTTATGTACATTTTCCTTTTATTCACAAATCTTCAAAGTCGAGTAACTTCCTCAAATCTAATAAATTAGGAATCTAGCCCTAGGTGATTAGAAAGCAATTGGTCTCAACTCACCCAACTATTATTATACATAGAATCACCATAGTAGTTCATTTTTAGGCCTTTAAGAGCCCTCTAATGTTCACCTTGTGCACATGGTTATTATGTGTCTTCTATTTTCATATGGTGAGTTTTACATTCCAACCACTTAGATGTCTGGCCTCATGTACTTAGAGAGTGTAGGTGCTCGACTCACCTAAGTGGAATTATGCATGAAAGGATAGAGTAATTCATGTATGATCTTGGAATCACCCTTTATTTGGAACCTTGTGCATCTATTTCTATGTGCTTATTTTTTGAGTTTGATGAGTCTCTCACACCTGCCACTTAGGTGTATAGCCTCAAGAACTTAAAAAGTGTAAGTTCTTGACTCACCCAATTAGAATTATGCATGAGAGGCTATATGGATTCACTAGAGCTAGGTTTAATTCATGCACCCGTAACTTAGGTGTCATGGCCTTATGTGCTTAAAAATCATAAGTGATCAATTCACCTGGCTATAATTATACATGAAGTGCCAATAGATAATTCCTTATGGCCACCATGCACCACTTATTACCTCTTTACACTATACAAGGAACAAAAATAAATGAAAAAAGATGGTTTGGATTACACCAAACTATATCCTAGCTAACTCAAATTTAAACTGACTAGTGACCAAAAATTTGGTATTATTATGATGTAAGTGCCATCCTACTACTAATACAACTTCAATCAATTTCCATTGAAATACCCTGGGAGCATTTCAATAGACAACATGTGCAACTTGCATGTGCTTGTCTCTAATATGTGGTGGATGATGTATGGTCCCATCTACCTTATTTGTAATTTTCCTAGGTGCTTAAGGTACTTTGAGTCATAGAGTAGCACCAATGCTCTTTCATTCAGCTCCTTACACTTTTTGTGCTAGTCATGCTAGAGCTTTTAGCACGCCTTTTTGATTTACTAACTCCATCTTGCTTAGGAATGCTTTTCATCCAAGATCTCTAGGTCTTCCAACCTTGTGTTTAAATATTCTTGGTCATCTAAGTGACCAATCCATGCAATGCATAAGGATGACACCATGAATTCCATGGGGAGAATTGATTCAGTGTTAAACACTAGTTGAAAGGGTGAAGCTTTACTCAGGCACTTATATGTCATGTGATACACCCATAGTATTATTGGACATGATCATCCCAATCCTTGTGACCAATGTTGCATATATTTTTTAGGCACATTCCTAATATCTTTTTAAATGCTTTAATGGTGTCATTTTATTATGGGTGATACCTGATGACCTTGTGGTAAACCACCATGTATTCAGTTAAGAAGATCTACACCATCTATTTGATGAAATGAGTGACCCTATCACTAGTCAAACTTAATGGGCATCCATATCAAATTATTATGTTATCCTAGATGAAAATCATGACTATTTTGGTTGTATAATATTTTATTATTATGGCCTTAGCCCACTTAGTGAAATAGTCAGTGGATGCCAAGATATACCTTACACCTATGCACTATGCTATGAAAGTTATTGGTCCAATAAAATCAATGGCCCATTTCATAAATGGTGCCTAGAAAAGAATGGGGATGATAGGCATCTCATCCCAGTGGTTGGGATTCTTGATGTGATAGCATATGTCACATGCCTTGGTGTACTCCTTTGTATCTTGGAACAGGCTTAGCCACCACAAGCCTGACTAAAATATCTTATGTACCATTGCTTCTCTAACATAATGGCCTCATACAATTACCTCATGAAATTATTATAATATGGAGTCTCTTTCATGTTATAAAATGCACTAGTGCAAGACTTCATCTCTACTTAGTTTGTATATCTCCCCTTTAATGAGTTGAAAGGGGGTGGCACAAACCACAAGTTGCTTCTTCTCCTTTTTTGACATGGTCTAGGGTGCAAACCTAGACATTAGGAAGAGAAAATATCCTTTAAATATTTAAGGATGTGATAGACTTTATACAGTTGTGCATCTGACATGTCATCCTCAATTCTCACCACCATGTCACTAGAATTTATGCAAGATAAATGATTTGGCCCCAAGTTTTACTTACCAAGTTTAATAATAATAGAGAACTTAAACTCCTTAAATATAACTATCCATTTGCATATGCACCCATGTAAAATAGTCTTATTCACAAGGTACTTGATCACCTCATGATTAGTGAAAAAAATGAATGGGATTACCAATAGATATTTCTTAAATATTTGTAAAGCATAGACCATTGTTAATGCTTCACACTCGATGGTGGTGTAATTTTATTTTGCTTATGTCAACTTCCTATTTGTGAAGGAGATGGGATGGTCAATCTTTCCCTCTCCTAGTTGTGCCAATATGACACTAATTATGGAGCCTAAAGCATTGACATGGATGTGGAAAGGATTAGTCTAATCTAGAAATTGTAGAATTGGCATGCTAGCCAACTTTAGCTTAATTTTATCAAAAGCTTCCTCTTATGCCATACCCTAATATAACAAGACATATTTGTAAAATAAATCCTCCATAGGCACTACGATCTTTGAATATCTTTGTATAAACTTCCTATAGTAGCCATAACGGCATAGGAAGGCATGAACATCTTTCTACATTGAAGGAATCTAGAGCTGAATTATGATGGCTATCTTCATAAGGTCAACAAGAAAACCATCCTTGCAGATGATGTGCCTAAGCAATGTTCCAAAGGGGGTTGTAAAGATGCACTTAGTTAGGTTTAAATATATATAGAGCTACCTTCACCTCTTAAACATGAGTTACAAATTTTCATAGTGGTCCTTTACAAGGCCATACATAGTCTAGTCATTGAGATAGACTTGGAAGAACCTATGGATGAAGTCCTTGAAAGTAATGATCACCACTTTGGAAAATAAAATTGGTGCATTTTTTAGTCTAAAGGGCATCATATTATAGTAAAAATAACCCCATTTAGTCATAAAGGTTATTTTGGACTTATCCTACTCCTTGATCTGCACCTAATGGTAGCTTGAGAAACCACTAATAAAAGTATAGATTTTACAACCTACAATTCCATCCAAGACCTCATCAGTGAATGGGGTTAGGAACAGGTTAATGAAGTAGGTGGAATTCAAAAGTCTATAATAGATGTAGATCCATATGTACCCATCCTTATTAATGATTATGACCATCAATCTCACCCACTCAGACTCTTATATAGGGTAGATGGTGTTAGTAGCCATAATTCCATCAATTTATATTTTTACCTTAGCATGAAGATTGGGATTCATCTTATATAGGTGCTTCTTGATAGGCCTCACACCATCCACTAGCTTGATGCTCAATTTACCAAGGTAAGGGTGGGTTCCCTTCATGTCCTAGTAGTTACATGAGAATAAGTCCTAAAATTACTTCACGAGGTCTATGATTCATGTCATCTCTACCTCAGACCAGTAGGCACCTATAGTGGTAATCTTCAACTTACCTTCTACATTAATGTCTATTTTAGTGGTCTTAAATGGTGTGTAGAAGGGTTAATTCCTCTCTTGATGAGATCATTTAACTACCTTGGTCCCCTCAGTTGTTTCAATTAGAAGATGAGTTGGATTTTCTTCATCCAAGGCACTATCATCCATAAGGTGCACAAGTTTTTGTCATCTTGTTAGAACCTTCCAATTACACTACTTCTAAGTCTCATCATCCTCTTTGTTAGATTCATTATTTAGAACTTGTTTTTCAAATAATTTTAGGAGTGATATCCCTTTCTCCCTAAACATGCCTCTAAGGATCTCTTCTAAGATGGTAGTGTCCTCAAACACTACCCTATAAATGACTTGTAGTGGCTCCAGTAGCTCTAAACACTATGATGATAAGGATAAGGTGTGCATAAACCTCTCTTTGATTACCTCCTAGTACCCTATCTCTCACAAAATTTAATTAATAACATACCATGCTCATGCCCATGTTTTCAAATTCTTGTAAAAGGCATGCACCCATAGGCTTCTAGGTGTGTTCTTGTTATAGAAAATCTAAGTTTCTTCACACAAGTACACATGCATGATTGGGTTAGAATCACCTGAGTAAGTAAGTATGTCTAAGTCCTCATTAATTTTTCCAAACCTAGTGCATATTTTTTCCTTTACATCTTACCATGTTGGTAAGCTAGGCATTTATACTGCCCACCATCAAGTGGCAATGTTCTTTAGGTTATGCACCAGTGTACCCATCCTATTTATTTCCTTGGGAATTCATGCTTCAATGTCATGGACATAGTTCTCTATAGGCTAGCTCACTCCATATTTTGGGATCATTGTAAGCTTCCCTTTACTCAACTAAAACACCCTTTTTCCTACCTTTTTGGCATGGGCAACCCATTTATTTTGAATATTCTCAATCCTAATCAATCCCATTCTAGTTGGTCTTGGCTTAATTATCCACACTAGGTAGCACCTTCAGCTAGTCACTTCATAAGCCTCTTCAACCCATTGGTGCCCATAATATCTACAATGATACCCTTCAAGATCCCAATAGGTAATGCTTAATTTATTTTGTCCATAAACAACATATGAGGGGAGGGATTCAAGGGTGGACATCCCATGTTATCCCAAGTGGTTTTGGTCAAGATGTTAACCTCAATGTTCATATCCACAAGGACCTCATAAACAGACCATCTATCGATGGTGGCATTTATTAATAGTTCTTATTTATACTCTATATTTTGAGTATGCCTTACTTCACACACCCACTCCATATACAACATATAAACTACAATCATTTGAGGCATGAACTCCTCCTTTGGTCTCTTCCCTACATGCTCTAAAAGCAAGTTTTTAAGTAGGGATAACATCCCTTCAAATTGTAGGAGGCATAAGATCTTGATCAAATCTTATACTTCAACCTCCTAACTATCTTGATTCTAGTATGAGGCACTTTCTTGTGCCTCTATATCTATATCTAGTTAGATCCCTCCCTATAAATTTTTTATTACACTCATGGCTTGTTGTAGTATGTCCTTATATCATACTACATTAGGATATCATATAAATTTTAGTTCAGGTCAAGTTATGCACTCAATGTGGCTTGACTCACCATATTTTAAGCATAAATATTTTGTTAGTATAGTAGGTGACTATGTGGTGAACCCACTCTGATTTGTAGTCTACACCTTAGGTAATTCCTTACAAGTATGTTATAGATCAGGAGCCCATTTCTCTTCTTTTTTATCATGCTAAACCATGGTGGCACTATTATCTATGTTAGGCTGACATTGAGTTAGATTTTTGTACAAGTATAGGCAATCCTTGAACACATATGGTCCCCAACAATATCCACATGATGGGTACATGGGGCAATCACATTGGTAGTGATCAGTTGACCCAAACTTGTAACATTATCATAGTGGGAATCTTCCTCTACCATGTCCTCCACCTCACCTGCACGTGACTCACTAATTCCCATAGCCAATATTTTTCTATCCATAGCCTTTATTTCCTTGGCTTGACTACCTACTAGCTATGGTTGTTGCCTTCCATGTGCCTCTCTCCATAATTTGGTGTATCTCATCAATGACTCAATAATCCACTATTAAATGAGTATAGGCATCACACATCTTATAATAGATAGTAGTGTTTACTTGACTAGCATGCTATAATAGCGGATAGTTTTGAGAGTCATGTGGCCCATGAAAAACTTCACAACTGAAAAGTAAGGTACATACATTTCTTTATGGGTAATTATTCTTGTTATGCCCTTCAATCTCACAATTACTACACCATAATCCACTATGAGTGTCATACATCAAACCAGCAGTCAACTTCTATAGCTAGGAGGTCATTAATGTGATTTAGGCCTCCATAAAAGGGTTGATCCTAATGTTAGTGCTGCTTACTACCTTGACCCAGAGTGTGGTGTCAAGCACTTCATGGGGTCCAAGAAGGTATTCATGGGAAAAACTCTCTTAAAAGGTATTATCATGCCCCCAAAAAACCATTACACATATTGGGATGGTGGATATCATATGGAAGCTTAGAAAGGAGGCTCTTAAATTGTGTCATATAGGTGTACACTCTCAAATAGCCCTTGGTTGATTTCCTTAAGCACCATGATGCTCTATTGTTTAAACTCAAAAATATCAAATTCCTTTCAAGAAGCCCTCCATCAGTATATCATAATCAATCATAGCTTAGTTTAGATCAAATTTTTGATACCATGTATGGGTGTAATCCAACGAGGCAATCATGATCTAAGTCACCTTGTGCTCTAATTGGGTGATACCATGAGTGTGCCATTAGAGTTCACACTTTATCACATGCTCTAGAGAATTCTCTACACTATAATACTTAGGTAAGTGCATCATTATTTAATAATAAATCTATTGATGGGGTGGTGCTAGATTTTAAGGAATTTATCCCCCTAGCATCTATGTTGGAGGTGGTCCTCTAATGCCTCTAACTATAGGGTTAAGCACTAACCATGTTGGTGTAAGTTTCATCATTGAGATCAATGGTGTAGTACTAATCACTTTTGGTATTGGGCCATGTCCTATGAGCTATTGCCTAGTCTACACAGCTAACATCCTCTAAACAAGAATGCTTACACTTTTATTCTAGATTCTTAGGTTGGTGTTCACTAGTTTCATGGTATTTTGGTTTAATTATTTGTAAGGTATCACGTGTTTGATTATAGATTCTTGGTTTAAAGTTTGAATTATATCAAATTTAGTGTCGATAATAGGGTCATTTATCATTCTTTTATCTTCTGGTGGAGAATCTAGTGTATGATCTTGCACTTTAGGTTCAAAATGGGTAAGTGCTTATGGTGCATCCTCATTCACCACATCTTTTAGGAACCTAAAGCATTTTTTACCTAATGAATGAGCTCAGTTTCTTACTTCTTCCTCTCTCTCATCATGATACTATAATTCAAGGTATCCTTCCCCATGCCCTTCTTGCTCACTATAGGTCTTCCCATTACTTCCAAGTTCTATATCCTCTATCATCTTACACCTTTAGTTATTATAGATCTACCTTTAGATCTCTCAAGTGTCAGGTTGCTTATCCCTTTCCATCATGCCTCACCTACACTTCCCCTTCTCACCTTATATTCTTTCTCATATGCATAAGGATTTTAGTCTTCCATTTTTATGGTTTCAATACTATAATCCACCAGTAATTTCTTTAGTTCAATGTTGATCCCTCTTATGAATGCACCCATTGGTTCATGAGATAACTCATACTCTGCTTCTTTAGGGCAAGAGAAGTTTGACACTATGAATTTTAACATTTAACTCTTTAGTTATCTGCTCCACCACTTGTCTATAACACACATCCAAACATCATCTAGGCTTTCAATCCTCTCTAGATTCTCCTTTGTCCACTCAAAATACTATCCATATATTCATCTTTTGGAGGTGGTATAGGCTACCAACCATTGGTACACATGTTTAGGTAGTTCACAAAAGAATACCTCATATAGTGCATCATATAGGTAGGTTTGCATAGATTCTCTTGGCTTATGTCTTTGACATGTTGGATGCTTCTACATGAAATTATCTTCTAATTGCTCTAGTAAACACTTGATGTTCTTGAGTGAAATTCATATCATCACTCTTTGCACCATTAAAATAACAAAACTCAACATGGGTCCCAAAAATGGAACCAAAATGTTGTAGAAAAGTCTCCTTGTTTATCCCATGTGCTTAGTCACATGCTTATTAATCAATTCAAGTTATTTCTATATTTAATATAGATAGGTGAAATCATATCAAAATTATATGATACATAAAATTTAAATGCACTATTACACTATAATTATTTTCACATAAGGTGCAAGCCTTGTGCACTCACCTAAAGCATAGTAGTGAAGGGAATAGGGCCCACATTTGGCTAGTTGAAACATGATATAACCCTAGTCTCAATGGGACTTAGTAATTAGTAAAATGGGTTTAGGAAGACTACCATTACATGTCATCTTGGATAAGATTAGGAGGTACAAGCTTATTCAAAAGCACTAGCTTTGGCCATGGTGATGCAAGTCAGTATTAGACTAGTTAGTAAAGTGTCATTTATGCACTTAGTGAAATCGGGGAATAGCTCATACTCAGATGCTCATTCATCTATTTATCACTCTAGGCATAGGTGTCATGGCTTAGGCACATTCCTATCTCAACACTTAGGATAATTTCCATCCCTGTGAAGGTTTACTATGTTAAATAGAGATGCCATTGATGTCAGGGGTAAACCTTCATAAGGCAATAGGTTAATATATATAATTTATGCTATCATAACTATTAGATTCAAGTCATAAACACAAAATAATGTTGAAACAATCTAGATAATATCAACACTCAATTATTTAAAAAAACATTATTCATTAATTCATAATTTTAGTATAAAAAGTTCATAACATGAAAACAAAGCCTATGCATTTCTTTGAAACTACTCATGCCCAGCAAGTCATAGGTGAGCTTGGGCTATACATTAAAACTTATTGATATAGTTCATGTTGATTGTAATATGCGTATGGTGTCTCTCAATTTTAGTAGAGCTTCATTATCATTAATCTCATCATGTTTCCTTCAGGTTTAAGCTCATTTTTTTAGGTAGAGGAACATCTTTTTTTTAGGTCAAAAGGGTACATGTTAGGTGTTAAGATTTCACTAAGGGTTGTTATGCCACCAACTCCACTACTTTGACACCCACACTCTCTAACTAATCCAAGTGGATCTCTCTATTTATGAAAAAATAAAAGTCTTAAAATTTAGTTCAAATCATTTTCACATTGTAGTACTCATCAAGAGCTTTCTATCACTTTTTGTGGTTCGAAAAATAGAGTCTGGATGCTCAAGATATGGTCATTTGAAGATTTGTCAAAAAAAATCACTTCCAACATTTGGCACGTGATTCAAAAAATGTATTAAAATTTGGACCTATCAGAGGTTGACACATGGCATAGTTTAGGAATGCCAAGTAAACCAATCTCCATTTGACACATGACAAATAATTATGGGGAAAAAAAATTGTTAGGTGTTTTATTTGATGCACATGATATTTGACATTTTCAAATCAAAATAAGAGCCAAACCTCCACACCACAAACACTAAATGCATCCCTCCTTCCTAGGCATTTAAATAGGCTAGGTGGCATCCAAAGTTGGCACCCAAATCTTTCTAATTTGAAAGCTTCAACAAAAAATTTATTTAAAGCATTAAAACAACCACTCCCAGTAAATGTGGGACTAATCCCTTAGTCAAAGCGTGCCAAAAGAGGAAGGACGCCCTTGCCCACTTCCCTAGGCACCTAGAATAGAGGAAGAGGGTTTGGAACTTGAGACCTGGTACCTAAAAGGCTAAGGTCTTGACTGCTTTAGCCACGGTGGTTGAAATGCTATAAAATGGAGTAATTTTTAAATGTGTGGACATGGATTTCTGACTGTGTTTTATTTTTAAGAGGCTGAGAGCTAGATGGAAGCTTGGAGATAGCTACCAAATGGAATTTTCTCTAATATCTAACCTTGTACATAGTAAGTAATCCTTTCTAATTATGTTTTTTAATTAATAAGAGAATTTTATTATTATTATTTGGATATACCAATAGATTGAATGAAGGACCAAAGCAATTTCGGAAGGGGATTGAAGACTGAGGAAGGATTCCATGTGACTGAGCTTGAGTTTATCATCAAGGTGGAGTTCTTGGATAGAGATCAAGCCTGAGGGAAGTTGTGCAGCGTTTAAAGAATTTGTAAGCCATTTCTTATGCAAATTTAATAGAAATGGTCCTCACTATTGGGCAAACCCAGAGATGTAGGCAAAATATACTGAACTCTGTTATCAATTTCATGTGGTAATTTGTCATTTTTACATGTTTTATTTTCAAGTATTCTAATTTTTAATTAATCAATAACTCATGCAATATTTGAAAAATTGACAATTTATGACATTTAATTTTTAAAACAAAATCTAATTTTATTGGTTAATGGAAGATATCAGTGTTTTGACAATTCTAATCCAATTCGATAACCAAGAATACTTTGCCAAAAAATTTGCAAGTTCTTTTGAGTATTTTCAAGAATTTGATTATTTTTGATAAATTCAGAATCCATATGTTTAAAACTTCACTTTGAGTTTTTTAGTGGTGTTTACGGAGCAATTTGGTATCAGAGTAGTTGATCAATGGGATTTAACAGTTGGTTGTTGTTTTTGCTTCTATTTTGTCATTTGTTTCAATTTTTGTGATTTGATAGGTGCAATGGGAAAGTTATCAAATAGAGCCAAGCTTGATGAGCTTGAAGCATATAACCAACAAATCCAGGAAGAGAATGCTTTTCTGAGAGTAATATTGTGCTCCTTGGATGAGGAGATTGCCTAATTGAAAATGGAGTTATGAGCCAAGGATGAGCTCATGGAAAAACTACAAAATGGTGGACAAGTGAAGGATTTGCCTTCCACTATAGATGCAAGCACTATGACAGATGAAAAAATTGTAAGTGCATGTAAGTCATCAATTGATTTTCCTTCCCATGAAGAATCTAGTAACAATGATTTTGGTAAATTTGAATAATATACAAAAGGAATATGTTCAAAATTACTTGTTAAAATGGGATTTAATGGAAAAGGCCTAGGAAAATATGGCCAAGGTGATACTAACCCCATTCAAATAGAGAACAAGCCTAATCATGCAAGGTTAGGATATAGATCTGGTATTCAGAATGAAACAAGTGAATGCTCTGAGAAAGCAGAAGCAAGGTGTGTTATGGAGAATTTTAAATCCTCTTGGATGGAAGGTAAAACACATTCTTTTCACCACACTTGCAATCATGTTGATTATAATTCTACCAAACAACATTAATATTTCAATGTTCCTTTTGATTATGGTACACAAAATGTGTGGCATGTTTATCCGTGCATTTTTTTTGGATTGTCTAATCATTGTGTAGCCAAATGTTGGAAACGCAAATCTTTGTTAGGAAAGATTTTGAAAGACTATTTAGAAGTGGACATTGGGTTGAAAAGTGTTGGAGACTTCAACCATCACACCATCCTAGAAATGGTAAGATTGAGATGGTCTATAAACCTATCAATGAGGTAATTAATGAAGTTAAATCAACCCATACAAATGTTACTAAATCCACTAAAGAAATCTCACCAACTAATCAGGAAAATTTGATTAAGAGGGTTGGTAAACAAATTTTGAAATTCATGTTGTCATGATTAGTGGATTGATAATGCATTCATGTTTTGGGATCCTTGTTATGTGATGATAAAGGACATTCACCATGCTTTGAATGTTGATATGGTTTATTGGAGTGGCCTGTAGAAAACAACCAAGGGACAAGTTAAACATACTTGGAATATTTTCTCATGTTTGGGATTTTGAAACTTCATTTTTATACATTGAAAACAATATATGTAGTTTATATGGACATGAGTAGTATGTTTATTTTGATAAATTTGCATTGCAGTTTATATATTGTCTTTTATATTGTGCAAATAGAGGCTTATAAGACCCTTTATGGGCACCATTTGTAATTGTACTAATTATACAAACTATTTGTAGCCATCCATGATATTTGCACATTCTCTAAGACCCTTATTCATTTTTGGGAATTTTATTGTAACTATCAATTGTGGTTACAAATAGCATGTAAAATTATTACACTAACAAATTGGTTTGTAGTTGCACTTGGTGAACAATTTGTAGTGATTGGCAGATGCACCATTTTTGAGATGCGACATTTGAGCAAGCAGTGTGTTTCTATCCACAATGTGGCAATGGGTAGATATTTGTTTTTCACTAACATTTCAAGGATTTAATTTGAATTTTGAATCGTTACTATGATATGTTGTAGTGATATTTTTATAGAAGCATTTTTAATGGAGACCATGCTTTTGGGGTCCAAAAGCGCTTAGTGGGGAGGTTTGATCCAGGTGGATCTCTCCATTTGTGAAAAAATAAAAGTCTTCAAATTCAATTGAAATTATTTTTAGTAGTACTCATCGAGAGATTTCTATCACTTTTTGCAGTTCAAAAAATGGAGTCCAGAAGCTCAAGATACGGTCATTTGAATATTTGTCAAAAAAAATCACTTGTGACATTTGGCACGTGATTCAAAAAATGTATCAACATTTGGACCTATCAGAGGTTGACACATGGCATAGTTGAGGAATGCAAAGTGGACCAATCTCCATTTGACACATGGCAAATAATTAGGGGGAAAAAAAATGGTTAGGTGTTTTATTTGATGCACATGATATTTGACATTTTCAAATCAAAATAGGTGCCAAATCCCCACGTCACAAACACTAAGTGCATCCCTCATTCCTAGACATTTGAATAGGCTAGGTGGCATCCAAAGTTGTCACCCAAATCTTTCTCATTTGAAAGCTTCAACAAACTTTCTATTTAAATCATTAAAACAACCACTCCCAGCAAATGTGGGACTAATCCCTTAGTCAAAGTGTGCCAAAAGAGGAAGGATGCCCTTGCCCACTTCCCTAGCCACCTAGAATGGAGGAAGAGGGTTTGGAACTTGAGACCTAGCACCTAAAAGGCTAAGGTCTTGATCGCTTCAGCCACGATGGTTGAAATTCTATAAAAGGGAGTAATTTTTACTTGTGTGGACATGGATTTTTGACTGTGTTTTATTTTTAAGAGGCCGAGAGCTAGATGGAAGCTTGGAGATAGCTACCAAATGGAATTTTCTCTAATATCCAACCTTGTACATAGTAAGTAAGCCTTTTTAATTATGTTTTGTAATTAAAAAGAGAATGTTATAATTATTATTTGGATATACCAATAGATTGAATGAAGGACCAAAGCAATTTTGGAAGGGGATTGAAGACTGAGGAAGGATCCCATGTGACTGAGCTTGAGTTTATTAGCAAGGTGGAGTTCTTGGATAGAGATCAGGCTTGAGGGAAGTTGTGCAGTGTTTCAAGAATTTGTAAGCCATTTGTTGTGCAAATTTAATATAAACGGTCCTCACTATTGGGCAGACCTGGAGATGTAGGCAAAATATGCCAAACTCCATTATCAATTTCATGTGGTAATTTGTCATTATTTCATGTTTTATTTTCAAGTATTTTGATTTTTAACTAATCAAGAACTCATGCAATATTTGAAAAATTGACAATTTACGACATTTAATTTTTAAAACAAAATCTAGTTTTATTGGTGAATGGAAGATATCAGTCTTTTGACAATTCTAATCCAATTAGATAATAGAGAATACTTTGCCAAACAATTTTCAATTCCTTTTGAGTATTTTCAATAATTTATTTATTTTTGAGAAATTTAGAATCCGTATGTTTAAAACTTCACTTTGAGTTTTTTAGTGGTGTTTATGGAGCAAGTTGGTATCAGAGCAGTTGATCAATGAGATTTAATAGTTGGTTGTTGTTTTTGCTTTTATTTTAGCATTTGTTTCAATTTTTGTGATTTGATAGGTGCAATGGGCAAGTTATCAAATAGATCCAAGCTTGATGAGCTTGAAGCATATAACCAACAAATCTAGGAAGAGAACGCTTTTCTGAGAGCAAGATTGTACTCCTTGGATGAGGAGATTGCCCAATTGAAAATAGAGTTACGATCCAAGGATGAGCTCATGGAAAAAATACATAATGGTGGACAAGTGAAGGATTTGCCTTCCACTGTAGATGCAAGCACTATGACAGATGAAAACATTGTAAGTGCATGTAAGTCATCAACTGATTTTCCTTCCCATGAAGAATTTAGTAACAATGATTTTGGTAAATTTGAATAATATACAAAAGGAATAGGTTTAAAATTACTTGTTAAAATGGGATTTAATGGAAAAGGCCTAGGAAAATATGGCCAAGGTGATACTAACCCCATTCAATTAGAGAATAAGCCTAATTGTGCACGGTTAGGATACAGATCTGGTATTCAAAATGAAACAAGGGAATGCTCTGAGAAATCAAAAGCAAGGTGTGTTATGGAGAATTGTAAATCCTCTTGGATGGAAGGTAAAACACATTCTTTTTGCCACACTTGCAATCATTTTTATTCTAATTCTACCAGACAACATAAATATTCCAATGTTCCTTTTGATTATGGTACACAAAATTTGTGGCACATTTATCCATGCAATTTTTGTGGATTGTCTAATCATTGTGTAGCCGAATGTTGGAAACATAAATCTTTGTTAGGAAATATTTTGAAAGACTATTCTCCTAGAAAGAGTTCTAAAAGTAGCAATAAGAATATGTTTTTCAATAGAGTGGACAAAAGGTTTTGTACTCATTGTAACAGAAGTGGACATTGGGTTGAAAAGTGTTGGAGACTTCAACCATCACACCATCCTAAAAATGGTAAGATTAAGATGGTCTATAAACCTATCAATGAGGTAATTAATGAATTTAAATCAACACATACAAATGTTACTAAATCCACTAAAGAAATCTCACCAACTAATCAGGAAATTTTGATTGAGAGGGTTGGTAAACAAATTTAGACATTCATGGTGTCATGATTAATGGATTGATAATGCATTCATGTTTTGGGATCCTTTTTATGTGATGATAAAGGAAATTCACCATGCTTTGAATGTTGATATGGTTTATTGGAGTGCCCCATAGAGAACAACCAAGGGACAGGTTAAACATACTTGGAATATTTTCTCATGTTTGGGATTTTGAAACTTCATTTTTAAACCTTGACAACTTTATCTACAGTTTATATGGACATGAGCAGTATGCCTATTTTGATAAATTTGCATTGAATTTTATATGTTGTCTTTTATATTGTGCAAATAGAGGCTTATAAGACCCTTTATGGGCACCATTTGTAATTCTACTAATTATACAAACTATTTGTAGCCATGCATGATATTTGCACATTCTCTAAGACCCTTATTCATTTTTGGGAATTTTATTGTAACTATCAATTGTGGTTACAAATAGCATGTAAAATTATTACACTAACAAATTGGTTTGTAGTTGCACTTGGTGAACAATTTGTAGTGATTGGCAGATGCACCATTTTTGAGATGCGACATTTAAGCAAGCAGTGTGTTTCTATCCACAATGTGGCAATGGGTAGATATTTGTTTTTCACTAACATTTCAAGGATTTAATTTGAATTTTGAATCGTTACTATGATATGTTGTAGTGATATTTTTATAGAAGCATTTTTAATGGAGACCATGCTTTTGGGGTCCAAAAGCGCTTAGTGGGGAGGTTTGATCCAGGTGGATCTCTCCATTTGTGAAAAAATAAAAGTCTTCAAATTCAATTGAAATTATTTTTAGTAGTACTCATCGAGAGATTTCTATCACTTTTTGCGGTTCAAAAAATGGAGTCCAGAAGCTCAAGATACGGTCATTTGAATATTTGTCAAAAAAAATCACTTGTGACATTTGGCACGTGATTCAAAAAATGTATCAACATTTGGACCTATCAGAGGTTGACACATGGCATAGTTGAGGAATGCAAAGTGGACCAATCTCCATTTGACACATGGCAAATAATTAGGGGGAAAAAAAATGGTTAGGTGTTTTATTTGATGCACATGATATTTGACATTTTCAAATCAAAATAGGTGCCAAACCCCCACGCCACAAACACTAAGTGCATCCCTCATTCCTAGACATTTGAATATGCTAGGTGGCATCCAAAGTTGGCACCCAAATCTTTCTCATTTGAAAGCTTCAACAAACTTTCTATTTAAATCATTAAAACAACCACTCCCAGCAAATGTGGGACTAATCCCTTAGTCAAAGTGTGCCAAAAGAGGAAGGATGCCCTTGCCCACTTCCCTAGCCACCTAGAATGGAGGAAGAGGGTTTGGAACTTGAGACCTAGCACCTAAAAGGCTAAGGTCTTGATCGCTTCAGCCACGATGGTTGAAATTCTATAAAAGGGAGTAATTTTTACTTGTGTGGACATGGATTTTTGACTGTGTTTTATTTTTAAGAGGCCGAGAGCTAGATGGAAGCTTGGAGATAGCTACCAAATGGAATTTTCTCTAATATCCAACCTTGTACATAGTAAGTAAGCCTTTTTAATTATGTTTTGTAATTAAAAAGAGAATGTTATAATTATTATTTGGATATACCAATAGATTGAATGAAGGACCAAAGCAATTTTGGAAGGGGATTGAAGACTGAGGAAGGATCCCATGTGACTGAGCTTGAGTTTATTAGCAAGGTGGGGTTCTTGGATAGAGATCAGGCTTGAGGGAAGTTGTGCAGTGTTTCAAGAATTTGTAAGCCATTTGTTGTGCAAATTTAATATAAACGGTCCTCACTATTGGGCAGACCTGGAGATGTAGGCAAAATATGCCAAACTCCATTATCAATTTCATGTGGTAATTTGTCATTATTTCATGTTTTATTTTCAAGTATTTTGATTTTTAACTAATCAAGAACTCATGCAATATTTGAAAAATTGACAATTTACGACATTTAATTTTTAAAACAAAATCTAGTTTTATTGGTGAATGGAAGATATCAGTCTTTTGACAATTCTAATCCAATTAGATAATAGAGAATACTTTGCCAAACAATTTTCAATTCCTTTTGAGTATTTTCAATAATTTATTTATTTTTGAGAAATTTAGAATTCGTATGTTTAAAACTTCAATTTGAGTTTTTTAGTGGTGTTTATGGAGCAAGTTGGTATCAGAGCAGTTGATCAATGAGATTTAATAGTTGGTTGTTGTTTTTGCTTTTATTTTAGCATTTGTTTCAATTTTTGTGATTCGATAGGTGCAATGGGCAAGTTATCAAATAGATCCAAGCTTGATGAGCTTGAAGCATATAACCAACAAATCTAGGAAGAGAACGCTTTTCTGAGAGCAAGATTGTACTCCTTGGATGAGGAGATTGCCCAATTGAAAATAGAGTTACGATCCAAGGATGAGCTCATGGAAAAAATACATAATGGTGGACAAGTGAAGGATTTGCCTTCCACTGTAGATGCAAGCACTATGACAGATGAAAACATTGTAAGTGCATGTAAGTCATCAACTGATTTTCCTTCCCATGAAGAATTTAGTAACAATGATTTTGGTAAATTTGAATAATATACAAAAGGAATAGGTTTAAAATTACTTGTTAAAATGGGATTTAATGGAAAAGGCCTAGGAAAATATGGCCAAGGTGATACTAACCCCATTCAATTAGAGAATAAGCCTAATTGTGCACGGTTAGGATACAGATCTGGTATTCAAAATGAAACAAGGGAATGCTCTGAGAAAGCAAAAGCAAGGTGTGTTATGGAGAATTGTAAATCCTCTTGGATGGAAGGTAAAACACATTCTTTTTGCCACACTTGCAATCATTTTTATTCTAATTCTACCAGACAACATAAATATTCCAATGTTCCTTTTGATTATGGTACACAAAATTTGTGGCACATTTATCCATGCAATTTTTGTGGATTGTCTAATCATTGTGTAGCCGAATGTTGGAAACCTAAATCTTTGTTAGGAAAGATTTTGAAAGACTATTCTCCTAGATAGAGTTCTAAATGTAGCAATAAGAATATGTTTTTCAATAGAGTGGACAAAAGGTTTTGTACTCATTGTAACAGAAGTGGACATTGGGTTGAAAAGTGTTGGAGACTTCAACCATCACACCATCCTAAAAATGGTAAGATTAAGATGGTCTATAAACCTATCAATGAGGTAATTAATGAAGTTAAATCAACACATACAAATGTTACTAAATCCACTAAAGAAATCTCACCAACTAATCAGGAAATTTTGATTAAGAGGGTTGGTAAAAAAATTTAGACATTCATGGTGTCATGATTAGTGGATTGATAATGCATTCATGTTTTGGGATCCTTTTTATGTGATGATAAAGGAAATTCACCATGCTTTGAATGTTGATATGGTTTATTGGAGTGCCCCATAGAGAACAACCAAGGGACAGGTTAAACATACTTGGAATATTTTCTCATGTTTGGGATTTTGAAACTTCATTTTTAAACCTTGACAACTTTATCTACAGTTTATATGGACATGAGCAGTATGCCTATTTTGATAAATTTGCATTGAATTTTATATGTTGTCTTTTATATTGTGCAAATAGAGGCTTATAAGACCCTTTATGGGCACCATTTGTAATTATACTAATTATACAAACTATTTGTAGCCATGCATGATATTTGCACATTCTCTAAGACCCTTATTCATTTTTGGGAATTTTATTGTAACTATCAATTGTGGTTACAAATAGCATGTAAAATTATTACACTAACAAATTGGTTTGTAGTTGCACTTGGTGAACAATTTGCAGTGATTGGTAGATGCACTGCTTTTGAGATGTGACATTTGAGCAAGTAGTGCGTTTCTATCCACAATGTGGCAATGGGTAGATATTTGTTTTTCACTAACATTTCAAGGATTTAATTTGAATTTTGAATCGTTACTATGATATGTTGTAGTGATATTTTTATAGAAGCATTTTTAATGGAGACCATGCTTTTGGGGTCCAAAAGCGCTTAGTGGGGAGGTTTGATCCAGGTGGATCTCTCCATTTGTGAAAAAATAAAAGTCTTAAAATTTAGTTTAAATCATTTTCACATTGTATTACTCATTGAGAGATTTCTATCTCTTTTTGCGGTTTGAAAAATGGAGTCTGGATGCTCAAGATATGGTCATTTGAAGATTTGTCAAAAAAAATCACTTGTGACATTTGGCACGTGATTCAAAAAATGTATCAACATTTGGACCTATCAGAGGTCGACACATGGCATAGTTGAGGAATTCCAAGTGGAACAATCTCCATTTGACACATGACAA
Organism: Torreya grandis; assembly: GCA_037957365.1. Classification (NCBI taxonomy): domain Eukaryota; kingdom Viridiplantae; phylum Streptophyta; class Pinopsida; order Cupressales; family Taxaceae; genus Torreya; species Torreya grandis. The sequence goes on from JARHVA010002626.1 coordinate 22,468, forward strand.
ATAATTAGGGGGCAAAAAAATGGTTAGGTGTTTTATTTGATGCACATGATATTTGACATTTTCAAATCAAAATAGGCGCCAAACCTCCATGCCACAAACACTAAGCACATCCCTCATTCCTAGGCATTTGAATAGGATAGGTGGCATCCAAAGTTGGTGCCCAAATCTTTCTCATTTGAAATCTTCAATAAACTTTCTATTTAAAGCATTAAAATAACCACTCCCAGCAAATGTGGGACTAATCCCTTATTCAAAGTGCACCAAAAGAGGAAGGACGCCTTTGCCCACTTCCTTAGGTGCCTAAAATGGAGGAAGAGGGTTTGGAACTTGAGACTTGGTGCCTAAAATGATAAGTTCTTGACCGCTTCAGCCACAGTGGTTGAAATGCTATAAAAGGGAGTAATTTTTACTTGTGTGGACACAGATTTCTGACTGTGTTTTATTTTTAAGAGGCCAAGAGCTAGATGGAAGTTTGGAGATAGCTACCAAATGGAATTTTCTCCAATATCCAACATTTTACATAGTAAGTAAGCCTTTTTAATTATGTTTTTTAATTAATAAGAGAATTTTATTATTATTATTTGGATATACCAATAGATTGAATGAAGGACCAAAGCAATTTCAGAAGGGGATTGAAGATTGAGGAAGGATTTCATGTGACCGAGCTTGAGTTTATCAGCAAGGTGGAGTTCTTGGACAAAGATCAAGCCTAAGGGAAGTTGCATAGCATTTCAATAATTTGTAAGCCATTTGTTACACAAATTTAATAGAATCGGTCCTCACTATTGGGCGGACCCAGAGATGTAAGCAAAATATTCCAAACTCTGTTATCAATTTCATGTGGTAATTTGTCATTATTGCATGTTTTATTTTCAAGTATTCTGATTTCTAATTAATCAAGAACTCATGAAATATTTGAAAAATTGATAATTTATGACATTTAATTTTTAAAACAAAATTTGTTTTTATTGGTGAATGGAAGATATCAGTCTTTTGACAATTCTAATCCAATTCGATAACTGAGAATACTTTGCCAAACAATTTGCAAGTTCTTTTGAGTATTTTTGAAAATTTGTTTATTTTTGTGAAATTCAAAATCCGTATGTTTAAAACTTCACTTTGAGTTTTTTAGTGGTGTTTACGGATCACTAACTACCACATGTAATAACTCAATGATATTATTATTCAAACTTGGGTGTTAAGTAATTACCTACCACTTGGCATAGTATATGCAAGGATCCTCCCAGTGAGTGCTAAAAGTAGAAAAATAGAAATCATCACCCATGATTACCTTGTGTTGAGATCTATTGAGTTGGCATGGTCCACTATATAGCATAAAAATGGTCCAAACATGGCACCTGTGGGAGTGTGATGATTGGCATAGTATGCTTAGAGGGCACATAATATCTAAAGGTGATAATCATGGCTAGTATGATTGATAATATTTTTAAGGATGTTGATTATGGTTTTGTTTGATGATTTGGCCTGGTCATTAAATTGAGGGTAATATGTCATGGAAAAAATTCTATTTGATCTTGTACTTAGCACATAGCAATTTGAAATCCTTATTCTTGAATGATCCTTCATTATCAGATATAATGTCAGAAGGGATATCATAGTGGTAGATGAGATGGTTGAAGATGAGTTTAGAAATTTACTTTCTAGTCACGTAAGTGAAGGGTATAGATTCAACCCACTTATTTAAATATTATGTGGTGGTAATGATATTATTATGGTCATACGATGAGGTGGGGTTTATATTCCCAATGAGATCAAGGCCCCATGTATAAAATGGTCATGGTGTCAACATTGGTTTCAAATTTTTGGCTGGGGCATGAATTAGATTAGCACATCATTGACATTTATCACATATATTGACATATGTATCTAAATTTGTATCCATTTTTTGCCAATAATAACCTATACATAAGAGTTTTTTGGATAGGATAGACCTACTGGTGTGGGATCCACATACCCCTTCATGAATTTCCCATAATACTAGTATAGATTCTCCTAAAGGTAGACAATGAAGTAGAGTTCCATTAAAACTATGGTGGTATAGGGTTAGTTCAAATAAGGTATAACATTTGGAATTATGGATGAAGGCTTTGGTTTATTTTTGAGATAAGTCTAGTGGTAACACATGGTCATGTAAATAGACATATAAGTATGATTGCCAAGTAGAGTTGGGACCAATAATATTATAGATTAATATGATGATGGAAGGTTCATGAGTTAGTACTGGCATATTTTCAATGAGAAATTGGTAGTCTTTTACCATGTTTGTATGTTAAATGAGTAACCCAATGGTCTCTATTACATTTATTATTCTATTACTTTCCTTTAGTATATTTCAAATAGTATATCAGAAATTTTTTGCTTGATAGTGTCGACCATGGCCTTATAGGGAACCAACTTGTCATATTTGGCCTAAAAGTGGTTTGTAATCTAATTGATGATTAACTATGAATCACCATAAACCTTTATATGGTGTAGGTTCCATCATACTACCTATTGAAGCCCTATAATGAGTGGTTCATATTTGGCCATGTTATTGGTACAAGGAAAGTTGATTCTAAATGACTTAGGGATTATATCTCCCTATGGTGTTATGAAAAAAAGGCCTACCCCTGATCCATGTGTTGTGAATGATGCATCAAAATATATATTCTAGTGCTTCTCCTCAAGAGGTGTTTCAATGATGGTCATAATGGAATTAATTAGTAAATTAGAATGTTAGTGATTGTGAGTCTATAAGGGGTGATTCTACAAGTTGATTTGCAATAACTTGCCCCTTGATGGCTTTTTTATTCACATATTCTCTCTCAAACTCACTAAGAAGCATGATCTATTTGGCCATGCAGCCTTGTAAATTTATTTTAGATAGTATATACTTGAATGGATCTACTCTTGAAATTACCATGGTCTTATTATTTAACATACAATGTCATAGTTTTTGAGTTGTGAAGACCATGGATAAACATGTTTTTTTATGGGTGTATAATTGCATTAATATGCTATCAGTGTATAGATTATATATTATAATGAATGATCTTTTCTATTCTCATCATGTTGAGTTATAAGTGCCCCCAAGGCTTGATCTATCACTGATAAGTATAGAAGGAATGGTTTCCCTAACATAAGAGGTAATAAAACTAGTGGATTCATAAGATAATCCTTTATCTATTGAAAAGCTTTTTGATAATCATCATCCCAAATAAATGTGACACCCTTCTTTAATAGGTGTGTAAAAGGATGAAACTTATCTACCAATTGAGATATGAAGTGTTGAATAGACTAGATCTTGCCTTGCAAACTATAGAGTTGCTTCAAATTGGTTAGTGGTGACATGTTTGTTATGGCTTGTACTTTGACTGGATCAACTTCTATGCCCTTGAAAGACATAATGAAGTGAATAAATTTTCCAAAAGTAACACCAGAAATGCATTTCTTAGGGTTGATCCTAAATTTATATTTATATAGTTACTCAAATCTCCTCCACAATATTGCTAGATGATCAGCCCTAGTCTTTGATTTGCCTAGTATGTCATCAATTTAGTCTTCAATAATGTAATGGATCATATCATGATATATGATTGTCATGTCTCTTTGATAATTGGCCCTTATGTTTTTAATACCAAATGGTATAACTTGATAATAGAATGTTCCCCATAGAGTGGTGAATGATATCTTGTGTTGGTCTTCTAGTGTGATTCTAATCTAATTGTTGCCTAAGAAATCATCCCTTAGTGAAAGCATCTCATAACCTACTGTGGATTTGAAAATAATGTCAATGTTTGGTAATGGAAAGGATGTGGGAAAGCTTTGTTAATGTCCCTAAAATTAGTACATATTTTGATTCCTTCTAGATTTTTACTGACTAGCACAACATTGGAAATTGATTTAGAATAATCAATTAGCCTAATACATCTAACTTCCAAGAGCTTATCCAACTCTTTCTTTAATAATACAACAATGCAAGGATATATTTTGCATAATTTTTGTTTCACTGGATAGGCATCAAGATATACCACAAGGTGGTAAACAACCAAGGTGGGGTCCAAACCAAGCATGTCAGAATATGCCCAAGAAAATATATCCACAAATTCTCTTAATAGGGTTATAAGGACTTTGAACTCATACTAAATGAGGGATGTGACTAATTTAATCTACTTTGGATTATCTAAAGACCCTATATTTACCTTTTTTGTGTCTAACACTAGAAGGGTTGAACCATCTTCAAGAATAGAGGACAAAGATTTGAACTAGTTTGTAATAGTGAGTCCTTTATTAGGACTGCTTCAAGCTCTCCTAGACATGATAAATTAGAATCCCCAATGGGAGATATGGCCCTATGAAAAAAATAGCTAGAAACTCTTGTATGATTAAATTAAAGGTTTTTTGTTCTTCAAGACTAAATCCAGATCCATAGACAATTACATCATTGTTGATTCCATAAATGATTTGATAAAAATCCTATAATTATTCAAGACTAAACTATCTAATGGTACCCAAAACAGGTTTTCACCACTAGACTAGCCTATATCTTTACTTTTTCCATGGTCCAAAATCACCTCAAAGAGGTTTTCACTTTGGGACCTCAATGTTTTACTTAATTACTTTTGGCTAAGGGTCTTCACCCACACTCAAAAATAGGCTTCAAGATCAAATTTGATTGAAAACCTTGATTTATGATCTCCCAACAAAACATTGTCCCTAAGGCCTAAAAAATCATAGAAGGCCTCATCATTATAAAACTCATCAATTGGCACATTGGATTCTTTTTGGTCCCATTCTATTATTTGGGGATAATATAATGGTAGTGGATTATTATGAATGACTAGTCAAAGGGTACAAATGGTGTTACTGTCAAATAGGTTGGTTTGGGATAATTCATTGAATTGGTTATGATCAAACTCTACTTCAATTTTGGCATCATATTCACTAGTTGTTGGTGATGTAACTTGAATAAGATACATGGGATCACCCCTAGGTGGTTTAAATCCAAGTCCATAGGTTCTTTTATACTTAGTCATAGAAATTGTCTCAAGTTTTCCCGATTGATTTGGCCCAAGGCCTCCTCCTTCATAGTCTTGATTCTCCATGATCCAATTAGGAAAAAGATACTTTAAATTTTTGTAATAATAAACTAATTTGTCATTTTATATCCATGATTCATCACCTTTAATGGAGTCTTGTACCTAGCCAAAAGCTGGTATGAAAGTGATAGGTCCTGGACTATGCAATTTAGATTTACCCTTTCTTTGCCATTCTATATGAATTGGTTTAGATTTATGTCTTCCAAAGGAATTTGGGTTATATGGGAGTTTTTCAATATGAAAGGTGTCATGCATCAAATACTATCCTAGGCCATTAGCCAAGATGGTATAATTATTGGACATTTTAGGAGGCAACATATAGGAAAGGGAATCAAAGGTATCAAGGTCAATGTAGTTGGCATTTGGTAAATAAATAAGTATTTATTTCCCTTTATCCTACTTCATGACTAAATTCATACCAAAATGGTAATTATAGCTCTTGAAATTAGCCTCTAGATGTTTTCAATGCTCATATGAATGTGAATCTACTGAAATACTAACCTCCATCCCTGAATGGGAGAACTTGATACACTGGTGGAATGTTAAAGGGGTTTACCCAAAATCATATTATATGATAAATTAAGATCTAACACATGGTAAAGTTTATCATGGGTTAAAGGCCCAAAGATAACTAGCAAGCTAATAGTTCCTTGTGATTCTCATTCTTCATTGTCGTAGTCTTTGATTGTGATTGTTTTTGCTTGGAGATATTCTAAGGTATACCAAGGAAGCTTGATGATCTTTAGAGACACTATGTTTAGACCTAATACATTGTCTATGAGGACACATTTCACTTTGTGCCTCTTTATGTAGACTTCAATGTATAATGGGTTATTATGTAGTGGGCCAAAGGATGACATATCACTTTTGTTGAAGGTTACTTATTATGATAGAGATAGGTATCCAACCAAAGCTTGAAATTTATCAAGGGATATGTCATTTGGAACTATGGATTGACCAAATAACTTTCTCAAGATTTTTTTATGGATAGTGGACATACACAAAAAATCTAAAATGGATATTTGTGTTAACATCTTTTGTAATTGTTCCACAATGTTAGATATCTTTTCTTGGATAATGGTAAATGGCTTATTAGGTAGAATTGTTGGTTAGATGATGGATGATGTGGAAGATGGTTGTGGGCATAATATGGTAATTGTTGACCCTAGATTAGGATTACACAATCAGGATTAGGCACGTGACCATTATTGTTATTAAATGGTGGAGGGGGGGGTAGATAGGATAAGTCTCTATTGCTGATGCACTTGTGCATGATCATGAGATAATGATTAGTTATCAATATAAGGCCCTAACATGGGAATCCCTACATGTTAATTCACTTGTGTGTGGTCCCAAGTCAAGGAAGGATTTGGCATAATTAGAAATAGTATTATTTTAATGATACTTGGTCTTAGATTGATTGAAATGGTTATAATGTAACCTACTATAATATGGTCTACAATTGAGTTATAGTCATATGAAATTGCATGGTAGGTCTTTTGGTTGTTACCATTGTTCTCACCTTAGTTTTGTCCATTTTTTTATGTCATTAGTTATATTATTAGTTTTGTTGAGTCTGTTGCTTCAGCCTTGGTTATTGATACTATTATTATTGATGTTGTACTAGCCACTATTGTTGTTATTGATTGTTATGTTGGGGAAAAGGATATTGATAAATGTTGAGGTTCTGATTGGAGGTGGAAGCTCCATGATTGAATGTGATATCTCCATTTTCTAGCATATTTTCAATGATATATTTGAGTAATACACAATGTTGTAAGTTATGTTTATTAACCCTATGAAATTCATAGAATTCATTTGACTTATAACTATCTAGAATGTCCTTTCCATCACAAAATTACACTTTTTGAGTAGGATATTTAATCAGGTTAGCTACAACAAGTTTGTAAAATAATGATTCAATGGGTTCTCCTAGGGGTGAATTTTATGACAAGTAGGTAGATTTATTCATGGAGGATGAGGGTTATGCAAAAGCATAGGTTGTGGTATTTTTTGAATTGGCTGCACTATTCTAGGTTGTTGTGCTTGTTGCATGTGTTGTAATTATTGAAAAGGTTATTGGTTAGGGGTAATTTGGAAAGGTAGTGGAGGATGAGTAGATGGTGTTTGCACCATTTGGACATGTTTTGACTATGTTATTCTATTTCTTACAACATTCTTGTTACAATTAAATTATTTGGTTATATCATTATTATTGGCCTATGTTGACTCAGATGCTTGCACTTAGATTGGATGTTTATTTTGACCACTATTTTTATTTTGATACTGGCCATTATTCTAATTTGATGAGGTTAATTTTAATGATCCCTTTTTTAATAAGGGCTCTTTCTATCACCAAACCTTTTTTAATGATTTATTTAAACATATGCGCATACTGTAATTCTAGATTGTAAAATATATTACTATGTAAATTTTTAGAAAACATAATGGCTAATTGCTTGTCTAGTAGACTATGGGTAAGTTGGCTTACAAAGACTCTCCATCACTACAAATAGTTTGTGAATCTTTCACCTCATTTTTATTTTACTTGCATTATGTCTACAGATGAAATATCATGCTTGAGATTATAAGAGAAGTGTTGCATGAACTTGTCTGAAAGATCATCAAAATCAAAAATGGAACTCTTTGGTAATTTTAGGAATCATTTCAAGGCTTGTTTAGCTATACTTCTTAGAAATAACAATAAATAAATGTCATTGTAGGAAATTGGTTGGCATATGTCAAAGAATTCCATCAGATGTGCTTTGGGGTTTACTTTTCCTTTATATTTGTCAAACTTTGGTGGCTCATACCCTATAAGAAATTGTATCTATAAGTACTCCATGTTGAAAGGGTAAGAACACACATCATCCAAATTGAACTTTTTGACTTGTTTCCCAGCTTGAATGGTGGTAATTGCATCCTTCATTTATTATTACTCTTGTTTAAGGAAAATGATGGGAACATTGGCATGCTGAGGTAGAGGTTATGTAGTCATAATTGGATTACTTTGATCGAGGTATGATGGATTCACTTGATGGGAAATGTTATATTGGCTAAGAAATGGACTAGGAATGCACATGCATAGATTATGGTGCAATTATTTAGATTGCATGTACTGTAGTGTGATATTTTGGTTGGGATTGGGTATGTAGGCTTGATGTTGGGAATATTGAGAGTGAGATGGTGGTATATGGATTTAATATGCCTATGAGGTTGAATAGGGACATACTACCAACTAATCAAACCTTGTTATTGAGGGGGAACTTGTGAACCAAGACCCTGTCTCTGAACTTGTGGTACATTTTACATGAAAGGCAATTGTTTCCTAATAGGTACTTGAGGAAAATTTGAACCTCCTAATTACACAAATCCCTATTGGGAAGTGGATTAATGTTGGATATTTATCATCTATCATTGACTAATATTTACACATTATTGGTTAGACATCATTTGGTTTTATATTCGCATGTTAGTCTATAATGAAAGAGGTATGTTCATCACTACTTGATGAGGTGGAACATTAGTTACCCCTATTGAGGTGGTAATATGTTTGGCCTCTATTTCATGGGTGTGTTTAAAGGTGCATGTTTTTGTGTAATATTACTCATCACTTATTAGGGTAGATTAAGATTCATCACATTTTATTGTGGTGTAGAATTAATCATTGGTTAGCTACTTAATCCTTTTTGTTGGGTACTTGAAGAAGCAATTGTTTGAGGATTAAATGTAATTGGTTAAGGTTGGGACATATAAACACCTACTCCTTGAGTTTATGAACTAATAATGGTTCTATTTAAAGGCACATTTTGTTATTGACTATTTGTTTGTGTGCTAACACCACTATGGTCTAAATTAGATGTTGTTTTTGTGCATTGTCCACTATTTTTTGATCATTATTAGATATAGAAGTAGAAGACACTTCTTCAATAGTTGGGGTGTTGAACATGTTCTCTACCAAAGTGTTTTGTGTAAATAGGTCTAAACCCTAATTTCCTTGACTAGTTGATTCCATTAAAACTTTTGTTGAAGGAGTTAAATCAATAAGAGGCTTATTCGATATGGTCATCTAATTAAAATTATGGGCTAGGTCTTGATATATTTGGTATGTTGTTTGTATTTGAATGAAATGGTCCTCTATGAGACCTATTTTTGTGATAAGCATAGGAAGATCTTGATATGGTATTGTTAATATGGCATTAGAGTTGCTAGGAGAGGCCTAGTCATTATTTTGATAAGACATGTTATAAGGCCCACTTGAGAGATTTTAAAAATTATCATGCCCTACCTCATAGTTTGAAAACATTGTACCATTATAAGGTTGTTTTTGAATGTTTTATATAAATGAGGTTACACTATCCAAATATTGATTTATTTATTATTGGTCTTACTTTGTGTAAGGAGGTGTGTTAACCAAATAATTGGCCAAAGGATCTTGACCCTATTCCCTTGTTTGAGTGTTGTATGGTGGGTAGAAATACATATCCAAAATAACATCATATTCATAAGGTTTTTTAACAAATTCTTCTTGTGTGTTAACATTTCCATATCCTAGATTTACATAGTTCCACTATGTGTATAGTGAGTCATGGTCAAATCTATGACAAATGTTTGGAAATAAGGTGGATTAGAGTTTGACAAACTTTAAAAATCTATGTTTGAAAAGATAAAGAGGTTGAAAATCTATATAATTTGGTCTAGGGTGGAGTTGTATCTCCAAAAAATTTATGTAAAGACTTGGTATAACTAGTATAACATCAAATTTTTAATGTTAAATGTTTTACACAAACAAGGTCAAGTAAAATGACCTAAAACCAAGATGCCAAAGTCTAAGTTTAAAAATGTTCCAAATAGTTATAAATTAAGAAATGGAAATGTTTCTAGGTCTTTTGTCCAAATGTGGAGTCAAAATTTAGGCTCAAGCAGGTTGTGTTAGGACTTTTGGCTAAATATGGTGTCAAAAGCTAGACTTTGAAACCAAAGATGATGATGATTAATCTAACAAACTTGGAATAATTTGGAAAATACTAGGCACTTGATTTTAGACATAAAAGTGATCTGGTTGGCACCAAACACAAAACAAAAGGCACTTTAAAGATGGACTGATTCTATCAAATAAAGGCACAAATAATAAAGTTTCTAAATTTGAGTAATGGATTAACCTAATTTATGAAACCCAAAAGATAAATATTTATGTATCAACCCCTATGATTGAGGCCTAAATAGAAATCAATCAATGTTTGAATTTAAACTTAGAAAAGTTAATAAAAAAACTCAACTAAGGTAAACTAGGATTTGATGACAACAAGCTAGGTGAATTTGAATAGCATGACTATGTTAAATGAAGATCCAACAAGGCACAAATGATTGGTTTAAAATAATGATAGTTGAGACATAAGACAAGTCTTTTAAAATAATTTGGGTAGTGTAATGGCATTATCACTCCCAAAAGATGTGAAAATATTTTTTGTTTCAAGACTTACTATGGTATGTGATTTAATTGTTTTTGGGAAATTAGATATTTAATTATTAAATAATAAATGGGTTTGAGTAGATAAAATCAATAAATAATGTACAATAATTATGCTATTGATTTTTGAAACTTGACTGTAGTTAGGGTTTTTCTAAAAATATTAGTGAGAGAGAAAAAATTAAATTTATCTAATTTTATGCTATTTTGACTTAGATAGGGTCTAGAAATCTGTGTGTAGGCTTAGGATACTATCAAAAATAGGAAATTAGATTTTATTTCTTAATTGGATAAGATCACCAAAAGTGGGACACCCTAGGTTCTAATGTTGTAGTCCTATCTTGGCACTATTATCCTAGTGATCTAAGCTTTATGGGTTTTATACATCAGGTCTGTGTGACCCTACCTATGAAATATCAAAGCCTAAAAGTATATGGAGCTTGTTATGTAACTAATTTAGTCTTGAATACCCTAGGTCCTCTTTATGCTTGAACTTGACAATAAAATTTGGAAAAAAGAGAAGAGGGGTTAGTTTGTAAAGGATAGGTTGGATGTAATTCACACCCTGTGTGTGGGCACATTGCCTACATAACAATACTCTAAGGAGGGATCAAGCTATATATAATTCTCCCATTGAAGTGCTTGGTGTAATATTATGATGAAAATACAAGTAAATTCAAAATTGGGTGTACTTGGAATGACTAGGGACTGGTGTAAAGGTTTGAATAAGCTTGAAATACTATTGAATGGTTGTATGTAGATAATAAGGAAAAGTGCTTGAGTCGTCTTACTTATATTCTTGCTTCTCTCTTGTAAATGAGTGACAACCCTTCTAAATAGAATTTGAATGGCCTTTATTGCAGATTTAATTACCATGGGTTAAATAAATTCACATTAGACCAACATGAATTAGGATAAGGATTCAGAAGAATATGACCATTAGAGGCCAAAATGTACTTGCATAACAACACTGGAAATAAGACACATTGGGTTTTAGCACTATAGTCCAAGCTTGGGTGCTATTGTCCATGGATGGCAAGACCTAAGGGGATGGATTAATCATGGAAAGAGAAATCTAGATCTATAAAGATTCATTTTGGGAGGCTATGAATGACTAAGAATTAGTGAAAACATACCTATGAGGGTCATGGGTATAAGCAAGATGGACCTATGGATTGGATGTCATTAGCCACACTCAAGTTACCAAATTTTGCATTTTATATGAATAAATTTTCCCCCCCCCATTTATTCTAGTGATGAACCAAATATAAATACTAGGATAAAGGCAAAATAGAAAGCATACCTAAACTTACCTAGAAAGGTGAAGCTCATGAAGTTGTGTAATGTTGGATGTGCATAGAGAGAGCACCGTCTAAAGTGTGAATATGTAATGAAAAACATAGAGTAGATAAGTCTTTACTATATATGTTATATCTAAAATAATAATGTAAAAAGGCTGGGTAAGAGAGAGAGAGAGGAAGAGAAAGTAATGAATACACCTCAATAGGTATGCGAACCAATAGAAAACATGTTATGATTTTGGATTATTTAGGTGTGTGTTGTACCAAAATTAATATCAAAAATGGAGCTAAGTGCTCAATTCCCTTGAAGTGGCTCAAAATGAAAAGGTAGGCCCTTTGACTCCATCTTCACCTAATAAGTAAGCTAAAAAATCATGCATGCATCAATCAATGTTTAGACTATGTGTCCAATCCCTCTGAATAAGTGGCTTAAGAATATAAAGGCTAGCTAGTCCTTTGGCTCCATCATTACCTCATGAATTGAAGCTATGAAATACATTAGTATGTAATAGATGTCATATAAGATGGCTCCTAAATCCCATGAATGTACTATAATATAATAATGTTGGCATGGATATCTAAATGTATGCTAGAAACTAGGCCACTTTTGGCCAACTCAAAAAAGATGGAGATTAGGCCTGTATGAAATCCACTCTAAAACTAAAAATTTGGCTTATGTGGAAGCCACTTGGGTACTCAATAAGTTAAGCTTGTATGAAATCTAAACTTGAAAAAGGATGTCCACCACCTGTAGGTATGCAACTACTAATAAATGCTTGGAAAATAATCTAAACTTGGAAAAAGAAGAGGATCAATGTGTCATGCACATTTCCCCCCAATCAATAGTGTATGGAACATGGATTCTAATTTAAAAATTATATCAACTACCTAATCTAAAATTGGAAGTGAGAGCCATTATGCCATGCATGATTCCCCTATATCTAGATTCTTTTATCAAAATCTATACTAAAACATGCTAAACTTGGACTGTACTGAGCTGATAAACCCATGATTGAGCTCACTTTTATATCTATTTTTGGAAAAACTAATTTTTTATATTATCTAAATAGTAGCACCAAAAATAAGACACCCTCCTATCTGGTGCTATAGTCTAACTTTTACACTATTATTTAGGGCCAAATTTGGTAACCGTTCTAGTTTCTCTATTGTTTACCTGGTCTGTTTTGCTTGGTATAATGTTTGGATTCTAATCTGAGTGTTTTGAAAAACTATTTTTTGACCATTAGGAGCTTTTAATATCTATGATAAAACCCCTATTTTTAGGGTAGGAATTAAGATGTTACAATGACTGCCCTCAGAAGAAAGAGTCCTTTAATTGTGTTATGATACATAGATATATGATATATCCATGATAATTGACAAGATATCTTGAGATATATCAAGGTTTGTATTGAGAGATTTTTAGATCAATAGGGGTATGCATAGATAGATATAACAATATAGTAAAATTTGAAGTGTACTAAACTAGAATTGAAAGTGTTAGTTATTAGTTGTTAGTAAGGAGAGATGGAGCATGATGTCCATTATGGCATCCAAGAAAGTAAGGAAATGCATGATATAGATCATGGCATTACAAATAGGAAAATTAATCAAGCAATAAGCATGAAAATCAAGAATAAAGAAACATATAAGAGTGACCAAGGAGCCAAGCAATCAAGGGACATGGTCACATGTCACTCAAACTAGAAAGCAAGCATACAAAGCATGTTCAAATGCCACATACACATATAATTGAAATAAGTAAGTTGGCATGGAATCCATAATCACATAGAGGAGTATAGACAAAGGACATTGGCAAATGTCCTAAGGCACACACATGAATAAAAGAGAATGACATTGGAAAATGTCTTAAGGCACATACAGGAGACAAGTAAGAACTAGAAATGCAATCCAACAAGCTACATTAAGCAAGAAGAGAAAGCATATAATAATTGAGAAGATAAAATCACATCTAACTAATCAAAGCATGAGTGAAAGTATGCAATACATTTTTAGTAAAAGATTAGGTATATGCTAAGAGATACACAAGTTCTAGATACTAATGAAATATCGATATAGTAATCTATGTTATATAGTAATTAATGTACATCAACATGATAACTTGGAGTGTGTAGTGTAGGAATGACATAACCTAGATTATGTAGTCATGTAGAAGATTCCCTTAATGGGTAAGTATATCAATGTGTCTTGAATGTATAATTAGGATGCCCCATTGATGGGTAAAGTGAATTAGTCAAGGATCTAGATGTCACTATACACACTCAAAGAAGAACAAGTGAGTCATGGTAATGTAGATAAATTTATATATAATAGCATAGAATATCAAATGTAAGTCTAGCATAATAGTAGCAATGTAAATCATTTATGATGCATACAATCAAAATGGTTTTATGTTTTTGATATATTTGAATGTTTTTGGTATTTTTGATATTTTGTATTGTTTTTGTATTTTGAAATAAGCTATGTACAATTAAGCTTTGAACTAAAATTATGTAGACTGTAATATGTAAAATGGCATGCTAGACATGGAATCTGTGTAGATGCATAATATTCATTGAGTTTTTGAATTTCTTTCCTTCAAGTGAGGTTAGATGATACACCTTAGGGATAATCTTTTTATTAATAATATATGGACCTAGCCAATTTGGTTTGAATTTTACTTTGATGTCTTCTTTAGCATTGACATTTCGAAGGTTTTCTTTAAGAACAAGATCATTAACTTCAAATTCTTTTGTGTGAACTCATTTGTTGTAGGATCATTATATACATTGTTGGTACATTCTTAGGTGTTCTGCAACTTGAATGCATGTATGGTCTAAATATTCAAGTTGGTGTAGATGATTTTCATGATACTGGTCATCAGTGAGAATACCTTTAAGGGAGTCATGGAGAGATGGGATTTCTAATTCCCATGGTAAAAATAATTTTGTGCCATAAATGAGTGAATAAGGAGTAGCTCCTATGGGCATATAGATACTTATGTGATAGGGCCATAATGCTAAAATTAGTTGATTATACCAATCACCTCCAAAATTTGTCACTATTTTTCTCAAATTTTTATTGATAGTTTTATTAGTAGCTTATGCTTGACCATTTCCTTATGGTTAATATGGAGTGGAGAATGTGTGCTTAATTTTGTATTTGGTAAAAAAAATTGATAGTTTTGTTCTTGATTGATGTTCCATTATCAGAAATGATATCTACAAGTAGGCTAAAGTGTAATATAATATGAGTCATGATAAAACTACAAATGTTTTTGCCTATGGTAGATTGAAGAGGAACTACTTCCACCCATTTAGTAAAGTATCATGTAGCTATGATTATGAACTTATGTACATCAATGGATTTGGGTTTAATTTTTATAATGAGATCAAATCCCCATAACATGAAAAGCCATGGAGAGATGATAGGTTATAATTTTTATGATGGTGCACATTGTAGATTATTATGTCATCAAGATTTATTACATAGCTTCATGTATTGTAAACATTCATCCTCCATGGTAGCCCAGTGGTACCCTTGTTAAAGTAATTTGTGTGACATGGATTTTTTGCTAAAGTGACCACCACATTAACTATCTTATATTTGAGCTAGAGCAATTTTGGCTTCTATTAAGGTTAAGCATCATAGTAAGTGTTTGTTGAAGGATCATTTAAAAAGGTCCCCACCAATGATTACATAATAGATTACTTGTTTTTCTAACTTACCTTTGTCATTTTGGGAGAAAGTGTCAGTGTAATAGATTTGTTTAGAAAGTTATAAATATCAAATAATTATTCTGGGGTTGTAGAACTTCATGTAATAATTGAGATAGAAAGAGTTATCAAATCCATGTTGGATATTGATGGTGATTGTAATCATTTAATTATAAAGATTACTTGATCATCATTGATGTCAATAGGAATTAGAGATGCAACACTAGCTAGTGTATCTATGTGTCTGTTGTCTTTTCTAGGGATGACCTCAATAGAAAAGGATTCAAATTATGATGACAAACATTGTAACATATTGTGGTATGGGACAAGGTGTTCTTATTTTGTTTGATAGACATCATTGACTTGATTGACCACAAGTTGGGAATCATCAAATAATTCAATAGATTTGATTTGGAAGGATTGAAAAGTGAATAGTCCTAACATAAGTGCTTCATATTATATGGTATTGTTGGTGTTGGAAAAATTTAATCGCTATTCTATAGGAACTATGTGACCAGAAGGATCAATAAAGACAATTCCTACCCCTACATTAAATGCACATTAGGAGCCATCAAAGAACATGGTCCAGATATATGAATGAGTAGAATATGTGGTGAAATCATCTTTGAATATGTCACTAAGAGGGTTGATGTGATGTCCCTTACTTAGGGGCTCTTTTTTCTCAGCAAAAGCTCTGATACCACTGTGATATCCCCGTCAAATAGGGAATATAAAACACAAACAGCTCTGAACAAAGATACAAATTTGTAGAATAAATTCAAATAAATAAATAAATCACAGTAAATCTCTTAACTAGCAAATCACTAATCTCATTATTGTCCAAATGGTTACAATAGATGTCTTCAGTCATGCATAAAAAGGAATATTCAGATACGGTCTTAAAACCCTGATTATCTTCCAACAATCTGAAAAATACCCTGAATCTGTGTGTCTCGACCTGCTATGTCAAAAACACAGTCACCGGCGTCGGTTGATATTCTGCCAACGTCGGTCACTGTAGGTCCTTCTCTGCCGACATCGGTCTTCAGTCGGCCGATGTCGGTCACTGGGTATCTCTGTCTGCCAAGGTTAGTGTCTGCATGGATTTGTACGATCCTATACGGACTTCGTATGGCCGCTAATTAAGCACCACCTACCTATTTTCAACCCCTGATCTGAAAATATATGTCTCTAATACAGAAGATCTCTATCTATATAATTTATTGAATCAAAACTAAATAAATAAATACCTAAAATACTGTGATAACTTCTGTGTGAAGTTATCTCTCAAATCTATACCTCTGTGATAACTTTTGTATGAAGTTATCTCTCAATTTGGCAATAAATTAGCTGATATCTCATAGCCTCTAAATCGCACACAATGAAGAGTTGACGTTCTCCACTGCAATGGAATCCTGGAACCCTTGGCTCAGTCTTCACAGAAGAATTCTTCAAAATCAATAATCAAATAATCAATGGCTAATACAAACTCTCTCCCATGAGAACCCCATATACCCTCCAAAGGTGTGCTTGCTAAAATTAGATTTCTTCAAATTAGAACTTGGGGTTCTTAAATTAGAATTCCTCAAATTAAAACTTGGGCTTCTTAAATTAGAATTAGGATCTTAAAATTAGACCAATTCTTAAATTAGAATTAGGGTCTTAAAATTAGACCAAATAATTAATAATTAATTAATATCTAATTTAAAATTAGACCAAATAATTAATATTTGATTAAATCAATCAAATATTAATATCTCCCTTAATATATGTTCGATCCTCAAACCGACTGAAGCTGGTGAATCAGGGAGTGATTTTGCACATCACCATACTAAAATAAGGGTGCTCTATTACATGTCAAATATCCCTAAAAAATAGGAGCTCATGCAAATGTGTCTAAAAGAACTTGAATGAAAGCCAACTATAGGAATTCTGCTAATCGAAGCCAAGCCAAGATCCATCATGACCCTCTATCCATCTTATCAGCCTATGAAGGTCGCATAATAGGCTAATCATCAAGTCTGTCAATGTCCACAAAAAAGGGGACATGACAATCCACCCCTCTAGAAATCGCTTGTCCCCAAGCAATCTCGGAACAATGAACCACTCGATCCACCTGGATCCCATATGTAGTTATGCTCTGCACTGCTATAAATCAATGCAAGTTCCTGCAATATCATCAAAAGTAGATCAAAGAGGAACCCATAATCAAACTGGAGAATGCAACTCAACCAAACTCTAAAAGCACAACTGCCATAGTCAAGAACACATGAGAAACAAACTCTCAAATTATGATAACCCAAGTAGAATGGACAACTCCAACTGCCAATTCCATCTACAAAAGAGGTGCCAATCCATCCCATAACTGATCCCTCTGTAAAGGTGGCACAACAAACGGTACCACACTGTCATATGTGTGAGAAGAATCAATCTAGAGACTCGACTCCATTGGTATCTCAAACTCATCAGAATCAGGTACTCCCAAATCCTGAACATGTGTGTCAGCCTCAACAACATGCTCCTCAGCAACAACTGTAGGAATGTACTCACCACCAACCACATCAATATACAAATGCACTGGGTCTGGGGCTGGTGAAGACCGCAAATGCTCTAACTCTATGGTCATCTCAACAAAATGAAATTGTGACTCCTCATAAGCCAACTGCGTACTCTCAAGAATCTCAAAAGTCACCTCGACCTATTGAGTAAGCTCACTCACCTTATCTTCCTTGACCAATAATGCATCATACGCTGTGCTGCCCCACTCCATAAGATAATCTCTGTTGGCTACCAACTGCATATAATCCTATCTCAGAATCTGGATAGCCTCCCATAAAGAGTGGATCTCTATCAAGGACAAATAACTACCTCCTTGCTCAATGCTAGTAAGAGAACCCCATCCATAAACTGCTAACAACTGACGAGCAGCATCAAAATGCTTGCAAGCGGTAGTAATGTCTCGCTCACTAACTCTCAACTGACTAGACACATGGTGGCACTGGCTAGATTGTCTCCTACAATCCTCCTCTGATGCATGGTCTAAAAGAATAGACTCAAAATCACTGACCACTATAATACTACCATCCATACTCTGTGAATCAACTCCATAGCTCATATCAACATCTAGAGTATCAACAATTTTAGCATCACTGTCTAACTCTTCCATACTGAAAGAAACTACCGGTGAAACTAAGTCCTCAAAACTGTCCACTGCATTCTCCTGGGTGTCATCTGTAATAATCAGATCTTGGGACTCTTCTACAATCTCTGCCATAGCTGAAAGATCATCAACCCTCAGTGCACTAACATCTGAGCACACCTCTACACTCTGAGTGCAAGCATCAGAGCCATCCTCATCTTCACTATCTCCTATCTCATAATAATCATAATAATCATGGGACCTGCTGCTCTCTTGTCTAAGTGATCTGTAGTGCTCTCTCCTCAGCTTAACAAAATGCTCAAAAGACAACCTCCCCTGAACTTGTGGAGTTAATAACTCCCACTCATCCTTCGTTGTCATATACCCTGTGGATTTGTCTTTGGATGTAGGATATGAAAGAGATTCATTTAACCTCTTCAAACTTAGTTTCAACTTCTTCATATCATAGTCCCACTATTTCTGAGTACTTGAAGACATCATGAATACTTCACTGATTCAACAAACTACCCAAACTACACAACAGGATAGCAGAACATTGGCTCTGATCTACCCAACAGGATGGCAGGAATTTGGCTCTGATACCACTGTGATGTCCCTTACTTAGGGGCTCTTTTTTCTCAGCAAAATCTCTGATACCACTGTGATATCCCCTTCAAATAGGGAATATAAAAACACAAACAACTCTGAACAAAGATACGAATTTGTAGAATAAATTCAAATAAATAAATAAATCACAGTAAATCTCTTAACTAGCAAATCACTAATCTCATTATTGTCTAGATGGTTACAATAGATGTCTTCAGTCATGTATAAAAAGGAATATTTAGATACAGTCTTAAAACCCTGATTATCTTCCAACAATCTAAAAAATACCCTGAATTTGTGCGTCTCGGCCTGTTGTGTTAAAAACACAGTCGCCGGTGTCGATCGATATTCTGTCGACGTCGGTCACTATAGGTCCTTCTCTGCCGACATCGGTCTTCAGTCTACCGATGTTGGTCACTGGGGATCTCTGTCTGCCGAGGTCGGTGTCTGTGTGGATTTGTATGATCCTGTACAGACTTCGTACGGCTGCCAATTAAGCACCACCTGCCTGTTTTCAACCCCTAATCTGAAAATATATGTCTCTAATACAGAAGATCTCTATCTGTATAATTTATTGAATCAAAACTAAATAAAGAAATACCTAAAATCTTGTGATAACTTCTATGTGAAGTTATCTCTCAAATCTATACCTCTGTGATAACTTCTGCATGAAGCTATCTCTCAATTTGGCAATAAATCAGCTGATATCTCACAGCCTCTAAATCGTACACAATGAAGAGTTGACGTTCTCCACTGTAATGGAATCCTGGAACCCTTGGCTCAGTCTTCACAAAAGAATTCTTCAAAATCAATAATCAAATAATCAATGGCTAATACAAACTCTCTCCCATGAGAACCCCTTATACCCTCCAAAGGTGTGCTTGCTAAAATTAGATTTCCTCAAATTAGAACTTGGGGTTCTTAAATTAGAATTCCTCAAATTAGAACTTGGGCTTCTTAAATTAGAATTAGGATCTTAAAATTAGACCAATTCTTAAATTAGAATTAGGGTCTTAAAATTAGACCAAATAATTAATAATTAATAATTAATTAATATCTAATTTAAAATTAGACCAAATAATTAATATTTGATTAAATCAATCAAATATTAATATCTCCCTCAATATATGTCTGATCCTCAAACCGACTGAAGCTGGTGAATTAGGGAGTGATTCTGCACATCACCATACTAAAATAAGGGTGCTCTGTTGCATGTCAAATATCCCTAAAAAATAGGAGCTCATGTAAATGTGTCCAAAAGAACCCAAATGAAAGCCAACTGTAGGAATTCTGCTAATCGAAGCCAAGCCAAGCTCCATCATGACCCTCTATCCATCCTATCAGCCTACGAAGGTCGCATAATAGGCTAATCATCAAGTCTGTCAATGTCCACAAAAAAGGGGACATGATAGTTGGTATCTAATAGTGGTGTTGCTATAAAATATTCTACAAAGATTTGGCCCTTTATTGATTTCTAGGGACTATTTTTAAGTCAAATTATGTTAATAACATAACCCATGTTTTGATGTGACCACAAATATGTGGTTTGGCTAGTAGGAAATTTAATGGGTCTACTTTTGTGATAACTTGAGTCTCATTATTGACCATGTAATATCAAATTTTTTGTGTGGAAAAAACTAATGCTAGACATAGTTTTTCTATTAGGGAGTAATTTTTTCATAATCAACCAATGTGTGACTGATGTAATAAACTGCTCAATCTATATTTTTATCATCATGTTGTGCTAAGAGTGTTCTTAATGTGTGATTTATTGTTGAGATATATAATAAGAAAGGCTTATCTAGGATAGGTGGTACTAAAATGGGTAGATTAAGAAGATATTGCTTGATTATATTGAATATTTCTTGACAATATTGGTCTCAAATAAACTTTGCATCTTTCTTTAGTAGTCTAGTAAATGATTAAGTTTTATCAACAAGCTAAACTAAAAAATGGTGGACTATTTGTATTTTACCTTATAGGGATCAAAGTTGTTTTAAGTTGGTGGGAAGAGGCATATCGATAATGTATTTGACTTTCTTAGGATCAAATTTTATGCCACACTAAGAGATAATAAAACCTAAGAGTTTACCTTATGTAACTATGAACACACATTTATTTGGGTTTAGTCAGACATTATATTATCTGAAGCATTGAAAGATATTTCATAAATCAATAGCATGATATTGTCATTATTTAGGTTTAGCTAATACATCATCAACATAGTCCTTGACCATATGGTAAATTAAATCATGAAAGATATGTGTCATAGTACATTGATACATGGATCTAGCATTTTTTAATCTAAAAGGCATGATAATATAACAAAATGTGCCCCAGCGTATTATAAAAGATGTTCTTTTCTTGATCTTCTTCAATGATATTGATTTGGTTGTATCTAACAAAGCCATCCATGAATGATAACATTTCATACCTAGTTTTAGAATTGATGATCATGTCGATATTAGGCAAAGGGAAATTGTCTTTTGGGCATGTTTTATTTAAATCTCAAGAATCAGAATAACACTAAATTTGTCTGTTAGGTTTGATTATAGGGACTATGTTGTAAATCCATTCAGGGTGTGTTATTGGTCTAATGAATCCAAGATCTAAGAGGTATTGGATTTCATATTTGACCAAGAGAGTCACCTTAGGATGCATTTTGTGAATTTTTTGCTTAACTGGTTTATCATCTAGGTATAAGGGAATCTGATGGATAGTGATATATGTATCAATTCTTGGCATATCTAAGTAAGACCAAGAAAAAATTTATAGGAAATTTATTAAAATTTGATGGATATCTAGATATTTTTCCTTTTGGAGGGTAGCAACTAATAAGATAATGCAAGGATCTTTATTGGTGCCAAAGTTGAAATTTATGGTCTCTTCATTAAGCAATGTGGAATGATCAAGTGTATAAGGAGTGGTAAGGACAGTATCATTAGAATCAATTGGTATTTCTTGGGGTAGGTTTAGAACTTTTTAAAATTATGCATGGGAATTTATGTAATGAGGAAATATATTTTTATGATAACAAGATGGGAGGTCCTCATATGCTCTAAGAAATTGTAGGAGGGATTCATCATTAAAAAATTCATCTAATGTGAACATTTCTTATGAAACTGTATCATCAATGAGATCAAGGTAGATTAATGATAATGTTAAAGTATGAATAATGGTATGATCTAATGATGTAGTGGGTAGACAAAACTTGATATGCTTTAAAGTGGTGGATGAGGGTTTATTATGAGAATAGGTAAACTAATATCGTAGCCCTTTCATTCCATGTTGTGTAGATGCCTCGATAGGATTGATGATTCTTTGTTAATGTTTTCCAAGGCCTTTTCCATGACATACCATTTTATTAAGGCATTTAAGTAAAAAAGGTGAGGTGAACTGGTGCTTTGGTGTTAGTTTTATTACAAAATTTGGAGTTTGTTGATGTGTTACATGGTCTAGGGGTACATTTTGAATAATGGGTTGTGTAGGTAAATTTCTAGGCTTAAAGCTCAAAATATAATTTTATGGAGTGTCAGCAACCTAACAGTATTTAAAAGGTTCATTATTGATTGTGCATGTGTTTATGTAACCTTTGTGACTAAATTTGAGACATGCATAGAGTGTAGAAGGGCTGCATGCATATCATGAATCCAAGGATGACTAAGTAATAAATTATAATTGAGGTCATTTGGCATGACTTGGTAATTAGTTGGTGGTGTCTTAGGCCCTAATGTGAGATTAAGTGTTATTTGACCCATGATTTTCCATGAAATGTTGTCAAAACCTCTAATGTTCATATTAGAATGATCTAGATTATGATGTTGTATATTAAGACATTTAAGAAAGGAAATGTTTTAGATGTTTAGTCCTAAACCATTATCAACTAACACTCTATTTACCCATACATCATTGATTCAAAATTTAAAATATAGAGGGAGGTGTTTTGAAATGATGTTTTGTGGGGGTAAATCATCTTTCTCAAAGTAAATATGTTCTTCAGTCCATTCCATTATGTTGAGGATAGATGCAACATAAGTTGGTTCAGTTGAAATGGGAACTCTGGTATTATGAAGTGCTATATACAACACATATTTGTAAATATTAGATTATTGAAGTAGTTTAAGAATATAAACTATGTTTGAAGGGATGTTAGTCTAAATGAGAAAGCTATATCCATGGGTGTAATCATCCTACCTATCTTCATAAACTTGGGTGATAGTGTGGACTGCATGATCTACTATAGGCATAGAGCTAGTAGTAGGTATGGGATAAGAGCTAGGTGTAACAAGTTCGAAGGAAGGAGGGATTAATATAATTGCTAGTGTTTGATGGTGTCTAGTAATGATAGGGAGATACTCAAAAAATAGCTAATGAGTTATATGCATTGAGGTAAAAATTATGAATGTAGAGTGAAATGCATGTAATTTTAGTGATTATTTATGCAAATATATACTTATAAATAATAATCCATAGGAAATATAGCAAGTAAGAGATAGAGAATGTGACATTGTGCATGAAAGCATAAATTTTTTTGATATGCAACATAACATTTTGTATGTGTTAAGTATGATAAATTTGGAGACTTTTCCATATGACAAAGAGAAAGTAAAGGATAGAGAACATGATTTTGTGCCTAAATGCATAAAAATCTTTGACTTGTAAAATAATATTGCTAACATGTTTAGCATGATAAACTTGAAAATTGTTCCATATTAAAGATAGAGAGTATGCAAAAGGAATATTGAAATATTGTGCAATTTTAGCAATAAATGTTGTAATATCATCCCTTATTATGAAAATTAAGCATGAAATGTAAAGGATAAAACTTTGTACTAATATATGATAGACTTCATCATTCATGTACATGATAGGACCCATTATGGTTTTTTTATTATTTTCAATAAATGTAAGAAAAATTTATAAATAAATGAACATCATTTTAGAAATTTTGATTATAAGTGTAAAGTGATACCTCAAGAATCAAATTAAGAACTAGTACATACAACAAGGGATTTTTCAAAAACATTTTTGAAAAATACTATGAATTTTTGAAATTGAAATTGAATTTCCAAGTTAAGTATTCAAGAAAAAAATCAGAAATTTATGGGAAAGTGTTTAATGGACCTAGTAGATGCAACTAGGGTTTGAGAACAAAAAATTAAAATTACTATAAATTTTTGAAATTTGAAGTGATTTTATGATTTTAATATGTAACTAAAAATTTATAAAATTATTGGAAAAAAAATTACTGGGAGCTAGTTTATATAACTAGGGTTTTAGATAAATTTATTTTAAAATTTACTAAAAAAAATTAAAATTTTGAGAGGAATTTTTTATTTTAATTTTCAATGAAAAATTAAGAAATTAATTTGGAAAATCAAGTAGAAATTTTCCCTATGGTTTCTAGGGTTTTTATGCAAAATTTGAAGTAAGTCGAGTTCACCAAATTGATTTATTATTTTTGGGAGATTAGATGTTTAATTCCTAAATAAAAAATAGGTTCAAGTAGATAAAATTAGTAAATAATGTATAATAATTAGGCTACTAATTTTTGAAATTTGACTGTAGTTAGGGATTTTCTAAAAATAGTATTGAGAGAGAAAATTAAACTTATCTAATTTTGTGATGTTGTGACTCATAGAGGGTCTAAAAATCTATGTGCAAGCTTGGGAGATTATTGCAAACAAGAATCTAGAGTTAATTTCTTTATTGGATAGAAGCACCAAAAGTGGGACACCCTAATTTTTGATGTTGTAGTCCTATCTTAGTGTTTTTGTCTTGGTGATCTAAGCTTTTTGGGTTTTGTGCATCAAGTCTATGTGACCTTGCTTGTGAAATATCAGAGCCTGAAAGTCCACAAAGATCATTATGTACCTAATTTAGTATTCAATACCCTAGGTCCTCTTTGTGCTTGAACTTGAATGTAAATTTTGGAGAAAGGAGATGAGGGGTTAGTGTGTAAAGGATACACTAGATGCACTTTACACCCTATATGTGGGCACACTACCTACATACTAATACTCTGAGCAGGTATTAAGCTATATGTAGTTCTCCCATTGAAGTGCTTGGTGTAATAGTGTGATGAAAATGAAAGAAATATAAAAATAGGTGTGCTTGGAATGACTAGGGACTGATGTAAAGGTTTTAATAATCTTTAAATACTATTAAATGGTTATATGTAGAGAATAGGGAAAAGTGCTTGAGTGGTCTTTCTTATATTCTTGCTTCTCTCTTATAATTGAGTACCAACCCTTCTAAATGGACTTTGAATGGACTTTTATATGGGATTTAATGATCATGGGTGAAATTAATTCATGTTAAGACAACATGAATTAGTATAAGGATTCAAAATAATATGACTATTAGAGGCCAAAATGCACTTGGACAATAACACTAAAAACATGACACCTTGGGTTTTAGTGTTGTAATCCAAGTTTGGGCATTGTTGTCTATGGCTAATGGGACCTAGCGGGGTGGATTAAGAATGGAAAGAGAAATTTGAGTCTAGAAGGGTCATTCTAGGAGGCTATAGATTATTAGGAATCAAGTAAAACATACCTATAAGGGTCATGAGAGAAAGTAAGATGGACCTATAGATTGCATGTCATTAACCACACTCAAGTTACCAATTTTTGCATTTTATATGAATATAGTATGAAACTTGAATTGATTTGGGTATCATAACATTACCCATCTCAATCAAGTGCTACACTCAATGCTTTGACACAAATGTTTTCTAAGTTAAATCAAGGTGTCAAATAGATGACATAATACCTCCTCAAATAATAGAGTAATGTTGGACACAAGACTTGTTCATGATGTGGTTTAAACAACACAATTTTTATATCTAAAACACCAAGAAATAAAATAATAAATGACAAAATTTAATTAAGTATATCATCCTAGATCCTATCAAGGTGTGGCAAAATGGGGTTGACTAAAACTTACAAGTTATGATCATTTAGATTGATCCCATGTGTACAAACTTTCATGTTTGCATAAAATATAAGTAGTACATAAATTGGATCATGTCAATTAGTTTTTTGTGAAAATGTATTGTCCTTTTCACAACCATTACATCCATCAATTACTTAGTGTAGTGTAATGTCCTAATTGATCATACATTTCAAGCCAACTTGCCACTAATAGAAATGGTTTAACTACTTAAACCACCATCCTAGTGAAATGATCCCAGTTTATATACCACCTCATTGAGAAGGGTTGAAACACTACTAGGAGATGAATCCCTAGGTCAATGCTTCCTTAAAGAACTTGTGAGAGGTAATTGTTAAATATTTTTTCCCACAGGCCAAAATGAATCAACCCCCTATAGTAAGAATCTTGTATAGGGTTTTTTATAATGTTATAGGGTATGTTACAACTCATTTTATGTCATTTCATATGACATTCTAATTTTTGGTCATGGTCTAGCTTAGTCCTTATGTATTTTGATGTATTAAAGGTCATTTTTTGAATCATATATGCAAGTGGTATATTTTCATGTTGCTGAGCAATTACAAGAGCAAGTCCAAATAAACCTAAGTTTGCACTTGGGAGATATTTTAACTTTTAGCTAAGTGTTAGAGCATTCAAAGTTCTCTCAGGGAAATTGTTCCACTTCATTTGTCTAAGTGTTGGAATTCTTTTAGAATAGTTATTATACTTTATTTTGGCTAAGTATCAGGAATTGTTTTGGACATTTTATTAGAAAAAAAACTCCTGAAGAGTCATTTCTTCAAAGAAAATCCTAGGAAAAAGTTTTTAAGTAATTTTCTTGAAGATCTATTTATTTTGGGAAAATTATCCACATCAAAAGCTAAGTGTCAAGATTTTTTTATGAAATTTATCTGCATAATTATCCTAAAGTCATAATTCTTTTAGGGAAAATGTTTGACAAAAGTTTCGAAGGTAGGCTTCTTTCAAAAAAATTATCCAAAACACAAGGTCCACAGTAATTGGTCCAAAACAAAAATATTGAAGCGTTAGTTTCTCAATAAAATGTCCCAAAAAAAACTTTGAAGGGTTTTCCTTTTGGGAAAGTGACCAAGATAAAAAATTTGAAGGGCCATTTTTTTGATAAAATGTCTAATAAAAAATCCTAAAGGGTATTTTTCTCAATAAAGTATCTTATATGATTCCCTTGAAGGGTCATTTCTTTAAGGGCAAGTGCCCTAAATGAAAAACCTAAAAGGTCATTTTATTTCACAAAAATTGTCAAAACAATTTTCTCAAAGGGTCATTCTTTAACAAAGTATCCTAGATAGAAGTTCATCAGGGTCACTTTTCAAGAAAGTGTCCTAGACATAAATTTTGAAGGGTCAAAAATGTCATATAAATCAAAAGGTCTTCAAAAAAAGCTAAGTATGAATTCTTTTGGGAAAATTATCTCACAATAATTTCCCTTAGGACCTCATTTCTCTCAAACATTTTGTCTACAAGCAAAAATCTTGAAGACATGAATTATTTTAGATATTTTATCCACAATAAATGGTACAAGGGCATAATTTATTATGGGAAAATTGTTTGGGACAATTTTTTTTAAGGTAAAATTCTTTTGGAGAATTTTTTTTGAGGCAAAATACTAAGTATGATTTCTTTCAGGGTAAGTGGCCAAGACACAAACCCCACAACAAATGTCCAACAAAAGGCCCAAAATAAATAGCCTAAGGAAAATGGTTTGTAGCAAAAGGTCGAAACATGAAGTCTGAAATAATTGTTTACTATGGGGAAAATGTATGAGAAGTAGGGTGACATTTGTGCAAGTGTAAAAGTTTAGGCTCAATAGTCTTCCATTGGAGTTAAAATATTTATGGTCATGTAGACATCATTGAAATTCCTATGAATGTCAATTTATGGGCACACGAATGTCAAATTAAATCCCTATAAAATAGCTATTGAAGTTTAAATATCTTAGTAATGATCACATGGACATCAATATTTGAGCTCATGAAATAGTCATTAGAATTTAAAAGTAAGGATCAATGATCAAATCTTAATCATATAGGAGATCTAATGGCGAGTAGTGACTGATTGTTTAATGGACCTAGGAAGATCAATGACTCACATTCAATCATATATTTAGATTTGATAACACAAAAAAAATTCAATGAGTTAAGGAGATCGAGAGGTTGCCAAGTGCAATGAGCACATTCAAGATGATAGAAGATTGATGGATCACATTCATTTGTGCAAATCAAGATCAATGATGAGTGGGGGTCAAAGAGTTTAGCTAACCTTGAGTAAAAATTTGTAGGTAATAAGTGGCACAAGCATGTGAATCTTGACAAAAGATCTATGGATCATGTTTGTTCACATTAGGTAGATCAATGGAGTGAGATGAATCAAAATATAAATGATCCAAGCCAATTTTTGATGGAAAACTAGTGAAGAGTAGTTATCACTAGGACAAATCCCTAATAGATGATATAATTATTCTAACTGCATTGATGTCAGAGCCTAGCCTAGAAAAACTTGATCCCACCATTGTAACAATTAAGGAATATTAGGGAGGGTATAATTTAACTATGAAACTACATGAAGTGAAAAGGATCAATCAAAAGGTCTAAAGGATCATAATTTTTAGAATTAGTTGTAACTATAATTTAAACATTTAAACTAATTGATTTCCCTTGTTAGAACCAAAGTTTCCTTTCTCTTGCTTCCTTTCTTGTATAAATATAGCTCTTCAACTATTATAAAATAGTACCACACCATGTATGGTGAATCCCTATTGGATTGATGTTATATTTTACCTTTTCACATTAATAAAAATCTATTTCTAAGTTTTGAACAATTGTCTAAGTTTGTAAGTGATGTATGATGATGAGAAGTGATAATTCTCTACCCTTCCTTCCCTTATACTTTCATGTTTGAGCAAGAGTTCCTAGTCTAATAGGTCATATAGAGTGTGGTCTAGTGTGTAAATATTTTTCAAGTGTATAAATTTCCTTGGAGTGTGCATTATTCCCTCTAGTTTATTTGACTTGTGTTGTTGCTCACATCTCACCTTTATATTGAAATACTCATGTTAGAACTTAGAGACTAGTCTATATGTTTTATTTCATCATGATAGAAATATAATGGTCATGTGGAAGACATTTTTAGTGTATCACCTCCTTTATAATAGGTTTATTTATGCATTCTCTAACTCTTTTCCCCATAAGTAAGCAATAGTTAAAGTGATACATAGTGCATGATATATTTAAGGAGCTAGCCCTTAAATCTAGAGGCTCATTCCCAATATAGGTACACCCACATACTAATAAATGTTCCCATTTTACCCAAATATATAAGAGGATTTAAAAACCTCTTCTAGGGTGAAATATTTGGTGAAAAAAGTTTTTACATGCTTGATGGGACACATTATCTTCAAAACAACTTGTCAAGGTGAATGTTGGTCTTGATAAGATCAACTGCAAAGTGGTATGCTACTCAAAATTTGGTGAATCTTTCAAGGTAAATCTGGTTTTAGACCTTTGTTATAAAATTCCCCCATAATTCATGGTCCTTAATAGGTCATCCTCTTATACAACATCTAATCCTATTAACCCATCCATTCTGCCTAAAATTCCTCTTGCAATTCAGTATCCACAACCTAATATACCCTTTTAATTATGAGTAGATTTTTCTAGAGAGGAAGAGGTTGAAGAGGATAAATAAGTTGAAGAATAATACATGGTTAGGCCTCATGATTTCCATACCTTAAACAATGATAATCCAATCCAACTTCATGCATATGATGCCATCCCTCTTAACACCACAAAAGTTATGCCCACATTCAATATTGAGATTCATATCACACCTAGTGAGCACATTATATATGTTTCTAATTTTTAAAATTTCCATAATATTATTCAAGAGAACATTTAAATTGGACTCCTTTCCATGTACCTTAAAGGGAATGCCCTTGATTGGTATAGGACTCTAAAAGGTGGAGTGTTGTTGACTTCCATATTTGGAAATGAAAGTGACCATGCTTCTCTCATACATCAGCTCAACATTATAAAGAGGGGACCCAAAGAAACAATTCATGACTTCAACAAAAGGTTTTAGAAGACTTGGCATAGGTTACCTCCTCCTATGAGACCACCTGCTAGTTTTGTGTTCCCTACTTACTTGAGAGCCATTAGGACTAAAATTGATGTCATGCTTTAATGTATGGGAGGATCCACCCTCCCTAAAGCATATGAGATTTCTATCAAAGCTAAAAATAATCTCATCTAAGCTAGAATATTTATACCTAAAGTTTATATGCCTCATTTATCTCATGATTTTTTTAATACTCTAGAGGTATCCAAAGTTCCTAATGCTAATACCAAAACTAAGGTGGTTCCTAGGCAAGTAGAAAATAATCTTGATTAGAAAGCAAATTTCCTAGCCTTATAGGCTCAAAATAAATAATTTAATGGGAAAAAGGGTGACTATTATAACCCTTACCCATACTATCAATATTATGGTAAAAAATATAGAAGATTAAGAGGTCAATGGTGTCTTAATCCCAATAGGCCTACTAATGTATACAATCGTAACTCTACCACCAATGTAAAGGAAATGGTACCAGCACATAGCAATTTGGTACAGGGAGAAGATTGACAATAAGACCAATTCATGGGTGCTAATAAGAATAGAGAAAAAGCTCTGGTGGATTAAGGATTAGTTACTCCCCTCCTATCAAATGAGGAGGAGGTGATGATG
This sequence comes from Torreya grandis, assembly GCA_037957365.1. Classification (NCBI taxonomy): domain Eukaryota; kingdom Viridiplantae; phylum Streptophyta; class Pinopsida; order Cupressales; family Taxaceae; genus Torreya; species Torreya grandis. The sequence goes on from JARHVA010002626.1 coordinate 53,493, forward strand.
TAGGTTAATGAGGATTGGCAACCTCAAGGAGATATCTTCACCAGTTTTTTGGTTGAAGACACTTTTATGCTAAATTAAGGAAACTCTATTGAAAAAAATACAAGGGCTAATAATAAGGCCCTAAAAGGTGGAATCATCATGCCCATAGGTTCATCTGATCCTCATGTAAGGTAGTAGGGCATGGCTGCAAGTGTGATAGTTCTAAAAGTTCCTATACATCCAATAAGTCAAAATGTGGTAAGGTTTATTTAAGGTGACTCTATTCCTAAAGTTCCAAGAAATTATTTACCTCCAAGGACACAATAAAAGGTGAGTATTGATGCTCTAAACATAGTGGATGCCTTGAAAATTTCAAAATCATCTATTTCCTTATGGGATATCCTTCATATGCCCGAACAAAAAGAATTGTTACAAAATCAATTGTCTACTATTCCTACTAGTCCATATTCAAATAAAAGTTATAGTCATGTTGTCCTCCTATATTATCCTAACACTATTATTGAACCATATAATAGGACTAATAATCCTCCACCATTTTACCTCACTCTCATAGTGGGTGATAAATTAGTTCATAGTTGCATAATTGATAGTGGAGCCTCTACTTGTGTCATTCCCAAAGTTGTAGTTGACAAGTTGCACTTGAAATATGAGCCACATAAAAAAGGAGTGCTCCATCTAGAGGGTATAACTACTAATACCATAGGTATGATAAAAAACTTTAAGGTTTTCTTTCATGATTGTCCTAGCTTTCCTATCCTTCAAGATATAGTTGTTGTTGACCTCCCAACTCACTTTGCAATCAACTTGTCAAGGGACTTCACAGCCAAGATAGGTGGCTATCTATCAGTTGAGTAGCCCTTCTTGGATTTTAGAGAAAGGTATGGGACCAATGTGAAAATTATATGTCATCCTCTTGCAAGATTTCATATTAAACCTTACATTGAAGCAAGTTCCAACTTGAATTGCATTATTCGTAAGGATGAACCTAATGTGGATGGGGTAAATTTTAAACTTTAAGGAATTTCTATTTTATTATTGGATGAGTATGGTGTAGATTCATATGGACATAATCCTTATGCATACTTTGAGTAGACTGAACTTGGGACTTACATTATGCATGAGTAGTCATTTGAAGAAGCTAAGGTAAGCATAAAAAATTCTCATGTTATTGATTGTAACTATATGATTCATGAGTATGATGATCATAGGTTGATGAACCTAATTGGCAACCATAGTGGGAATAATGATGTTTTAATTCCTTATATTGATTAATATTCTCTAGATGGTGTCACTCATGAAGAAGAAGAGGATGACTTATGAATAAGATTTAAGGCCATATGTCAAGAATTTGACAAAATTGGTAATATTCCTTATCCCAAGAAATGTATGTTTGATGTGATCATTGATGAAAATAATGATTAGGATCTCAAGTGTTCTATAAAGTATGAAATTAAAGGGCATATTATTGAGGAATATGGACATCAATGTGATATTCAAAAGCCTACAGTTCTAGAGGGACCTAGTGAGGTCAAGGAAGAAGTTGTTATGCCTAAAGGATAGTTAGGAGATCCATCTAGTATTGAGTCATGTTCAAATGGGTTGGATCATAAATAAGAATAATGTGATACTCCCAAGCATAAATGATGTCTTGTGTAAGAATATATAAGGGTTAAGGTAGTTGTCATCTTTCCTATTCTATAATATGAAGAATGTATATTATATATGGCAATGATCAAGAGGATTACAGCTCCAATAAAGGCTCTTACAGAGAAATAAATATCATTCATTAAGGTCCCAAATAGTTCACTTGTAGAACTAAGAATATTCAAATGTGATAGGCTTCTTGATCACCTTCATATGAAAGTGATTGGTGATGAGCATGTTCTTTATGCTAGGCTACATTCATGGAGGATAAAGATGCTAAGGGAACCATTTTTAACCCTTGTTGATGTATAATCAGATGTTTCACCTCTAGAGGTTAGTCTTATAAATATTAGGTTAGGTGTATGTTTCCTTTCTTGTTGTGTTGTTTTCAATAAGTGATATGAGGCATAATTGTGATTTTTATTGGTTTTTGTCTTGTGTGTTGCTTATTCTTAGTCTTTACTTATGTTTTATGTGTTGTTCAAGGTGGTTTATATGTCTAGCATTATACTTGTGATTTCATAGCTTAATGGATAGGATTAGGTAATTGGTCATGGCATAGAAAGCATGCCACCATTAGGTAATTACCACAGATGTTGACCATTTTTTCCCACAAGCTAAAATGGATAAACCTCCTATAGTTAGAATCTTGTGTAGGGGATTTTTATAATGTTATAAGGTATGTTGCATCTCATTTGATGTCATTTCATAAGCCATTCTAAGTTGTGGTCATGGTCTAGCTTGTTCCTTGTGTATGTTGATGTCTTAAGGGTCATTTTTTGAATCATATATACAAGTGGAATTTTTTTAGGGTGTTGATCAGTTACAAGAGCAAGTCCAAAAAAACCTAAGTTTACACTTGGGAGGTATTTCAAATTTTGGCTAAGTGTTAGAGCATTCAAATTTCTCTTGGGGAAACTGTTCCACTTTATTTGTCTAAATGTTGGAATTATTTTGAAAAAAATATTCCACTACATTTTATCTAAGTATCAAGAATTGTTTTGATCATTTTTTTGAAACAAAACTCTCGAAGGGTCATTTATTTGAATAAAGTCATAGGCAAAAGTTCTACAATAATTTTCTCAAAGATATATTTGTTTCAAGAAAATTGTCTACATCAAAAGCTAAGTGTCATATTTCTTTTGAGAAAATTATCCACATAATTTTCCCAAAGGCATAATTATTTCAAGGAAAATGTTTCACAAAAATTCTAAAGGTAGGTCTATTTTGAACAAATTATTTGAAACACAATGCCCACAGTAATTGGTCTAAAACAAAAATATCAAAGGGTTAGTTTTTCAAGAAAGTTTCCCAAATAAAAATCCCTAAGGGTTTTTCTTTTGGGAAAGTGACCAAGATAAAATTTTTGAATGGCTATTACTTTGACAATATATACTATACAAAAATCTCAAAGGGTATTTTTTCTCTTGAAAGTGTCCTATATGATTCCCCTGAAGGGTCATTTCTTTCAGGATAAATGACCTGAAAAAAACCCAAAATATCATTTTCTCTCAAGAAAATTATTCAAATAATTTTCTTGAAGGGTCATTCTTCAGCAAAGTGTCCTAGATAGAAGTTATGAAGGGTCACTTTTTGAAAAAGTGTCCTAGATAGAAATTTTGAAGGGTCACAAATGTCATTTGAATTAAAAGGTCCACAAATAAAGCTAAGTATGAATTCTTTTAGTAAAATTGTCCCACAATAATTTTTACAAAGATCTCATTTCTCTCAAACATTTTGTCTTTAATAAAAAATCTTGAAGACATGAATTATTTTAGACATTTCGTTTGTAATAAATGGTACAAGGGAACAATTTCTTTCAAGAAAATTGTCTGGGACAATTTTTCCAAAGGCAAAATTCTTTCAAATATTTTTTCTAAGGCAAAATACTAAGTATGATTTATTTCAAATAAAGTGGCCGAGACATAAACCCCACAACAAATATCTGTTAAAAATTTGAAATTAAATAGCCTGAGGAAAATGGTCTACAATAGAAGTCCAAAAGAATTGTTTGTTGCATGGAAAATTCATGGGAAGTAGAGTGATGTTTGCACAAGTGTCAAAGTTCAAGCTCAATATTCATCCATTGGAGTCCAAATATTAATGGTAATGTAAACATCATTGATGTTCCTATAAACATTAATTGGCAAGCACAAAAATGTCAAATTCAAGCCCTAGAAAATAATCATTAAAGTTAAAATATCCTAGTGACAGTTGCATAGATGTCAAAATTTGAGCTCATAAAATATCCATTAGAATTTAAAAGGTAAGATCAACAATCAATGCTTAATCATACAAGTGATCCAATGGAAAGTAGAGACTAATAGTTTAATGGGCCTAGACAGATCAATGGCTCACATTCAATTATAGATTCAAATCTAATAGCATGTGATCAAGTTAATGAGTCAAGGAGCTTGAGAGGTCACCAAGGGTCATGAGTGTGTTCAAGCTAATATAAGATTAATGGAGCACATTTAATCAAGAAAATTAGGATCAATGGTGAGTGAGGGTCAAAGTGGTTAGTGAACCTTGAGTACAAATGCATAGGTGATAAGTGGCATAAGCATGTGAATCCTAGTAGAGGATATAAGGATTATGCTCATTCACATCGAGCTGATCAATAGAGCGATATGAATTAAAATATAAATTATCTAAGCTAGTTTTTTATGGTAAACTAGTGAAGAGAAATTATCACCATGACAAAGCCCTAATAGATTGATCTGATTATTTTAATAGTATTGATCCTAGAGTCCATCCTAGGACAACTTGATCCCATCATTCCAACCATCAAGAAAGATCAAGGAGGGAATAATGTAATTGTGCAACCACATGGATCAATCAAAAGGTTTGAATGAGCATAATTTAGAAAATCAATAATAACTATGGTTCAGACATTTGAACTAATTAATTCTTCTTTTCAATACCAAGGCTCCCTTTTTCTTTCTTCCTTTCTTCTATAAATATATCTCTTTAGCTATTATAAAATTGTACCACACCATGTATGTCAAAACCCTATTGTATTTATGTTATATTTTTCTCTTAAACATTAATATAAGTCTATTTTTGAGTTTTGAACAATTGTCTAAGTCTACAAGTGATGTATGGTGATGAGAAGTGATAATTCTCTATTTTTCCTTCCCTTATCCTTTCATGTTTGAGCAAGATTTCCTAGTCTAATACGTCATATGGAGTGTAGTCTAGTGTGTAAAGTTTTTTAAAGTGTACAATTGTCCTTGGAGTGTGAAATATTCCCTTTGGTTCATTTTCCTTATGTTGTTCATCAAATATCTCTTTTATATTTAAATACTCATGTTATAACCCATTAAATTTAAATACTAGTCTGTATGCTTTGTTTCATCATGGTAGAAATATAATGGTCATGTGGAAGACATTTTTTGTGCATCACCACCTTTAGAGTATGTTTATTTATGAATTATCTAACACTTTTCCCCATAATTAAGTATTATTTTAAGTTATAAATAGTGCATGATATGCTTAGGGAGTTAGCCCTTAGATCTAGAGGTTCATTTACAATATAGGTACACCCACATACCTAGAAATGTTCCCATTTTTCTCAAATATATAAGAGGATTAAATAACCTCTTATAAGGGGAAATATTTGGTGAAAATATTAATTATATCCCCTTCACAAGTCAAAATAAATGAAAATAAAAGATGAGTAGAAAGAATTTAGAGTTGCTTTTATATCACCAAATACTATGTGAGTTTGGGGAGAGATTAGGAAAATTTATTTCTATGCCTTGGACTAGGCACTAAATATAATGGAAAGGCACTTTTTATCCCAAAATTTCCCTATAGGTGATGTGGGAGAGCATACATGTGCTATCCTTTTTTTTAAATAAATAATTAACAAATAAGTTTTGTAAATAATTAAGAGTGAAGTTGGATTTTTAAGCACCAAATTGAATGTGACATTGTTTTTTACTAGCCCTTTGGCTTAAGTGCAAAAAATTTAAATAATATTTGCATAAAAGACTAATTTAAAAAACCGTCTAGTTTATTTTAAGCCTAAATTCCAAATGTACAAGATGTATCCTAAGTTTGTTTTAAAAAACCAAATTGAAATGTTCAAGATTTAAACATGTGTTTTAGGCACAAAATTTTAAATGTTTCTAAGATTTAGCATGTTAGATTCATTTTAGGCAACAAATACCAAATGTCTAAGATCTAACATATTTATTTTAGACCCAAATTGAAATGTTCAAGATTTGACTAATTCCTTTTAAAATCCCAAAATGATATGTTTGGTTAGTTAAAACAAGCAATTTTGGTGTTTAACTCAATCCTTCAACCTAAAATTGTTAGATAATAACCATCTAATTTGAATCACTTTCTTGATTTTACAAATTATGTTTGATTTTTATCTCTCAAGTTTTTTATTTAATTTAGATAGTGATCATTTATGGTTAGAAATGACTGGTGTCACTTTAGGTAATTATCATTAGTCGGTCTGTTAGAGCCATCATCGGTCATAAAGAATTGATGTTGGTTAATTAAGACCATCATCAATCACCTATAGACTCAAAGGAAAAACCACAAAAGATAAATGTGTTAAATTAGGCTTTGGTTATCACAAAGATCAAGAAAACCTACAAGGTTAAACCAAGTTAATGAATTTAAATGCCTTTGAAACCTAGAAATCACAAATCTGATTGATAGAAAGAATCAAAATGAAAGATTCAAACCCATTTTTCCTTGTAACCTAACCATCAGTGGTCACACAAAATTGGTCTTATTTGGGCAAAACCATGGCCAATTTTGGCCTAACTATCATTGTTTATGCCTAACCATCATCAGTCTTTATGTAAATTTGAGAAATAAACCAAAATTAAATTTGGCCAAAACAAGGTTATAAAATCAATTTTAGAGATATTCAAGAATTTTTATGTCATTGGTATGTGGGATGCATTTTGTCCCATTGGGAATTCCATTTATGATGCTAGGAATTTGATGATGGAGGGTAGGTTAGATCAAGTGTTAATCTCAAAATGAAAATAAACATACTAACAAAGCATAACACCTCTATGGTTAGATCATAGGGGGAGCTTGGTGAACAAAAAACAAATGACAAATCTCAAATAAAATGTAAATAAGCTTATAAATTTTATTTGCCTTCCTTAAATGCTCCAAATGATGTGTTTATTGGCTTACTCAGATTGTACTCAAGAAGTCTTCATCAATGGCTATCTCCATCTCCTCTTAGCACCATTGTTGTCTTGGATTTGGCTTGATGTTCTCTCAAACTGGCTTGGATTGACTCAATTTTTTCATTAGAATCAAATCCTACATTATAACCTTACTATGTTCTAAGCTCTCTAAATGAATAGCTCTAGGCTTGATTTTATAGGCTTTACAATAAACTTGGAATGAGTTAAATCCTAACCTTCGTTTAATTAGTTAACCCCAATAGGGTTAAAATGCATCAAATTGTCATGATTAACATGGAATAAGCATGGATAGGATATTTTTCATTTTGGATAACTTACAAAAAATAATGATGAAAACCTAGGATATTCATTGATTTTTGAAGTTCCCTTTTTGATAATTCATCTAATTGCTCAAGTATGAATTAAATTAGGATTTGATTAGTATTTTCATGTTAATTAATTATTTTTATGCATTTTAAATATTTTTTCAAGATTTTAATTAAATTATGTGTGCATTTGTTTCATTTAATTGATTTTTAGGCCAAAATAATTTAATTACTTGTTATGAAGCCAAATTTGAAACATTTAAAAAAATTTAGGCTATATATTCAATGCTTGGTAATAATTATTATAAATTTAGGTATAAATCCATTGGTGGTAAATTTTATACATCTACATGTTCTATCCCTTAGGTATACTAAATTTTTCATCCAAGATAGCCTATCACTAATAGGCCTAATGGTGCAAATAGTGAGAAACCCAGGTAGAAGTGAGAAGATGATTAGGGATGTGCTATCATGGAATAGTGATGGAAACAAGTGTATGGAGGTATTTTTCAATAATTTTCAGACATTATCATTTTTATTATAATTATTTTATTATATATATTATAATGAAAAAATTTCTCACAAGTTAACCTATCTAGTTCAGATGAGATAGTGAGATACAAGGTTATGAGATTGGTCTGCAAGACTAATATTATCATTTGACTATATTATATTTATAATTGGTAATGATCTAATTATATCATAAGTTAAATTTAATGTATTTTAATTCTTTTAAAGTGGTCATACAGGTGTTGAAGGTCTTTGTCATCATGACTATTCTTTAAGGTAAACTAGCAGTTCTAGGTAAGTAAGTTATAGTGATGAGTTTGAATCTCTATACCTTGAATTAAAGTACATAATGCACATGGTGTTATTTTTTTGTAATTTTATGTCCTATAAAAAATTTATATAATATTTTAATTTGGTGTAATGGGTTTTAATATTGAAACCAAAATGGATTGTCTGGTTTTGGTTTGATTATGTGTAGTAAGATCAAAATATTGGTCTACAAGACCAATAATTGATATTATAACTTATGGATTTTGTATTTAATATTTATTTATATATGTAAAATTATATTTTTAAATTATAAATTATCATTTTAAGTGTTATTTAAGGTATTTAAGATCAATTTTTTCATGATTGAGTTTTGAAGTGTTTTGATAGTTCTAAGTGAGTTATTTATAAAGAAGGATTTGAGCCCTTTTACCCTGAGTTATGAATTATAAATAATATTAGGATGACCATAAGTTCATATATATTATTTATTTATGATTTATTTAAATTTTTATTTCACTAATTGGTTTTTAATCTTCAATAGTTTAATATAGACTTTCTAAGTATGCACAGGCCTAATTGTGAACAGTACTAATAACATGCTTCAAGTGGTGATTAGAGGTAAAAAGTTTAATGGACATAATATGATATTATTAAGGTTATATTATAGTTTAATATTATATTTTCCTATCATATTTGAATTTTTAAATTGTTCCAAGGATATCATACGGTGACGTGTGTTAATGAAGGCCTAATTGAATTAGGTCTCCTTAAGGCCTAAACGAACTTTTAGTTTATTATGTCATGGATGACATATTATAATGATTTATAGATGTATTAAAAATTTTATAATACATATTAAAATTATAATCCAAGTATTCAAGTGTATATGGCTGACTAAGACGTATATGAGCAAGAGGCTTGTATATATACAAGGCAATTTTAGACCTATTTATGTGTGTGAAGGATGCAAGTAAATGAAATAACACTTTTTAAGTAAAATAAGGTTTTAAAAAATATTATAGGATTTTATATAATAATTAATGAATATATTATAGTGTGTCTTCATATGAATATCAAGTTCATATGACTTAATCTATCTTGAAGAGACCTAATTGAGTGAAGAGGCCAGAAGGTAGTTTGAGAAGGATAAAAGTGTGAAGAGTTAAAGATGTGTTCATAATAAATTGGTTAAGAAAAAATGTTTCCTACATGTGATCAAATAAATCAAGTGGATGAGTTAGTGTTTAGTCATCTAGGGGGTTGGTGCCTCCTTGTAAGTTGGTGCTTAGCTAGTTGGGGTTGGTGCCTCATGTGGAGTTGGTGTTTCACTAAATTTGGTGTTTGCCTTATATTACTATAGTCCATTTTCATATATATATATATATATATATATATATATATATATATATATGGGTTTTACTCCCCTTGATTTTTTCCCACATATGTGATGTGTTCTTATTTTTCATACTTATGTGGATAGGTTTTTATGTTTTCTAGATCTATATGTTTGTTTAAATGGTTCATGATTGCTTAAGTGAAATTGATAAGAAAGTTTTTGAAGAATAATTCACTCCCCCTCTCAGTCATTTTGCTTCCAAAATTTAGTATCATAGTATTTCCTTTGAATTAGTTATAATATCCTAAATTATATCCTAGAAGAAAGGATGGCTAGTCAGTAAGCTCAAGGTGTTTTCTCTACTAGTAAGGCTCCATTCTTCAATGGGACTAATTATGATTTTTGGGGAATAATAAGGCTCCATTCTTCTAAGGACATATCTAATTTTAGTTTTCCATGACATATGGAAATCATTTTTTGATGGATACACTCCACCTCCTAAACCACAAACTAATGTAGCAGGCAAGATGGAGAGTGAGAACAATTCCAAGGTAATGAATTCCATTCTATGTGGACTATGTGGGGTAGAGTCTATAAATGTGATGCATTGCGAGTTAGCTAAGGTGATATGGGAAAAATTAAATAATATTTATGAAGGAAAAACCAAGGTGAATATGGATAATTTACAAACCCATTAGAGATAGTTTGAAAGTCTAAATATGAATGAAGATGAAACCATTGCATCTTACCTATTGAAGGTTGATGAAGTTGTCAATGTCATTAGAGGACTAGGATAAGAATTGAAAGATTATATATTTATTAAAAAACCATTGAGATCAATAGCTCCTAAGTTTGATTATAAAGTGTTTGTAGTAGAATATATGCAAGATTTGGACAATCTAAATATGGATGGGATTTATGGAATCTTGACTACATATGAGATGAGAACAAATGAACACCTCCCAAGAAGGAAGCAATATTAAAGTTGAGAAGTCAAAATCCAAGAAGGTCAAATATAAGGTATGTTTAGATGTTTATGATGATGAAATAATAGCCATGTTTTCTAAGAAGTTGAGGTTTAGATATGTTAAGTACAAGGGTAAGTTACCTTTCAAATATTTTAACTATGGTAAGATTGGTCACTTTGTATCTAAGTGTCCTAATAAGGATAAGACTAAGCATGATGAAGAAAATGATGAACATCATGGAGATTATAATAAGGTCTATAATCCTTAAAAAATTAATTAAATAAGTATGAAGGTAAGAAAAGGTAATTCAAGAACAAGAGAAGTTTATATACCAAAGAAGATAACTCATCTGATACAAGTGACATAATCACATCTGATAGTGATGATGATAGTAATGAACATGAATATGACAATAATGAAACCTTATTCATAGATATATAAATAGATAATGATGGTTTCTTAAATGGGAAATACCTTATAGATGATGAAGAATTAGATAAAGAAAAATCTAAAGTAAACATTGAGGCATAATTGGTGAGTGCTCTAGAGGATTTGAAGTTCCAAATAAGAAAGAATCACAAACTAAGATCATTAGTTAAGGACTATGAGGAATAGATTGGTTTGTTTTAAGAGAGACTAAATAACACATCTAAGGAGTATGATGATATCATCAATAAGATTGAAGCAAAGATAGAGATATTCACTACAAGCCTAAAGTCTAAAGAGAAAGAATGTACCAGGTATGTACCTTAAGTGGAATCTTTGAAAGCTGAGTTGGATTAAGCATCTAATAAAGTGAAGACTTTTATGAAGTTTGAGAAGAGTATTGATGCTCTATATGACATCTTGAATAGTTAGAAGTCTTCCAATGATAATATAGGTCTTGGTTTAAAAGAAGACCTAAAGGAGGTAGCTCAAGTCAAGGAGAAGGGTAATGAAGACAAGAAGGTCAACATTAAAATTATAATAAAATATCCTAATGTTATGAGGTATGTTAATTCATTAGTGGTTACTATTATGCTTGCAATAATTTTGGTTATATATAAAGAGAGTGTAGAAGACCCTCTAAAAATTAATATGCATGGGATTATGAAAGGAATCATCAATCAAGAAGTATGTATGAGGTTGTTTGCTACATTTTTCATAGTGTAGGACACATTGCAATATTCTACCCTAATAGAGTTATAAGGTCATCAAGTAAAAATAAGAAGTTTGAAGCCCCTAGAATACAATAAATAAGGCAAACAAATTTATAGAAACTAAATAATATAAAGGTAAGTCATGATCAGTCTACAAGCTCAAGTGGACTATTTTTGTAGAGCATAATTCAACTATGAAATCAAGTTAAGAATGTCCTTTATTAGTTTAAATTGTTGATCATATAGATGATGAAGATATCAAGCCTAAAAGGATCTTGAAGGATATTCAATCTTGTGAGAGCATGGAGATCTTAGAGTATCTTGATTTTGTGTTGTTTTAATGACATATGGAAAGGGGTGACTTCATTAGGCTTCATGGAGACATTCTTCAGTTAGAATAAGTATGATGGATGCTTGGTTTAAGGGGGAGCCATTAAAATTATTCATAAGCTCCAAGTGTAGATATTAACAAGCATAGAAGAGTTGGTGAGCTCAACTTGTTATGTCAAAGGGGGATCTTGGTAGCTCTAAGTTCCTTTCCAATTCTTGAGAGTAGTTTCCAAAGAAGGAGAATGAGTGGTTCCAGAAGTTGTAGTATGCATGACCCTTTATCATTATTGTCAAAGGGGGGTAAATTTTAAGAAGGGAGAATGATTAGGTTAAATAATGATTTATCATCAACTAAAAAGAGGGGTTTTTTGGAAAATTATTTGCATTTATGTCAAGGTTGATTTCATTGATGTCAAGGTGCATCTAGTGAAGATGCATAGTGAGTGATATTTGAGGTATGAACTTGTGTGTTTGATGTGATAAGGAAGCCATGTGATAAGATATAATTTGAAGGAAACCTAATTTCTCTATGTTTATAGAGAATTTTAATGAAACCTAATAATTATTTTATTTTTTGATGTCAAGGTTTAGGTCAAGTGATCATTAAATCTTGTTTGAGTACTAATTCTTGAGTACTTGAGAAGCCTAGTTTAAACCCTATGAGAAGGTGTGCATAGTGAATTTGGTGAAGTAAGTAAGCATAAACTTGGGAAAGGTTTTTTTTCATTGTATAATCATGAAATTTAAGTATAAATACTTTTATAAGTATTTCAAGGTTAGTTTTCAAGTTTCAAGTGCTTTAGAAGTCTAGTAATGGCACTAGTCATATCATGAAGAGAACTTATGAAAAAGAATGAGTATGATGGCTTGATGAAATGAGTATACATAGGCATGATTTGTTTTATAATGGTTTTGAAGTATGTAATAGAGTAATTTTATCACTCATGATAGTCTCAATGTGAGCCTATATGAGTAGGACCTACAAATTAAGTATGTAACTAGACCACTTCTAAACCCTGCTTAGCCTAATGAGGAATCATGATCTATTATCAAGACATATGAAAGATTTATGGTAATTTTTAAAAATAAGAGAGTTTTATTTATTATGTGAGTGAAGTGGATATCACATGTAAATAATAATGAATTTCAATTTCAAGACCTAATGTGATTTATAGGTCAAGGTCAAGAGAGCAAAGAGAGAGAGTGTGGCCTAATGAGGGGTCATGTTCAGTCTTCAAGACAAGTTTTCATATGTGATCATGAAAATAGGTATGATATGTTTTTTCAAGCATGTTCACAAATTTTGAGGTCATTGTTTGAAATAAATTGCATGAAAAGTGGTTTTGAGGTCTCTAAAATACACAAAATAAAGGAATGCAAACCTAAGAAGGCTTTCCAGGTGTTCATTAACACGTGTAACCTCTACATGGGAACCTAATATATTGAGGAGATATGGGGAAGGGTTTGATCTAAGAAATATAGGAATTGGTTTTGTATTTAAGGGTTAATCCTTTATGAACAATCATTAACAGTAAAACTCGTGTTAGACCTCTCTAAAACCCTAATAAGGACCTAATGTTGAATATGTTTTTCAAAACAGCCTATAATGGTCTCAAATGACTAGAAAAAATATTGGAGGTTGTATTCAACTCTTCTAAGCACCTCTAGGTGTGATTGAGTTGTCAAGTGTGAGTAAACCCTACATGAAAGTGATAATTTCTTGAAGATCTACTATAGTGGTCAGAGTTGACCAAGTTAAAGTATGTAAATCATTAGATAGAGAATATTGCAACTTTTATTTTATGTCCATGATGGTTTTTGGATAGGTTATATTCCTCAAGTGTGTTAAACTAGTCATCCAAGACATCATATCCTTAACATGCCTATTTTTGAAGTATAAAGCATATGATGATGACCTTTAGGTCATATATCTTATGTATATATGATTTATTTCCATGTTTTTTTAGCTAATTGGTCTTTAATCTTCAATTCTTCAAGACAAACTTTCTAGGTATGCATAGGCCTAATTATGAATAGTACTAATGGTGTGCTTCAAGTGTTGATTGAAGATAAAAAGTGTCATAAACCTAATATGAGATTATTAGGGGTTTATTTGAGTTTAATATGATGTGTTCCTTCCATGTGTGGAGTTTGAAATTGTTCCAAGGAGATCATAGGATAATGTGTGCTAATGAAGGCCTAATTAAATTAGGTCTCCTTAAGGCCTAAAAGAGGTTTTGGTATTTTATGTCATGAATGACATATTGTAATTATTTATACATGTATGAAACATTTGATAAGACCAATTAAAATTATAATTCAAGTGTTAAATTTCATATGTCCAACTTAGAGGTATATGAACAAGAGGTTTGTATATATACAAGGTAGTTTTAGGATTATTTGTGTGTGTGAAGGGTGTAAGTGAATAAAATAGCACTTTTTTATTATAATATGGTTTTTATACCATCATAGGAGTGTAAAGGATCAGCCATGAAGATATGATAGTGTGTTTTCACATTAATATCAAGGTCATATGACCTAATCTATCTTGAAGAGACCTAATTGAGAGAAAAGGCTTAGAAGGTGGTTTAATAAGGATAAGAGTGTGAAGAGATAAAGAGGATTTCATCATTAGTTGGTTGTGAAACAAGGTGTTTTAAAGGTGATAAAATTAATTAAGTGGTTGAGTTGGTGTTGATTCATCTAGGGGGTTGGTACCTTCTTGTAATTTGGTGCTTGTTAAAGCCTAGCTGAGTTGCTCTTAGCTAGTTGGGTTTAGTGATCCATGTGGAGTTGATGCTTCACTAAATTTTGTGTTTATCTTATAATACTATAGTTAATTTGCATATATTAGTGGTTTTTCTTCCCCTTGAGGTTTTCCCACATATGTGATGTGTTCTTTTGTTTCATGCTTATGTGGATAAGTGTTTATGCTTACTAGATATATATGCTTATTTGAACGGTTCATGATTGCTTAAGTGAAATTGATAATAATTTTTTTGAAGAATGATTCACCCTACTCTTAGTCATTTTTAGTCTAACATAATGTTAGTAAAATATTTCAGTAGATATGATTCCCCCTCAAGGGGACATGTAGAGAATAAATAGATGGATGGCTACTTGAAAGAGGAAACAATGATTCGGATGTATAAAGAGAGAATGGGATGGGATGTTAGATGTGAAATATATGATGAAGAAGATTAACTCAACCTAATAAGTGAGATACAAATTAATGACTCCCCTATCGAATATATATGCACAGAGAGTAGAAATGATTATGTCATAGTTACTAACACATCCCAAGGGATAATTAATTTTAACATGGTGATGATAAGATAAAAGGTCACAAGATTTATACATATCCTAGGAAAGGACACATGATAGGGAGAGTTGTGGACCAAGATGAGATTGATGTGATAAGATTAATGATGAGTGTAGTTAAAAGATGAAGTCAAGTGATATGATGAAGGAGATGAGAGAGAATTAATGATATGATCAAGTGATTAGAGGATGAATGTGAAGAATTATATTATAATGCAATCAAATAAATGAGTCATAATGTGATTAATAACAATGATGCTCTTAACAAGGACATATACAAGGGATCAAAAGATGGTAACAAAGTTACAATTATAGTTATGCCCTAATTGAAGGAAAAAAATGTAAACTTTAAATGATGAATTGACCCATTCATTGATCATGGATGAATGATGGAAGAAAATATGGATGTTATGATTTTTTAAGCCCAATCGATAAGTGTGGGAAATTAATGAGAATATTAGGGAGATGATTTTTGGGATGGTGATTGATGAATAGACTGATTGAGTATTGATTGATATTGTAGCTCAAGGATTTTATTAATTCAAGATGCAATGATGAGAAAGGATAAGATAGATGTGATGATGAATAGTTGGGAAAGAGGAGAGAGTGGATAAGATGACCTCAAAAACCCCATTTGACTGAGCATTACCTACATTGTCTAAAAAGACCCCACGTTGATGTAGTTCTGACTAGATGATAGATGACAAGATAAACTAGAGGATGATGATGGTGGTGGATGTTAGACATGTTAGTTTTTAGATAAATATTGTGACTTAGATGAAGGACATGAAGATATAGGACTAAATGGGAGATGAGATGTTAGATGTTGAAATGTTGATGACTAGAGAGATGATAGATGATTGACTAGAGGATATAGATGTGATGATAAAGGGACTTGAAAGAATGTTTGGATATTGGATGAGTTAGCTAAGGTGATCTAATAGATGATGGGATGATCAATTAATCAATGTTGTAATAAGTCTCATCATAGTATAATAAATATATTAGATATGGCACTTGGAAATATGCCCCATGATATTAGTATGACCAAGAGGAAATTATGCCAAAGTGTAGATAAAAAGGGGTAAACAGCAAACTCTACATCAATAGGCACCTAAAAGCATCATTGTAAGTTTGGTGTCATCATAGCATCCTCATTCATTACCTTATAGAGAAAAATATATATGATTCAAGATGAAAAATAATCATAAACAAAGAGAAAAAACATAATACAATCATGTATAGACATACAAACAAGTCAAATAACATAAATTAGATAAACACACACAAGTATCTACATAGAGATGTAATGAGATTAGTGTCTTGTTTATGTTTCCTAAGAGTTAATGAGATGAATGATCAGGTGATAATATGGATTAATTTATTCATGATTATCATGATGTGAATTTGGATTAAGGATAGGAGCTTTGACAAGATATGGATTTAAAGTATACTAGGGACTTTGATTAGGATAATGATGTAGAAGACATAAGATAGGATGTTTAAGAGGTTTAGATAAGGTGATATGATAAAATGATAATATGGATAATACTTTACATAGAATGATATGGATATATAGGTCAAGATGACATATGACAAGATAATTGAGATAGAAGACATGATAATAAGAAGATTAATGACATAAGACAAGGTGGGATGACAATGAGATGAACAATAAAAGGACTAGGATAAGATGACTAGGATACTCAAGACATAAGATAATACAACTTATATGTTTTAGGATTTTGTGGAATTTATGATTTTTAGGGTTTTTGACACATTTCAATTTTTTAGGTCTTTTTTAATATTTATATACACTATGCAAATGGGTTTACTAGTAAAGGGAACACAAAGCCTAGCAACTAGGATAAATATGGATGGAATAATGTATGGGATGACAAAAGGATGAGGGTGATACTAAAAAGGGGATGAGGACCAAGGAAGACTGGACTAGGGATTTTCAAAGACCTCATCATGAAGGAACCAAATATATAGCTGCCTAAGTTTCCATTGGAGGATATGCCAAGATGGTTCCAAAACATTTCATAAGATACCTTCCATGTCCTTGTGATGGTTAAGATAAGAAGAAAATATGGGCATGACAGGATTATTATTTAATGGTATTTGATGGGTAAAAATAATGGTAAAAGGGATGTGACATGGATGGGATTGATAATGGATATTATGTGGATGGGTTTTCCCCTGTTGAGGTATAATACAAATAATCTATTATTTTACCATGACTCTAGAGACTGGTTTTCATCATGGTACTTTCCTAAGGTGTCAGAAGACTAGTTTTCACCATTAGATGAATGATTTTTTATTTTATTTTATTTTGACTTTATTGAATTTTTTGATTGCATCTGAATTATTAGAGGTGGGTGAGATACAAGATGTAGATATTTTCATGATTTTCAAACCAAACCTATTTTGGAGATATGTAATGTTACGATCATGTTGTCATTATCAGATGTAGTAATGTTTGTGTGACCTTCATTGACTTTTTATTGAGACCCCTCTAAACATCTAGACCAAGTGTTTTTTCTACCCATATGAGAGGTAATGCTACCCATGAAGGTGGTTTGAGGTATGGATTGGATTAGATCTTGATGTTGATGAGGGTGTGTTGGACATGAATGGATGATAAGATTTTGAGAGGATGACGTGATGGGTGTTTGAGAATTAGGACTAGTAGTCTCACACATCATTGGAGATGTTAGACATTATAAATTTGATTGGTGCCATATTAAAAAATACTATAAGAGATCCAAAATGCTTTGACTTTGTAGCTCATCTTTGATCTAATTATTTGAAGGATTATTGGTTATACTAATAGTGATTTTGATATTACTTTGATTTTTAGACTTGATTATTTCTTGATTGCCTCATGGTGCCTAACATTGGGCTTCACTAGAGGGTATTAATTTTTTCCTTGATATATGATGACTATTTTGAATTTGATAGTCCCCTAGTGCCTGATTTTGGGAATCACCAGGGGAAGACACTTTTAGATTAGGTTGATGATTTGAATTTTCTTGATTTTGACTTATTATATCAACTTTTATTTGATCATGATTTATGGCTTTTATAATACAATCTTGAACCTTTATATTTTTGGCATATGAGTTCAACAATGAATGGTCTTGTTCATCCCAATGGATGGAAGTGATTAAATGATCATTAATAGGAAGAAAGGGGTCTATGGTGGATGAAGCTAGTGGAGATGGTATGATGAGGTCAATGAGTGGTGATGGGGTAACATGGTCCTCATAGGTGTTCCTATGGGACTATATTTAAGACATGTGTCCAAGGTAGGATCAAATTCACTCTAACAATCTTCAATAAATAAAGCTTGTAAAAACTCTTTTATGACTTCATTATCCTTATTAGGATCAAAATATATACTTGGTGACTAATTATTTTCTAACTTAGAGTTATTTTCAAAAGGGGAGGCATAGTCATCATCTACTATAATATATGTGAGGGATGATGAGGAATATGGTTCACCTACTACTATTGAACATGATCCCTATGGAAATAAGACTAGTGTTATGTCCAATATTGACTCTAATGCTCATGGGGAATAGACTCATATTTAGTGGATGATTTGTCAAATATGAGGGGACTATGGAATATGGATGTTGTATCTTGACCTTGGCTTGGAAAGGGAAGGGCTTAATCATGATCAAGAATGGGATATTGAAATTCCTCTTCTTGTTCACCTTGGTATGTAGACTCATCTAATTCATTTTAAATTTAAATTTCACCATAGTCAATGAGGTTGGATAGACAATAGGACATATAATGCTTAGCTCAAGGAGGTGAGAAACAAGTACATCCCTGTTGGTCATGGGGAATTGTTCAATCACGGTATTCACCAACTTTTTTTAGATGTTATGGATCAAGTTAGGGGAAAGTATGGATGATGTGATCTGTCAACCCTAATTATCAGGTGTGGGGGATTGAATATAAATATTAAGGGATGGAGATGGGATGCATAAAACAAATTTGGACAAAATCTTGATTTAATCTTTTTTTAAGTTTTATTGGATATTTGTATGTGATATGATGTAAAACAAGATCAAGTAGACCAAATTAGTATGTGAGCTAGACCTTGATGATTTAGACTTTATTTGATTAGGCAAGTTATGACAAGCTCTAAGATTTTATGGGGGACAAAATGTCTTGAGAGACTAATTTTGATGAGGGATTGATGAGACTAAGACTATCCCAAGACTAAGGTGATTAGCTCAAATAGGATGAGATGATTTTATAAGCTGGTAGGATTTTGATTATTACTCAAACTTGATCAAACATGAGCAATTTACTGATGAGGACCTTGATGAAAATATTTGTTGGCCAACATGGATGAGGATCAAAGTATGACTAAATATTTGATGAGAGGACTAGTATAGACAAGGGATATGGTAAGGCAGACTATGATTGAGCTAGGTTGATAAGGTAGTGGATAGAGTGATTAGGTAAGGTCAAAATAAGTGACTGATTTGGAATAGGGGTTTGAGTAAGTCTAGGTGATGCATCATTGGTTATGGACAAGCTGTACTTATGGTAATATGTGGATGACAAGACTTTATGAGGATATGTAGTTGATAGGGGATGATGAGTCTAGGATAGGATGTGACTAATATGAGAGAGGTGATGAGAGGTAGGATAAGACATAAGATGAAATAAGTTTAAAAAGATGTACACAAATTTATGAATAAAATATGTACAAGAGGATATTGATGAAGATGTATAAAATGATAGGTATATATAGGCTTGGGTAAAAATATGAATTGGCTTATAAAAGGCACATGTCTAGCACAACACACATATAATCAAGAAAACCACAAGCCTATTATTAGTAAACTTATTAGGAGTATAACTCGATGACTACACCATCTAATGGCTTCACAAGTGAGGCTTTAGGCCGGTGACTAATTATGAAATCTCTTGAATCCTATCAACCCCATTTGCAAATTGAAAGGTCATATGCTAAGATGAAAGGGCTCTCTAGGGGCATCCCTGATATACACTTGGTATAGTGGGGCCCTTTGTGTCGGGTATTATCTAATGCTTAGTTCATATAATTAACTCTTCCCCTTCATATAAGACCTATAGAGGATCAACTTCTTAGCATAATTACATCTATTCCTGATATTTATATTCTATTGGAACATGGAGTGTGTATTAGTACATGGTGGTTAAATCCATGGTCACTATCCCC
This sequence comes from Torreya grandis, assembly GCA_037957365.1. Taxonomy (NCBI): domain Eukaryota; kingdom Viridiplantae; phylum Streptophyta; class Pinopsida; order Cupressales; family Taxaceae; genus Torreya; species Torreya grandis. The sequence continues at coordinate 73,732 of JARHVA010002626.1, forward strand.
CTAGGGTTATGGCAAGTGCGTGCGTGTGAATTCCACATCACATTTCCCATAAAAAAATAAAAATGGGAGGGTTTTTTAGTGGTTTTTTATCATCCAACAATCACTGCAATGATGTAAGGATGAGAGCATACACCATTGTATCCCTTGGGTGAAACACAAGCAGACAAAAATATTTAACTAATTAATTTATATGTGATATATATATATATATATAATATATATACAAGATATTTACAATATGATACTTAAAAATGAATAAATATCTTTGATAAGAGACCTATAAGACAAGTGATTAGTGTTGGAGGCTTAGGCTACACCCTAGCTAAGTAAAATATTATTCAAGTCTTCTTGATCAAACCTAGTCCAACATGGGAATTACACTAGGCTATGGGTTGCCTAATCTTGGGTCAGACCTCTAGGATTTTTAATGAGGATATCTCTTTTAATGTATCACTTAGCTCATTTCCACTAAAACCTACTCATTATTAGGGTGAAAAATAGGAAAAACAAATTGAAAGGGAAACCCTAAGCTAATATTGGTGATACACCTAGAATTATTGTTCATCCACTCTTATTTGAGCTTCTAAAACACTAATGAGATAGAAAAAATGACTGGATCTATAACTCCTAAGTCTCTTATGCATCAATATTTCATGTAGAGGTTTCATCAATTGATAAAATATTTGTGGAAGTGATGGAATAAGCCTGATTCAAGGCACTAACCAATCAATGTATCCATTTTTGGCTTCAATCAAATGACATCAAACATTAGGCATGACCTGCATAACATTACAAACTACCAACAAGGTGAGATCAGGACTTGACAAGGGAGAAAGTTATACCACATATTAAAATCAACTAACATGAACACACTAGATAAGTATAATGAAATCTTAACATAGTTATATATTCATCTCAAAAGGTTACAAAGCTCAATCTTGGCAGAGTCTAGTTATGCCCAAGAGAGGGATACATTTTAAGGCTTATAAGCCTATATTTGTAGAAAAAGGGAATGAGAGAGATGGGTAACATGCATGAGATAATTAAGGAGTCATCAATGATCAAGATAATAGTTATACCAACTCTTTGAGTTCCCCATGCATTAATGTCACTAAGACACTGTTTGGAATGGAAAGGTGGAGGAAGAAGGTCAAGATCATTGTAGGAAGTAACCACCCCACCACATGAATCCTTCTTGAGCTCCTATGTATTAATCCCTTCACTGTAAGGACAAAATCCTCATATTGATGCACTTGACTAAGCCATGGTTAAGTCTGATTTGAGTAGATATCGGTACTTGCTTGTCGAGAAGATGACTATTTTGGAAGATAAGACACTTTTTCATTAATCACATATTTGTCCCCATTTCAATATCTAAGAATAGGTCAATTATAGATTGAAAACCAATCCATTTTATTAGTTTTCATATAGTCATTATATCAATGAAGATCCATAGATCACATAGCTCTGTTCTAGACTATATTAGGTTTAAATAAACCTATCCTACATCTAAGCTTTAATGGCAATAGAGTTTTACCATTAACAATCCTAACTATATGATTGTATCTACTTGATGGTATTTGATCAATATATAATGGAAATATAGCCTTTTTAAATATTTGCTCTTGGTTTGACCTAAATTATATTCAACCTCTACTTGAAGTTTTTTAGCTTCAACTTTTGATATCAACCATCAATCTCAATCTAAGATTCTCATATTATGGAAATTATCAACTCCAAATTCATCCTATGGGTCCTATAGTCAATTTAATCCTATTTTTTTGATATTACCATGTGGTGGCCTCACATTCATCCTGAGCTCAATTGACCCTTTAACTTTATGCACACCATCAATATTATTTATCATGGTTTGAATGTGTATAATTAATTTACCTAATATTATTCATGGTAATGACACTTGGTAACTTCTCATTCATCCCCAAGATCCACTAACTAGTTAACCTTTCACTCCCTATTGATCTTCTTTGGTATGATGGATCACACATCATTAAATAGATTGGACCCACTAACTTTGTCAATCATCATGCACTATTAGATATATGTATGGGAGCTTGATATCTCTCCACTTTTTAGTCACATATTTAATTTTAGGATACACTAACCTTTTGACTACAATATTGCAATTGATCTTCAATTCATGATTTAGCATGCTTTGTTTGATCTTTTAGACCCACTAACATCATTAATCACCCACTCATTATTGGATCTTGATTCAATCTTTCATACTTTGGACACTTGTTAATTGCACATTCATCCTTGGAACATTTTAATTCAACTACCTATTTTACAAGGCCCAAATTTGATGTCCACGTACATGTCTCACTCTGTTGTTTCATTTTTGATGGCTTATATCTTGAGATAGACAACTCATCAAGATATGAAATTTGTAGAGGATGATAAAGGCTTGAAAAATGTCATGTCCCTATAATCTTTTGGCTTTGGTTGATTCCAAAAGTGCACTTATGAAATACACAATCAAACTAATATATTTATCCCTACTTGACATACATATGATGGTCTAGCTTCTCAAGGCTTATGTTAATCATTTTATCTTAAACAAGGATACTATGAATAATTAGGGTAAGCCAAATCAAAGTTCATAAACATGCTTTGAATGAGAAAGGTTGACATTTGGCTTGTGAGGAGAAAATGTTAACATTTCAAGTGACTCAAATGGGAAGGATGCCTATTATGTTTGAGAACCCGAACACTTACATGACTTCTTGGACTCATGAAACAATGACAAAACTGTGAATTTAAGCAACCTCTCAAAACAAACACCTAGTAAAAAGAAAGGAAAAAACACAAATATGGAAACTAACCTAACAAAGTAAAAGCAAACAAACAAATTTGCTAGGAAAACACTTATAGGAAAATAAAAATATCTACTCTAATATGTACAATTGAAACTCACATATATAATTTCCTTCTAGATCAAAAGGAAAGCTAGATTATCTATCTTGGAAATTTAAACCATGCTTTCCATCTCTTGATGGCCTCTTCTTGCATATTGGAGAAATTGGATGTTCGTAACCTCTTGATGAGGTAGTTGGGATTTCAACCTTCATTCTTAGGCACATTTATTGAAGATATGGATTTAGGACCCAATAATTTTATTCCCATATTCTTTTACTTTGTAAGAACATCTTAAAATCTTCTTCATTCATGAGCTGCTAATTATGATCATGTTGGGAAGCTTGATGTGTATCCTTTGTCATATATGCAAGGCTAACCTCTAAGAGAGATGGATCTAATTTTGTGACTTATTGAGGCCATTTGAGCCCATTCTTGGCTTCCAAAATTAGAGAGATGTCTAAAGTTGAAGAGAAAAGTTGATAACCATTTTTTTTAAAGTTCAAACATGTCATCTCCTGAGAGAATAATCACTTATTTCTTAATGAAAACACTTTTCTTATCCTATAATGGACCAAATTTAAGTAAAGAATAACCTAAATGAAAGATATCAAATAAATCTAAATATTTTTTCTCATGAAGCTACGATTCAATTAGATCTTTTTTAAACTAAATTTGAGAAGCAATCATATCAATTCCTTGACCACAATCATGAAGCTACCAGTATTCTTTCGATATCTCTGATTTGTCAATCAAGATTGTTTCATCTTCAACATCAAGTTGATGACTGATCATTCCATCAATTTTAGCTTGCTCTTCATCTTCATTAGCTGATTGGTACTTGTCTTTTGCTACTTCTACAAGATCTCATCCTTCATGTTAAATGATAGATTTTTTATTATAAAATAACTCATGGAAAATATCATCAATTTGTCTAACCTTAGCAACCTCTTCTTCATGTATTTGTTCTTGTATTTTTATCTCAACCTCTATCTTAGCTTCATCTTGCACTTGTTCCATATTTGCATCATTATGGAAGACTGAAACATGTTTGTCTTTATAAAGAGGTATCCCAATAACGATTTCTTCTTCCTAGTCTCTCAAGTCACCTTTATTTTTTATTTCCTTAGCTACATATTCTTTACTTCCCTCACAAAGGAGAGGATCTTTCTCTAGGTTAGGCATAATAGATCCCCAAAAGTACTCAATAAGATGAGAAAGGTCCATAGAAGTAACCATATATACCTAATTTTTTTCATGGATATACTCTTCTTAAATCACCTTCACCTCTTCTCTTTGCTACACTATTTCTCTAATAGACCTCCATAAAGTAAAGGCTCTATGATTTTGAGGTGAAAGGAGTGGAGGTTGAATGATTTCTTTCTTGATCTTAATTTTAACATCTTGGCTTATGCTTGATTGTTCTTGTTTCTCTCTTTATTGTTGGATCTGATTTCAAGTCATAAACTTAGGTTTAGAAAACCTTACTTTTGTACTTGTTCTCGCTATGGGTAATAAATAAGGAATTTTCTATTGTTTTGTATTTAGTGCTATCATTGAATGTTGAATATGCTGATTTGAAATCTCAAATTTTTTGGCTAGGGAGGTTTCAAAATCAAACCTTAATTTCTCATGATGATTATCCTTCCAAAACTAACTTTTCTTTCTTCCTAGACTTTCCTTTGGATATATTTCCATGAGAGGAAGGTTGAGAGGGGTTGGGAATGACCTTGATGACTCCAAAACTCATTTGGTGAGGGCTTATGAGTGGTGATGGGAATCACAGTATGAGGTTGACATAGAGTGAATGAGGAAAGACAAGATGGGTGATGAAGTGTTTATTGTTCTTCATGGGTGGCCAATCTCTCCTAAATCTTGGAGATGAGTCCATCTATTTCAAGCATGTCATTATTATTATTATTATAACCTCTCCTAATGAAAGACATCCACTCCTCCTTTGCCTATTACACTAAATTCCCAACCCCTCTAATGACATGTTTTATAATTTCTTGCCCATACCCCTTAAATGTATCAATGTTTATCATATTCCTCTCTTAGTCTAATAGATATTTTTAAAGGTTATATATATAATGGCTTGGGGTATGAGTAGGCTATTCATGAATGTCATGCAGCTACCATGATTGATTAGGAGGGTAAAAAAGCTATAGAGGGGGTAGATGAGACTCATATAAGGCTTGATGATCTTGGTAATAAGGGGGCTCATCGTGGGACTAGAAGGGGCAATATTATGATGGATTAATTGTTCATAGGGAAGATCAGGTTAATACTCTTACATGTATGACTGATATAGGTCCTTATATTTCTAATGAGGATCATAGTGTGTTTGATCATGCTTATCATAAGGCTGATAGGGGTCATGAGGATCATAAAAAGATGTATATGTATCATATTTAAACTACTAATGAGGAGAGAAAATATAGAACTATTCTCTATAAGCTACCATAGCCTAAAAAACATGAAGATAATTAAAACCACAAACAAGAATATACTTCTCACCTTGAAATAAGGACCAAAGAGTAATTGAAACTAATTTTGAGGATGAATATGATATATTCATGATTCAATAACTAAAATTGGATCCCATCGATAATGCTAGAAACTATTGGAGGCTTAGGTTGTACCCTATATCTAGTCCAACATGGGAATGAGCCTAGGCTGTGGGTTACCTAATCTTGTGTTAGACCTCTAGGATTTTTAATGAGGCTAGCTCCTCTGATGTATCACTTAGTTTATTTACACTAAAACCTACTCATTATTGGGTTGAAAATATGGAGAAATAAATTGAAAGGGAAACCTTAAACTATTGTTGGTGATACACTTGAAATGATTGTTCATAAACTCTCACTTGAGATTATAAAATACTAATGAGATAGAAAAAATAACTAGATATATAACTCTTAAGTATCTTATAATCAATGTTTCATGCAGAGGTTTCATCAATTGATCAAATCTTAAGGGAAGTGATGGAATAGTCATGATTTAAGGCACTAACCAATCAATGTATCCATTATTGTCTTCAATAAAATGACATCAAACACTAGGCATGACCTAAATAACATGATAAACTACCAACTAGGTGAGATCATGACTCGACAAGGGAGAAATATCTACCACATATGCAAATCAACTGACATGAACACAGTAGATAATCATAATGAAATATTAACATAGTCATCTATTCATCTCAAGAGGTTACAAAGCTCAATCTTGGTAGAGTCTATTTGTGACCCAAAAAGGGATACATTTCAAGGCTTAAAAGCCTATGTTTATGGTATAATGGAATGAGAGATATGGGGAATATATATGGGATAATGGAAAAGGAGTCATCAATGATCAAGACAATAATTGTACCAACTCCTTGAGCTCCCTATCTATTAAAGTCACTAGGATTTTATCTAGGATGGAAAGGTAGAGGAAGAAGGTCAAGACCACTACAAGAAGAAACCACCCCCATTTCATGAATCCTTCTTGAGCTCCTATGCATTAATTTCGTTCACTCTAACGATAAAATCCTCATATTGATACACCTAAGAAAGCCATGATTAAGTCTACATTGTACATCTACCAGTACCTTCTTATGGAGAAGATGACTATTTTGGAAGATAAGACACGTCTTCATTAATCAGAATCTATCCCCATTTTAATATCTGAGCATAAGTATATTATAGATTGAAAACCAATCCAATATATTGGTTTTCATATATTCATTATATCGATGAAGATCTTAAGATTGCATAACTTTATTCTAGACTATATTAGGTTTAAACAAACCTATCTTGCATCTAAGCTTTAATAGTAATAGAGTTTCACCATTAACAATCCTTACTATATGGCTACATCTACTTGATGGTATTTGATCGAGCTCTAATGAAGATATAGCCTTTTCAAACATTTACTCTTAGTTTGAACTGAATTGTATTCAACCTTTAATTGAAGTCTCATAGCTTCAAATTTTGATATCAACCATTGATCTTGATCTGGGCTTCTCATATTGTCCCAATTATTAGCTCTACATTTATCCCATGGGTCTTATAGTTAGTTTCATCCTATTCTTATACTTACACCACATGGCATCCTCACATTCATCTTAAGCTTGGTTGACCTTTGACCTTATGTACACTATTGATATTTTTTATCATGGTTTGAAGGTGTACCATTGATTTACCTTATATCTTCCATGGTCATGACACTTGGTAGCTTCTCATTCATCTCTGGGATCTACTGACTAGTTGACCTTTCACTTACCATTGATCTATTTTGGCATGATAGATCATGCACCATTGATTATCTTAGACCCATTAGCTTTGTTAGTAGTCATATGCCATTAGATATTCATATAGGTAGCAAATATATTTCCACTAGTCATCCACATATTTAATTTTAGGATACATTGACATTTTAACTGTGAGATCATCGTTGATCTTCAATGTATGATTTAATGTACTCAATTTAATCTTTTGAACCCATTGATCACCTACTCACCATTATATCTTGACTTAAACTTCTATTATTTGGACACTTTTCAGCCATATGCTCATCCTTATAACATTTGAATTCAAAAGGCTATTTCATAAGGCCCAAATTTTACATTTGTGCACACATCTTACTCTATTTTTTCATTATTGAAGGTTTATATCTCAAGATAGACAACTCATCAAGACATGAAATTTGTAGAAGATGTTAAAGTCATGAAAAAAATCATGTCATTAAAATCTTTTGGCTTTCATTTATTCTACAAGTACACTTCTAAAATGCACAACTGAGCTGATCTATTCATCCCTACCTAATATGCATATGATGGTCTAGCTTCTCAAGGCTTATGTTAGTCATTTTATCTTAAACAAGGACACTATGAGGAATCATGGTAATCCAAAGAAAATTTCATCAACATGGTTTGACTGATAAAGGTTGACATTTGGCTTGTAACACCAAAATGTTAATAATTAGTGGTTTTAGTTGGCAATTTTGGAGGGGCAACCTACAAGGTATGACATTAGATGAAAATATGACCTATAAGAGAAGATGTTATCAAGACAAAATAACCACTAGTTTCACCCCTATGAGAAACAAAATTTTGTTCCAATAAGCCTTAATAAAAACTATTGAAAAAAATTGTGATTTAACTTTATAACTTATATTTGGATGAGGGGGCACAATGTAGGGGTTTGGGGGTAGTATCCCATAATGGGGTCAATGGGGAGTATCCCTTATGTGGTTAATGGGTAGTACCCCTTTTGGGGTCTATGGGAAGTTCCCCAAGTGCACTCCTTTCGTATTACAGGGTAGGGTCACGAGTTAACACCCTCAACACCAAATGTAATTTAGGACTTACGAGATGTTCATAATGACTCAAAATTTACTAAAAATGATCCTAAAATAAACTCAAGAAAGGGAATCTTGAATTTAAAAATGAGTGTAAAAATTCCAATTACAGAAGACAAAACCACATATACATAGTCAATTATATACAAAATCACTTCCAAAAATCATAAAACCATAAGTTTTTGGCAATATCATAACTAGCTAATTGTAGTTTTTAAAGAAGGGGACTAACCATGGTAATGACCATATAGGTCAATAAAAATTGTAATTGGTTAGACAAAACTACAAGTCTAACTACAAAATCATGATTCAAAATCTATGGTTTTACCGATAAGGGAAAAATGCTTAAAATCTGATAGTTAGACTAAAAAATATTAAAAAGATAATAAAACATTTACAAAGGCTAGAATATTTATATAAATTTGAAATTTTTTAAAAATGTTTTAAGACTATATCTTCAAATGTATTGTCAAATTTTGATCAGATCAAAATCACTTATAATTATGTAAAATCATTGATATTAAGCAAAATTGCCTATTCATGATCTATGGTTTTGCATCGGGGAATAAAAGGGATTTATTTCGATGTTTGATTGTGATTTGGGCTTCACCTCCCATTTATTATAGATAAATGACAATCATAAAAGTTATTAAAATCCAAGGTTATTAATTTCAACTAATGGTTTTAATCCCAAAGTCAAAATTATTTTTTTTAGAAAAAATCATGACTTTTATGTCAAAATCATGACTGTGTATCTGCAATTTTGATTAGCATAATAATGAACACTAATTTTTTATATGAATATGTCTTATTCATAACCCTATAATCCCACCAAGTTAATACATACACTTAGAAGATCAAAATTTTATGCAAAATTTACTGAGTCATAAGGACTATTTTATGCAAAATTACAACTTTAAAGACAACTATAATCTAAAAGATAATAACACTTTTTGCTAGTTGAAATTTTGAATAAAGATGATGACCTACCAAGAAGGTTAGATGCTAGTGGTAAAGGTGTGGTGGTTAGTGAAAAATCACTACTTTAATGGCAAAATCATTGATCCAATATCATGAATTACAAAACAAAATTGTCATTTATTTGGGCATGATAATTTGATGAAATCCAGACTTTATTCTTCATTTAATTAGTCCCACAGGTTGTCAAAAACACTCCTAACATGAAATATTGTTAAATTTAAGTCATTCTCCCATCATGGTCACCAATGTAGTATCTTAATTTTGAGTTATGCATTAAAACTACTATATAAAGCAAATTTAACCCATAACATAAACATCAAAGGGAGATATTATGGAAGCAAATCAGAAATAATAAGAAGACTCTTAAAATTTCCTTGCTCCTCTTATCCTCTCTCCAATATATTCAAGTGTATTTTTTAATTATTCTTGATTTTGCTTGTGGATTCTTATGGATAAACTCAAAATAATGATAGCCTAATCAATGACTTTGATTATAGCGTGGATTGATTGATTGTATTGGCAAAGAGGTCCTATGGATTCATCTCTTTCATGTAGTTTCTATTTATTTTTATTAAAGGATTTGTTTTTTTATATATAAGAGAGAGGGAGGATTAAAAAGGAATTAAAAATTCCTTGGAAGCCTCTAGAATAGAGGCTTCTAGAGAAGAAGGCTAAGTTAGAGAGGATTTTAGAATTGGATAATTCTAGAATCTATTTAGGGGATAAGTAAGATTAGTATGGTATTAGGATTGGTGATTAGATAGATGATTATGGGGTTTTAGAGAAACTAGGGGGCTAGGCTTGTAAGAAAGCCTAGGAGTAGGTAGGTAGGTGGGTTATGGGAATTTTAAATTCCCAAATATTAGACAAGTGGGATTAGTTAGTAGATAATAGGTAATTAGGTGAATCAATGAAGAAGTGGGAAGGGGTAAGTTATTGTGCTTAATAATAATGAAGGGAGATGGGATTTAATTATTTAATTAGCATTATGGTTATGGGATTAATTAGGATAAATAGTAAGATTAGTGGAATAGTTAGGGTAAGTAGATTTAGGTGAATATATTATGCAAAGGCATGCATATGATCTAAATTATAACTTGAAAAATATTTCTTGTGGGATATTATTTAAATTCTTTAAACCTATAATATGAATACTCCTTTGATTGATATAGAAATATGGAATAATAAGGATGTTTTGAATACTTAAAAGGTGTTTTGTTAGATGTGTGCTTTGTAAGCTTTTTGAATATGACTTGGTGATAATGAATGGTATTTATTTATATTTATACCACACCTTTTGAAAATATCTCATATAAGGGTTAAAAATACAAATGGGTCAATGATTCAAAATATTTGCAAATTAGATGAATTTTGGCGTATGGATACTAGATAATAATTTGGACACTTGCCTCAATGCAAGTGTCCCTATGTGAGATGCAAGTGTCTAACATGCTATAAATTTGATGAGGATATAAAATTTATATTGAAGGATATATATTAGATTTTAAGCTTTTTTTATTGTATAGGAGATTTGGTTCATTATAAATTATAAGGTTAGACCAAAAGATAAAAAATTAGGCATAGTGAGATGGTGAATGTGAGCCTTTTCACAGAAACAAAGTTTCTAACTTTAGGGTAGATACCTGATAGGTATTTATAGACTACAAGATTTAGATGCTATATAAATCATATTTAGTATCTATAATTTCCATATTTATTAATTTCCAAAATTAGAATTGTTAATTATTATACATCTTTAAGATTATGATATATTTTACGTTTTACACCTATTAGTACAAAATGATTATTTTTAAATTAAAAATAGGGTAAAACATATTGGTGAACCTATATTTATTTTTATCATTTCTTTATTTTTCAATTATTTTAAGGTTTCAATTGAATTATTGATTTATAGACACTAAAGAGAGATTATCTTTGACCTCTAGGCTTAATAATTCCTAATTTCCTTCTATAAAAATATTTTATTTTCATTGGCTTTCCACTTATTTTTGATTTTATTTCCCTTTATTTTTATAAACTATGTTCCAACCATTTTAAAACTCATAGAAATTATTGTTATAGGCAAAGTGGTCTTCAGTTTTACCTGAGACATGATGTGAGGGGTAATACTCTAATACTCAATCCATTATATATATATATATATATATATATATATATATATATATAAGTTTAAATGTACCTCATGATATATTGAATAAATGCCTAGGTTTTATTTTTCATCCATAAGAAGCCTTTGATCATTTGTTCTTATAATGCATCGATAATTGTTTATCCCTTACTCTCAACATACCCTAGAGAATGGCTATGGGATGGTGGAATCCTCTATAGTTAGTTCCATTTGGGTCATGTTCACTATTATATAATTGGGATTAGTATATCTAAGAGCCTACAAAGCAAACACATCTTACCTAGCCATACCCATTAATATCCTTCCTTTCTTGATATGATCTATTATCTTTTAATAGTAGGTGTGGTGCTTGTCATATATTTTTTATTTTCAATCAACAAATATAAAGTGGATTCATAATATGTAACTCCTAATGGTTTTCATACTTTGGATTTCCTCTTATCTCACAATGTTTTATTTTGGACAAATAAATTCAAAATGCATGTTAAAAGGGCTAAAATGAGTAATGAAAAATATCAAGCCTTATTCAACTCACATTAAAGCAATAATGATCCTAAAATTAAAGCACCATTAACTCAAAAAAAATAAAGTATAACTTAGGAAACAAGAAAAAATGTACATTTTAAATCTTACAAGGTATACTACATACCCTACTGATGGACTTGTCATGACCATTGAGACAAATAAAGAGTAAGTCTATGAGGTTAATGATAAAGAATTCACTAGATATCTTAATACAAGCCACATACAATGGATGCATTACTATAAATTGTAAGAGATCAACCAAATAAATTATTTCAAGCTTCCACTTCCATTTTAGGTGTTCAATTTTATAATATTGCTTCTATTTGTATATCAACACCTCTAATTACATATGTGTCATCATACCTAGGTATAGGAGCATCACTTGGTTTCCAACATATTCATATGCCTATTTATAATAGGAAACATACATAAATGCTTTTCTTATTATGCATGCTTCACCACCAACCTCGCCTAATGCATTCTCTCTTAAGAAAATTGTTGTAGATTCACATGCTAAAGTGTTTCAATTAGAGAGAGAGAGAGATGTCTATAGAGGTATTCATTTAATGGAATCCCATACTTTTCTTTATAATACTTTGGCAAATGAGATAGCCTCTTACCCACTACTAGTAGTTTTTTTGGTCCCTGAGATACCACTCTACAAAGGTAAAGGTGATCTTAAATAGCATCTTTGATCATTCTATGTAACATGCTTAGATTATGCTTACAATGATAGACTACTAACCAAGATCTTCCCAAGAAGCCTCAAATATTATGTTTTGTGATGGTTATAAGGTCTTCCACTTTAATAATTTATAGGATTCAATGCTTTGGTAGATGTAGACACATAAATTAACATTTAAGATAAAATAATTCACTTGTGACCACTCCTTTACACACTTAACTATGGTCCTATCATATGGACCTTTTGATCACTTTCAACCACCTTGCATATGGAGGACTCACTCTTTAAAATTTATTAATGACACTAAAAATTAACCTATTTGTTATGTTATTAGGTACAACCATCATTCAAGCCATTCTAGACCTTTAGTATCATTATTTATCCCCATTGGACAACATCATCCTATTTGATAGGAGTGCCCAGCTCTATTGTCCAATCCCCCTCTCTTGCCCTCCTAACAAATAATAGCTAATTTGAAAAAAATCAAATTTATGAAAATGTGTCCCAAATAAGTCCCATTCAAAGTAATTTTAAATATGACTATATAAACACATTTTAAACCATTTTCCACATAATAGGCTTCCACATCTAAAAGCATCAGAATTTTAATTGCACATTGAGAATAAATTCCTTATTTATCCTAATTTTAATTACATGTATCCCTAGTAGAATAGAGCTAAAGTATGACTACATCTCCAAGGTCACAAGTCATGGTTAAAGAACTTAATCACATTAGTATTTCACCAACATCTATACTTTACACTAGTTATTCACACACCACCATGGCATGGGATAACTACATAAAGTTTGATCCCTATTCAAAGTATTGGTATGTAGGTAACACTCAACACATGAGATGTTGAGGTCATACCTAACTTTAACCATTGACTCCTTTTTCTCACATTAATTTTAAATTTGCCTTCACATGTTAAGAAGCTAGGGTTTTAAAGGAAAAATAGCCATACATTAGTCTCCATAGCTGATTAGAAGCTCCTGCATAGAACATGGAACATATAGATGGAGGTAAACATAACCCAAAAATGTCAGATCTTTATCATCTACTAGATAATACCAACCTCATAAAGGAAATGAACTTCCCTTCCTATCCAGCTTAGGGAATTATTTTCTAGGGTTCATTTCAAATATAGATATAGTTTCATAGTCACTAGACTGAGCCACTTTGACAATTTCAACTTTTGATTCACCCCACAACAATGTTCTCTAGCTAAGTATTATTTTTCTATTGCACTTTCCTTATTTATTAAGTTTTCAAATTTATCAAGTTTTAAATCAGTGAAATGTCAATATTTGTAGTAATGGTATTCATGATTTTACATAGTAATTTTCCACTTAGGGTTATATACATATCTCTACATTTCCCCAAATTTGATAAAACAACAAATTATTTTCTAGCACACTTTTCTATCAACATTGGAGAAAAACTATCTTATGCACAAATTGTAAAACTCAAGCAAGTGTCAAATGTGCTAATCAGTAAATATGTTCTTAGTTACAAAACCATGTTAACTAAAATGATAAATTTTATGGTAAACAATGAAATACAAGATATCTAAACATAAAACTTGCTATCACCACTCTATGAGTCTAAATTGTTTGATAAATTCAAATATTTTAATGAGTTATGTCATAAAATCAAAAAAAGAGAAGTTAAGATCATATCTTTTAACAAGTTAAAATATGCACCAAATTCTTCATCTACTTCAAATATAAGGTTTTCAAGAAAACCAAACTACAAGGTCAAATCTATGAAAATAATAATGAAACAAAAGTAACAGTCAATGCAATATCACAACGAATAAATAAGCTTCAATTGATAGCTCCACCAAGGAGTTAATTTTTAAGGCTACCAAAACCTCCTCATGTCTTGTGGTATAAATTAATTTATTAAAATATAATATCTCTCCCTCCAACATTAGAGGATGATATGACCAAGCCTCATGAGGTCTTTGATAATAATGTATATTGTGATTACTACAGATGTATTGGGCATTAAAAATAAGTATTTTAGGCTAAGGCATAAGATACAAGATCTTCTTTATGATAATACTATTGATATAAGCACACACATAGAGGAAGATAGACCATATCATAATGATAATGTAAATCTAAAAAAACTTAGTAATCTATTTCTAAATAATGGCACAATATAAAATGCAGATAATTTAGAGGTTCATCATGCATATAATGCACATCCTCTTCCTTAGACATATCAAAATCTAATAGATGATATTATTGATTCATTTATAGGTTCTTTATGACCATGTATTTTAATCACATTTGATGCCAATGAAATAAAGTATTATTATTTAGCTAGACATGCACTCTTTATTCATGCTTGTATCAACATACAACATATACTCAATGTTGTTATAGACAATAGTTCAATTTAAAATACATGTATAATGACACTTATTTATATTTTTGATACATAAAGCAAGATTTAAAAGCTATATCAATAATAATTAGATCATTTGATGAACATATACAAAATACTCTTGGGTATATAATGTTACGTCTTTAGGTTGGTTTAACAACATTGGCTACTCAATTTTTAGTGTTACTAATCACAGGGGGTTTTAATATGTTATTAGGACACCCTTGGATACTTAAGTTCCATGAATTACCACCTATAATACATCAATATCTCAAATACATACATCATAATCAAGTGGTAAAAGTTTTAGGCATTTGACATCAGTACCCTCTATAATCAGTGGTAACTCATACTCCTCCTCCCCCACCACTACTGTAGTTCCTTATGGTACCTATTCAAGAGAAAAATAAAAATATATTTACAACACATTTTTAAGATCATAGTAAAAAGATATTTATTCCAAATATTGAAGATCATAATGAAAATCAATTATTACATCTATACAAAATGTTTCTACACATTCAATATAGATAAAAGTGGCACACCCTCCTACACATCAAGCTTCATATCAAAGAGTTACTCAAAATTCAAAGAAATATAAACCTTATATAATACATCATAAGGCAATCCCTCAAATATTTCATCATGTTCCATAGTGAACATAGGTAGTAAGACCTCCTATTATATAATATTCTCCACCAAGTCCTACACCTTCTAGAGTTACACATCCTATAAAATATTTTATGACCAGTGGTCAAGATAGTTACATTTCAATGCTTTATGCATTTTCAAATTTAGATTCATCTACACATATCACTTTTCATCCACAAAACATCACCTTAAATATATATGATACAATCACCCACTATGGTCCTCCCATGTATGGTATCATAGGCTAGTTTCCTATTTAAATTTTGAAAAATACAAAATGATCCAAATACATAAAAAATTCAAAAAAATGTTGAATTTTTTTTTTTAAAATCAAACATGTCAAAAATCCAAAAATATTTAAAACATGTTTTAAAATAAAAAAATCAATACCTAATCATGACATGATTTTCATATATACTTCTTTGCATATGTTATTTTATCACATATTTTGGTAGATAGCATATTATTTTCAAACACACATGTATTTCAAAAGGTATATGAGTGAGATGTAAGACATACATATCTACCTGTATTATTAGATATTGGATTCCCTTTACCTAATGGCCATGTCAAATTTAGGGACATCTAATTCTATAGGTTGAATTATAAATAGGTTATATCTATCTATGACCTATTCACCATGTCAAACTACGTATCTTACAATTATCTTACTGATTACTCATATCTTACATTGTGTTACATGAATATGTTATTTTAATGTGATATTAAATTAATACATATGGATAGTGTAGACTAATTTTCACTTATTCTATGCTCTTTCAATGTTGTTTACTTTTTTGTATGATAGGTTAGATATTGTTTTCTTATTGTGTGTGGATTTTTTGACATACGATCATGTTCATTGCTTTTGTCCTTTATCCCTGTGTGTGAAATATTTGTTTATGATACATTTAAACATGTATAATTATTTATGAACCTTGGACCTATGCATGTAATGTTTATAAGTATGCATAACATTTGAACATGTCCCTTGTTTCTAACATTATTCATGTCATTTGTGTGTAGCCCTTGGCCTTTTTTTTTTTTTGAAATATCCATGTCCATTATATGCATCCCTTGGCCTTATTATATCATATTGTGTGGCATTGTGTGTTATGATTTTTATGCTTGTTGAGATTGATTTATGGTGTTATGATTCATATCATGTACTTTTACTATGTGGTATAGTCAATATATGGTTACTTTACTATAGGCCTCATTGCTATTTTTATCTAGACATGAAACTTGTGTGCCTCACATTCAATATGTTACATATATGCTTCAATGAAAATTACATTACTATAATGACATACTCTCCATGTAATTATATGAATTTACATGATTATTTATTTATCATATTATACAGTTAACTATTATTTTGACATGAGTGACTTGCATGTTACACCCCTTATCTCAAATGGGGGGCATCCTAGTGGACTTGGATTAGAGATCCAAGCTTCCATGAGTAGATTAAAATTAGATTTTTTGATAGAGTAAAAATTCCAAACATACAAAGTAAAGGTTTAAAAGATATATATTATAAGTTTCAAAGCTTTAAAGCATTTCAAAGATCAAATTATATAATAGATTACAGGTTTTAAAAATTTAGAGTACAAGTTTTCAAATATTAAAATTAATTTAGAAATCAAACACTAATAGATATTGGCAAATTGATACAAATAATATAGGCATATGGCATGTATATGCACTCATTTTTCAAAAAATCAAGGTTCATACACACTTAAATGAATATGCTTGGGCATACATAAAACAATTGCAAGATCAAAATTACAATTTTTAAATGTAATACAGTTGAGCATATAGATGTGTGTCACTTTATATCATTTAGCACAGATTCATGGGGAATGATACTTATTCATACTCATGTCTAAATGTGTGTGTGTGTGTGTGTGTTTCAAATTTTAAAAGGAATTATACTTATTCATGCACATTTTAAAATTTAAAAATGGTTATAGATTCAAAGGCATGATACTTTTCCATGCACAATTTCTAAGTTTAAATATTATAATTTCAAAGGCAAAATGTTCATTTCAATTCAAATAAATTGGCACTAAGGTCATTATGGGGGCATGAATATTCTTCATTCTCTTTTGATCATGGAAATTAGAATCTAGATCCATCTACAATGGTGTGATTCAATTTTTTATGAGTAATATATGTTTGAGACTAGTGAAACTCAATATACTTAGAATTACTTTTAGTTAACCTATTATGTGGTTCCATCTTCTAGTACGAGTGGTGTACATTTGATTTTAGTGACACTCAATGGCCTTCACATCACTTCTAGTGAACCCATCATAGTTCCATATTTTTATATTAATACATTACATATTATTCCCCATACATAAGAATTAGATGGTGCATTTTTCCAACTCAAGGGCTTGATTATTTATTCAAATTTGAGACTCAATCACTCTCAATTTGCCATTGGTTTAAATTCTCCAAGTGATTCAATAAAGGGGCATAGTTATCCTTCAATTTTGATAGGCTATAGGTAAATATCATTTCATCTCCATAAATGTGTACTCCTTCCTTTCTCTCATTTAAATTTTCAATTTTTAAAGTTTAACTTTTTCAAATTTCAAATATGTATAAATGATTACTTCATGTGTTATTGTAGGGATTTCTTAATTTGGAGTGCCCTTCAAATTGGAGTATCCTCTCAAATACAAAGTGTGTTTTACATACTCATATTTAATTATTTCTCCTCCACTTTAATAATTTCATTACTATAATAAAGCGAGGGCAAATGTAGATAACTAAATCTAGTCACATTTACTTAACAGTGTTGATTCTTGACACATCCTCAACCATTCAACTTGTGCCTAAATACATAAATATTATTCACCATTCCTATAATAAATTTATCCATCTGAATTTCTAATATTTATTTTCAATTATTACTACACATAAATTTATAATTCAAATGCTTAAACTACTTTATGTTACCCTTAGATTGTCTCTAACTCAGGATAATTATCCCTGATTTTCTTTGACATGTCCATGCTAGGAAATCAAGTTTGCTATCATGGACCTACCAACTTAAATTTACTATGTATCACACTAAATAATTGATAGTTTCAAATTTTTGAATTATTCTTTTGGGTTTTCCTACACATTTCATAAGGTCAACTAAAAAGAATTATTAAAAGGTTTTTCATAAATACACATCAAAGGTCATTAATTATCACCACTTGGTTCCTAACTTGACACTATCTATTAATCATTTCCACACTATTTCACATAGATAAAATGTTCTCAATTCCTCTTAAATTCAAGATCATTCACAAGGAGCATCCATAAGTAAGTCTAAATCATCTCAAATCAAGTCAAGAGCTATCATGTCAAGTATCAAAGCCATATTTATAGCTACATACATATAATCAAGGAGCATAATTGCATAGTCACTCTAGGTGTAAGAAATACATGGGATTGATTTTTCTCCTTATATTATTGGATATGTAGGTAGTGGCCAATCATCAAATTGGTGATTAGGGTCATTTTAGTGCATTACACTCCCCTTTCTTTATTATAGGTTTAATGTTTTAAAATTTACCTTAGGGTTTCAAAGAAAAAATATGGAAAATATTGACCTTTAAATGGCAAAAATATAATTGAGACATATCATCCTACTCAACATACACAAGCATAGAATGCAAAAAATTCAAAATTTTCATCACAGTCAACCCAGACAAGTCCATAGTCCACAAACATGAGTATCCGATATTATTGTCTAGGGAACATGAACTTGTCTCAGAATATTCTCAAAATTTGGTCATGATCCTTTACCATCACAACTATACTTTTTGTCTCTCTCTATTATTCATCTTTCACAATCAACTAGGATAAGTCTGTAGTCAACAAACATAACTAACCTGCATTGTTGTCTAGGGAGTGTAAACCAATGCAAAAATAGTTTTGAATTTTATTCCTAATTTTGAGAAACCACAATCATATAATTTGATGATTTTCACTTTCATATATCTCAAAAATTCAATAAAACCCCCAATTTAAGCTACATACATTTCCTCTTAGTGTTTTCAAAAAATAACAAATTTCTATACTTATCAATTTCCAAAATCAAAATTATTAATTATTATACATATTTAACATTTTCATATCTTTCAAGTTGTATACCTATTAGTACAAAATAGTTATTATTACATAAAAAATAGGGTAAAATAGAGAGATAAAATTGGAACATTATGTGGAATAATTAGAAACATTGGGAAACATGTGCCAATATAGCCTAATTTGGATGAATAATTGATAAACACACATGTACCATATAATAATGTAATTTTACAACTAATAAATTCCCCAAACCCATATTCAAGTGTCTACACTTTCATATTTTATTTTTATATAAGATAAATTTTTTAATTATTAATTTTTAACCCTTTTTGAAATTAAGGGTAGGGGGAGAATAACCCAATAAAAAATGGCTAAACTGTTTTAAAAGTAGGCTAATTAAATAATTTAGATTCACAATATTATGATATAGTGTTGAATTATGGAAGAATGCTAAACATAGAAAGTGTAATGTTAAATAATATTATAAAAGTTAAAATATTAATTAAAAATAATACTTGGTATATTTATTGATGCATAGGTAGGTCTGAGAAGTGCAGGTGTATGATAAAATTTGCCTTAATTCATTATATTTTGGAAAATGGTTCTATGGAAGCCTTAACACTACCATCAAGATATGGAAACTACCATTGATGAAAATATCCTAGTTTTAATTCTTATTTCCTATACATAATATAGGTAATTTTTTGAAATGACCAACTATGCCCATTAGGTTTCATTATCACCTTGTAGATTCTCTACTCAAAATGCCTACATAGATTTTGGATATCAATATGTAATTGAAAACCCTATGTCTTCCAATTAGGGCATGCTACCTTTAAAAATAATGGTTATTGGGTTCAAGTGAAGTTGAGATGGTCTCAAATACCCTTCTACCAATAAACATTTATTACATAGCCAATACTCTAAAGAGGGCCTTAGTTTGATGTAGTTCTCCCCCTTATGTAGGTTTGTGTGTGAGAAATTATGCAATATACTATATGTGAATGTATGTAGTGATATAGCTTATAACTTGACATATAATTCTCATGGGATTCTATTTTGATTCTTTAAACCTATATTAATATTAATCCTATGAGTAATTTGGAAATAGAGAAGAATGTGGCAGCTTTGTAAGCTTGAGAGGTGTTTTTGCTTGGTATAAGATAGATATGTGCTTGATTTATACTTGACCATAATGAATGGTATTTTACTTGTATTTATACAACACTTTTTTAAATTATCTCATGGGAGGGATAATTAAGACAAATAGGCTGACCCATACATGTTTAAAGATTTCTAAATTTATATGTCTATAAGGCTCAGACACTAGCATCATACTTGGGATAGAACCATTGACACTAGTATCCTAGTTTGTATAGTATTATCTAGGAGGATAGAAAGTTACTAAATATATATATAACTACCAAGTAGGATATTAATTAGGCTTTTTACAAATTATTGAGTATAATTTATTTGGGTAATTAGAATATTAGCGTCAGACTATAAGATAATAAATCTAGGGCACAATGAGATGGTGAACATGAGCCTTTCAATAATGATAAGGTCATGAACTAAAGGGTTGATCCATGAGTGATATTTTCAAGTTTACAAGACTATTTTATCATATATATTCATATTTTATATCTACATTTATTCCCCTTTATTATAGTAAAGCAAAAGGATGAAATTACTTGTTTAAAATAAAGAAATGCATATAATGGTGTGTACAATACATCTTATTTTAACTTGAACCCAATTTAAAAAAAATTGTATGTTACCTATAACCAAGATCATGTTAAAATGTAATTAGTTTATATAATCTAGAAATTAATCATTAAAATACTTGAAATAAAAGAGAGCAAGGAAGGATTACACTTGTGTATTGATGCAATAATGCTTCCCCTTGGTATTTTGATTTGGTAATGATTCTTATTTCCTAAATCATTAGAGAGATAGGTT
Source organism: Torreya grandis (assembly GCA_037957365.1). Taxonomy (NCBI): domain Eukaryota; kingdom Viridiplantae; phylum Streptophyta; class Pinopsida; order Cupressales; family Taxaceae; genus Torreya; species Torreya grandis. Next base: position 95,389 of record JARHVA010002626.1, read on the forward strand.
CATAGTTGAGCCTTGAACATGTGAAGAGGATAATCATAGGGTGATCATTCCCCCAATTTAGTGTAAGCGTGAGGTTTTTCAAGGCCATTGAGATCACTGAATCTCAATCATACAACTCAAGTGTATACATAATTAAGCCAATCTATCCAATCTCTCCTAGATCAAATGGTATAGCCATCTCAACCTATAAAAAGGAAGTAGTGCCAAATTCATTGAGGGCATTGAGTCCCAACTAAACTACTCAAGAGAGTTAACTATTTTAGATAGATGAAAGATCAATCAATGTATTTTGGTAAGGTCAATGCATAAATTTATATATAATATGAATATGTATCTATGATCTAGTGTATTTTCATGGTTTATGCACCTATAGCACCTCTAATGTGTCTCAGGCTAAATTTTATATTAAAAATGTAACCTTTACTTTAAAAATTATGTATAATATATGTCACAAATATAAAAGACTTTGTCTTAAATCTATGAAATAGGTGTCAAATGCATAATATTTTGACCCAAGTGTATATCTTAATCATGTAAATTATATAAAATTATGCCAATGTTTCCATATGTATGTGTGTGGACTCATGTCCCTATGGCATGTCCCCACTAATATGATCCACCCCTTTTGAGGTGAGGGTAATGTAACATGATAGTCACCTTATCTTAAAAGGATAATATATCCATGTTAAATCTATATTAATCATTTAGTAAATAATAATGTATTGGTATCATGTCTAAGTATATTTACCAATGAATCTCATAGCATCCAAACATACAATCCCTAATATGTTTGATATGGATCATAAAAATGTCTAGAAGTAGCAAGCACAATTAAAAAAATAATCAATCACACACACAAGAGCACTCAATTTCATGCAAAAGGGGTCTAAGGAGACCACAAAGAAGGGACATGTTTAAATGTTACATAATCAAAGGGGTGAATTTTGAAATGTTCACACACCAAAGAGACAAAAATCAATGGTACTATGTAAAAAACACAAGGAACATGTTCAAATTTTCCATAATCAAGATAAGGTAACAAACAATAAGTACACTCAAGTAAGCCATGTGATAATATGAATATGTAAAATATAAGTGAATAACATAAGCATATAGTATTAGTCCCTACATACATGTGTTTGCAAAATATCCTATAAAATAGCATATCTAGCACATTATAAGATGTAATCATGAGGATATATATGTGTACGTGTTAGTACATAATCTCAACATGATAGTATAAAGTGATCATAAAATAATGTAACTTGTACCAATCATGATCAATGAAACATATGCCCCCATCATAGTGTTCCACGTGGGTAGAGGAAAGATCTAACATATGTAGGCATGTATCATAGATCTAGTGTATCCCTATATCACACTTAGATACCCATGAAACATATGTGTGTATAGAATAATGATATGATGTCTACTACCATAAAGTAAACAATTTATTCAAAAGCAAGTAAATATGTAAATGTTATGTATTTTTGTATTTTTACTTTATTTGAATGTTTTCGTATTTTATTGATATTTTTATTTTTTTGTACTTATTATAATTTTTCAAGAATGCAATTATTGGTATTAATCAGATGAATCATCTTCATCAAGATAAAATCTAATGGAATTATATAGGTATATAGCATGTTTTTCTTGTCTATTTATTGGTTGATCTATATCACCATTAGGTGGTATGTTAATTAAGCATCATCTATTAAAAAATTCAATGCCTTGTTGATTAGGATTGATTTTGGCCTACATTTTGTATAATTAGAATCTTCCCAATGTAAAGGGGTGTTGATATAAATGAGGCATGATCAAAACCATTGGAAGGACAACCATGGGTCCATGAGCATTTGGTAATATTATTTATTCCAAAGAGTCTTTATAATGTCCCTTATGATGTAAATCATTGATAGTATACCCCATTTGTGTCAACCTTATTATACCATAATCATATTATAGTTGTGTAAAGAGTCAATATGATTGTGTTGAAAATAGCCTCAATGCATTATATTTTAATTATTAAATCATTTGGTTGAGCATGTTTTTTAATTTCTAAAGGTGTAGGTGATGCTTGATGAATTTATACAATATTAAGGATTTTTTGATTTTATATTATACTAATAATACCCTCATGTTTTTACTATTGTGATGTAGGAGCATCATGGGTCTTGAGTAATCTTGCATCTTAAAAAATAGAGTGTCTTTTCTTTCTTTTTTGATTCTTGGTGTGTTTATGTGTTTGGAGTAAGTTTCTTTGATTTTTGTGTTGGGTTGTTCTTGTACTTGGTGGGTTGGTTTTGGTGACATCACCCTTGTACTTGCATCATTAATCTTGTGAAGTGAATAGTTTCCTTGGATATTTGTATGCAAAACTTCATCTTTTCAATTTTTCATATTTTAATGATTATTCATGTGGCATGTATGTTATGACATGAATATTTATGTGGGTGTCCAAGTGGAAAGAATGTTATGACTAATGCATTTTAGTATGGAGAGGATGTTTTATCAATTGAGGTAGAATATAATTCAAAGATACATTAATTTAATAAAACATTTGTGGAATATACTCATTTTCATGTTTAAAAATTGAATATGTATAAGTAGAATAAGTTCAGCAAGATTTAGTAAATAAAAAGCGAATGGGTTTTATCTCTTTCTTGAACCGTTTGGTAAATGAAAACACCCTAGCTAAATATGAAACATTGAGAGAATATAAAGAGATGTTTGGAAAGGTGGATAGTAATTTATTTTCATCCTTTTAAGTAGGAGTACATTCAATTTTGATCTACTATTGTAAAATTGGGAAATTATTTCTTATTTTCTTGGTCTTGGAGGTCTATTATTGTTGCCAGTGTGACAGAAAAGGTCTATTTATGACTTGTATTTTTAATGTATTATTTCCTCCTTATTATTTTCAAATAATCCCAATATTTTCATGATTTATGAATTTTAATCTATTATATTTATGGAATGAAATTGATCTTTGTAGTAAGACAACCAATTGCTTGACAAAATGCTTGTGTGTCAATTTAGATGTGTAAACCTTATAACATGATATTAGAGTTAGAATTTAATTAGTATCCCCTCCTTTTTTTTTCACCAAGTGGTATTATAGAAAGGTATTTTCCTTGCATCTATGAAAACTCCTCATTGTGTATGGTAAGATATGAGAGAGGAGCCTACATAGAGTTGAAAGTTGTTGAGGGATGATTGCATAGGTGGTTGTATGTGTATGAAGTATTGGAATATTAATTTATTCTATGATATAATTGGTTTGGATTCCATTTAAGGTTATTAAAGAATATCATGTTAGTTTGTGGTGAGATATGACACATAAGAGAAGGGCACGTGAGATGAGTGAGCTGACAAAGATGTTGAAAGTGTTCTAAGCAAGGATAGACATGATAGGAAAGACTGCACAATATGAGAAGGTGCATATACATTTTAGGTTTATAAGGAATAATTAATGGTGGTATTATTGTCCCTAAAATTTTGGATAGATTCCAAGCAAGTGAAGGAAAAGAGGCTAGCAGATGAAAGAGACTAGCCAAGGTTGTGGTAAAGAAAAAAGGTAAATCCTTGAATGATATTTTTCTATTTTATAAAATTTAAAGTTAAAAATATCTCATTACTTTGATATTTGAAATAGAGATGTGGTTTTTGAATGATAATATTATTGACCCCATGAGGGTGAAGGTTGCATGTAAGCAATTTAATGGAGTTTCAGTAGTATATTAGAAAGGTCTCCAAGTGAGGAGATAAAGGAAGGGTAAGAGAAAGATTTTTGAGTTAGAATAGATGGTTTACAATATGTTTAGGAATTTTTTGCACCCAAAATTATAGTTAGGATGGTTTAGTAAGCTTTTTGTGAAGAATATTGAGAGTAGATGTGAGAAACATATTGCCAAGAGGGATAATACGGATGGAGAGTTACCATGTGATCAGCCAATGACTACTTCAAAAAGTATCATAGAGGTTTATAGGTACACTAAAGAGGAATAAGTTATCTTGGAATGAAACAAGGATAAGATATTATATGTAGTGCCTAATTCTAATTTTTAGAAAAATAGTATTTTTTGAGCTATGAACAACCCATAGGTGAAGAAATATTTGTGAAGGATGATGGAGAGGTGATGTATTGTTCACCAAAAGTTGTATGCCCATTGTGTGATGATGGTCAAGTGGTTGAGAAGTACCAAGATTGGTCACATGTTGATTGTTCCTTGGTTCATAATGAAAACAAGCTTGTCAATTTTCTTTTGGATGGTAGTAGGGTTGAGGATAACCAAGGCATGAATATTGCATTGAATGAAACAATAAAGTTTAAGGAAGAGATCAACCAAGTAAAGCTAAATGTGTCCATGGTGGAAGCATTAGATATAGAGGCCATGTAATTAAGTGCACATAAGGAAGTGAATGTGAAGGTTCAACCATTTATAGAAGCTAAAATTAGAGGTATAGGGGAGCAAAAAACAACCATGAGAATTATCAATAATGGACCATTGGCATCCCATGATGTGAGTGAAAGATATGAAAAGCATGCGAGAATTAGATAAGGGTTGGATAACATATCTTTCAATTATGAGGAAGTAGTTATTGAGTTATTGGAGGGAGATTTTGTTTCCCCTAATGTGGTTGTATAATGTGTATGTCTAGTTATGGATATTTTGGAAAAGAAGAGGACTAAGTATGATGAATTCTAATATGCTCATATGTATGAGAGACAAAATTAATAATATGACCATGTGAATGATGTGGTAATGATATATGGAGATCTGGTTGGTGATTCTATTTCATCCATAGAGGAACATCTTCAATCTAATGTGGAGACAAGAGTAAGTGATAAATAATGGGAACAATTTCTTTCTCAAAGGGATGTTTAGGTGAATGTTCATTTACAATGGTGTGGGGAAGAAAATTTATCCCAATAATAGTTGAATATTGTCTAAGAGAGTGGTAAAAATGATTGGGAAGGATTTGATAATCCTAAGCTTGACATGAAGTAAGATTATAGCATGTATATGGATGAATTGGAGTAGTTGAGTTTAAGATCAACCATAGTACGTGTTGAATAACCTAATGTTGCAACAGATATGGAGAGATTGTTTGGTATAGCAATATGAATAGTGAATGATGAGAAGGAAAGGACCATCCTTGAGGTGATATTAGATTATATTGGATATCATTTGGATGCCCAATTATATGTTTATTAAGTTGTGTTGAGAGGGAGAGTGCATGATGAGAATGTAGCCATGAGAGGGCAGCTCAGCTACAAACATGGAAGTGTGAAGTTGTAGGTGATCCAAAAACTAGTTGGACAAGGTGTGAAAAAATTCAAATGGGCTTTATGAGGATTTGGTCTATCTATGGTGGGTTTGAGCCCACATAGGAGAGTGAGGTGCATGATAGAGCATCTTGGTAGTGATGGATGAATGATAGTGGGTTTCAACTCAAATGTGAGTTGAATATAGGGTTGATATTCCTTTGGTAAAGGAGGAAAAAGATATTTTTTGGTGGTTGTGATATCACAAGGAGAGAAAAAATAAAAAATGAGTAGATAAAAGAATAGAAAACATCATGTAGGAGTTAGAAATGGAACAAGAAAAAGATAGACATTCAGTTGATTTTCTTGGTATGTTGGGAGGGTATGCCACAATAACTTTACCTCATGACTAGAAGATTAACTTTGTTACTTATCCCATCCATGTGAGCCAGAGCTCACATATTTAAAACTAGGGTGTTTGATGTAAGAGCATCTTGGGTCTTGAGTGTAGACATTAGAAATCTGCAAATGATTATTCTAAATATTTTAATTCCCCTGAACCACCTAAGGACTCCCTTAGGCCCAACCTTTGTCATTCAACCCTAAACTAGACCTAATGCTAGTCAGTTTAACCTAATAACTTAACCCACCTTTTAAACCAACTTTACCTTAACCATCAACCTCCAAAAGTCACCCTAACCATTGATGGTCATCTTGACCATTAATGGTTAGGTTTCATCATCTAAACCAGCTTAACTAACCCTTCACTTTGACTTACTTTTATATAATTAGCTCATCTAATTTGTGTGCAAGCCAATGCATGCATCAGTTAAAATTAGATATCAAGTTGGAGCCATTTTTAATGTCCTATTACACCTCTCCTTCCTTGCCTATAATAATAGAGGATCAAGAGGTGAAAATAGATGTAGGACTTCAAGAGCTTTTTATCCAGAGTTTATTTACAAGTCACTTCTTCTATATATCTAATGATCTATCCATCACATTAGAGAGCCAACTTTCCATTTCCCCTCAGTTAATAGCCAAGTACTATTACTCTACCAGAATCATCTTAGACTCCATCAATGATCTGACCTCCCCAACCATTCATCTGATCAATCTCTGATAAGCTAAGTATCTATTTTTAGTATGTCAATTACTTTATTTTCATTTTGAAATCAGCCCAACACAAACTAACCTATCATAATTACCTTTTATGACCCTATCAATCTGACTTTTTATCAACCAAACCCAACATATAGTAACCACCAACATTCATCCTAACTACTAATTATCTCTCCAACTGTCAATGCTCACCTCAACCATCGATGGTCACATTAACCACTGATGGTCACACCAACCACTGAAGGTCATTGTGGAAAGAAATAATAGCAAGTTATTTTCATCTACCTACCCTTAACCAAGTCTAAATTTATTTTTCTCTACCTATTCACAGACCCCTAACCTATTTTTTTAAATCACACCTAATCTATTTAGCATTAGTATTGACCCACTTATTGTTATATTAGTCATTTTAGTCTATTTCTTTATCAAGATTTTCTTGTATTTAATTTTAGTACCTTTTGATTATTGATGCAAGTACTTTATCTTTTATTTTCTAAAATTAATGTTTTTAAATGTGTGGATTGACAGCCCCTAAGGAAGACATTTCTTCTAGGATCTAGTTAGCACTATGTAATCCACCTAACTATCTATCTAACCAACCATTTATTTTAGTGATGCCTTATTTTAAATTCATCCTCCTAGAGCCAAAAAGGGGCTCGCTACAATCATATGATTCAATGTGCACACAACCAAATAGTTTTTTCAACCATACCTATATCTAATTTCTCTCTTCTTCCTATCTTGGAATATAAATGAAAATTCATTAAAATATTATGGCACACCTGATGGGACCCTTGAGTCTATACCTAGGTTTCATTTATTTGCATATATATGCTCTTCTCTCTATTATGTGTTCATAAATGAAATTAAATTTTTTTTTGTGTTTAAAATCAATTACATACATTGGTTACTTGAAATTTTATCTCACTTATTTAAACTAAAGAAAATTAATTTGATCATAGCATCATTTGTATCACACACACAAACCAAACCACCTACATCAATCAAACATCAAAACAACTTGAGATAAGGCCCAACTAAGATTTCATCACCTAGCGATAACCTTACCCTTTCTCGACAATCCTACTTAGAGGTCATAACCAAGGGGAGAACCAACTTAGCTCTTTGGTTGAGTATAAACTCTAGAAATTAGTATGTATTAGATAAGCCCCTAACACCCTTATCACTCAGTGTGTGAAGTGAGGGTGTAGGCCCCAATACCAAGCCACATATTGATTCCCAATAAAGATCCTTTTGAGATCCTAGATCACAACCTAAAATTAACTAGACTTATTTTCTAGTATCTATTCTAAAAACCAATTTCAATCACATAATTTCTAAAAGCTTAAGACATAAACCAAAAGAGGGACTAAAAATAACTTTAGGACTTGATGTACTTTTTAGTGTGTGTTTGATTTCCTTTCTCATTTATTGTCTTCTCTTTATTTGAGTGGTGAGATTGTTTTTATATTCTCTCTCCCTTATCATGTATGGTTCTAACTCACCAACATTGAAATAACCCATCACCAAACTGATCGACCTCTTCTACCTCCTCACCCTTGGAGTACATCTCTAAGCTCAAAGACTCTCTTCACCCTTTTAGAAGTCCTTATTTCCCTTAGGTATTTCCATAAGGAGATACAAACTTTGCCACCTTCTTAGATAACAACCCTATGGCTCTTCAACATTATCTCATCACCATGCCTCACCATACCCCTACTTTAGTCCCACCTATGGACCCAACTTATGGCATGGCTTCCCAACTTATGGGGAACCCTTGTATTACCATAGTCACTACCCAACCATTGACCACCCAAGCATCCTCATCTACCAATAATCTTTTTGATACTACAATAGAAAACCAACTTGCCTAACTAACCAACACCCTTATGCCTTCCACCATTACCCATAACTCCTCTACCCTAGAAGCAACCCAACCATTAACCACCTATACTCCCCTCACTGTGGGAGCACCTACTTCTAACATTTCCAAACTTACTTCATCTATCTTAAGTCCACTACTCCACTTCAAAATCTTGTGGTGTCTATAACTTCTACCTTACCCCTGATCAACACAAAGGTCACCACCTTTATTTTAGTTATAAACCCAACTATAGCTCCTACCTAACCTGCTTTAACCTCTCAATAGGTGCCCATCTCACCCAACCTGGGTTACATCCCTAACCCACAAGGATATGTACCACTACCCAATACCCAACCACCTACATCCACCTACCCCTACATGGCATCTACCCAACCACTTGTGTCCACATATAAATATGTGGCAGCTCCTCAGTCCCTACCAACTATAAATATGTCACCCAACCACAACAACAATATGAACCTTACAACCTTTTGGGTACAAAATTCCAAACATATATAATGAAAATTATCATAGATAAAATAAGTACTTTCTAATCACCCATCTCTAGTACTCACAACATCTTATCATATAACCAGATCTATAACCAACCCATTCACCCATCTATCCCTATTAGACCATATCCTCCTCAGTGAGAACTACCCAAGTTTTCTAAATTTTAAAGGAGGATCCCTAACAACACCTTAGGGAATTTAGGCATGCATGTTATCTGATTGACTACAGTGATGCCCTCCTTCTTCATACCTTCCCCATGTCCCTATCTAGTATAGCATTAGACTAGTATAGTGCCATAACCAAACCCTCTATCTTCTCCTTCACCCATCTGGCCCAAAATTTCTTGGATCACTTTTCAATAAACATCTCCAAGAAATTCTCCATCATGGACCTTTACTCTATCTGGTAATTTGATGATGAATATATTGGTAATTTTGTAGCTCATTAGAGAATCATAATCAATCAACTTTCCTTCTCTTTACCTTAACCCAAACTAATATAAAAAATTTCTCAGGAATGTTCCAAGCACACATCTTCTACATTGCATGTTCATAGATTTAGAACCTTTAACAAAGCTATTACCATGGTGCGTAAGCTAGAAAATAGATCCATCAATGAAGGAAAGGTAAAATTGGAAAAAAAAATGCTACCTACAAAACCAATGAGGCCTCTTCTTCTAAAATAAGCAACAAACCAACACCAATGCCAAGATTAAGGGAACTGTGAATGTGGTTGTCCTTATGACTGCTCCTCCACTATTTTTCAATCAACCAAACTCTTCTAACTCCTCAAAATAAAACACGAGAAACCAAAACCAAAATAATCAAAAGAAATTTACTCCACTTGGGAAATATTTTGCTTTGATCCTAGAGAATTTTTTAAAGGATAATATCATATAGCTTCCTCCCATTAAACACCCTCAACAATTTTATTTTTTCATTTTCCACCTAGTTGATACAATGAAAATGACTTATGTGTTTTCCATCAAGTAGTGGGGCATGATGTTAGTAGGTGTAATACCTTAAAAAATCTTATCCAACCCCTCATTGATAATGGAGAGCTTATGTTGGACAACCCCAAAATACCTTATAACCAATCCCTTGACATTTTTAGACAACCTTTTCCCGATCATGCACCCATAAAAAATGTGAGCAATAAAGTTGAGTGTTCTCATGATGCCCATACCATCAATATGGTTCTTGACATACTCATTATTGAAGAACATATCACCCAATCTACCTATTATTTTCCCTCTCCACTTATTGAGTTATTGGAGTTACCTCCTCTTTCTTTTAAAACCCAAACCATGGAAGAAAACTTTTCACCTCCTCCATTTATGAGGTAGTGGAGTTACCTTCTCTTCCTTCGAAAACCCAAACCATGGAAGAAACATTTTCACCTCCTCCACTTATTCAGGTGGTGGAGTTGCCTTTTTTTCTTTAAAAAACCCAAACCATGGAAGAAACCTTTTCACCTCCTCCACTTATTGAGGTAGTGGACTCATCAAACTCTCTTTCAACTAACATACCCAAACAAGAAACCATCACCACTTTACCTTCTCCCTCAACTACCAAGAAATTTACTTCCCCTTTAGAAATCATTCCCAAGGAAGAAACAACCTTATCTAAACCTCCCATAGAAGAATCACCCATCCACACCTTGCATCCTTTGATTGAGGAAAAGGATGAGGTCACCATTCCATTTTCTCAACCTATGGGTTTATCTTTCAAGTCTACTTCCTAGGGAACAAAACTAATCTATAAACCATTCTTTAGATTAGTTAAATATTGGAATTTGTCTCCAACATTGATTTATATCAAGCCACCTTTTTGCAAAAATTGGGGCTCCCTTACATCACCAAACAGGAACCTTCAACCACCTCATTGATGGATCAACCCACCGCTTCTATTATCCAACCCCCTATCTTATCAACCAAACCAATAAAAACCTTTACCAACCCAACCATTTCTCAACCATCCCATGAAACCAAATTCAAAAAAACCAAATCATCATCTCTAACTAAAATAACCAAAAACCTTGGCATCTTCCCTAGGTAGAGCCTTAATCACCCATCTTTGAAACTGGAACTCACCTCATTAGACCCATCAACCAAACACCAAAATAAATCAACCAAGGAATTAAAGCCAAAAAAAGGCTAAAGATCCAAACTTTTACCTCCCTCAACCTTTCCCTCTATCTTGGGGCCTCATCCCTCTACTTTGATTAAGAAGTTGACTGTCTCAACCAAAACCCAACCACCACTATTGGTTATACCAAAACACTTACTTTATGACACACCCATCTTCATTGAGCCATCAATATCAAAAATACCTACCCTAAAACCTCCTACCTCAAATTTATCAACTTCCACCTTAAAAAAATGAAAACCATCAACTAAGAACACCCCCTTACCCAAACCTTCTACCACCAAGCCTATTTTCAAAAAGACTTCCATCTCACCAACCAAGGCCAAAACCTCTAAACCCTCTCCACCTTTAGCTAAATATTACTTATATATTTTTCAAAGGTTATTGTAAACTTATTTCTTGACCTTACCCCCTATTAGGCCATTCGACCCTCTTGGTCTAAAACTAGTCTGACATAATGACTTTCAAGTGTGTTCCTGTCATAGGACACGATAGCATGACATGGAGAACTACATAGCTCTCCAAACCATAATCCATCAAATCTATGATGAGGATGATCTATTAATAGATGAACCTCCCATGAGACCACTACCAATCCAATAAATAATAACCACTACCCAACATCTACTTACTCCCTCATCCTCACCTTAGAGTGATGAGGAACCAAACCAATCTCCTACCCCAACTCTTCCCTCCATCCATATTATCCATGTGGTCACATGATTACACACTTAGAAAAAAGATAAGGGGAAGGATAAAGTGTCCATCTCATGGACATAACCATCTTCCACCTCCCAACCAAGTAAAAATCAATCACCTTCACCTTTATCCAAACCCAAAGTATCTATCTTGGGTACCTCCCAATCCAACCCCTTTGAATCAATCAAAAGAGTGGTTCTTAAATAACTTCACCAAACCCTGATAAAGATGAGCCTATATGAGTCAATTTCTACCTCACCTCATCATTTCCAATCAATTATAGAGGAAATACAACCAATAGAGGTCCAACTTGAAGACCCTCAACCTCTATAATCATTTATTGGTGCTCTCTAAATTTCCAACCTTGTCACCTTTATAGATTCTAAAATACCTTCTATCCATCTTGATGACCTAGATTCCCCCTCTCTTTATTAATACCTACATCAACCAAGCCCACATCAAATGGGTCATGATTTATGGGGGAACCATTACTAATATCATCTCCTCCCATTCATATGATCAATTTAAACTACCAAATAATGTCATGTCTAAAACCTCAACCATCCTCTGATCCTTTAATGACACCATGGACACTACTTTGGGTACTATTATCCTTCATATTTATTTAGGACCTCACACACTCTAAGAGCTCTTCCATATAGTGGAAAGTGAATTCTAATATAATGTTTTACTAGGATGACCTTGGATCCACTTCATGGGTTGTTTACCCTCTACCCCTCATCATTACATCAAATTTAAACACAAAGGCTAGGTTATCACTATATAAGCTGATCCAAGTCCCTTCTCATCATGAAACATGACTTATCAACCTAATTATGTCCTTATACCTCCATCTACCACACCCTCATTGACCAAATATAGGCCCTCAACTACGAAGGATGAATCCATATCTTCTTCTACCAACAAATCATATACTAGCTCATCCATCCCCTCAGACCAAATCCCCACCACATACCACTTGGAATCCACATTCGAACATCTTTAACTAGGGGAATATCACCTCCTAACCCTTGATACTTTCCTTACTCCTTGAGAAAATGGGAAATTTGACCATCGACCCAATTATGACCCCAACATCAGGGCTATTATTCCCCTCAGACCTTTTGACTATCAAACCCATTTCATCTATGCGGGATTTCACAAACCACTTAATAATTCTACCACCTTCTCTTCACCTTGACCATTCACCTCTAGATTCTCCTATCTAGACAACCTAGACTTTGATAAGACATACCTCCATAGGTACACTTAGAAATGATTTGGCCTTGGATAATATGAGGATGGTCCACATGAGTTAACTTTAATTGAGATTAGAAAGCCTCAAGAGAAACACGACCTCAGTTTCATTCTTCCCAATTAGAAGAATGAAAAACCCCCTACCACCACCATTATTTAGGAAGACATCCCTTCCTCACCAACCTCTTCTCCACCTAAGCATGAGGATGATAACATCATCCCACCAAAAAAAAATTCATCAGCATGATTAGCCTCAAATCCTTAACTTATCAAAAATAAGGGGCAACAATAAACATCCCTTGTACCCATCTTAAAATGATAGGTGATGACTCTCCTACCATTAATATCATTTAGTTCCAGAATGATGATTTCATTCTCACCTATCTTAGTACCCTATATTCTTCCATCCATAAATCTCTTCCTCCTAAGACTTTGACCATGTTGAAAAAATCCACCATGGATATCAACTTTGGGTACTCCAAACAACCCTTACATTGTCATTGACCAATCACTAAATTTTGAGGAACTTCGACACTTCCCCTCTTTCCTCCAAGATTTTAGCATAGCATTTACTTGGTCTTATAATGACATGCCAATAATTAACCTTGCCATTTCTACCCATAACATAGCCACCAATCATGATGTCAATCCCATCAAGCAAAAACTTTGATGAATGCACCCTCGCATAGCCATTTCTACTATTTCCCAATAAATACCACACTTGGCATGAGAAAGAATAAAAAATAGGCTAAAAATATCCCTTTTACCTATTCTCATGCCACCAATGTTGGTCAACCCATGGCTGACATTGATGAGATCATCAATGTCATTTATTTAAGCCAAACTCCAAACTAATGTTTAGGTCAATATAAATCAAGAAAACTCAATTATTCATGTACAAGATTTTGGCATTCAATTTTCTACATTCAAGCTTATTATTACTCTATATAAATTAGTCCAGATCAGGAATTGATATACTACATAGAGCTTGGATTCTTCTAAACTAGAAACACACACTTGCCTTTCTATTCACCTATTACTTCAACACATCTCACCAAATCCATCTATCTGACGTCCATAGTTCATCCATTTCATTAGCTAAGTATATCTCTATTTTTTGGTAATTCCTTTAAATAGTCATTTTATAGTTACTTTACATTATATTATTTATCATTTCATGAATGACCTAACTCTCCCTATAGAGGGGTTTTAAAACTCCTTTACCTATTTTTATCTACTCCAAACATACCAACCTTCTATCTAGACCCACCTAAGTCTTACAAACTCCCTTACAACTCTTCCCAACCTCATAAACCTAACTAACATCTACCTCCTAGCTTAGAAAACTCTCTTACAACCCCCTAGGACCTATTGCCCCTATTAATATCAGTCACATAACTAACAACAGTCATATAACCAACATCATCCATATCTCCTTACTAATATCAGTGGCTTAACTGACATCGGTGACTATGGATTTCCACTAACATCTTTGAACCTACCTCAACCACCTTCAAAAACATCAATAACTCACATTACCTATACTGTGTCACTCTATACTACACTTAGACTGCAAGAATGGTATGAATATCTCTCTCTTACTCTCTCTTTCATTTTGTTATTCATTATCAATTTTTTTTCAAAATTTGGACTATCATCCCTAAAGAAGTTTGACACTTCCAAGAATATATGCTAACAAATATTTCTGGTGGTAGTAATTTCTTATTCATAGGTAGTCTTCCCTATCCAAAGAGGAGTGCTCAACATCATCTGGATATGACATGCAACCAATGTGGGTTCTCTTTAATCTCTAATCCCTACCTTTCATCTCTATTTCTCCTTAAACATAAAATAAATTCAAATTTTAGTGAAACATTTTTGGCACACTTGGTGGGACCCTAGAGTTTTCCTTAGGTTCATTGCTTGTTTTAAGCATGCATATAGGTGAATTATAGTGAAAATTTCATTCTTTGCACTTTCTACTTATATTCTCCCTCAAATCAAAATATTCAACATTTTATTTTCTATTTAAGGGCAATAAACTAAAATTTCTTCTTCCTTGCCATTATTCTCTTTTGCCTCTAAAAGTAACTTATCATTTTTCTTACAAGTTAAAATAATCTCTTCTTTACTTATTCCTTGCATGCACCTTAGGATAGTGAATTTCATTCTCTTCTCTTATTTCATCATTGTTTTCATTTGAATCTAAACATTTTAGATTTGGGTTTAAAACTTACCACACTTCATTGTTTGCTTGTTGCATATTAGTTCACCTATTTAATTACAAGCATTATGAATGAATTTAAGTACACCTATGTTACACAACCATATCACACTCACAAAAAAAAAAACATCTAAACTCACATGAGACAAGGCCCATTAGGATTTCATCACCTAGTGGATCACCTTACCCTACCCAGCTATCCTACTTGGATTTCACCACCAAGGGGAGAACCCACTTCATTCTCTAGTGGATTATAAACTCTAGGTAGAAGGTATATTCTGGCTAAGTGGTCTAGCTTGACTTTAGGTCCATGAAGTGTAGGGATCAAACTCCTATAACAAACCACGTATCTAGTCTAATATATATTTCCTCTTGAGCACTAAAACTAACCTAAAACTAGCTCTAGATTACTTTCTAGTACCTTCGATAACCAAATTCTCTTCTCACTATTTGATTAAGGCATAAGCCAACACGAGACTAAAATTAATCTTTAGGAGATAATAATTATTGGTTGTATGTTATTTTTCTACTTTTCTATTGCCTTCTATATTTTGGAGTTGGTAAGGATGTTTTTCCATTGATTTACAAAAATAAACACCATTTATAATACTCAGGTTATATAGCCTGTTATATCAAGTTTTCTAAGTGTTTATTCTCCTTACATAGACGTCTTGCATCCTCTATTTTACCTAAATTCTGCCTCTAAGTTTCTAAAACATTGGATTTTCCATCTCCCAGGATATCATAGTGACTGACATTATTTGATCCCACTGACATTGGTAGATTGTAGCCTACCAACATTGATTAATCCCACCAATGTTGGTAGACTTTAACTACCACCATCAGTTAGGTGACCGACATTGATGATGATGTAATTTTAGTTTGCTCAAAATAGCAAGCTAAAATAACCTACTTACCTACACTTGAATCTAGTTTTTCCATATTTTGTCACTGATATAGAGTATTAAGACTATTTATACTTCTTATTTCATGGTATTGATGCAATCCCAAGCCAAAATTATTACTAATTATGTAAGCTGACAACCACTTTCACCTTTCCTTCTTATTACTGATTATATCATAGAGCATACTTTAGATACATAGCATACTCCTATCGCCAACCAAATTCCCATTATGCCTAAAGGAGATCAATATTTTGTTAAATATCTTGATCTCAATGTGGCAGCCCTTTAGCATTACCTTGTCATGAGCCAAACCCATAATTCTTTAAGTGACCCACTATATGGTATGCCAGCTTCCCTAATGGAGACAACTTCAGTTTTAGTTGTCTCCACTATTTTCCCCATGCTTACTCAAAACACCACTTCAATAATTAACCCAACCATAAATAATGTTTAAATTTTATTATTTCCCACTACCTAATCCCACCTAAACCCTGGTGTAGCTTCCTTGCTTTCACAACCACAAGCAGTTTAGTCAAGACTCACCCCATTTTAGAATTTGGTGGTACCTATTCCATCTACTCTCACACCTATAGTGACTCACCCTTCACCTAGTATAACCATGCCAATAACCCAACCTATAATAATAACATCCAACCAAAGCATAGTCTCTAACCCAATGGGATAAGCCCCTTTTCTTGTTGCCCCCCCTACCTATGACTCATTATCCCTATGTTAGATTAGGACAACCTCAGTAAGTTATGTCATACACTCCCTCTACTTCCTATCAGGTTCCATATAACTTAGGGGGTATCTCCCAAACTAATCCCCCTCTAGACCTCATTAAGATGTAGATGGACAAGATGTCTAATCTAGAGACATCTATGTTAGGTTCAAAGAATGTGTTATCTAATGATCAGATATGCAATGAACCCATCCATCCTTCTATGTCTATTTTCCCTTATCCAAGCCAATGGAAACTCCCCAAATTCACTTATTTCTTGAGTAAAAAGGACCCACAATAGAATTTATAAGTATTTAGACATGCTTGTTATTTAATAGGGCACAATGATGCATTATTACTCCATACTTTCCCTATGTCTCTTTTGGGTATTGCCCTAGATTTCTATTTTTCTCATTTACCCAACTCACACAAATATTCCTAGACCATTTATCTATTAACATTTCTAAAAAATTTTCTATTACGTACCTTTATTCTATTAGACAATTTGATGATGAGTCTATCGTAGATTTTGTCACTCATTGGAAAGGCTTAATCAATCAACTCTCCTTTTATATACCCCAACCTATACTTATTAAGCTATTCTTGAGGGCATGTACTAAGTACATTTCATCCACACTCTGAGTATAAACTTTCCACGTATTTTATGAAGCCTTTATAATGGCATAAAAACTCAAGATTCAAACTATAGATGAAGGTAAGGACAAGTTATGTAGTAAGAATGCCAATTCCAAATTGAATGACTCATCTTCTTCTAAAAATTCTCCTTATAACCAAAAATCTAAATTCTCTACTAATACGGTTGTTGTTAAATTATGTTCTTCCAAACCACAATCCAACCTAATTCCTCAACTTCCCAAAATCTGACCAAGCAATTCCAACAATGGTATGAATAAAGACAATACACTCCTATTAGGGAGTCATATACTTCCATATTGGAAAAACTATTGCAACAAGGTGTCATAACCCTTTATCAAATAAATCCTCCTACATAGTTTGACCCTTCCCATCCCATTCCAACTTGTCACAAGGAGGATGATTTTTACGGCTACCATCGAGTTAAAGGCCATAATTGTAATAACTATAAAACATTCAAGAACATTATTCAAGACATGCTTGATAGGGGTGATCTCATCTTGGATAACCCTAATGCACCTGCCAATTAAAATATAGATGTGCTCAAATAGACTTTTCCTAACCACTCACCCCATCAAAATATTGTTCAGACCATGACTAACTCATGTGATCATAATATCCATACAGTTAATATGGTTTTTCCTTTACCTCTAGTTTAACCTCTCCCATAATAGGAGTCACCCATTTTACCTACTCCTCCCCCATAATCAGTGGCATTTATTTTTCCCATTCTTCCTCCTTAGGTATAAGATCATATTTCACCCATTCCACTCCCACATGAGTAAGAGCCTCCTTTACCACTCCTTTTGCCACTAGAGGAACATGTATTACCAGTTCCTTTTAGACCAATGTTACCTATCCTCTTACCACTTGAATACCATGCCTTACTTGTTCCACAACCACATGTTGAGGAGAACATGATTCATGTGTTATACCCTCTTGAAGAACCCTCTTTACCTACATCTCCTCCACTGATAGAAAGTATTACCCCATCTACTCCTCTTTTGCACCTAGAAGAGTCAGTGTTATCTACTCTTACATTAAACGAGAGACCTATTGTGCCTACTCTAATTCCATAAATTTTACCACTTATTTTACCTATGGAGGATCATAATTTACCTATTCCTCAACCACATGCTGATGGACAAATTATACCTATTCTTTACCCCATTGAGGAACCCTCTTTGCCTACCTCTTCTCCACCCATGGAAGATCATGTCCCTTCTCCTATATTTATTGAAGAAGACCTTGTTGTGGCTCTTTCTCATATTTGGCTTGAGGTAGTAAAGACCAACAATTTCCCTCTTTCTCAATCACCTCACCCTTCCAAAGAAATAAACATAAGGCCTATGTCAACTTTATCTAAACCCTTCTCACGGTTAGTGAAAAGTCTAGAATTTCTTGACTCCATGAAGCTAGATCAAGTGGTATTTTAGGACCAAATTAAAACTCCCTATCCTACACAATGAGTGTCAACTTTTACTTCCAACCCTCTCACTACCCTTTACCCCAAGGTTTTTGACAAAGTTAGAGATTCTTCACCAAAATCACCAAAAGATCATTCATCTATGTCAAAGCCCTCACCTTCACAGGTATCTACCATATTAAAGTAGATCAAGTCTTTAGGCATACATCCAGTCTATAATCTAATTCATCCATAGGTGAAATTAGATCTGACTATCCAACCACAGGTTGGAGTTTCACAACCTAAACTATAAAAAAATTTAAGTTTCCTATATCTTTTCAATCTTCCCCTCTTCAACCCTCAACTTTGTCATCAATTTTAGGACCACACCCCTCTACTATAGTTGAAGTATCACCAATCCAAGTAAAACAAAAGGCTAAGTTACCTCCACTACTACCTCTACCACATGGAAGGCCTTTCACATCTGACACCATGATACCTAACACTAAGAAAGTGTCATCAAAACATGTAACTCCACTACCACCTAAAAAGGCACCATGTAAAATCACCCATATGACTCCTAAAAAAAAGGTGTCCATTTCTATTACCATAATAAGTGTTAGCCCACTCATAGGCTCTTAGAGATTTTTCCTACATCATTTATTGCAATCTTTCATAATAACTCTTCCTCCTATTAATCCTTATAGCTCTCTTGGACCAAATCCATCTTGGTTTAATGCATCATCATTCACTTGGACATGATACTGAGAGTTATAAAGCTCTCACAGTAGTCATTTGATAAAAATTTGATGTCGACACTCTCTTTGTTGATACTCCCATTAACCTCCCTACTATTCCACCTCTGACATCCATAATGCCTTATATTGTTCCACCTAAATTCAAACCCAAAGATGTTGTACTACCCCCTTTACCACCTCCTTCACCTATGTTTCAAATCAACATAGTTAATGTGGCCACATGATCACATAATAAAAAGGATAAAGATAAGGAAAAGGTCACTACTCCTTGGGTTCATACCTTGTCCAAAGATACTCCTCTAAATCCCAAGATTTCCATCTTGGGTGTCTTGAAACCAACATCTTTAGAAGTTATTCAAAGCTCGATAGTAAAACAACTTCACCAAACTCCTATGAAAATGTCCTTATATTAGTTAATCCAAAACTTACCCCAATATTTTCAAGCTTTGATTAGTGCCTTGCAAGTGGTTGAGGCACAACCTAATGATCCCTAACCTCTTATAGCTTTGGTCAGCTCTCTTAACTCCATCTCCCTAATTTCCTTCAATGATTTAGAAATTCCACTTTCACACCTTGAAGATCAATATTTTTCCCTTTTTATTACCACATAGATCGATCAAACTCATGTCAAAAGAGTCATGATCAATGGGGTAGCTAGTATTAACATTATCTCCACCCATGCCTATAAACAACTAGCTCTTAATAATAATTACATGTCTCAAACCGATGTGGTGCTTCAATCCTTTAATGATACCATAGCTACTATGGTGGGTATTATTGTCTTACATATTCATGTATGTCACTACATAATTCTTGAGCCCTTCTATGTTATAGAAAGAGAGTTCTAATATAACATACTACTTGGACAACCTTGGATATGTGTTATGGCATGTGTGCCCTCAACTTTGTACCATTGTGTCAAGTTTGAGAACAATGGGCAAGTGCATGTTATACCCAACGACCCACCTCCATTTAAAACATGCAACATAACTTATAGTACTAATGATGTTCTCATTCCATTAAATACACCATCTTCTCTACATGATACTTCTAAAGCTTCCATAAGCTCCACTACCCTGATTACATAGATATTGATAAAACAAATTCCTGACAAACATGTCATGGATGAAACTTTCAAGCATTTGTCACTCTAAGAATATCATTTATTGATGCTCAACATGTTTCATACTCCACAAGAGTATGGAAAGATTTATATGAACCCAAATTATGATCCTTGTATTAGGATGGTCATCCCTTATGGGCCCCGTAACCTTTGAACTAATTTCATATATGGGGGAATTGATCAAGATCCCACTATTAAAAATTCATCCTCTTCACCAAAACCATTTACCTATGACTTCTCTTTCCTAAGTAAGCCTAGTTTCACTCACACCTATCTTTATACATGTGCCTAGAAAGGATTTGGTTTGGGTCATTATGCGTAGGGTATTCATATGCCCATTGAATATCCTACTAGCAAAACCATTAAAAATTCCAAAAAGAGGCATGGAGTGGGTTATGACAAATTAACTAAACTCACCAAAACTTCCCATGTACCAATTATTAAAGAGCCAGTTTCTCAATCTCCACCATCACCTATCAAAGTGGAGGTATCTATACCTCCTAAAAAAAAATCAATAAATTCCATCCATTTGGGGCCTCTCACCATCACCAGGGTAAGGAAATAAGGTCCCTTCCTCTCATTCATCTTGAAATCATTGATGAAGACTCACCCACTATTAACACTATCTAATGTCAGGATGATGATGTTATTCTCACATACCTGGGTGTAGATAATTCTTATATCTAATTATCACTCCCATCTGAAAGATAAGATATGTTAAATGAATCAACCATTGACATCAATTTGCCTTCTCATGATAACCCCATGTCCTCAAGATCTCCTAATCTTTGGATTCCTCTGAGCAAGCTAATTATGACACATTTCTTAATAACCATAACAAAACCTTCACTTAGTCTTATAATGACATGCATGTTATTGACCCCTCTATCATCACCCATAACATTTTCACCAATCAAGATGTTAAACATGTTAAGCAGAAGCTTTGAAAAATGCATCCTTGTATTTCTCTCCTTATCAAAGAAGATCTCCAACACCTCCTTTATGTTAACTTTATCCAACCCATTGACTACTCGAAATGGGTTTCCAATATTGTTCCTATCATAAAAGTGACTAGATGAATCCACATCTACACTAACTATCATGACTTAAACATTACTTATCTAAAAGATGACTTCTCTTTGCCAAGTATCGACCAACTTATTTATCTAAAAGTCAACCATGAGATGCTATCACTTATGGATGCGTTCTTAGGATATAATCAAATCTTGGTTGCTCCTAAAGATCAACACAAGACAACTTTTATTACCTCATGGGGAAATTTTTGTTATCAGGTCATGCCTTTTGGTCTAAAGAATGTTGGTGCCACCTACCAATGTGTCATGACTTACATCTTCCATGATCTCCTACATAAAATTATGGAAGACTACGTCAATGACTTACTTGAAAAGTCTAAACTTCACCAAGATCACTTGATGATTCTCAAAATCATATTCACTCATCTCTTCTAATATAACATTTGACTAAACCTAAAGAAATGTGTCTTTTGTGTCCTTTCTGATAAGCTCTTAAGCTTTATCATTTCTATCTATGGTATTAAAGTCTATCCTATTAAGGTTTGAGTAATACTAGAGATGCCTCCACCTACTAATATCAAACAACTCTGTAGCTTGCAAGGCAAGCTTCAGTCAATACACTACTTCATCTATTAGTTGTTAGATCGTTTCCAACCCTTTCACCATCTCCTCAAAAAATATGTCTCTTTTCATTAGAATACATAATGTCAAGAAGCCTTTGATGCACTCAAATAGTATCTCCTTTCCCCATCAATTCTTATTCCACCTAAGGAAAATTAGCCTTTTACCTTTACATCTTTGAAATAGACAATTCTCTAGGTTTTATGATTATACATTGAGATGATCACCATCGAGGACAAGTAGTTTACTACATAACCTGCACACTTATTGATTATGAAACTTGATATAACCATACTAAAAGGATTTGCCTTGCATTGGTATTTTTATCCTCCAAGCTCTACCATTACCTCTTAAATCACAAAACCTATGTGGTCACCCATATTGATCACCTCAAATACATACATTCCAAGCCATAGCACAACTAATGTGTAGCTCGGTGGCTCATGCTCCTTGTTAAATTTGACTTAGATTTTATTCAATAAAAGTCTATCAAGGGGAAAATGATCACTGACCAATTAGCTGCCACCCCTTTACCTAACAACCAACCTTCAAACCTCAATTCCTAGATAAATCCATTGCAATGCTCTCCAATGATGGCATCTCCTATCAAATGATGATGTTCTTTGATGGGTCTAAATGTCAACATGGTGGGGGTGTGGGGGTCATTCTTATTCCTCTATATGTCGATCCTATGCCTTTGTCATTAAAACTAGATTTTGAATGTACTAATAATATGGCTAAATATGAGGCTTTGATATTAAGGCTTCAAATGGCTATCTTCTTTGGTATCAAATCAATAACCATTTTTAGTGATTCTTAGTTAGTGGTTAATCAAGTTAATGGTTCCTACCTATGCAAAAAGAAAATTTTGTAGTGAAATAAACATTGTGTAGATACACTATTGGGATCATTTGACTCCTATCTCTTGCAAACTATTCTGATCTACAAACAAGTTTTTTGACACAATGACTTCACTTGCTTCACACATACCCTCTTCACCCTCTTCCTCAAAAATCTATGTCACTGTGCATCACTTAAAATTGCACTCATATGTATCAATTAACATCCTTTTTATCAAAAATATAACATACAATCCACACAACTTATGGTACAAGAAACTCATGGATTACCTTTCCTTTTCTATTACCCCTTTTGATCTCTCCAATAATGGGAGACATGCCTTCATGAAATGTGCTACTCATTACACTATACTAGGGAGACTTCTCTACAAGTGAGGTTTTAATGGTCTCCTCCTTAGATGCCTCACTAGTACTAAAACTCCTTTCACTATTAAGGAAGTCCATGATGGGATTTATGGTGTACATTTCAATGTTCATACAGTTACCAAGTGTATCCTTCAACTCAGCTATTATTGGCCAACACTCCATCAAGACTATAGTGATTACATTTAGCATTGTGTCAAATGTCAATAACACGTTAACCTCCTTCACATTCTAAGTCATGCATTACAAGTCACCAAAGACTTCTAGGCCTTCTCCTAATGGGGTTTGGATCTAATCAATGAGATTAACCCTCATTTATCCCTTCATCATTATTCTATCATTACTTCCATTGAATACTTCACCAAGTGGGTCAAGGCCATTCCTCTCATCTCCACTAAGGTTGATACATTTTTTGACTTTATCAACCATCACATCATCTATCTTTTTGGTGTCCCCCATAAAATTATAATAGATAACTACAAATCTTTCAAAAATAAGACTATCCAAAAAATTTGTGACACCTTTAGAATTAAATTAATCTTCTCGTCACCATACTTTCCATAATCAAATGGATAGGTAAAAGCTTCTAATAAAACATTGACCAAAATACTCATGAAGGTAGTTAGTAATACTGGAAAAGATTGGCACATGCATATTCCCTTTGCTTTATGGGATTACCACACTAGAATTTGAACCCCTATAGGGGCTATGCGTTTTTCCTTGGTCTATGGGATGGAGGATATTTTTCCTCTTGAGGTCCAAATTCCTTATCTTAATATCTCTCTACAAGACATACTTACTAACGATGACTTTCACCAAGAACATTTGGCTCAACTCGAGTTGCTTGATGAACGTCGTCTCATAGCTCTCAACCACCTCCAAATCTATCAAGAACGTATCAAATGCATTTACAACAAAAACCTCAAGGAGAGATATTTTAATATCAGAGATCTCATCTTAAAGGAAAATTAGCATGTGATGATCATGGAGAAAATAAAATGGGGTAAGTTTCATCCTAATTGATTGGGACCCGACATCATAACTCACAAGTATGGCTCAAGAACTTATCTCTTGTCTTCTCTCAAAGGATAGCTAGAACCCAAGCCTCTAAATGCTTTGCACCTATGACCATTCTTTTGTTAATCAAGTGATGCTTCACTTCATTTTTAACTTGAGCTCATCCCTTAAACAACCCTATTACATTCATCTCCATTCCTCTTAACCCTTACTCCTACACACTTAGTTAATCTATGAAGTGCTATGGTTTTACCCTCAAAGTGGAAAACCCCCAAGCCTCTATAGTCTTGTTTATGATTAAAAGTAAAAAAAATGGGATATGTAGACAAGTTATAATCTCTTAGGTCATGATTCTCAATATAGACTACTCTCTTGAAGGATAGCTATGTACCTTCTCTTTAATACTATCAATAGACTATTCCCTTAAAGGACAACTATTAAAACTCAAAACCAAATGCTTAGACCACTCCCTTAAAGGATGACTAGGCCAAGCTTTTTTATCAAGGGAAATAAAAAGAGAGAGATTCTTGTATTGATCAACTTCATATGGCCTCAACACGAATAAAATCTCATTGTAGGCTTCCCACATTGATCATCTTACACAATTAAAAAAAAAAACTTTAATTCATAAATTTGCCTATAGTAGCTCTCAAGTCACCCACAACAGAGGCATACCATCCCCACTTAGAAGGTTACACTACCTAAACACTCTCACTCATTTTACCCTTTTACCCTCATACTCTTTCAAGGGACTTTGAACTCACTTAACACAAGGTGAGTAAAATTCTTCTCTAACAAAAAAATGGTTAAATAGCATAAAGCATGAAAGAGGGTCATATTCCTAAGCCTACTTATGTTTTGATTATGGTTTTTGTCAGTACACGAGCATCATGCCTCTTTATTTTCCATCCCAATCACATGTCGATCTATCTGATGAGATGAAAACTTCATACAAGCACTATTAAGCCAACTCCATTTATTTTAAGCATACACCATCACAAATATGGAAAACTACTAAAATACAATAACATAACCAGCCTATCCATTTTAAGCATACACTATCACAAATATGGAAAAATGCTAAGATGAAGCTAACAAATCAACTATGCATATACCATCACACATATGGGAAATATTAGTCTAACTCAACTAACATGCTCAATATTAACATAATATAAACATCCAAATCAACATCATCATCACCATCATAATAAATGTATCTCAAAATAACACATCTCATATATATATATATATATATATATATATATATACAAACATACACTAAACATGCATCAATAGATCATAATAGTGTCATCTCTCCCTCAAAATATACATTTCTCATCTTCAACTCATAAGCTGATATGTATACAACATATATAATAATAACAAAATCTGGTACTCAAAATATTTGAGGCTATTCTTGTGGTCATGAAGAAGTAGTGTCATCACCACTCTCTGCCTATCTACATCTGCATGAGCTAGAAGCCATGGTACATGTCACTGATCTCTCCTACTCTCTAAACTCAAAAGACCTCTAAATCTATGGGAACTCCCTGATGGCCCTCTCATAATAAGCAATCTCATCAAGGGTAGTGTTGTACCTTGCTAGAGATATAGTCTATGGTGATCCCATTAAACCTACTGAATGCCCCTATACTGGTCCCTATGGTGGAGGAGGAGGAGTAGCATGACCTAGTACTCTCAAACTATCCCTCTCTATTGTTAGTGCAATAAGCTGACCTTATAATAACTTGATTTATCCCTGTAATTCCTTGACCTGCCCTACAATGTCACCACTTATCGCTATAAAACCAATACCTATACTTGAGCTATATCTTGGGCCTACACTACCACATCTTAGGTATGTACTACTACATCATATGCATATATCAATGCATCATAGGCCTATATGACTATATCTCTCTCTCTCATCACTCCCTATAAATTTGGTAGTATCCTTCTCACTTGAACCATGGGATGCAAACTTGTCCACCATGAAAGATATGTTGTTGTGCATCTAGGATCTACTACACCTAGCCTCTTAACAGCTCCTCAAAATCTATCCCATCTATCTCCTAAGGTAAGGGTAAGGGTGACTCTATATCATCCCTTCTATATCAAGGAAATATAGGAGGTGCATCCTATAGCAAGCCAAATTATCTCCTAACCCATGCCATGGGTATCATCTCTAGCTCTCTAGCTCATCTCCCTTTGACCCATAATGTGATCTATAAACCAACAAGTTATTATGCCTATCCTCTAAATATAGGGTATGTCAATTAGGGCCTCTAAATAAATACATGCAAGAATCAATCCTTTTATCATGTGCCTATAATAATCAATATCTCACATTATGTCATCTACTCATGTTTAGGCCATACCATCTCTCCACAATCTAAAATCAACCCTAAAACCAACTACAATCATGGTGGGTAACCCCAATGGTCGTGTCACCATGATATGTGCATATGCCCAATAATGGAGTTAATTCTTGACACACAAACTATACCATCATTGTAGCCTCAACCCCCACAACTCTCTATATAACTATGCCAAAAAATCTAGTCCCTATACGAATACGGTCCACTACTCAACCATCTATGCCAGAACACCTATCAATGTAATAGGAAATCTCCCACCATCTACATCTAGTAGTGCATACACTATAAGCCATATCATCATCAAGATGCTCAACTAATGCTACTCCTCATCAGTAGTGTATAGTGGATCATAGGTAAAACTCATTCAGTGATAAGTCACCTCACTAACATGCTCTCTAAATAATGTAACCATGTGAATATCATGCTCCTCTCTCAAACATGAGAAGAGCTCCTCACCCTAGAGTAGCAATCATAAAATCTTGTACACATCCTCCTATGTCACTTTCAACTCTCTAGTTAGTAAATGGAAGGTCTTGGTGGTGTGATCCCGCCTCTCTATCAATGTTATCATCAAACTAACATCTCATGAAACTTTTAAATATCATCACACTCCTCTTAAGCCTATGGTTATCATCTGATCCCACTCATCTAGGGTGACATCCCTCCTCATCTATGTTAGTAGCATAGGTATTCAATCTCATAGTGTCAACTCTTGCCTAGCCTACATCTATACACACAAACCTCAAGTCACATACTTTCCAATATACCTACCATCACTTTTTTATCTTCTCTCTAGGAGAACTACATTAGCCTGAGGCCCTCAACTGGGATATGTGGGTATCACTTAGTCAACATGAGGTCTTCTAAGGTTAGATCATCCATATACCTACCTAACTATCTAACTTTCTCTCCCATCTCTACCCTAGGCCCAATTGCCTATCACAACTCCAGGCTCCATGACTTATATCCCAAACCCTTGACACTATGACCTACCTTTTAAGCCCTAGGTCCCATGACCTATTTCAACCTACCTTTTTCCTAACCATTTCCATTAACACACTTTTAACCATACCTTAAATCCTTTTCCCTATGCACTGAGAGAACTACATTGGCTTGAGACCCTCAACCAAGCTATGTAGGTAGCACTTAATCGACACAGGGTCTTATAAGGTTAGTTCAGCCATTAGGCTAGTTGACTACTTTAATTAGGAATTCAAAATTTACCTTTTCTATGATTTTTTGTTTTGAAAGCCACTAACATTATATTTATATGCTGACATTGGTGCTTGGTGTCAACCAAAAAACCTGTCTCCCACTTTTTACTTTTTTCCTACAAACTACCCCCAAATCTTTCCCAAATTAACCTAAACTTACCCCACCCCATTTTCTATCCCCCTCAACACATTTTTTCCACCCAAAATTTTAAATTTAGCCTAGAAACACAAATTAACAAACTTAAAATCAAAATTAACTTATGGAGGTTCTTACCTCATCTCTCTGTCTCCTCTAGGTTGGAATAGCTAGTCTTTGTGGTGGCATACCTCCTATTGGGTCTCCTCATAACTCTACCATCTCACTAGCACTCAGATCCTTTTTTCACTCTAATCAAATGTTGTAAATGATATTTGGTGGGCCACCAAACCCCTTTTTTATCAAGTTTGGTTGCCTATCGATGTTGGCATCTTTGACCTAAGCCATCAATGTTGGCATTATTTCCTGCCAACATCGGTGACATAACTGACATTGACACCCTTAAATTAGATCTTCTAACACCAAACATAACCCTTTAGACTCTACCCCTAATCTAGGGTAAATTAGAGATCATGTATATCTTATTGACCATGGCAACCAACCTAGAGATCACATATATCTCCCCAACCACAACAACTAACCATGGAAATCACTCCAATCCCCACTCATGATGAATTTGACTAAAGATCATGAATGTCTCCTTGATCATTGACCCTTTTAAACCAAACTTTCATTGCTTGTCATGATCACTTATGCTCCCCCGCTATAGTTGGCTATTATATACATGCATGTATATCAGGTGTTTTGGATCATGACTGAGCTAGTGATGTCACCTACAACCTTTTATGTTTACTAAGAACACTTCTTACCTTAGATACCTAACACATATGTACCATTAGAGCTATAACTTTGATTGTTTTGACCTTATTATCTATCACTTACAAGCTATGATTTGGTTATTTCTATCCAAGTCCTTAACTTAGTCTAGATCAGGAGTTGTTATACTGCATAGAGCTTAGATTCTTCTAAATTGGTAACACACACTAGTCTTTCTATTCACCCATTACTTCAACATATCTCACCAAAGCCATCTATATAACACCCATTTTTCATCTATTTCATCAACTAAGTATATCTATGTTTTTTGGTAATTCTTTTAAATATTCATTTTACAATTACTTTACATTATATTTTTTTATCATTTCATGAACATCCTAACTCTCCCTACAGAGGGGTTGTAAAACTTCTTTGTCTATTTTTCTCTACTCAAAACATACCAACCTTCTATCTAGATCCACTTGAGTCTTACACACTCCCTTATGACTCTTCCCAACCTCATAAACTTGACCAATATCTACCTCCTACTTTTAAAAACTCTCATATAACCCCTAGGACCTGCTTCCCCTACTGACATCAGTCATATAAATAATGTCAATCATATAACTGACATCATCCATATCTCTTTACTGACATTAGCCGCCTAATTGATGTAGACAACTATGGATTTCTACTAACCTCCTTGAACCTACCTTAACCACCTCTAAAAACATCAACAACTCATATTACCTACAAAGAGTCACTCTCTAATGCACTCAAACTACAAAAATGGTATGAATATCTCTCTCTTACTCTCTCTTTCTTTTTGTTATTCATTACCAATTTTTTTTCAAAAAGTAGACTGCCATCCCTAAGGAAGTTTGAAACTTCTAAGAACAAGCATGTAGCTTGTCAACCCACTCATATATCTACTAAAGAATATTTTTGGTGGTAGTACTTTTTTTTCATAGGTAGTCCTCCCCAGCCAAAGAGGAGTGCTCAACATCATATAGATATGGCATGCAACCAATATGAGTTCTCTCTAATCTCTAATCCCTACTTTCCATCTTTATTTCTCCTTAAACATAAAATAGATTCAAAATTTAGTGAAACATTTCTTAGATACCTCATCCAATACCTAGAGCATCCAACTCCTATTTTGGTCTTATAACTTATCAGTGCAAATTACAAGACAAAAAGGGGAAAATGTAGACACCAAAATTATGTCACACATGTGCATAACTCCCTATGTCAAAACCCCCCTTGAGCCTCTTTTTAATAATTATCCTTCTTAACCCATGCTTTTACCCCTCACATATTTAATTAATTTAAAATATTTAATTAAGTTAATTAAAAACTACCTATGCCACCTTACCTGGCCACCTCATCCTAAGACTAATTCTTACCCTCTAAGTCACCTCAAGACTTAGTCCCCTAATCCTAACTACCCATGACTTGTTCTTACCCCAAAAAATAAATTCCTTACCAACTACATCCTTCTTAACTTCCCATTTCTACCATTCCCTAATAGATACCACACTTGGCATGAGAAAGAATAAAAAATTGGCTAAAAATAGCCCTTTTAGCTATTCTCATGCCATCGATGTTAGTTAACCCATGACTGACATTGGTGGGATCACTGACATCAGTTACTTAATCCAAACTCCAAACTGATGTTTAGGTCAGTAGAAATAAAGAAAAATAAATTATTTGCATACAAGATTTTGGCATTTAACTTTTTACATTCAGGCTTATTGTTACTCTCCATAAATTAGTCTAGATCAGGAATTGATATAGTATATAGAGCTTGGATTATTCTAAACTAGCAACACACATTTGTCTTTTTATTCACCTATTAATTCAACATGTCTCACTAGAGCCATCTATCTGAACCTATAGTTCATCTATTGCATCAGCTAAGTCTATCTTTATTTTTTGGTAATTCCTTTAAATAGTCATTTTATAGTTAATTTACATTATACTATTTATCATTTCATGAACATCTCGACTCTCCCTACAAAGGGGTTATTAAACTACTTTGCCTATTTTTATCTACTCCAAACATACCAACCTTCTGTCTAGACCCACATGAGTCTTACACACTCCCTTACGACTCTTCCCAACCTCATAAACTTGACCAACATATACCTTCTCACTTATAAAACTCTCTTGCAGCCCCCTAGGACTTGCTGCCCCTACTGACATTGATCACATAACTAATGTTGATCATATAACTGACATCAGCGATATCTCCTTACCAACATCAGTGGCCTAAATGACATCAATGACTATGGATTTCCACTAACCTCCTTGAACCTACCTTAACCACCTCCAAAAACATTAATAACTCACATTACCTGTACTGTGTCACTCTCTACTAGACTCAAACTACAAGAATGGTATGAATATATCTCTCTTACTCTCTCTTTCATTTTGTTATTCATTACCAATTTTGTTTCAAAAATTGGTCTATCATCCCTAAGGAAGTTTGACACTTCCAAGAACAAGCGCATAGCTTGGCAGCCCACTCATGTATCTGCTAACAAATATTTTTGGTGGTATTGCTTTCTTATTTATAGGTAGTCCTTCCCAGCCAAAGACGAGTGCTCAACATCATCTAGATATAACATGCAACCAATCTGGGTTCTCTCTAATCCCTACCTTTCATTTCTATTTTTCCTTAAATATAAAATAGATTCAATTTTAGTGAAACTTTTTGTGGATACCTCATCCAATACTTGGAACATCCAACTCCTATTTTTGTCTTATAACTTATCAGTGTAAATTACAAGATAAAAAGGGGTAAATGTAGACACCAAAATTACATCACACACACACATAACTCCCTATGTCTAAACCCCCCTTGAGCCCCTTTTTAATAATTAGCCTTCCTAACCCATACTTTTACCCCTCACACATTTAATTAATTTAAAATATTTAATTGCGTTAATTAAAAACTACTTATGTCACCTTACCTGTCCACCTCATCCTAAGACTAATTCTTACCCTCTAAGTTACCTCAAGACTTAGTCCCCTAATCCTAACTACCCATGACTTGTTCTTACCCCAAAAAATAAATTTTTAACCAACTACATCCTTCTTAATCTCCCATTTCTACCATTTCCTAATAGATACCACACTTGGCATGAGAAAGAATAGAAAATAGGCTAAAATAGCCTTTTTACCTATTCTCATGCCATCGATGTCAGTCAACCCATGATAAACATAGATAGAATCACTTATGTTAGTTAATTAAGCCAAACTCCAAACTGATGTTTAAGTCAAAAAAAATCAAGAAAACTCAATTATTCACATACAGGCTTTTGGCTTCAACTTTCTACATTTAGGCCTACTATTACTCTACACAAATCAGTCTAGATCAAGAATTGATATACTACACAAAGCTTGGATTCTTCTAAATTGTAAATACATACTTGTCTTTATGTTCAAATATTACTTCAACATGTCTCACCAGAACCATCTATCTAGCACCCATAGTTCATTTATTTCATCAGCTAAGTATATCTCTCTTTTTTGGTAATTCCTTTAAATAGTCATTTTATAGTTACTTTACATTATACTATTTATCATTTCACAAACATCCCAACCCTCCTTTGGAAGGGTTGTAAAACTACTTCACCTATTTTTCTCTACTCCAAACATACCAACCTTCTGTCTAGACCCACTTGAGTCTCACACACTCCCTTACGACTCTTCTCAACCTCATAAACCTAACCAACATCTACCTCCTAGCTCAAAAAACTCTCCTACAACCCCTAAGACATGTTGCCCCTACCGATATTAGTCACATAACCAACATCGATCATAGAACTAACATTGTCCATATCTCCTTACTGACATCAATGGCCTAACCAATGTAGACAACTATGTATTTTCACTAACCTCCTTAAAACTACCTCAACCACCTCCAAAAACATCAATAACTCACATTACTTGCACTATATCACTCTCTTCTACACTTAGATTGCAAGAATGGTACAAATATCTCTCTCTTACTCTCTCTCTCTTTCATTTTTTATTGATTACCAATTTTGTTTCAAAAAGTGGACTATCATCCCTAAAGAAGTTTGACACTTCCAAGAATAATCACGTAGCTTGGTAGTCCACTCATATATCTACTAACAAATATTTTTGGTGGTAGTACTTTCTTATTCATAGGTAGTCTTCCTCATCTAAAGAGTGCTCAACATCATCTAGATATGATGTGTAATCAATCTGAGTTCTCTCTAATCTCTAATCCCTACTTTTCACTTCTATTTCTCCTTAAACATAAAATAGATTTAAAATTTAGTGAAACATTTCTTGGATATCTCATCTAATACCTGGAACATCCAACTCTTATTTTTGTCTTGTAACTTATCAATGCAAATTATAAGACAAAAAGGGGCAAATGTAGACACCAATATTACATCACACATGTGCATAACTCCATGTGTCAAAACCCCCCTTGAGCCCCTTTTTAATAATTAGCCTTCCTAACCCATGTTTTTACCCCTCACACATTTAATTAATTTGAAATATTTAAGTAAGTTAATTAAAAACTACCTATGCCACCTTACATGGCCACCTCATCCTAAGACTAATTCTTACCCTCTGAGTCACCTCAAGACTTAGTCCCTTAATCCTAACTACCCATGACTTTTTCTTACCCCAAAAAATAAATTCCTAACCAACTACATCCTTCTTAACCTCCCATTTCTACCGTTTCCTAATTAATACCACACTTGGCACGAGAAAGAATAGAAAACAAGCTAAAAATAGCCCTTTTACCTATTCTTATGCCACCGATGTTAGTCAACCCATGGTTGAGGTTAGTGGGATCATTGACATCGATTACATAATCCAAACTCCAAACTAATGTTCAAGTCAACAAAAATCAAGAAAACTCAATTATTCATACACAAGATTTTGGCATTCAACTTTCTACATTCAAGCTTATTGTTACTCCACATAAATCAACCCAAATCAAGAATTGATATAATACACAGAACTTGGATTCTTATGAACTAGAAACACACGCTTGTCTTTCTATTCACATATTACTTCAACACATCTCACTAGAGCCATCTATCTAACACCCATAGTTCATCCATTTTATCAGCTAAGTATATCTATGTTTTTTGGTAATTCCTTTTAATAGTCATTTTATAATTACTTTACATTGTATTATTTTTCATTTCATAAACATCTTGACTCTCCCTATGGAGGGGTTGTAAAACTCCACCTATTTTTCTCTACTCCAAACATACCAACCTTCTATCTAGACCCACTTGACTCTTACACACTCCCTTATGATTCTTCCCAACCTCATAAACCTAACCAATAGCCACCTCCCGGCTTAGAAAAATCTCCTATTTCCCCCTTAAGACCTATTGCCCCTACCGACATCAGTCACATAATCAACATTAGTCATATAACCAACATAAATCATATCTCCTTACCAACATTGATGGCCTAACCGATGTCAATGACTATGGATTTTCACTACCCTCCTTGAACCTACCTCAACCACCTCTAAAAATATCAACAACTCACATTACCTGCACTATGTCACTCTCTACTGCACTTAGACTACAAGAATGGTATGAATATCTCTCTCTTACTCTCTCTTTCATTTTTTTATTCATTACCAATTTTTTTTCAAAAAGTTGACTGTCATCCCTAAGGAATTTTGACACTTCTAGGAAAAAGCGCATAGCTTGTCAGCCCACTCATATATCTGTTAAAAAATATTTTTGGTGGTAGTACTTTTTTATTCATAGGTAGTCCTCCCCAACCAAAGAGGAGTGCTCAACATCATATAGATATGGCATGCAACCAATCTAGGTTTTTTATAATCTATAATCCCTACCCTTCATCTCTATTTCTCCTTAAACATCAAATAGATTCAAAATTTAGTGAAACACCTTGCTTTCCCAAAAGATGACTTTTCCTTACCAAGCATTGACTAGCTAGTTGATCTTACAGCTAGCCATGAGATGTTATCTCTTATGGATGGATTCTTTGATTACAATTAGATCCTAATTGCTCTTGAAGATCAGCACAAAATTACCTTTATCACCCTATGGGGGACCTTCTACTATAAGGTCATGCCTTTTGGACTAAAAATGCTAGTGTAACCTACCAACATGTCATAAATTATATCTTCCATGACCTTATCCATGAAATTGTTGAGGAATAAATGGATGACCTTCTTAGGAAATCTAAATATTGTAAAGATCATTTGGCCATTCTCAAAATTATCTTTGATCAACTCATCTATTATCATGTCCACCTTAACACTAAGAAGTGATATTTTGGGGTCTTATCAAGAAAACTCCTTGGCTTTATTGTCTCCCTTCAGGGAATCAAATTTGATCTTGCCAAAATCAAATCTATCCTTGGCATGCTTCCTCCAATCAACCTTAATCAACTCTATAGTTTTTAGGGGAAGATCCAATCCATTCACTACTTTATCTCCTAACTCTCAGACTAATGCCAACCCTTCCATCACCTTCTGAAGAAAGATATCTCTTTTAAATAGAATAGTGACTATCAAAAGGCTTTTGATTCAATCAAAGAGTACCTTTTGTCTCCACCTATCCTCACCCCTCCCAAGGATGATCAACCTTTTTACCTTTATATCTCCACCACTGACCACTCCTTAAGGGCAATGCTTACTCATCGAGATGAACAACACAAAGAGAAATCCATCTGCTACATTAGTTGAATGCTTATAGAGTATGAGACTTAGTATACCCATATTGAGAAACTATACTTAGATTTAGTCTTTCTGTCCACAAAACTTTTCCACTACCTCCTTAACCACAAGACCTATGTCATAACCAATACCAACCCACTCAAGTATATGCACTTTAATCCATACCAAAACCAATGGATGGCTAAGTGAATCATGCTTCTAGCTGAGTTTGACCTTGACTTTCTTAAGTAGAATTTAATTTAAGGACAAGTCATTATTGACCAATTGGTTGAAGTACCCTTATTAGATAATCAAACTCCTCCTCTTGAGTTTCTTGATGATTCCATCATGACCCTCTCTCAAGTAGACTTCACCTATCAAGTGACCATGTTCTTTGACAGATAAAAATGTTAATGTGTTGGGGGAGATGCATCATCCTTATCCCCCTTCATGGTAAACTTCTTACTCTATCCTTCAAGATAGATTTTGAATGTACCAATAATATGGCTAAGTATGAAGCCCTAGTCATATGCCTTCAAACTATATTAGCCTTGGGAGTCAAAACAATCAATTTCTTTGGTTACTCCCAACTTGTGGTCAATCAAATGAATGGATCTTACTAGTGTAAGAATGATGTTTTTCAATAGTATAAACAACTATTTGATGAACTCTTAACATCATTTTAACACTACCATATCTAATCAACCCCATGATCTACCAACAAGTTTATCAACACTATGGCCTCCTTCTCCTCTTAGATCTTATTTACACCCTCTAACTCTAGGATATCTATCATTATCTATAGACTCACCTAGCCTTCCTCTATCAAACTAGATTCTCCTACCATCTTCAATGTGGAAGAGACCCAAGATAACCTTTGGTATCAGTAGACCTTCAACTATCTTAACCTTACCATCATTCCTTTTGGCCTCTCCAAGAATGCTCAAAGATTATTTATCTAGAGTACCTCATGTTACACCATTATGGGGGAATTCTTTATAAATGCAACTTTGATGGTCTCCTCTTACATTGCCTATGTAGTCATGAAGCCTTTCATGCTATTAGGTAAATGCATGATAGGATCTATGGGGTCACTTTAGTGGCCTAATCATGGCTAAGTGCATCCTTCACCTTGGCTATTACTGGCCTACCCTTAACCAAGACTATTGTGATTATGTGAAAAAGTGTGTTAAGTGTCAAACATGCCAATTTGCATCATGTACCTATCTATAGTCTTCACATATCTACAAATTTTCGGCCCTTCTCACAATGGGATCTAGACCTTATTGGTGAAATTAACCCCCATTCTTTATAATAACACCATTCTATCATCACTATGACTAAATATTTTACCAAATAGGTAGAGTTTATTCCTCTAGTCTCAAGCAAAGCAGAAAAGATTATCAACTTTATCAACCATCACATCATCTACCACTTTAATTTTCCTCATAAAATTATCACTAATAATGGTAAACATTTTAAAAACAAACAAGTCTAGGGTCTTTATGATGTGTTTGGTATCAAGTTAAGTTTTTCATTGACCTATCACCCTTAATAAAATGAGTAAGAAGAAGCCTCTAACAAAATTCTAAATAACATGCTCACTAAAATGGTCAATGCATATGGTTGGGATTAACATTTTCACATCCCCTTCACCTTATGGGCATATTGTACTAGCATTAAAACCCATATGGGTGCTACCCCATTCTCTCTTATGTTTAGAGTGAATGTTATCTTACCTCTTGAGGTCTAAATTCCTTCTCTTTACATATCTTTGCAAGATATCATCTATAAAGATGATTATCATGAGCATCATTTAGCCCAGCTTGAGATACTTAATGAGCATTGTTTAGCCTCCCTCACCCATAACAATGTCTATCAATAGCACATCAAACATGCATATAAAAAACACCTTAAAGTATGATAATTCAATATCAGAGACCTTATGTTAAATAAAAATTAACATGTCACCAATATGGAGAAAAATAAGCAGGGAAAGTTTTATTTTAACTAGCCTGGACCTTATATCATAACCCACAAGTATGGATCAGGATCTTACTAGTTATCCACTCTTAAAATTATCCTAAAACCTAAGCCCCTTAATGCTTCACATCTGCATCCATTAGTTTGTTAAAAAGGATCAAACTCACCTTTTGTCTGACTTAAGCTAATCCTTTAATTTTGAAACCACATTTATTTCCCTATTTTAGGGGCACCCAATTAAAACTAAGTCATGTGGTTATCCATCACAATCATGGCCTAATCTTGAATAATAGGTACCAAGTCTCTACCCATGGCATGATTCTCATGGTACTTTTTGCCCCTTTTCATAAGGATAGATTCCCATGGTAGTTGTCACTTAAACCTCTTTACACCTAATCGACCTTCTTATAATTTTAGTTTTGCCTTCATAAATATGAACCCTCAAGCCTATCTAAGCAAGTATATGTCAATAAAAATCAAATAAATCAAAAAACAAAATCAAAGCCAAATACAATCATGGGTTATTCCTAACATTCATAGACTACTCCCTTGAAAGACATTTATTGAAAACATATTAAAAATTTCTCAAAATAAGGTAGATTACTCCCTTGAATGACAACTATCAAAGGCAATCAATAAATCACACAAACTTAGACCACTCCCTTAAAGGATGGTTGAATAAGGCATTTGTCAAAACAAGTAATTTCTTGGAAGTTTCTCACATTAATCAGCTTTTTCAACCCTCCAAGCAACAAAATAATAAGAAAAAGACCCATTCTCAATCAAAAACAAAATAATTTTAAAAGCTACAATCATCTCTCATAAACTATAAAATTTTGAAATCAACAATTGACTCTCATGAGTAGACTTCCTACATTGATTAGTCTACACCTTATTCGATATAGACTTATTTATATTGACTCTTTGGTAACCTTTAGAAGAGGCATGTTAGTCTCATAAGAAGGTTCCATTTTTCATCCATCTCCCCTTTATACACTATAAGCAAGGGATTTTAAGCTCACTTGACAAAAATGTGATCAAGACACCTCTTAACCAACTAATGAATCCTAATGTGAAGCATTCAAAGGGCTTATGTTCCTTAAGCCAATCCAACTTTGATCTTGTTTTAGTCCTTAACAAAGAATAAGCATCATTCCCTCTTCTTATCCTTTATAACAGGTTGTTATATTCACTAAGACATTTGTCTCTTGATTATATTCTTTTATCTAGTGTTGTTATTCAACCTACATTATGTGTTTTTACCTTTAGCAAAATAACCATGATCATAACATCATATCAACATATATCATGATAAAAAACAAACATCATTAGCATATCCATCAAATATCATATTAACATTAGACCATCCATGAATAATAAAGAAACAATCAAACATCATCATCATTA
The DNA here is from genome assembly GCA_037957365.1 of Torreya grandis. Classification (NCBI taxonomy): domain Eukaryota; kingdom Viridiplantae; phylum Streptophyta; class Pinopsida; order Cupressales; family Taxaceae; genus Torreya; species Torreya grandis. Next base: position 134,483 of record JARHVA010002626.1, read on the forward strand.
GCATAAATAAATATCCATCACATGCCTAGCTAGGTGAGTCTACATCAGTATCCAATATCCATAACATAGGCATAATCACTATAGCATCATCAATGATCAACATAACTATAATCAACATCATGACCTAAACATCAAATCAAATCATGAACAATAAGAAATAAATTAAGATCATATATATGAATCATCATGATGTATACAACATCATGATGTATACAACAATATACATGTATCTCTCTCAAAATGTACATCTCATCACATCAGCTCATAAGTTGGTATCAAAATGATATACAACAGCATATAATATATCATAAAATATATCATGACTATGCCCCTAGGGCACCAATGTCTCTTGGAGCACCATTGCCTCCTAGTGCTAGTACTCCTAAGGTCCCTTTCTATCCACCCATAGAAGTATCCCACTGACTTGGTATTGCCACATTAGCACGACCTACCAAAATAGCTCTATACATTCCCCATCAAGGATCATTAAGATAATACCTTAGGATTATGACCTCATAGTAGCATAACTCCTCCATTATGGCTAGATATCATGTTATGGGGATAGTGTTTAATGGTCCTTAAGGTGTCATAACTCCTCCTCTAGTCTATCTAAGGGATTATCTCTCCTAGGTGACCAAGGCTAGGGAAGCTCTAGTAGACTAGTCCCTCTCACTCATAATTACTTCCACCTGACCCTATGTCATTTATATCTAACCCTATAAATACGCTACCTAAGCCTATGTTATGGCTAACATCACTCCTACCTATGCATTAGGGAAACCCCTTATACCTATACCTACTAAACTCTACCAATTGCTTAAACATTCATAAGTTGCCTATAACCATCATCACTACCAAAATTTGATACCACATATAGTGCCTAATACCATGTAGGGTACCCATATGTAAAGCCTACATCATCTAGCTCAACCCTAGCCAACAACTCCTTATGATCTAACAATGTCTAGACTAGTTGTGGCTTAGGTAGTAAAATATTTATGTCCTACCACCTATATCTGGGAAATAGACCCAAAATCCCCTATACTAGGCCAAACTATCTTCATACTCCATCAAATGGGATGAGCTTTACCTCTCCATCCTACCTACTTAGGATCCACCTATAATTCTATAATGATAATGTGTGTCTCATGTATCTAGCCCACTTTGTAAACCTAATGCATGGCCTCTAGATCATGTCACCAATATCCAATGCCTCCAATGCACCTTAGAACTAATATGTATCATGTACCCCACCTCTTATTCATATGAGGGTAAAATCCACTCTCCACCTCATGAATCTAACTATGGGTTCCATTTGGGCATAACCTTCCCATAATAGACCCATTAGTCATAGAACCTAGATGTTCTCATATGCCTAGCAATGTAGCAAAAACTTGATGTTGATGCCATATCTCTTATGAGCTCTAGAACCCCATAACTCCCTATATATCTAGATGAGTAGCATAGGCACCCAAGTAAACATTGTGTGACCCAAAAATGTCTCCACCAAAACCCCCAATAATAGACATAGGAACCTCCCACCACTTGAATCTAGAATGGCAAAGTAAGATACTATGATCATCATCATTTTTAGTAATATCCTCTCATCCCTTGCCCTTTGATATAGTCAAGCATAGCTAAATCTTCCTACATGTCATCTAATGAGATCATGGTTATATCCATACAATAGTTCCAAGATCTCATCTCTCTCTTCTTACTCGATGTGATAAATTGACTCCCCCTAAATAGGTAACTAAGTGATCCTGTGAACATCCTCTAGTAAGATAGTCATCTCACCAGTGGGTAGAAGGAATGTGTTTCTAGTCATATCCCATCTCTTGATGAGGGCCATGATCATCACTACATCTCATGGTAGATGATGGTAATGCAACATCACTCTTAGGCCCACTTATTTCATGTGAGTCCAATCCACTAGGGTCATCCCTTGATGAATCTCTAGGAAGATACGTGGTACCTGATCATGCATCTAAATCTACGCCTATGCTTGCAAATGTCTAATATCAAACCACTGAGTTATTTTTACTATTGTTTTCTATTAACTTTAACTCTCACCTATACCTACATCTTGCCTCTTATCCTTTTTTAAAACCTAAATGTTATCAAACATTATATACATGCTAACCAAAAACCATTACCTATCCATCCTTCATATCAGCAAAATAACCCACCATTCCAAACTATCAACATAAGTAAACTTAACCTTAAAATATTTTCACCATTTGGCTTGACCATCAATGGTCAAATGACCATTTGTCCTATGGTCATTGATCATCAATGGTTTAGATGACCATAGAAGGTCACTATGCATGACCACTGATGGAATATCCCAACCCTAGCTACCCAAAAAACATTATTTTGACCTCAAAATTCTTCTTTATTCATACCCCCAACCTCCCCTAACCCACTCTACCATGCCACTTTTTATTTTCACCTATACATTTTATCTAAAAACTATGAAAACATAATACCTAGGTAAAACCTAATCTACCTACCCAAAAAACACATATCTAAGCATATACCCAATTCAAATGTAATATAATGACCAAATCAATCTATTCTACCAAATTAATGTAACCCCTACCTCATTCCTTGACTATCATTAATGAGGAATTTGGGGACTCACTGCTTGACCAACCATGTTCCCTACCATGCCTACCCTGCATCCTATTTGGTCTCATTCAGTCCACTCAATAATCAACCATGCCCACTAAACAAGCCTCATCATCAAATTTTCCCAAAATGAAAAAAATCTAGAGCTCTAAAGTCAAACTATTCAAATAAACAAAATAACAAGTAGAGACACTTTTGTCTCCATGTTTTTAGGGTTTTCACCCTGATCATCAATGGTCAGGATGACTATTGATGGTCACCTCTATGACCCCTAACCATCAATGGTCATGATCTTGGCATTTTTCTGATTACCTTTCCACCCAAACCTTTTAGAATAGAAACAATTACCCACTAATGGAGTTACCTTCTCAACCCAACCCAACCACCACATCACCTCATCATTATCTATTTTAGCCCAACATAATGTGTATTTAATGATTATATTTGCCTTTTCCTTTTGACTATAATAATAATAATTACCATGTTGACCTATTTTTTGGACTTTCACTACCTTGTGTACATTGGACCTACTTGTGTCTTCTCAAGAGCACTTTCTTACCTTGAATACTTATGACTTCACCTGAATGATTTTTGTTTTCTCTAAGATCACTTCTTACCTTAGATACCCATGAAAACACATACCTTGCCTAAGAGACTTGAATTATATGAGTGTTCCCAACAACCATGCCTAAATGAAATCATGCAGTCCACTTATCACTTGTATTTATAACATTGGCCTTAATTTATACCAACTATGACAACCTAGTCAATGTGTGATCTTAGTTATCACACTTTTGTTTCACTTTTTTACTTGTTTACACTTCTATACTAAACCTATCACCCACTTCATCACCAACTTACCCACTTATCAAATCCACACTTGATTGTTATTTCTTTCATTGATTCCTAGTTTGAGGGGGAACACCTCCTCCCATGCTTGGGGTAATTAAACCTTCAACCCATACTCCATTTTTGTTTTAAAGCTTGTTGATACAATAAACATAATAAAAAGGGATAAAATATAGAAACCATAAATCTATACATAATCGTTATGAATGTCATAATTCCCGTAGACTATTTTAGGACTCCTTTATTTTCATTTTAAAATCAGCCTAACACAAACTAACATCCTATAATTACCTTCTATGATCCTATCAATCTAGATTTTTATCATCCAAATTGAACACATAGTAACCACCGATGGTCATCTTGACTAATGATGGTCTTTTCAACTGTTGAGGTCACCTCGATCACCAATGGTCACCTTAATTGTTGATGGTCACACCAACTACCAATGGTCACTATGGTAGGAAATAAAAACAAGATATTTTCATCCACCCACCCTCAACCAAATACAAATTTCTTTTTGTCTACCTGTTCACAGACCCCCAACCTATTTTTTGAACCATACCTAATTTATTTAGCATTAGTATTAACCCACTTATTACTATATTAGTCATTTTAGTCTATTTTTTTATCAATCATTTCTTTTATTCAATTGTAGTACCTCTTGATTATTTAAGTAATTTGTCTTCTATTTTCTAAACTTAATTTTTTAAAATATGTGGATTTATAGCCTCTGAGGAATCTCTTGCTTCCAAGATCTAGCTAGTGTTAGGCAATCCACCTAACTATCTATCTAACCAACCATTTTCTTTAGTGTTGTCTTATTTGTTGGTCATCTTCATGAGCTAAAGAGGAGCTCTCCACAATCATTTTATTTAAAATGTGCAAAACCAAATAGGTTTTTAAACCATACCCATATTTAGTTTCTCTCTTATTCCTCTCTTGGAATATAAGCCGAAATTCATTGAAACATTGAGTAATCTTGCATCTCCAAAAATAGAGTGTATTCGCTTTCCATTCTAGTTTTTAGTGTGTTTGTGTGTTTGGAGAAAGTTTCCTTATTTTTCATGTCAATTTTTCCTTGTACTTAGCAGGTTGGTTTGGTGACATCACACTTGTACTTGCATCATTCATTTTTTGAAGTGACTAATTGCCTTGTATCTTGGTATGTAAGACTTCATCTTTTCAAATTTGCATATTTTAATGATTATCCACATTACACATATGTGTTGACATGATGAATATTTGTATGTATGTCCAAGTGGAAATAATTTTATGACAAATGAATTTTAGTATGGAGAGGAAATTTCTCAAGTAGGGAAGAAGAGAATTTAAAGAGACATTCAACTATAAAAAAATTGTGAAAGATACTCATTTTCAAGTCAAAAAAATGAACAAGTATAGGCAAAAAAATTTATTTAAATTTAAGTAGATAGAAAGCAATTAGTTTTTATCTCTTTCTTGAACCATTTGGTTAATAAAAACACCTGATCTAAAGATGAAAAACTGGGAGAAGACAAACGGATGTTGGGTAAGGTAGATAGTCATTAATTTTCATCTTTATCAGTAGGAGGACATTTAATTTTGAGTTGTAAAATTAGGAAAAATACCAAAATTATATTGTTTCTTATTTTCTTAGTCTAGGAGATCTAGTATTACTACCAATGTGAGAGCAAAGATATGTGTACAATCTATAGGTTTAAGCATTATTTCCTCCTTGTTATTTTTTTCAAATAAGCCTAATAGTGGCATGATTTCTAAATTATAATCCATTGTAATTAGTGAATGAAATTGATCTTTGTATTAAGATAGCCATTTTTTTTATGAAATGCTTATCTCTCAATTTGGATGTGTAAACCCTGAAACACAAGAATTAGAGGCATAATTTAATTATTCAGCCCTCTTCGTGCTTGCACCATTTTGTATTTACTCTTTTAATATAATACAATTTTCTGTATTATGTCATATGATTCAATGATAAGCACAAAATGAATTTCCTTATTTTCATAAAATATATGTTGATTCCCAATGTTGAGTAGTAGGTATTGTAATAAGTTTATTTTCTAATAATAGTGGCAAAATTATTGCAAGTTTATCTTGATGTGGTTGAATTTGGATTACTTGCAAAATATGTTTGTCAATTGTTTCCACCTTATTGATTAAATTATGCAAAGGTTCCACATAAGGAATTGGAATGCAAATATTTTTTAAATTATCTTCTCTTGACACTTTAATTTCATGGTATGCATCTTTAACAAAACTTTTACTTTTAAAAATAGATGTTTAACTCTTTGTTATTATTGACTAGATCACATGCATATTTGTGCACATCTAGATATAAGCTATCAAAATAAATATAATGATTAAGTAATTCTCTTTATTTAAGTGGAGAAATAAGACCTTTATTAAATATGAATAGTATTTTCAAATCTAAAGGTCAAAATTTTAAAGAGTATGTTGCCTTATTAAATCAAATAGCATAATCCCAAAGAGACTCATCATCATGTTGCTTTAAACTTTGTAAATGGTCTAATGTTAACTTGGGCACATTGTGTTTATTAAAATATAAAATAAAAAATGTCCTCTAATTTATTGAAAGTGTATATGGAAACATTGGTAATATTATAGAATTAATCCCACGCTTTTCATGTTAGGATTATATGGAAATCTTTTAATAATATGCATCTTTCCTTATCCAATGACCAAAAGAATGTACATATTGAATTACATGGTTGTAAGGGTCTTTATGACCTAAAAATAAAGGTAACATTGGTAAGATTAATTCCCATGGATAAGGATATTCAAATATATTTTTTGTGAGAGGTTGATTTTTTACAATGTTGTCATTAATATTAGTATTGCATGGTAAAATTGATTGATTGAGAATTGAAACCTAACATTAGGGGTCTCCAATGGTATTCATCATAGACATAATATGACTAGGAGGAATCATTGAAGTGTGAAGAGATGTATTTATGGGTTGCAATCAGCCATATTTTTGAAACTTAAGAATGGTAGGTTTATGATTAAAATGGCACACCAAGTGAAAATTTATTTATTTTAAGTCTTTACATGAGGGAACATTCACCTTAATTGGTGTTTATAAATAATCAATCATATCACTATAAATGTAATGTAAATCTATACAATTAAATATAGGAAGATTGGGCACAAGTGTATCTAAGTGGTAGATCGACAAGGAACATGTTGACCATGTTTATGATATGATTACCTACCTTGTTGATTATTAATAACATGGACCTTAGTATCCAATATAAGCCATGAGAAAATAGTGGAAGTGAGATGATGACTATTATAAACCTTAAGTGTAGGAAATGAAATGAAAGATGTCAAATAGGCTTCTTATTGTCCAAATGGTTTTGGTTAAATTTTTTATTTATTTTGCTCCATATCTATAGCTTTAAAAATATATGAATCTTCTTGATCATAAGATATGCTTGATTTGAAAAATTTGTTAATGGAATAAGTTTACATTTTCCTTTTGTATCCATATAAAATATAATGGACTAAATATAAAATATGAAACCTCCAAAAGTTAAAAACACTAGAGCAAGCTATGGTTATGTAAGAAGACTCAGAGGTTAGGTTCACCAAAATTTTAACCATTTTAAGAATTAAGGGTATGGGATAACATAATAATTAAATAAAGGCTAATATATTCTAAAATTAGTCCAATTAAATAATTCAAGTTGACAATATTTTGATATAATGTTGAATTGTAAAAGAATGTTAAACATAAAAAGTGCAATGCCAAACAATATTTTGAAAATTGCAATATGAAAGAGAAACAATAATTGTCTTATTTATTAATGTGAAAACAAATTTGAGAAGTGCATGCATAGGATAATATATTTTTATACTTTGCCCTTATTTCTTAGATTCTATAAATAGCTCTCTAAGAGCCTAAACACTACCATAAGATCTAGGCACTACCATTGATGCTAGTGCCCTAGTTATTATGTTTCTACCCTAAATGAAATACATGTTATTTTATGAAAACATAAACTACACCTAATAGGTTTAATTTTCACCTTGCATATTCTCTATTTAGATCACACATATGGTTTCTAGATATCAGTACATAGCTCAAAACCCTAAGTCCTTTGATTAGGGCATGTCACCTTAAAAAATAAGGGTTAGTGAGCTCAAGTGAAGTCAAACTAAACTTAAATGCCCATATGTTAGTGAGTGATACCCACATATCCAATACATAAAATATGACCTTAGACCAATATAGTTCTCCCCTTATGTGGGCTTGTGTGTGAAAAATTGTATAATATTTTATATGCAAGTGCATATAGGGATCTAATTTGTAACTTGACAAATACTACTCAAGGGTTAAAAATTATACAATATGTTATATGTGAATGGATAGTGAGTGTATAACATGAGACTTTCAACATCAAGAAGGTCATGAACTAAAGCATTGAGCCATGAGTGATATTTGTTAATTTTACATGATTAGTTTATCATATATAATCAGAATTTAGTATCTACACTTAATTGATGTTTGGGTAATCATATAGGTTGATTCCCCATCTATTCATCCATATCTTATTTTATTTCATATACATCATAATTTTTTTATATATTATTTTATTACTATATTTAACCACCTGCCCTCTTTCTATGTTATTTATTTTCTTCACATAGTCTAAGGAACAGATTTTGAAGTTACTCATAATTAAGAATTTTTGAATTCTCTTTATGTGTCTCCATTTTAGGTCCAACATATCACTCACCCAAACTTCATAAATATTTAAAATAACCTAAACAAAACCTTATCCATATTTCAATCAAAATTTCAAGAGAATATATTGGTTTTCAACCCCGTTTAGTTTCATTTTTCTTATACAATTCCCTTATAAGCTTATTAGTAAAATGAAGACCAAACCCAAATCCCCACATACGTACCTACCTATAATTTAACACCATATCAAATGTAATCCCTTCAAAAGTATTATAAAAATTCAAATAAAATAATGGAAAGGATTTGTAATAGTGGGAGGAAGTAGGAAAAATAAAAATACAAGGCATTTGTAAGGTTATATTGTATTCATCTCTTTTGAAAATTAATGGGCATAGATCAAATTTACATCACAAATACTCATAAACATGGTAATCAATCCCAATCATATATAAATAATAAAATAAGATCTAATTAATAATTTAATATATAGAATAATAAATGAATAGGGTTTATAAATATATCTTGATTTTTTGTGTAAACTATAAATAGTCATCACTATTTAACAACATAATATGGGTTTTTAGGGAAAGATGGTGAGAACCCAAAAACTTCACAGTACCCTGAGCACCTCTCCAAAACCATGTATGAACCTTACACTTGACATTTTTGGTAATCAAAATTTTACACTACATGTTTCTAGTAGATTTCAAACATGAAGAATTTGATTTTATGACTACATTCATTAGGTTTAGGGATTTAAAATATCCCTTTCCTTTCAAAAATTTCATGCCCATATGTGGGAAATTGATCTTATTATTCAAACCCTAATAGGGTAGCTAAACTTTCAAAGGATAAATATTATTTTATTTTAAGACCCATGCTCAATATTAGCAATGTTTTTAATCACATAATACTTATCATGCCCCTTAATGATATAAAATATCAAAGATAGCATGTTATTTAAAATATAATTCAGCCATGTTATCCATAGTGATGCAATGTCTATACAATATGACTTTTAATGTTATAATGAATGATTGATTTCTTAAAAAATGTAATCATAAATTATAAATGCTCTTTAAAATTCCTTAAGTTCCTAAATGACTTATCTAAATTCTTGTATTGACTGCTTGTCCTCATTCACTATATGTCCTAAATTCAGTAATGTGTATGAATTTTAAGAATTTTTCAATTCAAATTAGGAATATATTGGCATGAAATTGGACACATAATGGGGAAAAAGGTTGAAAAATCAGTACCCATAATCCCTAAGGGTCAAAAAATAGGGTAATAAAGGCCTACCCCCAAAAATGTACATTTCTAGGAAAGACACCAAAAACTCAAGGAAATAGGGAAGGAGGAGAGAAGAGGAGGCATCAAACAAAAAATGGGGAAGATGAAATGGAATAATCATAAAAATGGGGGAACATGTATCAATTTGTCTTAATTTTGACCAAAATTTTAGAAACATTTGTGTATCTAAGAATAATGTAATTATATGATTAATAAATCCCCTGTGACCATTTTTAGATGTTTACACTTTTGGAGATATTTTTTCCATATGATTAGTTTGATATTTTCTCTCATGATTTTTTATTTATTAATTAGTGTTTAGGTGCTCATGTAGGTTAATACCCCATATATTCATACATATTTTTTTTTGTTTCATCTATGTCATTTTTTTGGTTTAAATATTCTCTCAATATTTTCTTCAACCACTTACCCTCTTCTATGTTCTTTATTTTCATTAGATATTTTATCAAAAATATTTTGAAGTTGTTTGTAACTAATAAATTTTGAATTCTCATTATTTATCTCTATTTTAGGTCTGACATATCATTATTTTATCTTATTTTGGATTTAGATTATCTAGATAAGCTAAAACCTTTGAATATTCAAATTAAATAAAATATGTGTGAATCACTTTGATCTAAATGTAAAAGGTAGAGTAAGATTGATTTATTACACTTACTATTTATATAAATTAACAAGATAATAAAATACTTAGCTTTATATTCTTGTCTATGATAATGTATAGTAGTTATAAATGCCCAAAATGGATATGTGATCGCTAAGATTAGCAAGCTGAATGTTATAATATGCTTAAGTAGATCTAACTCAGTTGTATATGGTAACCTGATAAGCCTACAATGGCTAGATATATTATTTATTATTTTATTAATCTATTCATCCATAGATCATTAAACCTACCTATAAATATGTTTTTTGTGTAATTTGTTAGGCTCAGTCTTGTGTGAAAATTTATTTTTATTTCCCTTCACTTTGAAACATTGGCTCCACTTTAGACACTTAATTTACTTGTAAAAAGGGGTTAGACAATCATAACCACCCAATTTTTTTAGTGTCGCCTACATTCCAATACTTTTAAGATGGTTTAAACCACATGTAGTTATCCCACTTAACTACGTGTGTGCTCAATAATGGTATGCTAGAGTGTATGCAACCTGTGTGTATTTTAACACTTGAAAACTTGTGATTTGACCCTATAATAATATTTAGACTTGGATTAGTGGTTATTATTTTGAGGGGTTTTTAGATTTGAATACTTTAGGGAAATGCCTTAAGGATGTGAATATACATTCCTCAATATGCAAGTATATTTTTAGATGAGTGTTAGATGTTTGTTAGGTAAGTGTTTGATAGGAATAAGCTTAGGCTTGATGTTTATATATAAGGGCCTCTTTGGGTAATTTATCTCTATAAATGACATGTAAAACATGTGGTTTAACCCAAAGGAGAGTTTAGATTTTAAACATAATAGTTTGGATAACTTGGGAGAGCTTTGGTGAGCTCAAATGCTAATGGTAATTGACATTATCTTATTGTCATAAAATTTTCCAAGATAGAGAATACATTTATTTGGTGTCATGCCCAAAATTTGCATGATTGAAACCACACACAAATGGACTATTTTTTTCAATATACAATACACATTATACTCATTTGCATCACCCATTAGCTAACCATATTTTTGGCATGAAATGCATTAGTCATTCAAATAAACTCACATGTTTAAATTACATGGATGGTAATTCATAAGTGGTTACATGATTTTTACACAACCATGTTGACCACACTTGTTTTGATCGACTTACAACCTCTCAAACAATCATACAATCTTCTATGAAAACCTAGTGGGTCCCATAGCCTCAAAAACAAAAATAACTCCCAAAAAAATGAGAGGAGGGTTTAAACAAAAACTGGATTGGATGATTATATCTAAATCTTTGTGGTACTCAAAATCATCTTCAAGTGATTCCAACCAATCACAGTGCTAAATTGGCACTTAAGTCATACTAAAAACTATTTTTGACTTAAGTCAAAGTCAAGGAAATTACTCAACCAAATATCATATTGTCCCCATAAAACCTTTAAATGGGTCTAAAACATCCCAAATAATCCCCTTGAGTATGGATCATTCTATCTCACTCATCAGATCAATTCAACCTCAACTATTTGATTTGGTCAAGGTGAGGAAGCCATAAAAATAACTATGGAGGTTAATAAAGGTTTCAAACCAATCATTAAGATATAAATTATTTTTTTTGGAAAGGAGGGAGGAGGTGTTGGAGTGTGACTTTCCCATAGTCATCCCTTATTTCCTTCATTGGCCTTGGACAACTTCCATTAATGGAGTTTCTAAGCTTTTGGTTTTTTCCCTATTTAATTCAGTTTGCAATTTTCATTTGATACATGTGTTTTTATTCTAATTATGTAGGTACATATCTTTACATAATGCTTCTATCTATTTTTGAGCTCCTATAATTTTTGAACACATCTTTAGGAGCTTTAATCTCCACACCAATTATTAATAGCTACTATCCATGTCAAATAAGAAAGTACCTCAGATTTACCATTTTAATCTATGAAACTCAGTTCATGTATAAGAGGACAAAAAAAAAAGATGGGTTCAATTTTTATTCCACCCAACTTGGGGATTCCAAGAGCCCATAACCGTTAAAAGGGTCTAAACTAACCTCCTATAGATAAAAGTGGAATAAATAAAATTTTGAAGTTTTATGTCTTAAAATATATTTTGTGTGGAAGAACATGAAAAATTAATAGGGGGTCATTTTCATGTTCCCCAACCTTTAATCCTCCATGCTTCCACAATCGCTTGCCAAAAATAGGTATCCTTATTAAAAAAAATTATGGTTTTAAGAATTAATTATGCAAATTCAAACTCAATAAAGTATGTAGGTTTAATAACATTAAGGTTTAAATGAAAAATAATTCTTTTTTTTTTTGTTTTTTTTTCTAATGGCATGGTTATATATTGGGTGGTGTTCAATGAATATTTAAAATCCCCTTAAAATAAAGCATATGGTGGGTTTAATGAATGGCATAAGCCACATGGTTTCCCCACCAAACTTCCAATTCAAAAACCCATAGTGTAACTACTTAGACAAGTTTTCATGTAGCCTTTTTTCCCTTAAGTTCTCTACCAAATGTTATTTGCTCACATGGGTAACTTCTTGCTTAATCTTAAACTACCCTATGAAAAAGGGTGTAGTGCCCTTTCGAAGGGCCTATGTATTTGAATTTCCCCACAAATAAACAAATTTCAAAAATTCATAATGGGAGCACCATAAAATGGAAAAATTTAGAAACAAGTAGTAACAATCTTATAAAATCCTAACTTTTCATTTAAAATTATTTCAATCCATCCATTGCACTTATTTACATGCAATAAAATTAGGCAAATTATAAAAGAGATCTAGGAAATTTTAGCAACCCAACTCTTTGTGTAAAATTAACTAAGTATAAAAAAGGAATCATAAATTATGTTATTATCCTGATTAAGTTTATTTTATAGTATAATGAAATTTTAAAGAAATTTAAACATTAAAATTTCATAAAAAATATATAAGTGTTTTTATCCCTTATTGGGCTTCACAAAAATCAATATACTATGAAATTTTGGAAAGAAGTTGTACACACATAATATTTTCAAACTTTATCAATTATTGATGCTTTCTATCTCATAAGAACCTGTTGATTATCAATCTCTCTAAGTGCATGCCTTAAGGGGTACACTATAAAAGGGGTGGGTAGACCATTGGTGCTTTTTAGGATTGTTGTCCCTGACTACCACTTGTTATCTACACAACCATCTCCTAAAAACATTTCCCCAAGATTTGCATATTATTTTATACCTATTATCAATCAGGCTTACACCCCTATGAAGGTAGTTTTAGGCTTTCACAGTCTGTTGAAACATGGAAACAATCCTAGGTTGTGGGTGACCTAATCAGTGGATTGAATCTCTAGTTTCTAAGGGCTAGCTCCCTCTGGTGTATCAATTAAGATATTTATTATGCTATAAACTATTAGGAAAAGAGAGATAAACTTGAATAGAAATCCTATTTAATGATGGTGATACACCTATATTTTGATTGATCCACTCAATGTGAGCCTTTAAAAACACTGATTAGACAAGAAAATGTTGATTATTCAACTCCAAATGACTCTTATGCATAATTATTTCATGAAAAGGCTTTACCTAATGATCAAAGATTGAGAGAAATGGTGTGATAGGCTTGATTAAATGCACTAACCAACCACTTGTATCCACTAAAACTTTAGCCAAAAGACATAAAACATAGAACATGACCTGCATAATCTAATCAACTAGTAACTAGGTAAGAATTAAGACTTGTTAAGGAAGAAACATTATATCACATGTGTAAATCACTGATATAAATACACCATACCAGTAGCTAGAAATTGAAAATAGTCCTTCTATTAATCTAAAAAAGGTTACAACTCAATCTTTAGTAGAATTTAGTCTTGCCAAAAGAGGAATTGCAGTCATGGATTAGATCTATCATTTCTTTATGAATTTAAAACTCATGTATATGGCTAAGTTCTCAATCATAGTAGGTATGCTTCCCAACTGAGTCACCAAAATGTTGAAAATTTTGACCCCATAAGTCAAATTGCCACCCTTATCATTCAGATATTTTCATGTCATTGCAGTGGAGGGATCTAAGCAGGTTTTTATGGTGATGAAAAATTGTAGGGATAGGTCTAGAAGAGGCCAATGTTTATACATATTCATCCTTCAGGCCAAGTGTTAGCATTCAAGTTCTCCTTTGGCAAAAAAATTCCAAAAAGATCCCATGGAAAAACAATAATTCCTATTTTTTGAGGAACTCTTTTGGGCATATTTTTTTTGATAGTTTTGTTCAAGTACAGGGAATTATTTTAGACATTTTATCTAAAATAATTTTCCTAAAAGGTTGTTTTCAATTTTCCCAAAGAGGAGGATCCTTTTCCAAAATCTTGAAGGGTATCTTCCTTAAGAAAGGGTCATTTCATTAATTCCAAAGGGTCCTTTATAGGTTTCTCAAATGGTTCTTTCCCTTTGAGAAGGTTCTTCACAAAAACCTGAAGGGTAATTGATAAATTTTGAGGGATTTTTTTCCAGTCAAAAGTTACATTTGCAAAATTGCGAAGGGTTCCTTCCCTTCAAAAAAGGGCATTTTCAGAGATAAGGTGGACCATTTCAACTTATATGAAGGGTCAATTCTGTAGAAAAGTGGACCATTTCAATTTATCCAAAGGGTAGGTGGACAATACATTTTTTTTGAAGGGTTTAATACAAGTTTGCCGAAAGGATATTTTTCTTATCAAAGGACCATTTACAAAAATCCTGAAAGACCATTTCAAAAAGCTCGAGGGGTAGTTTTCCATTCACTGAAGGGTTTATTCATTTTTTGAGGGATTGCTTACAAAAGTTTTGAATGGTCATTTTCTTCAAAAAAAGACAATTGACAAAAATCTGAAGTGATCATATGCAAAACCCGAAGGGTATCTACCCTTAAGGAAAGTTCAAAATAAAACTTGATGGGACACTTTGAAATCTTGAAGGGTTGTTTTTCAGAAAGGAAAGGATTCCTTCAAACTTTTTATTTGAATGAAATGTAAATAATAAATAATTAAGACTTTTTATTTGAAGAAAAAATTCCAAATACCTAATTCCTTCAAACTTTTTGTCCAAAGGAATGGTCCAAGACAAAGCCCAGAAGGCAATTCTTTTAGACTTTTTGTTCAAAGGAATGGTTTAAGGAAAAGCATAGGACCAAAAAAAGAAAGAAAGAAAATAGAGATAATTCCCACAAACATTTTAACATATTCTATATAAATATATTAACATAGTCTATAGCATACAAGTGGCCCAAAATAGGATTAGACATGTCCAAGATGTGTAACCATTTCAAAAATGACACCTTTAGTTATAAAATAGAGACTCATTTGCATGGACTCAAGGAGTTTAACATTGGAGAGCTCAACATAAAATTTCATGCAAGCACTCTCATTAATTTGAGCCTTTAAAACATTTCTAGTAGTTTAAGTGGAGTTCTAAATTTGGATGTGGCATAGCTTTTTCATGAAATTGGAGTTGATTGTTCTTAATTTATAGAGTTGAGTGGTTATCAAGTGCCAAATCTACTCATGCTTTCTATGAAAAAGAGGACTTCTCTTATTCCAACTCAACTTCAAATTAGTTCAAGATTGAGTTAAGACATCCAAGATTGGCGTAGATTTCATGTATAAGGTAGATTAGTCCAAGCTTGAGCCCACCATCCATTTTCAATGACAAAGGGTTTTTGATGCAAGATAAAAGATAAGAAGATATTTTTAGAAGGCTTTGTTATCTCAGCATAACAGAAATTAGACTTGGTTAATGTAAGAGTTGACCTCTTTTTCTATTTTCAATGCTAACCTCTTGGTTGTTGTATGTTTTCTAAATAAGTTGGATTTTTAGGCTTAAATTGTATCCCTCTTTTGGTAAGATAAGATTCTGCCAAATATTGGCTTGTAACCTTTTTAGATAAATAGAAAGACTATTGTTTTCAAATTTTAACAAGCTAGTATAGTTTATTTATGTCAGTGATTTGCATAAGTGATAGAGTTTTCTTCCTTACCAAGTCTTGATTCTTACCTAGTTTTTAGCTAGTGATGGAGTTTTCTTCACCAAACTATGAAGGCCTAAAAATACCTTCATAGGGGTGCAAGTCTAATTGAAAACTAGTAACTAGGTAAGAATCAAGACTTGGAATGAAGAAAAATATATCACTTATGCAAATCACTAACATAAATATACTATACTAGATTGTTGGAATTTGAAAATAATAGTCCTTCTATTTATCTAAAAAGGTTACAACTCAATCTTTGGTAGAGTCTTGTCTTGCAAAAAGAGGGATAGAATTCAAGGTTGAAAAGCCAACTTATATAAAAAAACATACAATAACCAAGAGGTTGGTACTAAAAATATAAAAGGAGGTCAACTCTTAAAATTAACCAAGCCTAATTTCTATTATGCCAAGATAACAAAGCCTTCTAAAAATATCTTTTTGTCTTTTGTCTTGCATGAAAAACCCTTTGGTGTTAAAAATGGATGGTGGGCTCAAGCTTGGACTAATATGCCTTATACATGAAATCTACACCAATCTTGGATGTTTTAACTTAAGCTTGAACCAATTTGAAGCTGAGTTAGAATAAGATAAGTCCTCCTTTATGTGGAAAGCATGAGTATATGTGGCACTTGATAACTAGTCAACTCTCTAAATTAAGAATAATCAACTCCACTTACATGAAAATCTATGCCACATCTAAATTTAGAACTCCACTTGAACTACTGGAAACATTTGAAAGGCTCAAATTAATGAGAGTGCATGCATGAAATTTTGTGTTGAACTCTCCAACGTTAAACTCCTTGAGTCCTTCATACAAATGAGTCTCCATTTTAGAACTAAAGTTTTTGTGTTTGAAATGGTTACACATCTTGGATGTGTCTAATCTTGTTTTGGGCCACTTGCATGCTATAGACTGTGTTAATCTATTTATATTTTCTATTGAAATCTCTTGAATTTTTTAGTTCTTCATTTTTATCTATTTCCTATAGACACTTTATTTGGGATCTTCCTTTTACCTTTGGCTTTGTTTATTTCTATGGACTTTTAGTCTTTGAATAAATTATCTATGATTATTTGTCCCTTGTTTATTTCCTTTGAGATATGTCTTTATCATTTTCTCATGGACAAAATGTTTGCAAGAATTGTCTCTCTTACATTTCCTTCTTTTGTTTGGTCTCGGGATTTTCTTTGAACCATTCCTTCTAATAAAAATTCTAAACGAATTATCTTTTAGGCTTTATCTTGGACCATTCCTTCAGACAAAAAATTTGAAGGAATTAGGTCTTCAAAAAATTTACTTAGATAAAAAGTCCAGATTATTTCTTGTTTGCATTTCCTTCAAACAAAAAGTTTGAAGGAATCCTTTCCTTTCCAAAATAGCCCTTCAAGATTTCAAAGTGTCCCCTTAGGTTTTGTTTTGAACTTTCCCAAAGGGTAGATACCCTTTGATTTTTGGAAATGGCCACTTCAAATTTTTGTCAATTGTCTTTTTTCAAAGAAAATGACCCTTCAAAACTTTTGTAATCAACCCCTCAGAAAATGAATAAACCCTTCAATGAATGGAAAACTACCCCTTGAGCTTTTTGAAACAATATTTTGGTATTTTTTTAAATGGTCCTTTGATGAGAAAAAGATCCTTTTGGCAAAATTATATTGAACCCTTCAAAAAAAATGTATTATCCACCTGCCCTTTGGATAAATTGAAACAGTCCACTTTTCCATAGAATTGACCCTTCAGATAAATTTAAATGGTCCACTTTATCTCTGAAAATGCCCTTTTTTAAAGGGAAGTAACCCTTCAAAAAATTTCAAATGGACCTTTCAACCAGAATAAAATCCCATAGAATTTGTTAATTACCCTTTAAGGTTTTTGTGAAGAACCTTCCCAAAGGGAAAGAACCCTTTGATGAAACTATAAAGGACCCTTTTTAATTAATTAAATGAACCTTTCTTGAGGAAGATGCCCTTTGGGCTTTTGGAAAAGGACCCTCCTCTTTGAGAAAACTAAAAATGACCTTTTAGGGAAATTATTTCAGACAAAATGTCTAAAATAATTCCCTGTACTTGAACAAAACTGCTAAAACAAACACACCCAAAATAATTCCTCTCAAAATAAATAGGCAATGTTCTTTTGCCTTGGTCTCTTTGTTTAAAACCTTTGTTGAAGGATAACTTGAATGCCAACACTTGGCCTGAAGGTTGAAGATGTATAAAAGTTGGCCTCTTTTAGACCCATCCCTACAATTATTCATCACCACAAAAACTTACTTAGATCCCTCTACTATAATGACATGAAAATATTTGAATGATAAGGGTGGAAAATTGACCTATGGAGTCAAAATTATCAACAGTACCCTTCTCTAGTCATTTTTTGCCTTAATTAGCCCTTCCCTAGCCTAAAATCTTTTTTTATGGTTTACATTACATTATCGACCCCATCGACCTTGTACTCTAATTGATAAAACTTATTTAGGGTCTAGTTCAGCCCCTAACCAACTTAGACTAAGACCTAATTTGTTTTTGTCAATAAGGATACAAGGTCAATTGGTTTGACCTTGTCGGCCTAAACTTTTAGAAAGTACAAGGGTTAGATTCACCTATATAAACACATTCATTTAATCATTTATTAAGAGAATAAAAAGAAGAGTAATATATTATGCATATACTTTTCCACCATTCTACTTGAGGAGAATTTCTTAAGGGTTCATACTTTCTTTGGAGACACAGATCTTAACTTGTGGATAAGTCTTTTGGATGCATTGATAGGTTGTGTAGCCTAAATCTGATGTATCTTTGTCATCCTTAGATAACATAATAACCTCTAATGAATCACCTTGGCCAAGGGATAAATTTTGGCTCAGTAGATTCATTTTCAAAGATAAGTATTCCTAACTTTGTTCCTCATTTGTAAGAGTAGATAGATATGC
The DNA here is from genome assembly GCA_037957365.1 of Torreya grandis. NCBI lineage: Eukaryota > Viridiplantae > Streptophyta > Pinopsida > Cupressales > Taxaceae > Torreya > Torreya grandis. The sequence continues at coordinate 153,541 of JARHVA010002626.1, forward strand.
ATTTATACTTATCTCCCATACATTATGATTTTATATACATTGACATGAGTATATGTCTTATATGCATGTTTAATTTTAATGTTTATTACCCTCACTTTGTACTACAAGCTTTGGTGAGCACTATATTAGACTTTAATTTACTTGTTATTAGTTTAGTAAATATGAAAACATAGGACCTAGTTAAGGTTATTGCATAGTTTTTGCTTGACAAGAGGCTTTAGAACCCTACCTAGTGAATTTATTGTGGTAAGATATCCCTTGGCTAGGTCTAGTAGATCTATCTTGGTCATGACCCCAAATATATAATGTATTCACAATTAGAAGTGTAATTAGGATTTATCTCCTTTGAACTAGGATTGATTTATAGATCAATTACATTTCCCATTACATACAAAAACCATCATTTATTTCTCATAAATAGTAAAATTTTAGAGAATTAAACTATTCACATAGTATTAAAAATTTAAATTCAATATAGATATAACCATTGCATTTCATTCATATCCCAATAAAACTTGTTTAAAAGAGGGACGAGAAAGAGAAAAGCTTCACACTTAATTCCAAATGCTATTATAAATTTTATTCCATTTTACACATAAAGTAATAATCAAATGTATGCTAATGTTTTATCAAAATTGGGGAAATAAGCAAATACACTTATATTCTAATTATGATAAACTTTTATGTAAAATTAGGATGTATAAAATAAGCATAAATTAAACATTTTTTATTTAGAAATTATTAAATTTAGAAAGATGTTAAAGGGGGAGAGAACAAAGAATAATAACTTGGTATGAAACTAGTTGATGCAAGACTAAATCTGAGACTGTAAGATTGATTGTATTATTGTCTGAGATGACTATAAATTATAAATAGGGATTTTCTTGAAATATATATGAGGTCTCTCTAATAAGAGAAGGGTACACCCCTTTTTAGACTATAGGGAGTATTTATGTCCAATAGGTTTTTTGGCCTCCATATGAATCTAGGTTTGTGCACTATCCCTAGTTGGTCTTGTATATGTGATATATGATGTTTGATCTATTTAAAAATCCATTGTATACCTTTTTATTCACTTATAAATCTATCTCAATACACAATGAGGAATAAATATAATAAATGGGCAAAAAATCTTAGTGGTTGAAGTTATGTTTGAACTTAACACCACCTGTGTTAGCATTGCCTACATACCAATTCTTTAAATAGGGTTCAAATTTTATGTAGTTTTCTAATGATATAGTGGTGTGTGTGAAATAATGGTGTAATTTTAGATGCTAGTGTAATCCTGGTGTAACTATGTGTTTCAACAATGACTTGTAACCTTTGAGGTGTATGTAGACTTATCTCAAGGTTACTAGGGTTGTGTGTACTCAAAATTAGGAAGAATATATGATTTATTCTCAATGTGTAGTTAGATGTTATAGTTATTCTATTTGATGTCAGCCTCTAGTGAGCAAACATTTAGAAATTTTGGTTTTATAGTGATCTATTTGGAAATTCCCCAAATGAGGCTCGCTAAATGTGTGGAATAACCTATTTAGTGAAGTTGATTTTGAACAAATAGTCATTATTTGGTCAAAAAATTCAACCAATGGATTCATATGTTACTGGTGTAGACACAAAAATTAAAATTTAATCTAAAAAAATGCACTTATGACCACCCTTTTTACACACTTATCTCATTACTTATTCCAAAGCCTTTTGTCCACTTTCTTTCACTTATTATTTATGTTGACCACTTTCCTTCACTTTCTATGTAATTGACCCATTCTTATAAGCAAACTAATAACCCTATAATATTTATATTCCTCATGAAAATTAGTTCATTCTTATCCATATACTATTACCAGTACCTAAATCAACTATTTGTGCTCCTCAGACAATAGTGCCCTAATTGAATATCAGTGCACTACCCTCTTATTAAGATCCACTACTCTTGTCCTCCCACCAAATAATCATTAATTTATAAAATTAAAATTCATAAATAGATCAGACCATAATTTTAACAAACCCCATCTAAATTAATTCCAAAATTACCACTATAAATTCACATTTCAAATCATTTTTCACATAAGAGGCTTCCACACTAAAAAGTAAGAGAATTGTTATTGCACATTGAGATTAAATTCCCTATTCCTCCCAATTTTGATTGCATATAACCCTAGTAAATTTGAGATAGAATATGAATAAATTTCCAAGGTCACAAGTAATTATTGAATCACTTAATCATACCATGATCACACTAACATCTAGCATTTTACACCAGTCTTTCATACAAATGACCATATCATGGGAAAATTAAATGGAGTTTTATCCTTCTTTAGAGTATTTTTACGTAGGAAGAGCTCAGCATAGAGGGTGTTGAGGTTAAACACAAATTCAACTACTAACCCATTTTTACTTTGTGATTACATTCATTTTATTATATTTGAGCTATAGTTTTAAGTGAAAGATGAGATACACAGTAGTTTTTACATTGAATCAGAAGCTTCCACACTATCCATAAAACTCATAGGTGAAGGCAGACCTACCCCAAATATTTTAGATCTCTACTACCTATCAAACATTGACACTCCTTAGGTAAAAAAATTCATTACTCTTATTATCTAGTTACATAACTCTTGCCTATAAAACCTACCAACTCTTGTTCTGGGTCCACACTTACACAACACAGTCTCCTTGTAAATTACAATTCTAGAAATAGTTTTCATTTCAATTTTCTAGATAATTTTATGTTTTCCTTTGTACTTTCTATAGAAACCTAAAATTAGCCACCAATGGATTCATACTAGACTTTAGACTGATTCTTACTAACCTTTACAAATCTAGCCTAAGAATCACTAAACATCTTAGATTTGGCTTTATAAAATGCAATTTGGCTTATAGACCTATTAAATGGGGCAAGTGCATAAATGCACTTAAATCAAATCTTATAAATGCCTTAAAACAATTAATTAACATGCAAAACCTAATCAAATTCCAAATTGAATCATCCATGATAAATTAAATGAATTATCAAAAAAGGAAATTCAAAAATCAAATAATATCCTAGGAATTCATAATTAACTTTTTATGAGTTGTCAAATATCCTAAAATATCTCAACATGCCTATTCATTGTTTATCATGACCATTTGACACTTTTTAACTCTACTAGGGTTAAGTAACTCACTAAGGTTAGGTTTGAACCCATTCCAAGATATAACTACACTCTAACTCACCTTGAGTTAGGGTTAGTCTCTAAACCTATAAATATAAGAATTTGCCTCTTCATTCGGAGATCTTGGACATATTAATGTTATAATGTTAGTTTTAAAACATGATTACATGACAATAGTGTTATAATGCCAAAATCATAATCCAATCCATCAAGCTAAATCAAGCAAGCATGATCCAAATAATGGTGCTAAAGGGAGAAGGAGCCACACAACTTCATTTACCAAAGACTTCTTGAGCAAAAGCCAAGAAAACCAAATGAACACATCATTTAAAGCATTCAAGGAAAGTAATAAAATTTGTAAGTTCTTTACATTTTAGTTAAGATTTGTCATTTTTTGTTTATTCACTAAGATCCCCTTATGATCTAGGCATGGAGGTGTTAAGATTGTTAGTGTGTTTTTCATTTCATTGTTTTATATAAAAACTAACAATTGATCTAACCTCCCCTCCATCATCAAATTCCTAGCATCACAAATGGAATGCCTAGTAAGACCATGAGCACCCCACATACCAAGAAGACAAATATTCAAATCATAAAGTAACAAATTAATGCTTGAATATTATCAAAATTATAGTTTTATCTTTGATCTTACCATATTTTTAATTTTGAATTAATTCAGATATACACAAACATCAACATCAGTTAGGCCTAATTAACATCTGTTCTGCCAAACCATCATCGATTCTACCTAATTGAGTTCAATTCTATGTGACCAACATTAGTTATATTGTAAGGGATAAATGACTAACAAAAACTTTCATTTTACATCTTATTGGCATTTCTAATCATTGTCTCTTGGTTTCATTGGTCTTTATACTCTCTGCCTAACCTCTGTGTTGTAATTTTTGAGGAATTTTTATCTAGTTTTGAACTAACCTAACATTGTCATCTTGTGTGGTTTTGATTTTAGTTTCATAGGTGACTGGCATTGGTTTTATTCAATTGGTATTGGTCATTTACTGCCATCATGGGTTCTCTTTGAGACTGATCAACATCGGTTGCCTTAGAACTAGCATTGATCATTTCTGACTGATAATGGTCACTATGTTTTTCAATTCAAACTCTTGAGAGATACTTTTTGAAAGTTCATTTGCTCACCTTAAAATGTGCTTCTCATCATAAGGAGACTATCTAATAATTACAAATCCTAAGCATGATTGAAGAAAAAAATTACAAATTTTTGCTAATGAACATTTTATTTTTGATGTTTAAAAATAATTAGCTAAGTCATTTACATTTCATTTTGGGTACTAAAATGAACTTGTTAAATCTTGAACTTTTGATGTTGGTGTTTAAAATGAATCTAGAATGCTTAAATCTTGAACACTTAATTTTTGGTGTTTGAAAATGAACTTAGGCTTAATATTGAACATTCAGGTTTTGGGCTTAAAATAAGCATAGATGGTTTCGTTTAAGTTGTCTTGTGTAAATTATTTCAAGCTTTTGCATTTAAGTCAAGGGGCCAAGTAATGAACTTAATCATAGATTTCAAATTGGGTGCCTAAAATCAATACTTACTTTAATTTCAATTACTTGAAAATGTGTGTTTGAACTTGTTTGTTTATTTTTTCAAAATGAATAATGCATGTATGCTCTTCCCCATCCCTATGGGAAACTTGGGTGACCAAAAGTGCCTTTTCATTGTATTTATGCTTAGTTAAAGGTGTAAAAATTATGTTTTCTAGGTTGTCCCCAAAACCCACATGATTTGGGTGATTTAAAATCAAACCTAAAGTATTTATACTTAGTCATTTATTTCATATAATTTGGCTTGTGGAGTGGAGGTCATTAACTCTTCCCAATTTATTTAGGGAATCATTCGCTCAAGGCTTCATCTCCTGATAGTGTTTCGACCCCACTCCATGGTGGGGTATACAAATTAGGGTACACATCATGTGAGAGCTAGGGGGTTGAGTGGATAACCTCTTATTTCATAATGAAGGCCTGAGTTAGGTTTGATCAACCAAGGGATTCCACTAAGTAGTCCACAGATAGAATCATCATGTAAAAGAATAGACCCTTATATGATAAGTTGATCAATATGAACACAATTGATGTGATTCTTCTCTTGTATTAGCCACACTTAGGATCAATCAATATGATTCTAAATTTTAGGTTTTAGTCAACCCCACTTACCATACCTTGATAGGATCTAGGATGATATACTTAATTATATTTAGTATTTTTCATTTTATTACTTGGTGTTTTGTGTCTAAAAATTTGTTTGTTATACCACATCATAAATGAGTTTATTTGTCTACACTACTCCATTATTTGAGGAGGCATTATGTCTTCCATTTAACACTTTGATTTAACTTAGACTTTTTATGTCAAAAAAGTTGTTTGTGTCACTTGGTTGAAATGGGTAACGTTATGCTATCCAAATCAATTAAAGTTTTGAGTTTTAGAAGTATTTGAAATAAAACATTGCTTATACCTTTTGATATTTCTAACACCATTACATTGATCAAATTGTTTCAATAGACTTGTATTGTTGTGTGTCCAAGTTTCACATTTTAAAACCAAACCATGTGTCTTGTGGGATCTTTTGTTTAGCACTATTATGTTTTTTAAATTTTGCCTAGCTTATTGGTTAATTATAGCCTAAGTTTTTCTAAGTTGATTTTTTAATTAAATTTTACAACTTTGAATCCAAACATTTCTTGACTTTTGTTTACACCTCAACTCACAGGGGTTGATACATAGATCTTTCTCTTTTGGGTTGTGTAACTCAGGTTAATTCATTACCCAAATTTGAAAATTTTATTATTTGTGCCTTTGTTTGATAGAGTCAATCTATCACCAAGTGTCTTTTGTTTACTGTCTTATACCAATTTTATTATGTTTATGTATATAATAAAGTGCCTTATTTATTTTAAAGTGTTCTAAGTTTATTAGATTAAAATCATCCCTTTGTTTCAAGTCTAGATTTTGATGTCATGTTTGGCCAAGAGTCCTAGCACATGCTTTGTTTGAGCCTAGATTTTGATGTTGCATTTGGCCAAAAGTCTTATAAAATTTCCTTTTCCTAGTTTAGACCTATTTGGAACATCTTTGGACATAGAGTTTAGCATCTTATTTTTAGTTCATTTTACTTGACCTTGTTTGTGTGAGACATTTAATATTATACATTTAACATTATACTATTTTTACCAAGTCTTTACATAGACCTTTTTGGAGATATAGATCCATTCCTTTAACCAAGTTAGATTGAGTTTGTACCATTTTTATTTTTATACATATATTTTTAGAATTTTTATAACTTTAATCTTTCTTGTGGCAAAAAATTTGCCATTGATTTGACTATCTCACTATACACATAGTGGAGTCATGTATAATCCAAGATATGGAAATGTTGTCACAAAAGAGGACTTTGTTCAAAACCTTTATGAAGATGGTTTTGTTTGGGATATGGATTTTTGTCCACATTACAACACTCAAATCAGAGAATAGATTCAAGACCCTTTGACCCATTATTTGGTTAGCACACCTCCATACATAGAGTAAGACCAAGAACATGCAACCCAGTATTTGGATATCATACCTTTGGTTGTATAAAATGTCCAATAACAATCACATTACATTATAATTCCATCATCCTATGATCCTAAAATAACCATAGAGGTAGGGGCTCAGTTTTTGGTAGACTTTCCCTAATAACTTACCAAGACTAGTAAGAGGGCCTTATGACATGTGTTACAATTAGAACAATGAACAGGCCTCTTCTAACAACCCTAATTCCATTATATTGATGTTTTATAAATATATACATATGATTATTACATAAAGAGGCCTCTTAGAGGACCACTTCATTAGATGCAAATAACATACCAGACATATCAAAACCTAGTGCATAACTTTAATCATATGACCATGTCAAATGCACCTCTTATTAAGTCACTTCCTTCAATAGGAGTCTTACTTGAGTTTGCAGGTCAAGATAATTAGGGTTTAGACCTAGTTATGAAAATAACTTAAATATAAAACATGTTTAGTACCCCAAGTATTAATGAAGTGTCATCTACTTCTACATAAAACATTGAGCCAATCATAGTGGACAATGTGTAAGTAACATCCAATTTAAACCAAAGTGGTGTTAATCCACAAATAACTAATCAACAACAAATTTTTCCTTTAAATAGCACTATGAATGTTTTAAAAACTTAGGGAGTAGGATTTTCTACTTCTCAGCCTCAATTGAATACCTATAATCCTCAACCAACTACTTCTTCAAGTACCCAATTATAAGGATTAAGCAGTTAACCAATGACCAGTGTCATGCCATAATAAAATGTTATGAATCTTACTCCACCCCAAAAAATAACAAGTAATATTCCATAGTAGTAGTCACTATCCAATGTACCCATACAGTAGAGACAAAACATATTTCCACCTCAATAGGAGGCAACCAATGTTCCACCTTACTAGGTAGTAGTGAACATACCTCTTTAGTCATAGACTAGCATGTTGATCCAAAACCAAATGATGTCTAACCAACAACATCCAAGTATTGGTCAGTGATAGATGTTGAATCTCCACCATTCATCCACTTCCTAATAGGTATTCACACAACCAAGAGATTTTAATGTTCCAAAAGTACCAATTAGGGAATAATTTTTTTTTGTGCCAAATGTACAATAAGTTTAATGACATGGTCTTGGTCCACAAGTTCCCCTTAATCAACAAGGTATGACTTGTTAGCAACATGTCCCTATTCAACCTCAACAGACACCGTACGGCCATATACCTCCATCCTAACCATAGTATTCCCAAAATTAGGCCTACATACCCAATCCTAACTATATTATCACACTGTAGTATGTGTAATTTTAATAATCACACTCTAATCTGTATATGCATATTCTTTGTCCATTTTCTATCCAATCCAACATTCCCCTACATATGCCTCTATCATACCCTCTACCTCAAGCTAATGATACTGCTAGTTTCCTCACATAAGAACTATAATAAATGAAGGCTGTGATTTCCCTTATGCAAGTGAGAAAATAGACCAAAAATTTTAAGTTGGATGACATGTGTTCTTACCCCTTCAATATGGAATACTTGTAAATACCATTTCCTCCAGGGTATAAACCACTAAAGTTTGACAAATACAAGGGGAAAGGTGGCCCCAAGGCCCACTTGATAGAATTTTTTATTGCATGCCAACTAGTGGCCTATAATGATATATACCTATTATTGTTTTTTTTTTCAATAAGTTTAATAGGACAAGCCTTGGAATGGTTCCTAAAAGTACCAAAGAATTTAGTTTCTAATTTTTTATCTTTCAGACAAGTTTTTACAACACTTATCTTATAATCTCGAGCATGATATTTTATTGGTAGATTTAACACAATCCAAAATAAATCCAGTGAAAGATTCAAAAGTTACCTAAAGTGATGGAGAGCCCTTATAAGTTGATTTACCCATGATACTAGACAAGAAACTAGTCATTGTGTTTACCAAAAATCTACACATCAAGATATCTTATATCTAGATTTATAGTGTGTATATACTTTTAAATAAATAATTGATAAAGGTTTGTTGATTGAAATATCCATTATCAACAAAGAGATCTTTAAACTAGCCTCATAAAATTAGATTTAGAATCAAAACCAGAATAATGGCCAAAAATAGAATCAAGTCCAAGCACAAGCGTCACACCAAACCCAAGCTAATAACTATGATAAACCAAGTAGTTTAATTGAAACAAGAATGTTGTAGGAAATAGAGTAATAGATTCATGAAATGTCTAAATATTTCAAATGCCATTTGTTTAGCCTATGCCACATTTCCAAATAACTCCTAACCAACAACCTCTTTAGTAAATAGAGCAATCATAGTAAGCATAATAACCTAGACCAACGCAACAAATGCAGCAACTTATGCCTTTATAAAAAACTCCTCCAAGGATAAATGTTCCTACTCATCATGTCTTTAGTAACCTTAGAGAATCCCTTGAAACTATGTTTCACAAGCTCATCATAGCTAATCTAATTGACTAGCCTATTCTTAAGCATTATCTTGAGTGTGTTACCTATCTAAACTAAAATAGGATAAACGAATTCTACGAGTATCATCATATCAATGGCTATAAATTTCACCAATGTGTGTGATTTAAACATGTGATTGAGAATATGTTGGAAAATAGAGAAATCACATTGGATTGTGGATCTTCTACATCCAATCAAAACCTCAAAATTTATTAGAATCTTTTTCCTCAACATAACAACCAACAAAAATAACAACAATAGTAGCCAATTCAACACTAAAAACAACAATATCAAAACCAAGTACAAACTAAAAGAACCAAAAAAATTAGTAATAGAACCAATAATGTCAAAATAATAGATAAAACTAAGGCTAGAATGATGTCAACAACCAACAGCCCTACCATGTAGTTACACATGATTATAACATGATTGTAGGTCATATTGTAGGAGGTCATGTTAACACTATTTCCATTAATCTAAGACTAAGTACCATCTAGATAAGACCATTTCTAATCATTCACAATCAACCAACCCATGCCAATAATCCTTCCTTGACCTGGGACCATATGTAGGCAAACTATAAAATAGGGATTCCCACTATCATACCTTATACTGATAACTCATCATTAGCTCATGACCATGCACAAGTACATTATAAACTAAGACTTATCCTATCTATTCCCCCTCCACCACCATTTGTTAGCAATAATGGTCCTATATCTAATCTTAATTATGCAATCATAACTTGGCAATTGAAGATTACCATACCAGGCCCACAACCATATGCCACCTCACCCATCATACAACCACCCATTCTACCTTGGAACAAGCCATTTACTATTATTCAAGAAAATACCCTTGACATTATGGAATAATTATAAAATATGCTTACACAAATTTCCATTTTATATTTTTTAGGAACATCCACTATCCACAAAAACATCTTGACAAATTTCGTTGGCTAATCCTAAGTTACTAATGACATATCTCCAAACAAATTTCAAGCTTTGGTTGGACACATAACTCTAGGCCAACAATTAACCTTTATCCAAAGCAATATGTCATCCCTTAGCCCACTACACAACAATCCATTATACATCAAAGTTTACATAACATGGAACAGTGAAATGTGTCCTCATAAACAATGGATCAAGTATGAATATTATGTCTCTAAAGCTCATCAAGTTTCTTATGTACATGATAGAAAATTTCCAAGTAGCAATGATTGCCATCAAGGCCTATGATAATGAAGAACAAGAATCACAAGGCACCATTAGCTTGCCAATTATAATTGGGCCCTTGACCCATGATACACTATGCCACATGTTAGATTTTGATTTATTAAATAATATGCTTTTGGGTAGACCTTGGATATATGATATTCAATCAATCCCATTGACATTGCACTAGTATATCAAGTTCTCCCATTTACATATGAAGGTTACAATTTGAGGATATTTGCATCCATATGAGCATTATAATCATTTAGAGGCCAAGTTTAAGATCTACAACTACTATTTTGGTATAAATCTAGTTTATAAGAAGGATAATGGGAAATAAATACTTGTTGATTCTCCATAGGCCAATTGCATAGACCCTGATGCCCCTGATTCACTTTCCCATATGTCACCTCCTAAAATATCCAATCATTATACCATCTTGACTAATGGCCTAGGATACTACTTGTCTCATGACACTTTTCACATTATCAAGCTTCCACATAACCCCAAGTCCTTTGGAATACCTAAAGCGAAAACCACTCATGTAATGTCAAAGAAAGGGCAAAGACAAATTACATAACCCAAGACCTATCAATTTCATATTAGCCTCTATCTAAGAACAAGACCCTCTATAAGGTGATAAATCATGGTTATATAATGATAAATTGGTTTATTATTACAAAAATCTAAATACCTCGTTCCTAATCAAATCATGGAGAACTAATATAATGAAGGAGGAGGTCTTTGGCCAAATCAATAGGGAACACTTAAGCCAATTTCTATGACTAGGTATAAAGGAGCCTATGGACTTGAATTTAAACCACTTGGGGGTGACCCCACGTGTCTTATTTGAGTTCTAACACCAAAGACTAGTGACAATGATGTTGGTAGTGAAGTTGAGTTCACTCATAGCTCTTTCAATGACCTAGCCCATACCAAGTTGTTTGAAAATAATTCCATATGTAACCTTTGACCAGTTATTCACCATAACCCACTTCCATTACACTATCCCCAACTAATAGACTAGGGCCAACAAGAATCCAATATGTTAGTTGATGATTTTTATAATGATGAGGCCTTCTGTAATTTCTAGGACTTAAGTATAATGTTCCTTTGAGAGACCACAAAAAAGAGTTATCAATCAAGTTGAATTGTGAATCCTATTTTGGAGAATGAGTGAACACCCTTAGCCAAAAAAATTAAATAAAACATTGAGGCCCCAAAGTAAAAATTTATTTGAGGTACTTTTGGACCAGGTAAATAGTAAAGATAAAGACCATTCTAGTGGTGAAAACCTATTTTAGGCACCATTATATGGGGGTGTTAAACCTTCTTCAAACATAGACTAAGAAACCACCAATGACAAACTTGTCTATGGGTCTGAGTTTAGCCTTGAAGAACAACAAGATTTTGATCAAATCATTTAGGATACCACTAATGATGAACTTCCCTATGGTTTTGAGTTCAGTCTTGAAGAATAAGAAGCTTTTGATTACATCATCAAAGTATTTTTGACTGCATTTGTCACATGGTCATCCCTACCCTTGGGATATTCTTATTCATTATGATTAGGAGAACTTGAAGAGGCAATCCTAACAAAGGACTCTAACATTGCCAAAAAATTCAAATATTTTCCCACTATTATTGAAGATGATTCAACCCTTCTAGTTAAAGACACAATATAGGTAAATATTGAGACTCCAAATGACCCAAAATGGATCAAATTAGGTGCATCCCTACTGAAGAGGAATTTAAAATATTTACATCCCTTTTTGGGGAATTTATTGATATATTTACATGGGCCTACTCTAACATGATAGGTTTGGACCCCACCTTGGTTGTTCACCACCTTGTGGTACATCCTAATGCCAAACTTATGAAACAAAAATTATGCAAGATGCATCCTCACATTGTTGTATTAGTAAATAAGGAGTTTTAAAAACTCTTAGAAGCGAGATGTATTAGATCAATTGACTATTCTGAATGGATCTCTAATGTTGTGCTAGTCAGCAAAAAACCAAAAGGAATCAAAATATGCACTAATTTTAGAGACATAAATAAAGCCTATCTTAAGGATGACTTTCCTTTGCCAAATATTGACATGATTATCTAATCCACATTAGGTTATGATATTATTTCACTAATGGATGGATTCTCAGGCTACAATCAAATCTAAATCGCATCACAAGACCAACACAAAATAGCATTCACCACTCCATAGGGAACCATCTATTATTAGGTTATGTCATTTAGTCTCAAAAATGTAGGGACCACTTATCAAAGATCCATGATCATCATATTTCATGATATGATGCATGATTTTATTGAAGAATACATCGATGACATACTAGGTAAATTAAAAACAAGGGCCAATCATTTAGCAGCATTGAGGAACATATTTGAGTAACTATATGAATACAAAGTTGGGATCAAACCTAAGAAGTGTGTTTTTTGAGTTACTTCAAGAAAACTACTTGGCTTCATTGTGTTTCATTTAGGCATTGAAGTTGATCTAGCCAAAGTACAAGCCATAATAGAGATGTCACCACTGACTAATTTGTAATAACTCTATAGTTTTTAGGAAAAATCCAATCCATCAAATGATTCATATCTCAATTGGTTGATAAGTGCCATCTACTTACACATCTCCTAAATAAAGGGATAAAATTTCATTGGGATGATGGATGCCAAAAATATTTTTAATAATTGAAGGACTATCTTACCAATCTACCTATTTTATTACCTCTTATGTCAAGAAAACCATTCCTTCTATATCTATCAACCATAGATAAAGCCCTAGGGGAACTTCTAGCTCAACACGATGATAATTTAAAAGAACATGTCATGTACTATCTAAGCCATACACTAGTTACATATGAGCATAATTATACACCCATTGATAAATCATGTTTAGCTATGGTCTTTGCAACTCAAAAATTGCAACATTACATGTTGAACAACAAGATCATGGTCATTTCAAAATTATATTTCCTCATGTATATACTTTCTAAAATAGATTTACAAGGCCACATGTCTAAATGTATCATAATTCTCAGTGAGTTTGAGATAGAGTATATCAACCAAATAGCCATCAAGGGGCAAGTTCTTGCAGATCAACTTGTTGAAGCACCCCTTGCAAATATAGAGTTGTTAACATTCCAATTCCTAGATGAATCCATTATGACCATCATTGAAACACCTCATGAGGATTATTACTAGAATCTATATTTTAATGGATCATTCAAAACACATCAATCAAGGGTAGGCCTTTTATTTATCATTCTACATGGGGATTTAATCCCTAAGTCATTTATGATCAGCTTTCTTTATACTAATAACATGGCCGAATATGAATCACTTGTTTTAGGTCTTAGATAGTGGAACATACAACATCTAAATGTTTATGGTGATTCTTATTTAATAATTAATTAGGTTACAGACCATTCTTAGACCAAGGATGATAAGTTAGCTCCATATAAGTCCATGGTCGACACTTTCAAATAACAAATTGCTAATGTATAGTTTGAATATATACCAAGGGCTAGTAATAGAATAGTAGATGCCATGGCTACCATTGGATCTCTGATTTGACATATAAATAGAACCAAGGAATACCAATTTCTCATTAAAAATATGCTAGAGATAGCTCATGAACCTTCAACTATCACAATGATCTATGATATTTTTGGTCCCAAATCTACTTGGTATTATAACCTATATCCTATCTCCATGACCAAATCATGCCACCAAACCTATCCTACAAACAATCTAAAGCCTTGATCCATAATGCCACATGTTATATCTTACTCAAACCAACCTATACCATTGTAGTTTTGATGGAACTCTACGTTGTTGTTTAACTTTGATAGAATCTACATTAGCGCTATAGGAAGTTAATAAAGGAGTATGTGGATCCCACACTAGTGGGGTCATCCTATCTAAAAATCTCTTGTATACTAGGTATTATTAGCCATTAATGGATGCAGATGCAACTACATATGTGAAAATATGTAATAATTGTCAATGATATGCTGATTTAATTCATGCCCTAGCCAATACTCTCAAACCAATGCTAACACCATGGCTATTTTCTACATGGGGCCTCGATCTCATTGGGAAGATAAACTCTACCTCATTCAATGACCATAATCATATCCTTACCACCATAGAATATTTCACTAAGTGTATTGAAGTTATACCCCTCACATGACTAGAAAGAAAATTTCCAAATTCATCTTTAACCATATCATTTTCCACTATGGTATCCCCTCTAAACTTAAATCTGATAATGGTAAATCATTTAATAACAGAGATGTCAAATTGTTATGTGTTGAGTATAAAATCAAACAACATTTTTCCATGACATATTACCCTCAAGGTAATATCTAGGTAGAAGCATCTAATAAAACCATTGTCAACATCCTTAAAAAGATTATCAATGATGCCAATTATGATTGGCACCTCCAATATTTTGTGACCTCTGGGCATACCATACCAATCATCATACTCTAATAGGTTCCACTCTATATTTACTTGTTTATGGCACTAGGGCCATTTTTCCCATTGAGGTTGAGTTACTTATTTAAGCATCTCTTTGAAACATGTTCTAGATGATTAATACTATCAAGTATCTCACTTGTAATAGTTAAAATTACTTGTTGAGAAATGCATAGATGTAATAAATAACCTTTAAGCATGTCAAAACTAACTTCGTGGCCACTACAATCATTTCCTGAAACATAGATAATTTGAACTTGGTGATCTTGTATTTAAAGAATACCATGGTTGAGAAGAAACATAAAGGCAAGTTCAAACCCAACTAGTAGGTCCTTTTATCATTATTTCAAACTATGGTACAAGAACCTACAGGCTTTCCACACCAAATGGGGATGAACTTGATGAGCCAATAAACATTATACACCTCAAGCATTACTTTGCTTGAGTGACTTAGTGTATTATCTATGAAGACCATTTCAATTTGTACCATATTATCAACATTATTATTTGTACCATTTTATCACTTTGTCATTTTACCATTCCATTATACCATACCTTTTCTATTAATCATTTTTTTTTTACCCTCCCTATCTAGCCCACTTGACCTTAGTTTCACTCCAATGGTTCCACTTTTAGCATGAAGATTTAGATCAGTTTCAGTAGTAGTTTCAAGTATCATAGATAGAGGCCATATTTTGAAGTAGTATGATAGAAATTTTGGCATTTCAATCCTTCATTTCTTATTCCATTATCTATACCATTTTTGGGCCTGATTATAACTACCTATGGAAAAATCAGTGTCCCATGGTCATGTTACTAATTATAACTACCTATGGAAAAATTAGTATCATTTATCTATGTCATTATTTCCTAGTTATAACTACCTATGAGAAAACTAGAGGTAACAGTTGTTTATTGTGCCTTATCATACCAACTTACCATTCCTATGTCATATTATGCCATTATGCCTATTTTGTTTGAATTGGATGCTATACTAGCCAAATTCTTCTAGTGTAAGGTGTAACTATAGTGACTTAAGGCCCCATCCTAAGACTATGTAGGCAATGCTCGATACTTGTTGAGGTCAGATCAGTCCCACTTTTATCCCACACTCTCATCATTTTGCAATTAATTCAAGTTTGAATGCTTTCATAATTTTGTGAGCTTGGACTATTTAGTGTCACATCATTCTCGATCAATTTTAGATACCTATACAATTCTAAAAACATTATAAAAGTGATTTAGAAAAACCAAAAACATTAACCATTTCTTTGCCTTAAAGATTCTGGGAACCCTCACTAAGTCACAAAAAACCACTTGTCATTTAGTTTCCTCATCCTTATTGGCCTTCTTATCCCATACTCTCACCATTTCTTGAGTTCATTCATATTCTTTTATAACACAATCATGTTTTCTTTCTCATCATTTTATTCTATCCCATTTCTTGGGAAAACTACATTCAGCCTAAAGTTTTTATTGTATATTATGTCCATTGAAATATGTAGGTACCATCCACTTGCCTAGTGCATCTAGAGATAGTTTGACCACTCCCTTCCTTATCTTTTATTCCCCCATCTTGTTTGATTAGTGGTCACCTACTTTCTAAGAGAAATATTTGTCATCTTGTTTATGTCATGTTATTTATACTAACATTTTAATTAACCATTGTTTTTTTATTATTTTTATTTGTTTTGTTTTGTTTTGTTTCTTTCTTGGTATTTATTTATTTCTTTATTTATTTTCTTTCAATATTGTTGCCTTGATTCAGTCTATGTGCATTCATTAGGTGATTCCTACACATTATTCTTGAATCCATCTATATTCATACATCAACATATTCATCATGGTTTTTATCATTGGTGCATTATTTTTAATTGAGTATTAGATCATGGGAGTCAGTCCTTATGCATATTTCAGCCAAGTCCTCATGGTGTTCTATCATGATGCCTACCAGCACATTCTAAATCAAAAACTAGCTTGAAGAGTCTCATTGGTAATGCAGCAATGATATCTCTTTTCACTAATAACATTCATGATCTAATCCAAATCATATCCCAAATAGAGTAATTAAACAATGAAAAAAAATTCCTCATTGCTAGTTTAGATGAGCATCTCCCTCCTAGTAGGTTGTCCAAATTCATATTTATCCTCTATATTAATTTGTCATCATCATTTCATATCTTGTTTTCCATAATTGAGATATTAGTTAATATGAATACCTTTAGGCAAATCATCGTATATCATCCCACTTATTTTCCATAATCAGGGTATAATTATTATAACTACCATTGGGAAAATCATTATACACCATCCCACTTGCATTTCCAATTATTATAACCACATTTGGGTAAATCATTATGTTTTCATAAATTTGAGGGTTAATGATAATAACTACCTATGAGAAAATAATTCACTTTATTATGCCCAACTGAGGCATGTTTTAATCCTACCAATGATTATAACCACATTTAGGTAAATCATTATTTTCCCTTTAACTGATTATAACTATCTTTGGGAAAATTAGTATCTCATTACCCTAAGCCTTTTTTGATGATTATAACCACCTTTGGGAAAATCATCACCTTTTTTATCCCACCTATGTTGATAATTATAACCACATGTGGGAAAATCATCATGTTTGTCTACCCTAACTCGAGCAACTCCACATGCCACTGATTATAACTACCTTTAGACAAATCAGTCCATTCCACCCTATCATTTTCATCTATTTGGTCCACTTGTTTCCTTCTTTTGAGGGACCATTTGCTAACCCGTTTGCCAACCACTCCCTTGAGGGGGTACCTTAATTTTCATCCATTGTCATTAAATTTATAATAATAGAAGACCTTTTCATTATTTGAGAAGATGTTATTGTGCTTATAGCTTGCAACACCTTCCTAAATAAGGGAAAATTGTAGATACCTAAAATTGGCCACCAAAAGTTTCATACTATAATTTAGACCAATTCTTACCAACCTTTGTAAATCTAGCCTAAGAATCACTAAATGTCTCAAATGCAATTTGGCCTATAGACTTATTAAATTGGGCAAGTGCACAGATGTAATTAAATCAAATATTGGAAATGCTAAAATGCCTAAATAGAATTAATTAACATATAAAACCTAATCAGATGCCTAATTGAATCATCCATGAGAAATTAAATTAATTTTCAATAAAAGAAATTAAAAAATCAAAGAATATCCTAAGAATTCATAGTTACCTTTTTGTGAGTTGTCAAATATCCTAAAATATCTCAACATGCCTATTCATTGTTAATCATGACCATTTGGCACCTTTTAACTCTACTGGGGTTAATTAACTCACTAAGGTTAGGATTGAACCCATTCCAAGATCTAACTACACTCTAACTCACCTTGAGTTGGGGTTAGTCTCTAAACCTATAAATATAAACATTTGCCTCTTCATTTGGAGAGCTTGGACATAGTAATGTTATAATGCTAGTTTTAGAATAAGATTGCATGACAATAGTGTTATACTTCCAAAATCACAAGCCAAGTCATCAAGCTACATCAAGAAAGCATGATCCAAATAATGGTGTCAAGGGGAGAAGGAACCACACAACTCCATTTTTCAAAGACTTCTTGAGCACAAGCTGAGTAAACTAAATTAACACATCATTTAGAGCATTCAAGGAAGGTAAAGAAATTTGTAAGTTCTTTGTATTTTAGTTGAACTTTGTCATTTGTTTTTTGTTCACTAAGCTCCCCATATGATATAGGTATGGAGGTGTTAAGCTTGTTAATGTGTTTTTCATTTCATTATTATATATGAAAACTAACACTTGATCTAACCTCCCCTCCATCATCAAATTCATAGCATCACACTTTCCATATTTAGTATATTTCTAAATTTAGTAAGTTCCAAATCACTTTGTGTCATTTATTGTATATCTATATCATTTTGATTTTGCTGATAGTTTGTCTAATTATGGTCTAGAATTATCCTAATTCCGTAAATTTGATAAAACATATTGGTGAAGTCATCTATTGATTGAATATTACAAGCCATATATTTCCTTAAGGTTTTTCCTTTTAAATTTTATGGTATGGTTTTAAATTAAAAAAATCCTAATCATGTTGGAGTGTTTGTTAGCATTTTTATGTATATCTCCTCTTATTCTCATCTTATTATTTGTAAAATTTAAAATGGATAATAAATAATATATTCCTCCTCCTAACCCTCAAGGTTATGATAGTTAATTTCCCTCTAACCAGGTCATATTGTCACTATCCCAAGAGGTAAGGTAGCCCATTCTATAATTCTAAATGAATGTAATTGACATGTCCTTCCTAAGGCCCCTCCACTTCTAACATCTCTTCTTGATGGTGTGTGTATGTATATTCAATCTAAAGTACCTAGGGTTTGTTTTTGTGAAGCCTTTAAAGATAAAATTTTCACTATGAGAAATTTAATATAATAGTTTCAAAATAAAATTAGTATTTTAGTTCAAATATCATAATATTGGAATATCAAATCATATATGAAAATAATCTAGAATATGCCACTGTTAATCATGCATTTATATCTTCATCTAGCAATTTTTTGCCTAATAATACTTCATATCAAAATGGAAAGCTACAATAGAATACATTTACAACTAGTGATTCAAAAAGTATGCAAAAGGTTAATAAGAGTTTAAGTGAGATTCTAAGGTAAATGCTTATGAATAAATTGATCAAACTCCCTCCTATACTTCCTCTAAGGGGATAAAAATACTATTGTGTATATCATAGAATACTTGGGAATCTTACAAATATTTATTTGGATTTGAAGAAGGAAATACAAAGTATTATTGATAGTGGTGATCCTATAGTAGATACATCAATCAGGCAACCCATAATGGAATAAGTGAAAGTAGAATAAGTGGATAAATTAGAATCAATACAAAAATAAAAAAAACAACAAAGATGGATACCAAAGGATATTTCAAATCAATACAAGATTCAAAAGGAAAAATTAGGGCAAGCAAGATTATAAATGGCACAATATGAAAAAGAACAATTACAAAATAAATAGTTTGAAAATCAAAGATTAAAAAATTTATAGTAAGAAAAAAATGCAATTACTAAAATAAAAGTTACAAAATCCAATTCAAGATAAGAAAATAAGCATTATTAAAATATGGTTTCTAATAAAAGAGTTTCTAAAGTAATAAATCCCTAAAAAAACTAATGTTTTAAATATGGTTTCAAAGGGGGAAATTAAAAGTCTATCCTTATATCAAGAACCTTTCATTATCATTGATCATATATATGGCAAGAAATTTACATATGTCAAGGTTATGGACTATTAGGAAATAAATTTTTATTATGTGTCATTTCTTATATCTCTTGTAATTAAGCTTTAATAATTAGATCAAACTAATGCACCTACAACATGTGTGGGATCAATTAAGTTAAGATTTTCATTTTCTTTAAAATAATTTTATCTTAGATTTCATGTTATTTAAAACCAAGTGCATACAATGTTATTCTTGGAGGATCATGGTTAAAATCAATAAAAGCAATGATTGATAAAAACAAAGCTTGTATATCATTTGATCATGAAGGCAAGGTCATATCATTTTCTAAAGACAGAACATATTTAGAGCAAGATAAGTAAAAAGAAAGCATATCTTCAGATTGTGTACACATAGATACAACTAATTGAATGTTATTAGAGGCATGTGATATAATACATATTGCAAAAGATAAATAAAAAAGGTCAATACCAAAATATGGGGAAATTAGTTTTTCATACACATAAAAAATATGATCATGACAATGATGATAATGCTTCCTATAATAATGTAGATTGGTATGATCTTGATGATATTGATTATGCATAATATGAATATGGAAATGATGTTAAACCTACATAGTGGCATGATACTTTTCATTTACAAGAGGTCATTATTATTTTGTTTTATATAATATTTTTTTATGGCAAGGATCTTAAAGGAGTCGACAGTTAGTATCATTCTTTATATTTCTCAATATATATATTCAATAAAATTGAAAATTAGGACCTATGCATACTTATGTTTAGTTCATCTACATTAGTTAATTTATGCACAGTCATTTAATAATTATTTTTATCTAATTTAATATCATATATTCATCACAAGGGTATCGGAATGAGTGTAGAGCATACAATATGCCATACTCATCCACCATTGCAAGTTATTTCTTGAATTTAGAGTCAAAAACAAAAAAAATAGACAAGATCATCCTAAGACAGGATTACACCATGTTGTTTTCATATTCCTAAACTCTTTCCCTAGTGAGTATAGTTTATCAATTCTCAAATCCAAACTAAACATAGGTTTCTTTCATCTTGTCTATGAATAAACAAGCTCACTAGAAGCATGTTACACATATGTTTTATCCTTATTTACCTCTCCTTTATTATTCATACCTCAAATATTTATATGGCATAACATCTATCAATATTTTTTCACTTACTAACACACTGATATCTTACTGATTACCTAAGTTTTTTAATACACTAGTGTTATAAATTGCTTATGTTGATCAACTACATGTATCTATAGAAACTTTTCATGTTTTATTTCCTAATTCATGTCTTATATATATTATTTGTTTGTATTATCAACATGTAAACATGTACTTGTGTGTGGATCTAAGCCTTCATTATACTTCTATGCATGAGAGTGACATTTAAACATATACCTTGTATGTGGCCTTTATTATTTCTATTATGTGTTTTATATGTTTTGTCTGTACTCTTTATTTATGTGAATCATGGATATGACACTTATTTGCTTAGTTTTATTACTTTTTGATGTCACGATAGACATCATGCATCTTCCTGGTCTTTGTATGCCATGATGGATATCATATATCCTTTCCTAAGTAGTTCTATTCAACTATTAGTACTCAATTTTGATCACTTATTTATGTGCCTAATTTCTAAAATATATATTAACATTGTCATTATGTATGTTGGTTCCTAGATGAATCTCAAAAATATTATTTTAATTAGTTTATATATATGATATATATGACAATGTCATGTTCCTCCATGTTATCACTACTACTCATATTTACATATTTTTCATAACATCTTTTGCATAACTTTTTATTTTGAGTTAAGTTATTATGCATGCTCAACAACTCACATTGAAAGAGGGGGCATACATAGTTCCTTATCTTAGATACTAAACTCTTATAATATAATACACACGTATAATTTTATAGAGTTCACATAGGGGATCATTGAAAATACCTAGAAATCACACAGATTATCATTTTTAGACAAAAACACTCCATTTAGATAAATATGCACCTCAATGTTGTCCAAGAAGATAAAACACAACAATTTTAATAGTGTATCATAATCTCAAGTAATAAAAAATAGTTAGCAATATATTTACAATAATAGTTTTTAGAAAAACACTTAGGTTTGCCTCAAATTTGCTCAGTTTAGGAGCATCATGTGTGACATATTTTCCATCTTAACATGTAAGTTGTTACTCAAAATTTCATTTTTTATTACTTATAATTATAATCCATATACACCATATATTATATTTGGTGCATGTGCATGGTAAATAACTTTATCCTTACTTAAATTTGCACCAGTATCATAGATAGATGGCAATGATTTTCATTCTCCATACTATATAGACCATACCCAAATTATACTAACTTTTAGCACCAATTTTGTGTTAGTTTTTTACCAAAAATGGGCCTTATTCCATCTGTAATAATTATTTCCTCTTTTTTCACTAATTTTCCACCAAATTTTGCATTAGAATAATATATTGGAATTCATACAGAGATTACAAATGATTTCACTACTTTGGGTATGTAATGAAGGAGTCAAGCACACCTTGAGTTCTTAATCAGACTCACATGCCAATGAGGAATGGGGAATACATAATATAATCCAATCTTTCAAAACAAATGAAATCTCTAAAGGTCCTAACCTTTACAGTCACTAGTTTTTCACCATTTTTTACACTAGTAAAACATAATGACTTGTGTTCAAATGAAGCATAGTTCAATGGTGTGTCTTGCATTCAAAGCTACACTTCATAGTTAATTTTAGGTATGCACTTTTATTTTTACTCTATTAATTTAGCCTTACTACATCACTAAAATAAAAGGGGAAATTTTAGACACATAAATTAACATTTAAGCTAAACCAGTGTGCTTGTGACCACCCTTTTTACACATCTAGCTCATGACTTATTCCATGACCTCTTAACTACATTCATTCACTCTCCATAGAAATTACCTATTATTATAATCAAACCAATGACCCTAGAATATCTCTATTCCTCATGCAAATTATTTTAGGCTCACCCATAGACCATTCTTGATACCCAAATTAATTGTTTGTGTTCCTAAGACAACAACACCTTAATTAAAAAGTAGTACACTACTCTCTTGTCTAGATCCACCACTCTTTTCTTCCCACCAAATAATAGTTAATTTTAAAAATTCAAATTCATGAAGGGTTAGCCCACAATTTTATAAATCCCCATCTAAAGTAATTACAAAAATGCCACTATAAAGCCACATTTCAAACCATTTTTCACACAAGAGGATTCCACACTAAAAAACACCATAATTCTAATTGTAAATTGAAAATAAACACCCTATTTCTCCCAATTATAATTACATACAATCCTTATAGCCCTGAGATAAACCTTGAATACACTTCTAGGGTCACAAGTCATGGCTAAATCACTTAATCACACTAGGATTACACCAATATATAGAATTTTGTACTAGTCTTTCACACTCACCATTATAGTATGGGATAAATACATGGAATTTAATCCCTCTTCATAGTAGTGGTATGTAGGCAATGCTTAACATAGGGGGTGTTGAGGTCAAGCATGACTTCAAATACTAATCCCTTTTCACTCTATTAGTGCATTCATCTTCTTACATCATTGAGCTATGATTTTAATTGAAAGAGGATATACACAATGGTTTTTTCATCATATCGGAAGCTCCTACATAGTCCACAAAACACACATGCAAAGGTAAACTTACCCCATAAATTTTATATCTATAATACTTGATAAACACTAACACTCCCTAGGGATAATAATACACTGCTCTATTTTCGAATTATAACTATCTTGTCCAGAAGCCCTACCAACTCTTGTTTTAGGTTTCCACTTATTCTACACATTCTCCTTGTTAGTTTTAGTTCTAGAAATACTATGCATTTCATTTTTATATCTAAGTTTATTTCATTAATAATTTTCATATTTATTATATTTATAGATTTATTAAGTTCCAAATTAATTTGTTTCATTTATTTTATATCTATAACATTCTAATTTTGCATAGTAGTTTGTCTAATTAGGGTCTAGTATTATCCTGGTTCCCCAAATATAATAAAATAATTGGTGAGTGGGATAGTCCCAAAAGAGTGACCTTGTTTTAGGAGAATAATCATATAAAATGGAAGTTACTTAGTCTAATAATGAGTTTAAGCTACTTAAAATGGTTATTAATAATATTTAGAGTAAGAATTTGTTTGGAGATAGGGATCATTTGCATAGAAATAGAGGAATAGTGGCTTAGATCCATGGAATTGGGCATGAGCTAAGTGTGTAAAAGGTTTAGTCACAATTGCACTATTTTATAAATAAATATTAATTTTAGTGATTATATTTTCTCCCCTTTTATTCTAATAATGCAATAAATCAAAATTACTAGAGTAAAAGAAAGAGAATTATACATGAATTTACCTATGAATAAAAGTTTTGAATTTAGGCCACATGTTGAGCTTTGATTCATGAAAACTTGTAATTAAACATGTATAAATTAGTTACTAATTAAGATATAAATCTAAAATCAAAGATAAGAAACTTATATATAAAAATAAAAAATAATGAATACACCTATTTGGATATGCAAACTATTGTGTTTTTTGGTGTAAAAATTGGTGATTGTAGAGGGTAGGACCCTTAGAGATTTTATGAGTTTAAAAAATTGTATTTTATTGTACATGCCCGAATCCTCACTGTAATAAGAGTATTATTAATAAATCAAGGTGTGCTTGACTCTATCATTACATATCCAAGCTAGTAGAGTGTCTTGAAATACTTATATGAATTCCAATAGATTATCTGGTGCAAAACTAGTGAAAATTTGGTATAAAAAGGTGAATAAACTATTTCAAATGAAATAAGATTCATTTTTGATATAAATAATATGATTTTAAGTCTAGTGTATACAGCATAGAGGATGACATGAGTTGACATTCCTTCTATGAAATTGGTGCAAAACTAAGCAAGAAAGTGACCATGTGCTACATGTAAGGCCCCAACTCGATGTATAAGCATATATATTATGGAAGTAAGTAATATAAATTGATTTTATAAGAAAAAATCTATGATAACCTAGAACAAATACCATGAATTATTCCCCTAATCTGATCAAGATCTAAGACAAACTTGAGTATAAACCTATGAATTATTTGTGAATAATACTAAAACTAAACTATAGATTGAGTGAAATTCTTTAAAGTTATAAAATATGTTTTTTCAATTTTTGAGATGATAACGTGTTATTCTAGACATGGCCATCATATGCCCTTGTCAAAATCGAGCATTTTCTAAAATTAATTTCTAAGCAAAATCTAGGTGTGACCTGTGATTGATTGAGAAAAACTTGTCTTTTCCATTTATGTGAACTAGGTTGTTATAACTTAGTCTCTAAGATAAACCACTATGTATGCCCCCTCTTTTGATGTAAGTTGTGAATCTTGCATAATAATTTAGCTCAAAATAAAAAGTTATGTGAATGATGTTATATGAAAAATTAAAGTTTGAATAGTAATTATAACATTGGAGATCATGGCAACATTATAGATAAATTAATCAAAAGTAGTAATGTAAGATGCATGTATAACCAAACATACACAATGTCATATCTAGATAAATGTTAGGAAAGAGAAACATAGGGAATAATATCATAAATGATTAATTGAAAGTGAATAAAAAAACTTGAGGGGAGATACATGATATCCATCATGGCATCAAAAAACTAGGAAGATGCTTGATATTGATCATGGCATTGCAAGAAATAAAAAATAAGAGTCATGTCCATGGTGCACACACAAATAGTACATGAAAAAGCACACATGACATGCAATAATAAGGACAAGGGAGTGCATATAATGGACATGTTTAAATGTTATTCACACACATAGAAGACACTTAATAAGACTTGGATCAGAAAATAATGACATGTTCTAATGTCGATAATCCAAACAAGTGAATACAAATAAAACATGAAATGTAGAAGCAATCAAGAAAATCATGCATGAGTAAATGTAAGTGATCAACATAAGTGATTGTTAACATTAGTATATTCAACAACTCATGTATCTAGTGAGATATCAATGCGAAATTATGTGAGCAATATATATATATATATATATATATATATATATATATATATATATATATATATATATATATATATATATATATATATATATATATATATATATATATATATATATATATATATATATATTGCTCACATAATTTCGCATTGATATCTCACTAGATACATGAGTTGTTGAATATACTAATGTTAACAATCACTTATGTTGATCACTTACATTTACTCATGCATGATTTTCTTGATTGCTTCTACATTTCATGTTTTATTTGTATTCACTTGTTTGGAATATATATATATATATATATATATTATACAATGTGTTGAGTTGAAGTATGAACAATAACGATAGTCATATAATGATAAAACATGTGTAATAAGATGCCCCAAGTGAACTTGTTGATATGTAAACAAGTTGTAGAATATTTGTGACTAGTTTAGATTTGAGAATGTATGGCTATTTTTTAGTGGGATAATTCTATTGGAATTAGATAAGAGTGCACTATGTTACTATCTATAATTAAGTGTTGTTGTCTCTATTAATTTTCTAGGTCTAAGACAATATCACCACCTATAACTACATCTAGGGATGGCAACTTGTATGTTCTAAAACTCACCCAAGTACACTTGTGAAATATTTTTTATATGAACTAGATATAGAGAAATATTGTGTATACTAAACACAAATTAGCTCATGTAAATAAATTACACATATCAAGCATAGGTCCTAATTTATAAATTTTCTAGAATATTAGATTTTTTTGTCATTTTGAATATATTAAATGATAATCAAATAAGCTATGTACAAGGAAAGATGTTATTAGAATTCAAGTATATCATAAATGGGATGGATCTATGCATCATCAAATACATTCCGATATTCGATATTGTAATTATCATCATGATCATAATCATATTATTAATCCTAAAATTATGGTATACCACTATTATCTTATTTGTATCAGTATATGTAAAACCAACTAGGTCAAATTATGGTATTGAATTTGATGATTTCTTTTATTCAATATGTATTGTATCATTTACCTCTATTATTATTCCATGAGTTGTATTTGTTTGTATACTAGTTGAATATATGTTTTCTTTTTGTTGTTTTAGCTCTAAAGAAGTTCCTCTTAGTGTTCTAGATTTGCACCCTAGCTAATAAGGGGATTGTTTAGATCCTCTTACTCAAATATAGTCCAACATGGGAGTAATCCTAGGTTGTGGGTATCCTAATAATGGATCAAAACTTTGAATAAGGTCATCTTCCTTTTGGATCTATCACCTATACTAAACCTAAACTAGAATATTCTTGGAAAAGGGAGAAATATTTTTAAAATAACTTATGAAAGCATGTAAAAAGAGGTGATGCACCAATGATTTGATCACTCAAGATCACACAAGACACACTATATGATGCATTCAAGACTACATAAAATCACTCACATTAGTATTTCATAAAAAGGCATGAATTAACTATTAATCTAGCATGGGAGGGTAGTTATCCACTTCCAAACTAACTAACAGACTATATATGTGCTTAGACTGACCTGTGAGGATTACCAAAGTAGATCATGAAGGTGAGAAAATTTAGATAGAGACAAGGATAACATACATTCACTTAACCAATCAATGAACTCCTAAGACACACATTAATTCAGCTATAAAAGGTGGAATTTAGTCTCTATTATATCAAATAAGTGTTACAGTACAAATCTCGATAGAGTTTACTCATACCAAAGAGGGATAGATTTCAAGGCTTAGAATCATGTATTTATAGAAAAGGGAAAGAGAGAGAGAAAGTTGTGCATTGAAAGAGGCCCAACCACTTTTGATGGATTAGCACCAATTTGATGATGTTGAGTCATGATCTTATCATGAAAGAAGGTCCTCATAAAAGAATTAAACGCTCCATTGACCTTTATCCAACCACCAAGTCACCTTCTCAAGACTCTACACCATCTTTTAATTGATCTATTTATGAGGATGAAATCTTCATACCTTGGAAATGATAGAGCCATGCTTATTTTGATTTAGATGGATGTAAATATCAATTTTATCTTGGAAATGACCATGTTGAAGGATAATCATTTTCCCCATAATCACATATATACCCATAATAAAATATCTGAGCAAGGTTTCATTATAGATTAAAAACTAATGTCATTTATTGGTTTTCTTGTAGCTTTCATGTTGATGAAATGAGACTTGCCAGGTATCTGATCTCATTTTGATAATAGTCACCAACCCTTTGATCTATATTAAATCTTAAAAGACCCATCTCACTTATACTAAGCTTTAATGGCTATACTTGATCATTTTTTCTCATTCTAGTTCAATCTTAGATCTTGTATGAACTTGGTTCCCTGCATTTGCTAACCTCAACTAAAAAATGGCTCCTCAACTTCTATTGAAAATTGTCTTGGGATTTCCCTTTGTTTATTTGTTTTCAAAAACTAACTTGGATCATTGACCTATTGACTTTGTTTTCACTCCATCGATCTTCCTCTGTATGAATGAACATTGATCATTGATCTCTAGCTAGTCTAACACACTTGTGCCACTTGTCATTTATGTATTTTCTTTCTATATCCACTGACTTCTTTGACCTGCACCCATTATTGATCTAAATATGTGATTAAATGTGTGCCATTGATTTTCCTAGACCCACTATCATATCAGTCACCACTTGCCATTGGATCTTTTGTTTGTTAAATACTGACCATTGATCTACAATGTTTGAAATAAAATGGCTATTTGTTGTGGTTTTAATTTTATAGTTATGCAAATGTCATATTGAATTCTTTACATTACACATTTCATTATATCTTTGCTTAGATTAAATGTAGACTATCAATCTTGGACCCATTTGAATACAAATGGCTATTTATCACAGCTTGAACTTTGATGTCTATACACTCATCAATGACGTTCATGTCCCCATCACTGCATATTTAAAAACCAACAGTCATTTTTTGTGCTTGAATGTGACACTCACATAAATATCCTAAGATTTTAAATTCAAATGACTATTCACCATGGCTTGAATTTGACACATGCACACCGGTCATTACCTTGTTGGATGAATTTTCTCAAAACAAACAATTCTATTAGAGCTTTTGCATCGAGAATTTGTCTCATAACTATTTCCTCAAGTTTTTTGTTTGGACACTTTACCCAAAATAAAATAAGTCCTCAGGACTTTTGTTTCAAATAATTTATCCAAAATAAATCAAGTTTGTGAGGTTCTTGTTATGAATAATTTTTCTGAAAGAAATCAATACTTAGCTTTTTTGTATCAAACATTTTGTCTGAAATAATTTGGTCTTCGAGGAAATTATTGAGGGATAACTTTCCTAAAATAAATAATTATGCCCCTTTAAAAAATCCAAAATAATTTAGACTTAGAAAAAATAAAATCCTATAATAATTTTGACAAGTGAGGACTTAGCCAAAAAAGGGTTTTGCACTTAACCTTTTTAAATCATATAGGTTACTTTGAACTTGTGCTTTAACTTTGAATGATCAAATGACTTTCCAATGCTTGTGAAAATTGTCCCTAACCTTTGATTTACTTGTTTTCACCATGAATTCTACTCAAGAACCTTTTCTTTGATCTACAGACATGTTCATTACTTGATGGGCCTCCATATCCAACATAAACCGATGCCTTATCTCTTCTATCTCTATGAGCTCATCATATTTGATTTCCAGTAGCTCATTTTCCAAAAGCTCAAGTTGATGCATTAGTTCTAAAGTAAGGAATTTAAGAAAAATAGGCATTATTGCTTCCTTACCATATACTAGCTTGTATGGACAATTGGCTATTGACCTTTTATAGGTGATCATGTTAGCCCAGAGAGATGACTTCAATTTTATATACCATGACCTATGATTGTCTTCAACAATCCACCTGATGATCTTCAACAAATTATTGTTAGTGGACTCAGCAAGGCCATTGCCTTGTGGGTAATAATTTGATGAGGTATTGATAAAAACACTATATTTTACTACCCAATGGTTGATATTAGACCCCAAAAAAGCCATATATTTTTTATAAATAATGGTTTAAGGGACTCCAAATATGGTAATCAAACCTTCATAAAAGTCTAAAACATTGGTCTCATTGGTTTCTTTCAATGCCACTACCTTTGTCCATCTAATAAAATAATGTGTTATAGTTAGGATCCATTTATGTCTTGATCTTGAAGCAGGGTTAATGAAACTAATAAAATACAATCCCCATTGTACAAAGGGATGATTCACTAAAATTAGTTAGAGATGTAAGGCTATAAGCTTAACTTTCCCAAAAAACATAGCACATTATCTACATTTCATAATCCATGCATGATAATCACTAAATATACTTGGCTAGTAATACCCACCTCTCATGATCGTTTGGGTTGTGATCCTTATTCAATAATGACCCCCATCATGCCCATCATCAAATTGATCAAGTAGTCTCTATGTTTGACCTAGATCTATGCACCTTAAAAACATGCCATTGATATCCTTTTTAAACAACACATTATCAACAAGGAAAAAACGAATTTACTTTAATTTGAAATATCTCAAGGTGTCAAATGAGAAGGATAAACACCATCTTGTAATTATCTTACCATATCTTGGAACTAGCTATAAGGTGAAGTGTGATCATTTGTAAATTCTTCATCATTTAACACCATAACCACCCCACTATCTTCTTTCAAGTCTTGGGCTAGATGTTCACAAAGTATTTTACCTCTAATCAACTTTGTGACTTTGATCTCAATATCATATTCCATGAATTTGGTTATACAACTAGCTCTTTTGTCATTTATATATTTGTTTAAGAGAAAATCCTTGACACTTGGATGTGTAACCATCAAATGTATCTTATTATTAGATAGCAAGTATCTAAACTTCTTAAGAGACCTTATGATTGAAATTACATGATTCTCAAAAAAATAATACATTGTTTCATATTCTTCTAAGCCTTGACTAAAAAAGGATATTGGTTGGTCCAAAATCTATTGATTTTGTTGCATGAGATACCTGAAATAGTATCAATGTTAACATAGGTGTACAAGAATAAATACTTTGTGAAGTCAGGGTTCAAAAGTGTAAGAGAACTTACTATAGATTTATTGATCTCTTAAAAGCTTCTTACTCCTTATTTGGACCAGCCAAAATGCTAACCCTTCTTTATCATGGCTATGAGTGGCCTATTTAAAGTATAAAACTACTAAATGTATCTTCTTATGAAATTGATCTTGCCTAAAAATATTTACAAGGCTTTCTTGTGTTTACTCAAGGAAAGTGAAAGAATTGAGTCTATTCTATCAGGATCTATGCATGTACCTTGTTTATAAATCACATGTCTAAGATGCCTACCTTCATAAATAGATAAGACACACTTTTTAGGATTCAAAGACACCCCAATTTTCCTACACCTTTTAAATACTTGTCTTAGGTGAATCATATGCTCATGTACACTCTCATAAAACATTGTTATGTCATCTAGATAAACAAGTATGAACTTATTAATGATACCTTGAAATGCCATGTCTAAATCTTTTTGTAAATTTGATCTAGCATTAGATAAACCAAAAGGCATGTTTTTATATGCAAATTTCCCTCACTTTGTGGTGAAGGCTATTTTGAACTGTTCTTCTTTGACCAAAATTTGGTTATAACCACTATATCCATCCAATAAGGAGAACCTTTCTAAACCTGAAATTGACTATAAAATTTGCTTCATTGATGGCAATGGATAGTGTTATTTAAGAGAGGCCTTGTTCAAGTCACATAAGTCAACACATAGTCTTATTTCACCATTATTTTTTCATACTAGAATAAGGTTTGCCATCCAAGTTGAGTTCTTAATTGGAAATATTATATCTCACTCAATGAGATTATGAATCCCAACTCTCATCAAAGGTTTAAGCTTTGGGTTAATAGGCCTTTGTCTTTGTCTAACTAGTTTGGTCTCATCCTCTAACTCAATGGTATATTGAGCTAGAATTGGATCAAATCCTTTAAGATCATTATACTACCATAAAAATACATCTACAAAACTTAAACATAACTCAATAAAAGTTTCCTTCTCTAAATATGTGCAAAATTTTCCCAACATTAAGCTCTTACTAGTTTCAATCTCCACATTTATATAGTGTTATTCTTTGGTTGACAAAGAAAACTTTTATTTTCTCAATTCATCATCTATGTTTAATATATTTTCAAGGGTGACCAACCCTTTAGGCAACTTATTTATCTTCAATTGCAAAATCTGGTCACCATACTACTGTAAGTGTTTATCTTGATTCCTTGAGGAGAATTTATCTTCCTCATGTAAGAACCTAAAAATATGACTATCATCTTCAAATACTTGCCAATTATCATGGTTTTCTAGGATAGAAGGCCTTATAATCACCTTGATTTATGATTAAACCTTTTCATTCTTTATGTCATCTAGGATACTGAATTATGACCCAATAGTATCTAACCTATATGTAGGCTTGTTCTTATTTCTTGATATGGCACAAATATTGAAAGCTTAAAAGTATTAAATTAAGTCCCATACTCTATTATTATAGGACCTAAGTGGTGGGTTCATGCATACATTAAGTCCTCTTACTTGGTAAACTACTAGTTCACTATCACCAAAGACTTGTAAGGTATTAACCTTCATCTTTCTTGCCCATTGTAGACCATGCACTGGTGCTTCATATTTAGCAACATTATTAGAAAAAAAAAACTAAAACTTAATAAAATATAAACACATTTTATTGGTTTGATAAATTAGCATCATTTTATCCCTAGTGCCATGTTTGTTCTTAGATCTGTCAAAATATAATTGTCATAGGCCATCACTAGGCTGATCATCTTTTATCAAAGTTAGAATTGGTGTATCATTTTCATGAAGGAAAAAGACACCAGGTCCTTATTCTTCAATTAAATTTTAGGTATCATGATCATGTAAATAAAACTCCCATTCATCAAGGAAAATATCTAGAACTCCATCTAGAGGTGAATCAATTTCCACCTTACTATTTTTTAATACCTTGTCTAAGATAACACAATTAGTGTTCACAATACTTGGCATATATGTATCCAAATGAAATATTGAAATAGGTTTAGAACATATTTTTACCTTGGTACCATAACTACTCTTTAACATCATATATGTCTAATAAATTGACAAATATCCTCTAATCTTTAAGATAAATCCCTTGATAGACACATGGCAAAAGAGAGAGGCAAGTCCACCCAACTACATCTTGTTGAATGGTAATATTGGGGCAAGAATTTAATGTAAAATTTAGATCCTTGATTATTCCTACTATTTTTTTTAGTGACCCATCTAATTTCAATACTCCTTTGGTATTTGGCTCATAGACAAGACCCAACTTGTCTGTAATTTTCTTAGGCCTGACAGTGCTACTAGCTTCACTATCTACCATATAATTGTGGACTAAGCAATCACTAACTATTAAAGAGAGATAAAATGGAGGGATTATATTTTATTTGACATTATTTTTGTCTACCTTTGTCATTTTATGTACCTATTTATCAATTTACTTAGTAGGTTGATCTAAATTAGCCAAGATAGCTCCTTGTTTCTCAACTAGTTCTTTAAATATCTTGAGAGTTAAAAGCTCTTGAATGAAAATGTTTTTTAAACCTAGAATGGCAAGGTAATCCCACATGATAATTATAACATTTTATTTCTTCATTTTATCTATTATGCTAAATGAGGCTCTAATAGCCTTTGGTTGTAACTTTTGAGCCATTGGATGTTCTCAAATTAGTTACATTTGGGGAAGCTTCCCTGCCTCTACATTCTAGTTATTATATGCTATAGGGATATTAGGTTG
The DNA here is from genome assembly GCA_037957365.1 of Torreya grandis. Taxonomy (NCBI): domain Eukaryota; kingdom Viridiplantae; phylum Streptophyta; class Pinopsida; order Cupressales; family Taxaceae; genus Torreya; species Torreya grandis. Next base: position 187,724 of record JARHVA010002626.1, read on the forward strand.
ATCCTTAAAACTTTTAGAAACAAAATTAGGAACACTAAAATCATTTATCACATCTTGAGCTTCCTCAATTGCTCTTCTTTTAGCTCTAGTTAGAGCTACAACTTGACCATTTTTGTTACTAGTTTCACCAATTTTATTGAATACAATATGATCATCCAATTGCTAATTCACATTGATGGCATTAGGCTACCCTTGAACTTATTAAGCCTCTCCTTGGAATGCCATATTAATTTATTGATACCGACTACTTTGAAAAGAGAAATTTTCTTATGTCATTTGTGACATAGTAATATCTTATGATATTAAGGCTTGGTTTTGAGTGTCATTTGCATTAAAATGTTGTCAACTTGAATATTGCATCAAGTTATTTTGAGGAACAATAAATTTTAAACTGGAAGGTATAATAGGATCAAGGGCTGCATATGTCTTAGTTTGGGTTATGGATCCTTGGTTTTGGTAAGGTTGCCTATTATCTTTGAAACCTTGATAAAGATGTCTTTGATTATTAAATGACTAATAAGTGTTCTATTTTTTATGTTAATATGGCCTACCTTGGTATTTTTTTCTCTTGAGTTGAACAATCTCATTCCCAAAAGCTTGTAGCATACTTTCTAGATATCCAATCTCACTAGCTTGATTAGAAGGGGCTATAACTTGGGATTTTAGAGATGTAATAGGAGCTATAGATGGAATATATGGAACTTGAAGAGGAATAATAGGTTGAAATTCTAGGAATATGGGTATTAAAGGCCTTAAATCAAGTTTCCTAGCTTGTATCAAGTTATTTTCTACTCTTATTTCAAGTTCATAGGAATTTGGCAAAGTATTACCACCCATGGACTGTATCATGACACTAATATCTAAATTTAGGGCCTTAAGGTAATACAAAAGTGCATACTCTAGGGATGGTCTAACCAATTAAAGGATCCTAGTCCCTGTCTTTTGGAATCTAATATTAAAATTAGACATAAACTCATGGGGGTACCTTTGTATAGTATTCAATTGTTCAACCAAAGATAAATGATCAAACTTGTCTTCAAATTACCTAGCTGAAGTTTCACCTAACTCATCCCAAGTATCTTTGTAGGTCAAAAGAAGATTCATATACCATTAGAGTGCTTTTCCTTTAAAGGAGGCAACAAGTAGTCTAATATCCACATTATATTGAACAACATTATGAATAGAACATAGGTTGGCAACATCTTTAATATGCTTCATAACATTAGTTTTATCCCATTCTCTTGAGAAGAAATGGATACTCTTTAATGAAAACATATGGGTGTCATAATATTGGTCTAAATTCAAGGGACTACCCCTATTAAATGGAACAAAAACATGATTCTTGATAACCATTTGGGAAAAAGGGATTTGGATTATGGGGATAATAGTTTGGACTAAACCAATAAGATGACTAGGAGGTGAAAATTTCTTTTGAGCATAAGGTCTGGTCTTATTGAATCTTACTTTTTGTAATAATTAGAAGGTATCTCAATAAATTCAAAAGGAATACCTTTACTTGATGACCTTATTATAACCTTTAGCATGAAAACATTATCTAAAAGATGTTGTGATCTCTACAACTTTAAGGATCTTCAAATTTTAATGATGTTATATGTCTCCTCCTTTTGTAATTTCTTATTCTCAATGTTCAAACTTTAATTAAACCAAGGAAATTTAATCCCGCTGGGTGTGCCAAAAATTTTGGTGTTTTAGATTTGCACCCTAGCTAAGAAGGGGATTATTCAGGTCCTCTTACTCAAATCTAGTCTAACATGGGACTAATCCTAGGTTGTGGGTATCCTAATAATGGATCAAACCTCTAGATAAGGTTGGATTAATTTTGGATCTATCACCTATACTAAACCTAAACTGGCACTTGCTTAGAAAAGGGAGAGAGATTTTAACAATAACTTATGAAAGTATGTAAAAAGAGGTGATGCATCAATTATTCAATCACTCAAACTCACATAGGACACACTATAGGATACATTCAAGATTACAAAAAATAACTCACATCATTATTTCACAAAAATCATGAATTAGCTATTAATCTAGCATGGGAGGGCAATTTTCCACTTCTAAACTAACTAAAAAACTATATATGTGCTTAGAATGACTTGTGAGGATTACCAAAGCAGATCATAAAGGTGAGAAAATTCAGACAGAGGTAAGGAAATCATACATTCACTTAACCAATCAATGAACTCCTACGACATACTTTAATTTATCTATAAAAGGAGGAATTTAATTTTTATTATATCAAATAGGTGCTATAGTACAAATCTCGATAGAGTTTAGTCATACCAAATAGAGGGATCAATTTTAAGGCTTAGAAGCTTATATTTATAGAAAAGGAAAAGAGAGAGATAGAGTTGTGTATTGAAATAGGCCCAATCACTTTCGATGGATTAACACCAATTCAAGGATGTTAAGTCATGATCTTATCAAGAAAGAATGTCCTCATAAAAGAATTGAATGCTCTATTGATCTTTATCTAACCACTAGGTCACCTTCTTGAGACTCCATGCCATCTTTTAATTTATCTTCTTATGAGGACAAAATATTCATACCTTGGAACTAATAGATCCATACTTATTCTACTTTAAATGATTATAAATATATATTTTGTCCTGGAAATGACCATGATAAAGGAAAATAAGCTTCCCCATAATCACATATTTTCCCTTGATAAAATATCTAAGAAAGGTCTCATATATAGATTGAAAACTAATGTCATTTATTAGTTTTCTTATAGCTTTTATGTCAATGAAATGAGACTTGCCAGGTGTCTGATCTCATTTTGACAACAATCACCAACCCTTTGATCTATATTAGGTCTTAAAAGACCCATATCACTTCTATTGAGCTTTAATGGTTGTGCTTGATCCTGTTAGTTCATTTTGGTTCAATCTTGGATCTTGTCTGAACTTGGTTCCTTGTATTTGCTCACCTTATCTAAAAAATGGCTCATTAACTTCCATCAAAAATATATTAGGCTTACCTTTTATTTATTTTTTATTGAAAACTAACTCAGATCATTGACCTGTTGACTTTGTTCTCACTCCATCGATCTTCCTTTATATAAATGAATTTTGATCATTGATTTCCATCTAGTCTAACACATTTGTTCTACTTGTCATTTATGTATTTGCTTTCTAGATCTACTAACTTCTTTAACCTCTGCCCATTATTGATCTAAATACATGATTAAACATATATTGTTGATTTTCCTAGACCCACTATCTTGTCAATTATCACTCGATGTTAGATCTTCTATTTGTTGAACATCGACCATTGATCTATAATGTTTGAAATTAAATGGATATTTTACATGGGTTTAAATTTACATCCATGTGAATGTCTTATTGACTTCTTGACCTTATGCATGTTATTAGATATTTGCTCAGATTGAATGTAGATATCGATCTTAGACCCATTTGAATACAAATGGTTATTTACCATGGCTTGAACTTTGAAATCTACATGCCTATTAATGGAATCCACACACCCATCACTGCATATTTGAAAACCAACAGTCATTTTATATGCTTGAATTTAACACTCGTGTAAATGTCCTAGCCTTATAAATTCAAACAACTATTTTCCATGGCTTGTTTTTGACACTTGTACACCTGTCATTACCCTACTAGATCAATTTACCTAAAACAAACAATTATGTAAGAGATTTTGCATTGGGCATTTGTCTTGAAATTATTTCCTCAAGCTTTATATTTTAGCCACTTTATTTGAAATAAAATAGGTCTTTGGGACTTGTATTTTAGATAATTTATCTAAAATAAATCAAGTATGTAGGGTTTTTATTGTAGATAATTTTCCCAAAAGAAATCAAAAAATTAGCTTTTTTGTATCAGACATTTTGTCTAAAATAATTTGGTCTTTGAGGAAATTGTTACGAAATAGATTTCCCAAAATAAATACTTATGCCATTTTAAAAGATCTAAAAGAATTTATACTTAGCAAAAATAAAAGCCTAAAAGATTTTTGACAAGTGAGGACTTATCCAAAAAAGGGTTTTGCACTTAGCCTTTTTAAAGCTTGTAAGCTCTTCTGAACTTGTGCTTGAACTTGAATGCTCAAATGACTTTTCAATTCTTGTGAAAATTGTCCCTAAACTTTGATCTACTTGGTTTCACCATGAAACCTACTCAAGAACCTTCTCTTTGCTATGCAGACCTATCCCTCAAATATTGATTAAAAAATAGACTTTAAGTAAACTTAATGTGTTTCAAAATATTTGCAATCTATATGTGATCCTTGGACCATTCATTCCATCCATAAATTTATTTAATCCTTGTTCCATACTTGATCTTTAGGATATTGTATAAAATTTAGGCAAGTTTGCTATGTAGGCCAAAAATTGGCTAACAATTCCATCTTTTGAAATGAAAATGACCTTGCCTTCATGATCAAATGAAATGCAACCTTTATTTTTATCAATCATTACTCCTATTTATGTTAACAACACTCCTCCAAGGATAAAATTATGTGCATTTTGATTTGAAATAACTCTAAAATTAAGATAACACTCTTTTGAATAAAATTATATTTTTAACTTAATTGATCTCATACGTGTTGTAGATGCATTAGTTTTATCTAAATGTTGAATCTTATATCCAAGATATATAATAAATGACATAGAACAAAAGTTTATTTCATGATAGTCCATAACTTTGACAGCAATAAATTTCTTGCCATCTATGTGAGTAGTGATAGTGAAAGACTCTTTATATGAGAAAAGACTTGTAATTGCCTCCTTTGGAACCATACTTGTGACATTAATTTTTGTAGGTATCTCTTGATTTTTGAAATCTTTTGTTATAAATCCTTTCTTAAATATATTGTCTTACTTAGGTTGGACTTGTTTTTAAAACTTCTATTCTTTCTCTTTCTATAACATTACCTTTATGATAGATTCATTTTATAATTTCTATTTTTCATCTTTCTCATTTTGTAATCTTGTTTGCTCTAATTTTTCCTCTTGAACATTTTTTTACTCTAAGTTGTCTTTTTGTATCCATAATTTCTCTTCTTACACTTATATTTTAGTAGATGATATCATAATTTGAGTGGGTTGCTTCAATGATGTATCTATTATTGAATCACCACTCTCAATTATCTTTTGTATTTTATCTTTCAAAGCTAAACAATTATTTGTATGATGCCCATGCATTCTATGATATGCACAGTAGTATGTTGATCTCCTTAGAGAATGTATATGAGGTAGTTTGATCAACTTGTCTTGAAGCATTTATCCTAAAATCTCACTTGAACTTTTACTAATATTTTGTATAGTTTTTAAAGCATTAGTTGTAGATGTTTTTTTTTTAAGCTTCCAATTTTGATATACAGTCTTGTTAAGCATAAAATTGCTAGATAAAGATACAAATGCATGATAACACTAACATATTTTGAATTATTTAAATATGTGAGTTGACTTTCCAATGATGTGTTCTTTAAATGAAAATAATTATTTTTATTATTTAAATCTTCTATTATCCTTTCCATTGTGACTATTTTATCTTGAAGGGATTCACAAGCACAAACTCTAGGTAGTTCTGACTGGATATGCATACAAACACCATCAAGAGTATATGTGGGAGATGGATGGGGGTGAGGAAGGAAATGTTTGTTACCTTAATTTATCACTATAGGGTGGACTACCTTACCTCTTAGGATAGTGATAAATACATTTGACTATAGGGAAAGTAACTAACACCATCTTCAGGAGGGTCAATAGAAGCTAGCATAGACATAGAAGGTGTATTATGAATAAGTGTCCTTAATTTTATCATATATTAATGTTATCCAATTTATTACATGATAATGAAAAACATTGAATATTTATAACTGACACCATGCAATTTGAATCACTATTGTTTGAATTAAAAAGTATATACCAATAGTAATACGTATAGACATTATATGGTGTGCATAGTAAAGAACCTACCACTGCAAGAGATATGTTAGGTATTTTTTAAATTTTAAATAAAGTTTTGATAAAAATAATTAAATAAACTAAACCCATAAATTAATTTTAAAATAGGCACACCATTCATTTTTTAAGCTAAATTTACTAAAATAAAAAATTACAAAATCTAAAAAAATCATATAATATTTTGGCCAATAAAAATAAATTTATTATTTTATCAATATGAATATCAAAAATCTCTTGATAATTTTTAAAATAGATCCATTATGGATTATATGTATGAATTGAATAAGGAAAGATAAGCCACAAGCTTTACAAACTAAAACCCTAATAGAAAAATGATGGTGAAACCTTAGGGAAAAGAATAAAACTTTTAATTTGTATAAAGGGAAAGGGGAAATCAGAGATCATATATGAAACCCTAAAAAAAATATGAAATATTATAAATAAGTTTATAACCCTAATGGAAATCTAGGGTTTGGAAATACTCAAACAAAAACATGGGTTCACAAATATGTTTATCAAAACTTGGGAAATAAGGAAATACATTTATATCCTAATTATGACAAACTTGTAAGTAAAAACATAATGTATAAAATATTCATAAATCAATTCTTTATATTTTGGAACTTACTAAACTAAAAAATATGATAAAAGGGGAAAGAACAAAGAAGAATGACTTGGCTAGAAATTAGATGATGCAGGATTGAGGTTAAGACTATAGGATTTTACTATGTGAGATGATTTTGAACCAATAATAGGGATTCCTTTGATCTCTAGATGAGGTTTTGTTAATAAAACAAGGCCATATTGAATTTTAGTTTGTAGGGAGTGTCAATGTCTGGAAGGGTTTTTGCCCTTTGTGTGAATCTAGGTCTATACACTATTGCTATTGGTCATGTGTATGTGTTATGTGATGCTTGATTCATCATGAAAGCTAATGTATACCTTTTTATTCACTTATAACCCTATATAAATAGATAATGAGGAATAAACATAATAAATGGTAAATGGGTTAGTGGTTAAAGTTGTGCTTGACTACTTACCGTGTTGAGCGCTACTTACATCCAATACTCCAAAAAAGGGATCAAAATATATTTATTTATCCCATGATATGGTGGTGTGTGTAAAATAATGGTGTAGTTCTAGATGTTAGTGTAATATTGGTGTAATTATACACTTTGACAATTAATTATGACCTTTGAGGTGTATTTAGACTCAACTCAAGGCTAATAGGGTTATGTGTACTCAAAATTGGGAAGAATATATGCTTTCTTCTCAATGTGAAATTATATGTTTTAATTTTTTCCTTCATGTTAGCCTCTAGTGAGAAAATGGTTAGAAAATGTGGATTTATAGTGGTCTCTTTGAAAATTTATCAAAAGGGTCTTGTTAACATGTGACATGACCTAATTAATGAATTTAAATTTGATAAAATATTTATTATTTGGTAGGAGGATGCAACCAATGAATTCAAATGTTATCAGTAGACATGATAGTTTTAAAGAAGTGTCCTTGTCTAAGGAGAAGAGATAGCTAAACTAGAAGTGTAGATCAATTTGATAGTGAGTTTAGACTACTTGGAATGGTGAATAACAATATTTAGAATCAAAATTTTCTTAGAGATATGGATCATACACTTAAAAATAGAGGCATAACAGCTTAGATCCATGGGATTAGGCATTATCTAAGTGTGTAAAAGGATTGGTCACAATTGTATTATTTTATAAATGAATGTTAATTTTAGTGACTATATATAATTAATATTTACAAGTATTATAATGTTTCAAAACAACCTAAGCTAAAATATTACATTCATATTACAAGTTGTTCAAAATTCTAAGAATCCATAAGCTCCAAAATATACCACAAGGCCAAGGTAAAGAGGGGCTCACCTCCCATCCTATTTTTATCATCATGTGACTTCCCTAGACATCTCAAGCCAAGGACTCCCAACTCTAATCATGTGTACTACCATTCAAATATAGGGTAAGGCATTGAGTGGGTAAGGAAAAAGTGGAAAGCATGGTTATATGACTTGACCTATCATTATTCTTTACATGAAAGGCTCACACTAACACATAATCAAGAACATAGATTCTATTTAAAAATGAAGTCTCAAGCACTTTATAATACATGAAAAATACAAGATTTTACAATTTAAATAATTCTCATGAATCACTCATTGAGAATGAGTATTACTTATCCCTACGCAATGGGGTGGGATAAGAAGATCTTTGGATTACCTCCCCTTTCCCAAACCCTTCTCTCTTGCCATGAAATGACTTTGGAAAATTTTAGTTTCCTATTTTCCAAACCCCATGTAATAAACTCATGTATGAATATTTTAAGACATGGTTCCCATGTCTAAACCCTACCAAATTAAGACAAGTAATAAGCACACAAGTTATACCTATTTAGGTAGCATAACCTTATAGTTTAAAGTCAATAAAATGGTTGTCAAAACATCAATTATAATTAGATGGATTGGTTATATACATACCCAAAAATGGATAAAATAAACATAGTGGACATAATCCCAACAATGGATTACAATCAAATAAGAAGGCCCAAACCAAATGGCCATGCATCCCTTTGAAAACAATCAAACAAGAAAGGAAAGAGAGGATTTATGACAAAGGTTAACATACTTTCATGATGAAGCCTATCTTGGCTCCTCTACTTGTTCTTAATCAATCATTCCTCCTAAGAGTGATTTGATACAAGCAATACTTATTTACTCTAAGATTTTTCCTCCTCCTCAAGCTCAAGCTCATCTTCTCCAAGATGGAAATAATAATCAAAAAAAAAATGCAAAAGAGTTTCTTCCTTCTTAAGTATATATAAATCCCTCAATCCTTGGCTAATGGAAAAGTAAATCTTATCCCTTCCCATAAATTTGCCTCTTATAAAATTCTTCTCAAGAAATAACTCATTCAACACACCCATGTGGGAAGTAAGACCTTCACACTCCTTATTAATTACCTCACATCCCCATGCCATAAATGGGCACATCAGTTGCCCCAAATATATTATTTAGCTCTCAAAAGGACTCACATTCATCCTTATTAGTTAAAAGCCTCTAAAATCAACACAAAATTATTAGATGGTGGAGTTTGATCTTATTATAATGCCCATTTCCTGATAGGGGCTTCCCCCTAAGAAAAATTTTGTGAAAAATGTATTATAAAATATTGTAATTTCATAGTAAATCTGGACCATTCACTATTAGGTCATATATCTAATCGTAGAAATTATGTTAGTACATTTTTTCCCTAATATCTAACCCTCCTTTTGATATGAAGGCATTGTAATCATGATGGCACATTATGTGTGAGTGAAGAGAATATTAAAGTGGATGTATTTCAATATTATCCCTTCATTTATTGTACTGAATAAGATAAGAATTGGTTGTTTCTATGTGGATGTAGCCCATTTTGGGTGAACCATGTTAAATCTATGTTTCTCTTATGTTGTCTTTTCTACATTTTATTTTCATTTTTATTTCATTAATATTTATGTACATTCTATATTCCTAACAAAAATATCATACAATCACTTTATGTCACCCTCCAAAGTTGGATTTTTAATTCCATTCAATTTTTAAAAGTGGTGATAATAATTTATCTCCCATTTCAACCTTATGACCTTCTAGAGGTTTCAACAAATATCAAGGTATGGGTAAAGAGGTAAATAATATTATTATATATTTTATACTTTCCAAAAGTAAAATGTTGACTATAACACATTATTAATAGGGAATGAGCTAAGTATCACTAGGAATATAACACATCTAGTGGATGGTATAATCCATGATTAATGTATTCCATGATCCCTCACTTGGCCATCTATGATCCTACACATCATTGCACACATATATTATTTTATCCTATGATATCCAAAGAAACTAAACTTTAAACAATTTCAAGTAACATGTGTAAACATGCATGGTATATATAAAAAACATAGTAAGAATAATATTACCATTGTAATCATCATTGGTTAACATACACGTGTCAACCATCCAAGCATCAATATAATCAATCACATGTTAAATAAGTAACATCTCTACTAGTAAGACAATATAATTTACATTTCAATGAACAAATGAAATCATCTATCACCAGTATCTGAATCACACTCAAGTAAGAAAAATTATACAACATCAAGTGTAGAACTCACTATCTCAGTAGTAATGTGATAATCACATAATCAACATAACATCAAGCATCTCATGTCTTAATAATATAAGTAATGCATCATATCAGGACTTGTGTAGAATAATAACAAGGTCTCATAGAACTATAACTATGAAAATTGGGGCCTCGCATCTAGAAAATAATGGTAATCTAATTAGGATGATAAATTATTTAGACATAGACTATGGAGATCCTATATGTAAATGATAACAAATCATGAAGGTCAAGATCACAAATAAGTGAATGGATGGGAGAGAATGTAAGTAATATTCATGTGTATCCATAAGTCATATATACTAATGATTGCTCAAAATTGGCATTGTTAAGTGTCAATTACCAAATTTATTTATCTATAAATTCCCACGTTTTAGTCTAATATTGAAAATTATAGATTAAAAGGATAAATTAAAAAATTGGTACCTAAGTGTCATTGAATTTGGTGTCTTTAAGTATGTCTTGAATATTTAACTTAATCTATATAAACATACAATAAAACATATAGAAATTAGTGTCCACTTATAATATGTTTATTTCATGATATAAACACTTTTGAAGCTAGAGCTATGAACCAAACAACTGAGGGTTTTGATAACTAAACCCACAACTAGGGAGAGGTTTTTACATGATGGTCCCATAAACAAACATTAAAGGCATAACGAGAGGGTTTTAATGATCCCACCTCCATACCAAGTATATAAAGAGGGTTTGGAGGCACCTCAAACCTTACAAAGCATAGCTAGAGGGTTTTAAGGCTCCCATAACCATAACCAACATAAAAAAAAGGTTTGGAGGTTCCCACAACCTTGAAAAATAAGAGGGTTTTAAGGATCCCACAATCATAACATGAGGATTTTAAAGTTCCCATAACCTTAGTAAAACCATGAATATTACAAATTAATGAGACTCTAAGATCTTACACCCTTCGATATAAGTTTCTTGAAGCTTACATTATAGAACAAGAGCCCACCAAGAGTAGAAGGGCTTTTTCCCTCGGCGCTTTTGCATGACCTCCATCCAGCTAAGACACAACAAGTAGGATTTTCCTCCCACTAAAACCATCAAGGTATATTCCTCTATCATCCACTCTAATATAATAATTTTTGGTTAGGTTTCCTATATCCACACTAAACAAAACCAACTGAAGCTAAGAATGGTCTTCCATAGATATGATCTTCAGCATATTTTTTGCAAATCCTCTGTATAGGGCATAGCTAGAGAGTTTTAAGGCTTCCACAACCATAACAAGCATGAGAGGGTTTAGAGGATCCCACAACCTATGAAAAATAGAAGATAAAGGGGTTTTATGGATCCTATAACCATAACACAAGGGTTTTGAAGGTTCCCAAAACCTTTATACAACCAAAGATGTATCAAAGTAATGAGATTCAAAAAAATTAAATCCCTTCAAAAGGACTTCCCTTTGACTTTGCAGAATAAGAGTCCACTGAGAGCAGAAGGTTTCTTCCACCCAAAACTTCCACACATCCATTACCTAATATGTGAGATTTTCCTTCCATTGAATTTAATAATGGATAAAATGCAAAAAGGACCTAACCATATCATCCTTATCAAGTTTTCCATGGTGGAAACACAATGGAGTTTTTTATCCATGTATGAACAATAACCTTATAATCTTGGGCAAATCCCATAACCCAGAAGAGACAAGGGAAAAATATTCTATCATCCACTCTAGTAAGGTAAATTTTGATTTGGTTTCCTCTATCTACCATGATCAAAACTAAGCAAGACTAGAAACCATCCCCCATAGGTCAGGCCTCCATCAAGATTTTCACCCATCCTTCATAGACCCTCTGTATAGAAAGTGACCATATTAATCTCTCAAAGAGACCACCACCCATGAAAAGGTCTCACCACTCTCATATCTAACTCTATAAATCTTTGTGAGGAATTTTATATCTTCTTCATTTTCCTTTATACCCAAGTTTTTAATACCCATGAGTATTTCCAATCGATTTAAATCTATTTGGGTAACAACATCATAGATTCTTATGATGTCATAGGGATCCATTCCTTCCAAATATTCTATATCATCAATCCCTGTAACCTTCAATTCATTTCCCAATCGAGCCCTCAGCATTATAGTAACCACTTGGTACATGGTATAAAATAAATGAAACCTTATAAATTTACCAAACTTACTCCCTTTCCCAATGGGAGGGGGATAAAAATAAATATCCCATTAACTATATGAAATAGGCTCCCATAAGATAAATCCAAGATAAAACATAAGATTAAAAGGAAGATAAGCACACCCAACCCTTGAAATTGTATTCTCTAAACTTTTGCCAATATTTTATCTTTCCTAGCACAGTTGAAATCTTATAGACCTATCATAGGGAGATAACAGGACTTCTGCTCTAGTTTTCTTTACTAGATAGCACCTGAAAACTTCCTTCTACCAATATTTAGATCTAATTCTTTTCCACCCATCAAGACATTCAATATTTTGGTGGGCAGCATTGATGAGAATTATAACCTCTAGTCCTCTTAGATTTGGGTCATCTTCTTCTTCTCCTTAAACCTAACAAACATCTTGCCCACATTCTATTTTAAATAACCTCCTCTAGCTATAGGAATATAACCACCTTTATATTGTGGGTCATCCATCAGTCCATTTTATAGGTTTGTTATTTATCCTTAGTGTTTCTTACACTCAATTTTTTCCATAGGACTCCATCTAGAATCTTTTGCTCCATTATATAGCACCCATTAGTCTTCCACTCTGAATCTCTCCCACTTAATGGGCCATTCAAACTTTTGGGGGATGCCATTGATGGAATGGATAACCAATAATTTTCCCAGATATGGTTCATCTTCATCTCCTCCTTCCCCTTTCTTTCCTTCCCACCCATGCCCTATTTGAAGAATCCTCCTTTTTCTCCTTCCACTCCTTTCACTATTGTCCATGCCCATATTGGTTTTCTAGTCTTGCCACTCAAATTGAAATTTAAAATGTTGAGGGTCTTTCACTCCTTCCACTTATGCTTATTTTTTTAAGTCATTTTATGTGTCCACTTATAATATAAAATATGAAGTAATGTAAATTATTAAAATATTTGATATTACAAAAGAAATGAATGAATGCACTTATAGGTATGCAAACCAAATTTCCCTCTAAAGTGATTGGAGAATGGGTTGATTATGTCTCAAGGATATTCTAATGCTAAAACCATGGATTTTGAATGTAAATTCCTCAACCCTCATTGAAGATGGATAAGTTCTTAGAATTTAAGGTATGTAAAACTTAAACTACATTACTCATTATAATTTTTATAAGAATGGAAAGTAAAACAAGTTATGATACATCTAAGAATTATGAACCAACCATTGCAAATAGATTTTAGATTTAATCTATGTATGTTTGAGTATATATGAGTAAATTTGATAAAATTTGAGCATATATAATTAAATTTGAGAATATCTAACTAAATTTGATTATGTTTGAGTAAATCTAAGCATATTTGAGTAGATTTGAGTATATCTATGTAATTGTGTATGGAATGACATAATGTATCACTCAATTTGATAATATATGAATTTTTAGTCATATAACCTATGTCATAATGTCACATTATCTATTATATATCACTTATAATCATGTATAATGTCTCACATGTGCCCCACATATTCCCCATAAATTCCCCAAATCTATATCAATCATGTCCCACTCTGTGTCAATATGAGCCTATCCAAATAATTTTTTCTCCATTAGAATCAATTTGTTCCAATCTAAATCATGCAAATTGACCCAAAATGTGAAAAAATTATTTGTGAAGACCTAATTTTATGTGATAATCCCAATATGTGTGATCCATTTTAAGGTGAAGTATAAATCTTATAAATCACTCATCTTGAAATATAATAGCTATACACATCATGTTATATATGAAAAAATGTGAGCATGTGTTAATATGATAGATTGTGTCATTATAGAAAGATTTGATCATTAAATAATATATGAAATATGTATCCCAAGGAATGCAAGGGTCATGTCAAGTAAATATATCAATGAGGCACATAGTCATAGTCATCATAATAATGATCATAGGAGCACTAAGTAATCATAAGGCACACACAAATAGTGGTGTATTAATAAAATCATCATCAACAATATCATGCTCATCAAATGTGATAGTAGGTTTATGTACTCATTTACTCTAAAGTGTAATAATAATAATGTCTATAGGATGTTCCCCCTCAATCCTAGAATAATAATAACTTAGAGGAGGGTGTGTATTGTAAATCATATGCACCTCAGACTTAGTGTTGCTCTTATATTCTCAAATTCACATTTCATTAGGTTGTATCCTTTAATATATTGTAGATATATGAATACCATTGACTTTGATAATGTTTTTATCCACAAAATATTGTATATTATATCACAAAATAATGCACTTTTTAATTGAATACCCTACACATATATGATAATCATAGTATGCATTAACATTGAATCCCTTAGAATGTTCCCTATTCATATCAACCACTTATTGGTGAGGGAGAGATATTAGATTACACTAAAGTAACTTATATAAATTCTTATGAGGAGGTTTAGGTAATTATGTAATCTTCCTCCTTTGATTATTTAATAGGATAGACTAATTAATAGGTTTTGAAGCGCATTAACTAAATTTTACCTCATTGTTTGTATCATTTATTTGAATTTAATTGTTGATTTACTCTAAAATTTTGCACCATAAATAGTTGGAAGATTAGACCCATACTTTAGATTATTCATAGTAGGAGTTTAAATTCATGATCCTTAATCAAATGGCATAATTCATCAAGATAATGATAGTGATTAAACATAATAGATCCATGTTATAGAGAAATCAAACTTTGATTGAGTATATCATACAACTCATTATCATCCATAAGATTTATCAGCTTAGAGAGCATAGTCTTGTAATGAAGCACATATCCCTTATAGGTTCATTGGGTCCTTGTTTTAGTTTTTTAATATGAGCATAAGACATCTTCTCATTGATGCTGATTGAAAAGTGTACTAAAAATTGATTAGTCAAAGGATTTAAGGCATGCACCAATAGAGAGGTAGGTCATAGAACCATCACAAAACATAATCCTTAAGACTATACAAAAACAAATTAGTCAATAACTTATCATTGGATGCATAGTCCAAACATGTGTGAAAAGCTTAACGGTGTTATTCTAAATCACCCTTACCATCATAAAATGTAATATTAGGTGCCACAAATCCTATATTTAAGAGATAAGATAAAATATCAAAGGCCAATGGATTATATAGTAACATGTGAGAATTAGTGGTATGCCCCACTCTAATTGAATTTTATTCTAATTGAGAAACTTTAGCTTGCAGATCAATGATAGATTACAAAAGTATATGAGGTGCAGGAATAAAAAATTATGTATTAATGGATGGTGTCACATGATTGTCCATCCTAAGAGGTATAAAATTATGTTTTGTATGGATAATAATAAGCATTTGAGTAAAGTCTTGTGTTTCCCCTAGACCATGGGTAGGCATCACATGTGTAAGCGTCGATTTAAACTTAGGGATAAAAATGATGATAATAGTGGTATGAACATATACTATATAATTTATACCTCTAAAAGGTAAAATAATATAATTAAAAGGCTCATCATGTTGTTCCTTAGATGTGACAATTTTAGCATTCTATTTTATTTCATTTATAGTTACATGTAATAATGCATCAAATAAGTGTGAATTCATTTTAAGATATTGAATTGATTTCCATAAATCTACATCATCATATATACCAAGAAAACTAGGGTAATAATTTCCACTATTAGCATCCACATCAATCATGTTTTCCATTTCGACTATGTGATAAGGAGGAAATAAAAATTAGATCTAAAACCCTAATGAAAAATGTGAAACCTTGATAAGTTAGGATGAAAATCTAAATGAAATTAATTTTTTCTAAGCTATAATGAATAAAAGGTTCATGAAAATGTTTTATCTTATTTTGTATTTAGGTTATCTAAACAAGCTAAAACCTTTGAATATTCATATTGTATAAAATATGTCTAAATAACATAGATCTGAATGTAAAAGGTAGAATAAAATTGATTTATTACACTTGTTATTTATAGAAATGAATAATAGGATAGGGTACTTGGATTGTTTCTATTATGTTATTATATATGATAGTGTACAGTCATCATAAATGCTCTAAAATGGGTATATGGTCATTTATATCAAGAAGTTAATTGTTAGAATATACATGGATAGATTTGGTAATGCTCAAATTTTGTGGTAACCAAATATATTGGTTGGAATTATCTTCTAAGTTTTTATTAATCTATTCTACCATATATCATTATCCTTATCTATAAATATGTTTTTTGTGTGATTTTAGAGGTTTGGTTTTGTGCACTAATCCATATTTGTCTTCTTTCACCTTGAAACACTAGCTCCACATTCAACACTTTCTTCATTTGTAAAAAGGGGTTAGACAAGATGTGTTGGAAAATACCAACCATCCTTTACTGAGTGGTTATGTATTACCTACATTATAATATTTTGAAGAGGGATTAAACTACACATAGTTCTCCCACCTATCTATGTGTATGATCAGATATGCTAGAATGTATGAAACGTATGTGGCTTTCAATATTTGATAACTTATGATTTTGACCTTATAGTAGTATTCAGGCTTAGCTTAGTGGTTGTTATTTTTAGGGGTTTTTATATTTGAATTATTTAGGATAATAATTCAAGGATGTGTAGATGTATTCCTTAATGTGCAAGTATATTTTGAAGTGAGTGTTATATGTTTGTTAGATAAAAATAGACTTAGGCTTGATGTGTATATATATGAGACTCTTTGGGTAATATCCATTTATAACCAACATGTAAAACATGTGAGCCAACCCAAGGGAAGGGTTTTAATTTAAAAAATAACTTCTTGGATAATATTGTACACTTCTAACAAAGTCAAATGTTATTGGTAATCAATATCATCTAACTACTACCAAAATTGTTTAGGATGAAGCACACAATGATCTAGAGAATAATGATAATATGATTAGGATGATAAACTATTTTGGTGTAGACTAGGAATATTCCATTTGCAATGATGAAATTGAGAAGGTTAAATCTATAAGTAAATAAATAGTTAATAAACAATTTGAACATGAGTCATATGTGTAGGCACAAATCATATATATATATATATATATATATATATATATATATATATATATATATATATATATATATAATATTGTTCAAAATTCATAAATAATATATGTTAAAGATTGGTAAAATTTCATAAATCATGTATGTTAAAAATTGGTCAAAATTAACATTATCAAATGTCTAATACCAAATTTATATGTCTATAATCAATCACCCAAACTTACATCAATAAAACATCTTTAATGTTACAAATTATAAATATAATAAACAAAACCTTAGCATTTTATAATATGAATTTAAATAAAATATAGTGATTTCTAACCCCATTTATTTCAAAAATATTTTTAGGAAATAAAAAATAGTACTCCAGCTATAAATATATGTCCAACAAACAATAATATGTTAATTTCCTTAATTTAAAAGGCCCTAAATGCATGCAAATGAAGTAGACCTAAAAGTGGAAGTGAAAATAGTTTTTAAATAAATTCATGATATGATGAAGAGTGAAAGGCAACAAATATAGCTTCTATAAGACTTGGAAAGACTGAAGAAAACAAAAATTCTAATGAAAGAATCATCTAGTCCAAAAATGAAAGCTAAATGAATATAAGGAGAAAATAATTAATTTCCCTTGGAAAACATAATCCTAAACATTTTTGGAGGAAATCACAATGAAAGAGAAAATAAATAGAGAAAAATATTATATATACCCAATTGTTATAGTATGCAAAGATACTCTATGAAAGAGTTAAAGATAAAGATAACCCTCTAGTAATCAACACAACAACCGAGCTTTTTTCTATGAAGTATATCACTAAAGGCATAAAGAGACTAGCAAGGGGTAAGGCATAAGACATATATGGGTGATAATCTAAATGTCTAAAGTGGGTATTAGAAACCCTTACACCACACATCAAAAGCATATTTGATGTCATCATTCAAGAAGGCTTTTTGATAGATTAGACAACTAGTGTCATTATCCCTCTCTATAAAAGTGGGGATATCAATAATCCATCCAATTAATGAACTATCATGGTGAATAACTTCCTTTTAAAGATATTTGGTAGCATTATATATTGTATAATTAGTATTTTGGTAGATAAATAGGGTAAAATATCAAAAGGGAAAGCAAGGTTTAGGTCAAAACAATCCACTATTTGTCACTGCATCACACTTAGACACTTGATTGAAAAAGTATGGGATACGTAGGGAGAAGAAGCTTTTTGTTGATTTTTTAAATTTAAAAAATTGTTTTATATGGTCTCTAAAGGTAAAATTTGGATTATAATGGAGGAACTTGGAGTTCCAGATGAATATAAAGTGCAGTACGTTGACTCTTTGCACAAATTAGGGCCAAAATCAAAACAAGTGAAGGTATGTCAAAATGTTTTGGAAGTGACATTAGAGTTAAACAAGGATTTCCTCTATCTATAACCTTGTTTTTAATATACATCAATAAACTATAGGAGTGGATAAAAAAATTGGAGGATGGGAAATACACCTAGCTAATTATGTTGTAAAGTTAATTTTATATGTAGATGATCTTATTCTAATTTCAAAAACAACCTATTATTTGAGAGAACATTTAAAATTTGTATATCTCTTTTTCCAAGAGGTTTGTTTTAATGTAAGAGAACACTAGTAAGACAAAATTTATGATCTTTTCTCTACATATAAAAAAGAAACAAATTGAGTTCCTTTTTGAAAGAAATCCATTGTAAATAGAGTAAGAATACAAATATCTTGGGCTTGACTTTCACAAGCTTAATTGGGAGACCTGTAGGGTAAAAATAATTTAATGAGGATGGAAGGCCTTATACTCACTACTAAATATATGTAATAATGCATAATTATGGGATTAGAAGACCAAGATAACCTTGTTCAACCTACTTATTGCACAAGTGGTCCTATAAGAATGCAAAGTTTGGGGAAAAAATATGTCTAACCTAAATTGGAAACAAATAGAGAGAACCCAAAAGCATTAATCATAAGCAACCTCAAATTCAAATCCTCAATTCCAAATGAGATTCTATTATCTTAAACATGTACCTTTCCATTAGAAGCATCAGCAATGACCCAAACATTAAGTTATTTAAAAAAGACACAAAGTATGGAGAATCATCGATGGCCCAAAATGGTAATAGAAGCAGAGATAAGTAGAATAAAAACAAGTGGATAAAATTATAATCATATAAAATGAAATTTAATGTAATATGTGTCACTTGAGACCACCCTATCCTTAGCTTAGCCCTATACCTATCTTAGGGCCTCTTTTGATCATTTTTTAGTTTATATACACATTTATCCCATGCCCAAATATACCAAAATCCATTGTAAGCCATCACCTAGCCATCCCAACTCCTTTATCACATGTGCCATCCACCTAGACAATAGCATGGCTCCTTTGGTCTATAGTAGAGTGAACTATTAGTAAATGGGGTAATGTTATTGACCTTTATCTTCATTTGCCCCAATGGATATATTTACACTCCATGAAGCATATTAGGATTGGCCTAGACTCATTCCATGTCTTCACTATTATGAAAACACTATATAAAGACCACTCTCATTCATTTATCCCTTATATGGCAATTCTCATGAATAAGCTCAAAAATAGTTGTGCAAATTAAGGTTATTAATCCTTGTTTACCCCTATTTTTGCATACATCCATTTATAGTATCTTAGATCTTAGTTTTAATTAGATTTATAGTTTCAAGTCACACTTAAAGCATTCAAATTACCATTCATACTCAGGCATACTAGCATCACTCTCACTTGCACCAACACTTGCAACCCAAATTCCTTAGGTTTGAGATTATACCATGGAGAAAGGACCATTTACAACTTCTCTAATTGATCCTTCACATCTTGATTATGTGGAATTTATTGATAATACATCAGAACATGAGAAATATAATCAAGATCATAGTGATACATTAAAGGGGACTCATGACACACTTCCCCATTCCATAATGATAATCTTATAATCAATAAGGATGGGATTTTACAATTTTTTAGAGATAGACTTTAGGAGAAACCCCATGATCATACACATATTTTGTAAGCTATATTATAATTAAAGAACATGTACACACCTTAATTTGGTTAAGTAACCATAAGTATTATGTCTTTTATTTCTCTTTCACGGGAAGGTCTTAGTGATGAATGTGAGTCTTGTTTATGTGGACATTTTTGGTATTTTGATATTTATTATGACTTGTTTTCCCTACTTATTTCACCCTCAATGGTCTTATTTCTTCATATACCATTCATAGGGGGACCTTGGCATGTTTTGCACAATCTTCACCCATTTTAATGTTCCCTAGACACTAGCATGGTCTTGGACATTAACATAGTGTGCTAGTCTCCAATTCAGTACTAGTGTCCAATAGTCACTTTTTTAATGTGTTTTAGGTCCTAACCTTTCCTTGATCCTTCTCTTATGATTTTGATTTTCTCTTATGTCTTGTCAGCTAAAAAATAAGGGTATTAAATTCAAATCAAAGTTTCTTCTATATAAATAACTTCATAAGGTATTTTACATCTAACACTTATTATTTTGGCACATAATTACATAAAATCAGTCAATAGTATAACTAAACACATAACATGTTACTCAAAAACACACATATACTTGCATGATTTATCAAATAAGGGCTTAAGAAAAATTCATTCTATCATACCATGTATGTTAATTATGCACATTCCCTAAATGTGAACTATATATGATCTGAGACCTGTATCATTGGGGTTAATGTAGGCAATGGTCAAGACAATAGGGCTTCTATATTGCATGATCGTAACATATAACAACCCAATTTTTTTCTTCTTTTTGCATTTTAATCTTATTATTGTTTCATGTGTATAGGTGTTCATTAGGTTTTGGAAAATATTCAACCAAAGATTGACATAGACTAATGATCAAAATCTCAAAATTTTCCTAAAAGACTTTGAAACCCTCTCACAGTATCCTTATAAATCTCATGTAATTTTTCCACCAAGAGACACTAGTGTGTCACCTTGGACACTAGCACAGTGTGTTACTATCCTCCTAACCATGATACTATCTAAAGTAAGTTTTCAACCCTAGTTATAAAATGAAGGACTCTTGACTAATATCCAAGCCTGTTACAACCTTCTTGACATTTGGCAATATATGTTTCACTCCAGATAATTCAATTTTCTCATTATGCATACATCTTGAGTAAATTAGTATGATATATATATTTAAAATATTTGTCTTAATGTATCCTCCATACCTAACCCCTTTAAAAACCTAATATTTACATGTCTAAGTCATAAATAGTTAAAACATTTGTCGAACCTTTCCTTCAAATATTACTAAAACCCTAGTTCCATCTTAGATTTTACCTTATCCATTTTTGTGTGATAAATTAGGGTTTATAAAATTCTAATTTTTTCCTAATTTTTACACAACCTAACTGATCCAAACCAGTCCTCTAAATAGTTTCATTAATTTAATATACTTTAAATTTTATCTACAAAACCCTAAAAAACACTAGATTTGCATACTAGGTCCCTATACATCCAAATATTGGCCCTTAGTGTTTCAAATAAAATTCTAATTTTTCCATACATTCAACTAAATATTTAACATATTTGCAAATATACCTATGTTAGATTACATTCTACCTATTATTTGATTATTTTTCTTTGTTTACATTCTCTTTTTTGGTAAGTTTAAAATGGCATCCAAGAAGCCTCTTACCCCACACCTAGTTGATGAATTTCAAAACTTTTCTCATAATTAAAAGGAATGAATGGAAAAAATTTAAAAATTTTCACATTAGCACATGATATTAATTTCATTTATAATGATGATGATTATGATTATTATTATTTTAATGATGGATATGATGATTACTATGAGCATGATAATGGAAGTGTTTATGAAGATAGATTAGATGCATCTTCTTATCTTTCCTCTCTCTCTCTTCTCCTACTTCTCAAAATCAAACTAACAACATAATTCCAAAATAAACTCTTGTTGGTAATTCTTTATTCCAATGTAATCCTAGATTTTCAAACACTTTTACTACCTCTTTATTCAAATTAAAATAATATAAACACAATAAAGGAAATCTATTTGTACATGATTCAAGCAATATATAAAAGAGTGATACATCTTATTTACCCTTCTCAATTCCATTTGAAAAATCATGTACAAATGATATTACACCTTTTACCAATACACAAACTAAAGTATATGGGATTATTTTATCACCTTCTTTTACATTTCAAGATAAACACAATGACTCTATTCAGAATGTAGATAATTTAAAAATCTCTAACTCTTCTCCTTTATGTCAAAATGTGCCAAATGAAAACATGATTTCTACTTCTTCTACCCTTCACTTCAAGTTTAAAAATAAATATCATACATCATTTCACTCATAGATAATGAAGACATGCATGGCATTGCACATAACATGATGATATATTGCATAGCAGTAAAAATTTAAAATCTCATTCAACTCTCTCTTAGTGAGCATGTGAATGATAATTATTCTACTCCTACCTCTACAAGTGAATTAAATTTTGGCTTTGATGAAACTTGGAATAATAATTATTACTATGAATTTGGTGAATAAGACTTTGAGTCTATGCCTTCTAGTTATATCCCTACTTCACCCATCTCTCACGTTTAAATTGATTATTTATCAAATTCTATTCATATGATAATATGCCTTTGGATAAACTTAAGTGAATGTATAATTATGTTCATAATTTACATAGTTTACATTCACATGATAATAATGTATCTTCTAGTCCATTAGTAGGTGATACTTCTCTAAAAATTAACAAAATAAGAGATACCAATAAATCTCCCTCAACACCCCTTACTATAGTAGAACATGTTTCTCATCCTAAACTCAATGAGGGTGATATCCAATTTCCCTCTCACTAAGTCCAAGCTATCACCCATCCAAAGGTTATAGTGAATAAAACCAAAGGTCCCCAATGCATTATACTAATGGCTAATACTAATAATAAGATTCAAAAATTAAATTAACCTCTTGATAATGTTAATATACCTTCACAAGAGCTAATATCTTTGATGCACATCATGGGTGATTTACAACAATAAGTACACCAAATCACATTGGAAATTAAAGCATACCACTCTTGGTTTGATTCCAATGCCATTCATGGTAATCCTATCCCACAAAAAATATTCATTAAAAAGTTACCAAAGCAATTTTAGATACCGATATTATCAAATTTAAATGGACATGGAGAGCCATACTTGCACCTTAAAACTTATAGAAAAGATGTGGCACATGTAACTACCAGTTTGATTCTATCACAGTTATTTCCACATACTCTAGAGGGTGAGGCATTAAATTGGTTTCATCATTCACTCCCCATTGGTTCACTACATACATATTATGAGTTAAAATAACTCTTTATCATACACTACATACTAAATAAGGACCTCGAGTCACATATGAGAAGTTGCCTTCACTACACCAAGGTAATTTAGAAATAATGAGTGATTACATTCTACAATTCAAATCATGCATGAAATAATTGATCTATCAACTAATAAATTTTGAGGTATAATACATCTTTTTTATAGGTCTTATCTTCCCTCTTAAATATAAATTATTATATGAGACATGCAAATCATTATGGTATCTATGTAAAATAGTTATAGCATTAGAGAAGAATTTGGGGCTAGTTGAGATAGATTCAGAGGTACATTTAGATTTAGATCTCCCATAGCCATAGTCATTCAATATGGTACAAGCACCTAATCCACATATGAGTAAGGAAAATGTGTAACAAAAATAACCAATCAAGATACTCAATAAAGTCAAAGAACCACTTTACATAGCATTTCCTATAGTGGATAGAGCACAGGACACCTGCAGTGGGGCCATATAGTTTTTAGACAGAGATAAGACTCGTGATATATTATTTATATTACCAAATAAAATAATTTTTATGCCCTTTTTTAATTTAAAAGATAGGCATGACATAATACAATAACACCCAAAAACATAAGAACACATCAAAAATCATTCTAATCAAATGCAATAAGGAATCCCTATAATCATCATCACTCTATGATTGGGTACAAGTTACTTATTGATTTGTAGGTTCACTCAATAAAGCATCCACAAACTTGAATTTAATCATACACCTAAGGCTATTATGTAATGACATTCAGATAAATGTTGAAATTAACCTCAACCACTGGGTTAATGTAGTCAAGATCCAAATGATGACTGCATAAAAAATGTTGAGATGTCTATCAAATTCAATCTAGGCCATAGCAAATGTCTTACATGACTAATTCTACATGCTCCAAATCCATGCCAACTTCTCTTTAATCTCTTGAGGACATTCCTTGCTAGTTTTCATGACCTCCAACTTGTCAATTGATCTAAATCATCATTAATATTGCAAAAGCAATCTTGGGACTATGGGGTAGCTTCTTTACCACTTGGTATAATTTTATAGGCCCACTTACTTATGGCATGTGGGTGTTACCCCATTTTGGTGAATAGCTAGAGGTTCTAAATGTGTAAAATCACACAATATTTTGGTCAATCAACACAACATGTTTATTTAATAAATATAAGTTACATAAATAGGGAAGAGGGATCCTAAAATATAGGATATCTTCCTCATCCAACTCCCTTAAAATCTCATAATATCCTTTTTTTCACCAAATCTTACACCCTAGAAGAGGGTGTTCAAGCCTCTTCTATATTTGGGCAACATGGGAACATTTCTAGGTATATGGGTGTACCTATATTTGAAGTGAGCCTCTATATCTAAGGGTTAACTCCTTAGATATATTATGCAATGTTTATCACTTAAACTACTACTTACTTATAGGGGAAAAGAGTTAGAGAATACATAAATTAAACCTACTCTAAAGGATTTGATGCACCAAAAATGTCTTCCACATGACCATCTTGTTTCTACCATGATGAAACAAAGCATATAAACTAGTCTCTAAGTCTTAATGGGTTCTTACATGAGAATTTCAATATAGAGATGAGATGTGGGCAACAGTACAAGGTAAATGAACTAGAGGGTAGATTTCACACTCTAAGGACAATTTTACACTTGAAAAGCTTTACACACTAGACTACACTCTATATGACCTGTTAGACTAAGAACTCTTGCTCAAGCATGAAAGGATAAGGGAAGGAAGGATAGAGAATTATCACTTATCATCACCATACATCACTTAAAAAATTATACAGTTATTTAAAACTTAGAAAATAGACTTGTATTAATGTTTAAAGGCAAAATATAGCATCAGTCTAGTAGGACTTCACCATACATGGTGTGGTCCCTTTTACAATATCTCAAGAGCTATACTTATATAACAAAGGAATCAAGAGAAAGGGAGATTTGATGCTCAAAAGGGGAATCAATCTGTTCAAACATTTGAACCATAGTTATAACTACTTCTATAAATTATGCTCATTTAGACCATTTGATTGATCTAAGCCATCTTGAGTGGTTGCACAATTACATATTCCTCCATTGATGCTCCCTAATAGTTACAATGGTAGGATTAAGTTGTTAGAGATTTGTCCTGATGTTAAACCACTCATGATTGGTTTTTGGATGCATGCCAAAGTGGAGAGAAGGGTCCTTTTCATGTAGTTGGTCCTAAAGATGAGATTGTTCATGTATATATATATGCCCTCATAACATTCTTTTAAATTCCATCTCTTGTCCAAATAAATCATGCTCAAACTTATCCCCATGTTCATAGCTTGACTATAGAAGGAAAACAAATCTCAGATTATTGGTCTTCCTATTAGGTCCAAATAGACTGTGCACAAGTCCTTCTAATAATGGCAAACATAGTTGTAGAAATGACCCTACAAGCCATAAAAATGTCAAACCATAGGTCCATATTAAGCACCAATGGTGGTCCTTTATATATTTTATTCTTGAATACATCACTTTATCCTTTTCATGGTATTCAAATGAGCTTTAATGGTGGAAAATACTTTTTGAAAAGCTTGCCCCAGGTCAACCTTTATCATGTGTTTGACTCCCATGAAGTCCCTTTAATTTAATTGGTCATTGATACCTAAATTAACTCATTGAAAAATTGACCTCTACTCACTTTGTTGATCTTGATTTATATGATCAAGCACTAGCCATCAATCTCACCCCTTGACTTATCAAATCTCTCCTAGCTTATGCCATGTGATAGCCCTGTGTTTAATTTTAGGGTCTTCTATTAGTATGCCAACCTCATGCACGTACACCACATGTCAAAATTTTGAGCTCTCTAACCCTTTGAGCCATCTCACATCATTGTACCAAGGTATATGATGCAACATGGATCATTAAATCAACTAAGACCCACTATTTAAAGCCCAATGGCTACTTCATGATCTTAAAATAGACATCCTCACTCCCATCATTTGATATTCACATGATTGTCATTAACATCTTGTAGACCATTAAATTTAAGCTCAAATGGATTTCTTTTCCTCTATCTAAAACTTGACATCTATGCGACTATCATCTGATGTCCTCATGGGCCTATTTGACATCCTATAAACCATCAAATTTAGGCTCATATGAATTTTTGTAGTGGATTTAGTTTGAGGTTAATGTGAACATCTTATGCTTTTTGACCAAATTTGAAGGCTTGGATCTTGAAGTGCAAGAATCATAGAGGCACCAAATTTATAGGAGATGTTTTTGATACTAAAAGGGACAAACCCATTTGATCCATTGGTCCTGAGAACCTTTGAATTATTTTTACAAAGTGTTAAATTGAGATACCCTATGCAATTATATATTATTTTCATGTACCTTCTATGGTCAAAAATGGCTAAGTGTGGATACTTAGTGAACTTTGACTGAGGAGCCAACTTTGAACACACATAGCTTTTGTCATGCTTTGGTGGATGATCTAAAACTTAGTGTGTAGCAACTAGGGACTAAGTTAAATAAACCCATATGATCAATTTCTCATAATACTACCACACATGTGAGATATGGCCTCAATAATATGCTCACTCATATTTATTTGAGCCTCTTTGCAAATTGGCTAAGTATGAAAACTTAGCAAATTTTGTCCAAGATGCTAACTTTGAGTCTTCATATCTTCTACTATGATTAGTTGGATGACTTGAAACTTATCATATATGTTCTTGGTAATAATTTTAATAGACCCATATGACCAATTATTCTTTACTTATCCACATGTGGCAATTATGGCATCAATGAACTACCTACTCAAAATTTCTACCACTAGACCCAAAATGCCTAGATTAACACAATAAAGAACTCGATGAATGATATGCACTTCCATACTCATTTCAAGAACACTTGAAATCCCATAGGCTCTCTAAAACACTATCCATATGTTCATCCATTATCAACCTAATCCATATGTGTACAAGCTTAGTATGTGGGCCAAAAATAGCTGACATGACCCTAAAATGACCCCTAAGATATCAAATGGTGGAAGGATTAAACCAGACTATGAATAAGGCTATAATGGAATATGAAATTATATCAATAAAGATAAAACATACCTTATTACATTATAAAAATCCCTTATACAAGATTTGACTATATGGGGTTGACCCATTTTGGCTTGTGGGGAAAAAATGGTCAAAATTATTGGTGATTTCTCAAGGGTGGCATGCTTGTTATGCCATGACCAATTGCCTAATCCTATCCATTTGGCTACAAATTCATTTGTACATAATGTTTTACATAAAAAATACCTTGAACAACACACAAAACACAAGGAAAGATAAAGAAGAAGCAACACACAAGATAATAACCAAGTAAAAACATAATTGTGCTTCAAAGCACTTATTGAACACAACACAAGAAAGGAAACACATACCTAACCTAATATTTACAATAATAAGCTCCATAGGTGAAACATTTTATCATACCTCAATCAAGGTCAAAAATGGTTCCCCTAACATCTTTATCACTCCATGAAGGTAGCCTAGTATGATGAGCATGCTCATCACCAATCACTTGCATATATAGGTGGTCAAGAATCCTATCACCTTTTAATCTTCTTAGGTCTAAAATTGAACTATCTAGGACCATCATGACTGATATTTCTTTCTCTCTAAGATATTTTTTTGGAGCTACAATCCTCTCAATCATTTCCATATTTGATATACATTCCCCATACTGTAGAATAGGGATGATGACATCTACTCCAATATTTTTGTCTTCTTTCATAGGATATGCTTGATACTTGGGAGTATAAAGTTATTCTTCTTTATGATCCAACCCATATAAACATATATCAATACTATATGGATCTCCTAACTATCCTTTAGGCACAACAACTTTCACCTTGACCTCATTAGGTCCTTCTAAAACTATAGGATTTTGAATAGTAGATTGATGTCCATCTTCCTTAACAGCATGCCCTTTACTTTCATACTTTTTAGAAAACATGGGATCTTGATCATTAGTTTCATTAAAAAACACACTAGACATACATTTATTAGGAGAAAAAGGAATATTACCAATCTTATCAAATTATTGGCATATGGCCTCAAATCTTAGTCATAAATCATCCTCTTCTTCTTCATGAGTGTCACCATCTAGAGCATCTTCATCAATAGAAGGAATTAAAACATCATTATTCCCACTATCATGCTCAATTAGGTTCATAACCTATTATCATCATACTCATGAATCATATAGTTGTACTCAATAGCATGAGAATTTTTTACACTTACCTCAGCGTCTTCAAATGGCTGCTCATGCATAATGTAATTCCAAAGGTCATTCTACTTAAAGTATGCATAAGGATCATGTCCATATGCATATAAACCATACTCATCCAATAATAAATCATAAATTCATTAAATTTTATAATATACCCAATCCACATTAGGCTCCTCCTCATGAATAATGTAATTTAAGTTGGAACTTACTCCAATGTAAGGTTCAATATGAAACCTTGAAAGAGGTTGTGTCCTAATTGTCACCTTAGCCACATATCTTATTCTAAAAGCTAATAATGACTAGTTATATTAGATATATCCATGTATATTATCTTTTAAGTCCCTTGATAGGTAGATTCCAAAGTGAACTAAGAGGTCAACAACAACTTTATCTTAAAGGATAGGAAACCTAGGAAAATCATGTAAGAAAACCTTCAAGTTTTTTATCATCCCTATAGTATTATCAGGTGTACCATATATATGTAGAACTCCTTTATTATTTGGTTCATATTTTAGGCCTAGATTGTTAGCGACAACTTTGGGAATGATAGAAGTAGAGGCTCCATTACCAACTATGCAATTGTGAACGAATTTATCACCCACTATGAGAGTGAGGTAAAATGGTGGAGGCTTCTCAGTCCTAGTAGATGGTTTAAAAATAGTGTTAAGATATTTTTAAATGACAACATGACTATTAATTTTATTTGAAGATGAATTACTAGTAGGAATAGTGGACAATTGCTTTTGTAACAATTATTTTTGGTCAAGCATATGAAGGATATCCCACATGGAGATAGATATTTTTTCACTTTTAAAGGAATCCACTATGTTTATAAAATTAGTACTAACCTTTTATTTTATCCTTGGAGTTAAATAATTTCTTGGAACTTTAGGAATAGAGGTACCTTAAATAGACCTTACCACATTTTGACTTATTGGAGGTATAGAAGCTTTTGGAATTGTCACACTTATAGTCATGCCTTGTTGCCTTATAAGAGGATTGGATGAGCTTATGGGAATGTTTCTTCTACCTTATAGATCATTCATGTTGAACCTTATATTTTTTTCAATATAGGCTCCTTTATTTATCACAAATGTCTTTTCAACCAAAAAGTTTGTGAAGATCTCTCCTTGAGGTTGCCAATCCTCATTAACCTGCATCATCACCTTATATTCATTTAATAAGAGGGAAGTAACTACCCCTTGAGCCACCAGAGATTTTAATCCATTCTAATTGGCATCCATAAATTGGTATTGCTACCAATCCTCTCCCTCCACCAAATTTCTATGAACCGATATCATCTCCCTTGCATTGGTGGTGGAGTTGGGATTGTACACATTAGTAGGCCTATTGGGATTAGGCTGACATTGGCCTCTTCTTCCATATTGTTGTTGGTATGGGTGAGGATTATAATAGGAACCTTTTTTCATATTTCCTCTTCTAAGCCTAGCTTCCAATAATTGAATATATGTATATTTGTCCATTACATTATCTACTTTCTTAGGATCAGCTTTAGGCTTGGATTTGGCATTAGTAGTTTGAGCCACATTCAGAGCATTGGTAGAAGCATGAGGCAATAGAGGCATAAAGACTTTAGGTGTAAATATTCCATCTTAGATGATATTATTTTAAGCCTCAATAGAAAGCTCATATTTTTTAGGGAGAGTGGAACCTCTCATAGATTGAATCATGACAAAAAATTTAGTCCCAATGGCTTTCAAGTAGGGAACACAAAACTAACAGGTAGTCTCATGGGAGGAGGAAATATATGCCAAGTCTTCTAAAACCTTTCATTGAAGTCATGAATTATTTCTTTGGGTCCTTTATTTATCATGTTGAGCTAATGTATGAGGGAAGCATGGTGACTTTAATTTCTAAATTTGGAAGTCAACAACACTCCAAACTCATCCCATATTGTGATGCATCTACCTTCTAGAGTCCTATACTAATCAAGAGCCTTCCTTTTTAGGGAATTGGAAAGGATTCTAATGGTAATTTTCTCTTGAATGATATTATAGAAACTAAAAAATCTCGAAACATCTCTAATGTGCTCATTAGGTGTGATATGACTCTCACCATTGAATGTGAGCACACCTTTTGTGGCATTAGGAGGGATGGCATCATATGCATAAAGTTGGATTGGAGTATTAGTATTTAAGGTAGGAAAATTATGAGGCCTATCCATGTCTTCTTCTTAAATATATTCAACTTCTTCAACCTCCTCTCTATAAAAATTTACTCATTCTTCAAAGGGTAGATTAGGTTATGGATACTAAATTACAAGAGGAATTTCAGGGTGAAAGGGTCGATTAATAGGATTGGATGTTCTATCAGAGGATTACCTAATGAGTACCATGAATTATGGGGCCAATATTATAAAAAAATAATGGTCTATAACTATATTTACCTTGAAGGAGTCACCAAATGCTGAGTAGCACACCAATTTGAAGTTGATGTTGTCAAGACCAGCATTTACCTTAACAAGTTATCTTGAAGAAAATGTGTCCCATCGAGCATGTTAGAACTATTGTCACCAAATATTTCACCCTATAATATGTTTTTCAATACTCTTTCATATTTGGTCAACATGATAACATTTTAGGTATGTGGGTGTACCTATATTGGAAATGATCCTCTTGATCTAAGGGCTAACTCCTTAGATATATTATGTAATGTTTATCACTTAGAATATTATTCACTTATGGGGGAAAGAGTTATATAATGCATAAATTAAACCTACTCTAAAGGATTTGATACACCAAAAATGTCTTCCACGTTACCATCATTTTTCTACCACGATGAAACAAAGTATACAAACTAGTCTCTAATTCTTAATGGGTTCTAACATGAGAATTTCAATATAGAGGTGAGATGTGGATAATAGCATAAGATAAATTAACCAAAGGTCAAATTTCACACTCTAAGGACAATTTTAAACTTCAAAATCTTTACACATTAGACTACAATTTATATGACTTGTTAGACTAATAACTCTTGCTCAAACATGAAAGGATAAAGGAAGGAAGGATAGAGAATTATCAATTCTCATCACCATACATCACTTGTAGACTTAGACCATTATTAAAAACTTATAAAATAGACTTGTATTAATGTTCAAATTCAAAATATAATATCATTCTAGCAAGGCTTTTTATACATGGTGTGGTCCCTTTTACAATAGCTCAAGAGCTATACTTATAAAAGAAAGAAAGCAAGAGAAAGGGATCTTTAGAAATAAAAAGGGGGATCAATCAATTCAAACATTTGAACCATAGTTAAAAATGCTTCTACAAATTATGATCATTTAAACCATTTGATTGATCTAAGTCATCTTGAGTGGTTGCACATTTACATATTCCCTCATTGATGCTCCCTAATGGTTGCAATAGTGAGATCAAGTGGTTAGAGCTATGTCCTAATGTTAAACCACTCATGACTAGTTTGTTGATGTGTGCCAAAGTGGAGAGAAGGTTCCTTTTCATGTATTTGGTCTTATATATGATACCATTGGGGTCTATATGTATGCCCTCATGGCATCCTTTTAAATATGAGATCTTGTCCAACTGGATCATGCTCTAACTCATATGCATGTTCATAGGTCAACTATAGAAGGAAAACCAATATTAAATTATTAGTCTTCCTATTAGATCCAAATATACTATTCATAAGTCCTTATTTTAATAATGGCAAACATATTTATAGAAATGACCTTGCAAGCCATAAAAATGTTGACTTAGAGGTCCATATTAAGCTCTAATGGTGGTCCTTTATATCCTTTGTTCTTGACTACATCACTATGTCCTTTTCATGACATTCAAACAAGATTTAATGGTGGAAAATACCCTTTGAAAATCTTACCTTGGCTTGACCTCCTTCATGTGTTTGACTCCTAGGAGGTCCCCTTAATTTTATTGTTTGTTGACACCTAAATCAACTCATTAACAAATTGACCTCTGCTCAATCCATTAATCTTGATCTATATAATCAAGTTCTAGCCACCAATCTTTCCCCTTAACTTATTAACTCTATTCGAGCTTACACCACACAATAGCCTTGCATTTGATTTTAGGATTTGTTGTCTATTTACCAGCCTAATGCACTTATTCTATGTTAAACTCTTGAGCTCTCTGACCCTTTGACCCATCTCACACTATTGGATCAAGATGTATGATGCAACATGGATCATTATATCAACTGGGACCTACTATTTGAAACCTAAGGGCTACTTCATGATCTTAAAATTGACATCCTCACTCCCATCATCTGAAATTCACACAATTGTCATTGATGTCTCATAGACCATCAAATTTAATCTCAAATGGATTTCCTTTGCTCTATCTAAAATTTGACATATACGTGACTATCATCTGACATCCTCATGGATGTATTTAACATCCCAAAAATCACCAAATTTAGGCTCATATGTATTTTTTTAGTGGCTTTAATTTGATGTTATCACAAACATCTTATGCTTTTGATCAACTTTGAAGGCTTGGATCTTGAAGCACAAGAATCATGGAGGCACCAAATTTGTAGATGTTTTTGATACTAAAAGGGATGAACCCATTTGATCCACTAGTCTTAGGAGCCTTCTAAGTATTTTTACAAAGTGTTTAAGTGAGCTACCCTCTATAATTCTGTAGGACATCCATGTACCTATCATGGTCAAAATTGGCTGTGGAAACTTAGTGAATTTTAACAAAGGAGCCAACTTTAAACATGTATAAATTTTGTCACGCTTTGATAGATGATCTAAAACTTAGCACATAGCAACTAGGGACTAAGATGAATAAACCCATATGATCACATTTTCCTTAGACTACCACACATGTGAGATATGGCCTATTCAATATGCTCACTTAGTTATATTTAAGCCTTTTTGTAAATTGACTATGGAAACTTAGAAAATTTTGTCTAAGAGGCTAATTTTGAGTCTTCATATCTTATACTAAACTTAGTTGGATGACTTAAAACTTGATGCATATATTATTGGGACTAATTTTAATAGACCCATATGATCGGTTCTTCTTGACTTGTCCACATGTGGCAATGATGGCATCAACAAATTGCCTCCTTAAAATTTTTGTCACTAGACCTAAAATTCTTAGATTAACACAATGAAGAACCAAATGAATGTTATGCACTTACATACTCATTCCAATCACTCTTGACATCTCATAAGGTCTCTATAACACTATCCATCTACCCATCCATTAGTAACCTAATCCTTGTGTGTATAAGCTTGGTATGTGGGCTAAAAATGGCCAACATGACCCTAAAATGAACCCTAAGATATCAAATGGAATAAGGATTGAACCAAAATATAACGAAGTCTATAATGGCATATTAAATGTAATCAATAAAACTACAACATACCTTATGACATTATAAAAATCCCCTATACAAGATCTGACTATAGGGGTTGACCCATTTTCGCCTATGGGGAAAAAATGGTCAACACTCTTTTAACAAACTCTTATCCTAATGAGTTATTTTTATATGTACAACAACTCTTTTATTTTATAATTTATTTATTTTTCCATGTTAAGACTATTTTCTAATATTCAAACCCTAGTTCTAACATGGGTCAATAAATTTGAATGATGATTTCAACTGATAATGTATTCAATTACAAACAATCCTATTTTATTGAAAAATACCTTCTTAGGCTTATTTGAAGCTTGTAATTTAAAATGGATTTGACTCAAAAATTAAATATGACTCTAAACTTTAGATAAGACACTTAAAGACATAACAAACTTTAATAATAATACTAAAAAATAACACACAAAAAACCTTACATAAATGATGGTTGTCACATATATAATGGTTTTGACTAAAGACTATAAAAATACTAACTCTAAACACACAAAAAAAACTAAATACAACATGACAAAATACTAATGATAACTAAATATGACGTAGCACCTTACCAAAAAAAATGTTATGACCTAATAACTATAAATTAAAAAAATACCTACCACATAAAACATATTATAAATACATAAGAACTTACTAAATTAAAAAACAAAAACTATTAACTAAGACTAAATAATAATAAAACTTAATAACAATTGGTAATGTTAAAAAAACACGTATTCTTCTAAACATACACAAAATTAAATCAAAACAAACAAATATCATAAAACATATAAAATATAAAATCATGAAATCATGAAATAAAAAATTAAAATACCACTTAAAATAAGAAACTTAACAAAAACATAACCTCAAAACATTATCTATTCAATATTCTTCATTGCAACGACAGTATAAAGGCAACAAGTTTGAGTGGCTAGGTGAATGTAGTGAGCTTAGCAATTTTGGATGGCCTATGTAGGATGGCAGATCTCCTAATCAATGAATGTTAGATTGTATTTTCTTATACTGTATTTAGTATTTGTTGATATCACTGATGTTGTGTTGAGCTATGCATAGTTGGTGTCATTTGGAGGCTAACTGATGGAGATCCAAGGTCACCAAGAAGAAGCTAATGAAGTGAGTGGTGGAAATAGTTTTGATAATGGAGAATAAGGATGATCACAATAGTATCATCATAGAGGTGGAGAATCCATGACTGAGG
Organism: Torreya grandis; assembly: GCA_037957365.1. NCBI lineage: Eukaryota > Viridiplantae > Streptophyta > Pinopsida > Cupressales > Taxaceae > Torreya > Torreya grandis. The sequence continues at coordinate 223,346 of JARHVA010002626.1, forward strand.
GTAGTGAGGAGGACCGAATAGGGGTTTGGTCTGTGTTAAAATGGATCAAAACACATAAATCTCCAAACTAATCTTTGAAACTTTAGATCATACCTTCTTCTAAATCCTTGATGCCAAATTTGAATACTCAAAGGAGTAAAACTTAAAAATAGATCTCAACATAAAACCCTTTAATGGAGATCAAATAATTTTTATAATAGATCTGTAGATTCTTTGTAAAGTATACGACCTATCTGAATGTCTAATACAAACTGTATAAAAAAGCAAAATAGCATACTATAAAAAAAATGTATTTTTATTTATAGAATTGATTTATCATCAAATAATTAATATTGGAAATCACACATGGTCTGCATTTCTATTTTAAAATCAATCATGATAAAATACCTATCTAATGAATGACTTTTTGCACATGGTTTGCATTGCTTAGCTCTATGATAAACAAGGCTTGAATTTATAGAGAGGTATAAGGTGGAACCTGCTCTGATACTAGATGTGGGTGTTATCCCATTTTGGTAAAGATCCAAATGCTCTGAATGTGTGGAGATACACAATATTTTGGTCAATCAACATAGCATATTTATTAAATAAACATAGGTTACATAAATAGGGAATATGGCTCCTAAAATCTAGATCTTCCTCATCCAACTACCTTAAAATCTCACAATATCCTTCAACAAACTCTTATAATAATGAGTTGTTTTTATACATATAACAACTCTTTTATTTTATAATTTATTTATTTTTCCATGCTAGGATTATTTCTTAATAGGGCCTTGCTAATTGTACAAACATCTCCATGTTCATGGGTCATTAAGATGATGCCACTTGGTAGCATCCCACTAGCCTAGCAGCCTAGAGGCATCGCTCCCTATATGGTCCTCTTTAGGATCATATGTTATCAAGATGATGTCACCTAGTAGCATCCCATGAGCCCACTATCCCAAATCCTATAAATCAAGAACTCATAAGTAGTTACATCTTAGTTTAACACTAAGGTTTTAATAAATAGAAAATATATGTTTTAATCCACAGTTGAAATATTATCCAAGCTCTCTCTTTTACAAGAATATTACCAATATTTTGGCTATTAAATCATTAAAATTACATCATATTCCATCCATTTATTCACATAAGATGCCCATATCTAGACTCGATTAAGTAATGGAAGTTTAACTAGTCTTCAATGATGCTCGTTATCCACTCCCAAGCATATATTGGCCATTAGAAGGAAGTCTCACCACCTAACCTTTTGTCATCATTAAGCTATTATTCTAGACACCCTCGATCTTGATACTCCTAGCTATGAGCATGTTTACATTACTTGGTAAATCCAAGGGTAGACATATAAGTAAGGGTGTTTTAACACAAGGAAAAGACCATACACCACCTACATTCCTATTCTTGGTTCTTACATAAAGAGGTTCCAATCCCAATGTAAGTAAACAAATGTTTAAATGATCATTCAAGTGAATCAAAACATTCAATAATATAAGTCAAGCAAGCAAGTAATTATAACATAATAAATCCTATTGAAATATTGGAGTAGCAAGAGGATGTCTCACTCTATTGCTTCCTGCCAATGGTCATGGGAGGTTACAAAAACCTACCACCATGAACATGATGTTCACATTCAACCATTGCATTATGTCACAACAACATTATTACACTTAAAAAAATAATTTTAAGCATCTAACACAACCTCTCCAAGGCCCTAAAATTTGCAAACACTACATGGGTTAAAGAAAAACCATCGACAAACCATAAAACATGTAGAATAAAAAAATTGGTATTATTATCCTAGAATCAAAAAAACAAATAAAGAATAAAATCATTTCATTCCCAATGATCAACACAAACATAAGTTATTAGGAAGCTCACCTATCTACTTTTAGACCACCTAGGTGTTATCCTCTAGTTGTCTAGACTCAGCTCTCCTAACCTATGGTTCATATTGATAATTCTCCTTCTGTTATGATATAACTAAATCTATTTTAATTGGAAAAAAATCCTTAATTGAGGGAGTTCAACTTCTATAAAAAGACATCTCAATATCATCTAGCCACCATTTACTTACCCATGCTTCATTAAGGGACATGCTTTTCCATGTTTAATTAAGGTGTATGGTAGCTCTTGTAGAATTTTATGGTTACTTTCTAGGTTTATTATCCTCCAAACCCCTTAGATTATAGTCTAATACAATCAATGGAAGATCTAATAGTTATCCACTAGATGAAATATGTGTTGGCTACTAGATCAAATAATTATAAGATAATAAGTTTCACCAACCAAGCTTAAAGTCTAGCTACCTAAAACATAAGCTAAGTCAATAAAGGTGGTGAATGATAACCTAGGTAACTAACTAATTAGCATGGATCTAATAAATGTTAAGATAAAAAGAAATTAGTGATAAAACCATGTTTGATGTAGTCTCTTTCCTTCATTGTCCCTTTTCCTGTTCATGCTCACTTATTGCACCCATCAAATTTGTTATCCTAAAAGTTGAGGATTGAAATCATAAGCATTCTAGATCACCTACTTAAACCAACATAAGTATCTTTCCTATTAATTCATAAGTTTATGAAGTGGGATAAATATAGCACCTATTAAAATCATAATCTCAATTATAATGGAAGGCAATAATTCAAGTATTTATTAGCCAACTCTTATCATTTGTATGCTCTACTCACCTTACAATTAGCACCACCAAGGGAGTATTACCATAAATCTAGCGTAGTCACCTAGTCCATAATTTAAGCATGTCTCAATGGGTCATGAATAAAATTATTGTCTAGAGAAAAATAAGAGTATCAGTGGCCCATATTCATTATGTACCTATTGGCGAGTTCCTTGTCATATCACTAGTATAAGTATTAGTTTTATTTTATTATCATATGGCAGTTATAAATTGAAGTCACCCTTTATCCATGAGGTGAATTGCATTCTCCTCCCCCCTTAAATAAGTGTCATCCTCAATGCAATACTGCTTTCCTCATCTAATAAGGTTTTTATAACCATCTGACTATTCTAACACCATTCTGAATTATCTATGTGCCTTCCCAGGTAGCCACATACTATGATTATTTTTTGCATCCCTAAGAACATATTTATATGTGGAGATCAAATGTTAAATGGTACCAAATTTAATATCCATCTTATATTTATGAAATTTTTGAATTTATTCAAATTTTATTTAGCCTTGGATCATCAATATTTTTATACCAATTCTCTTACTAGTTTTAGAATGGTGTGACAGCAGAAGTCTTGAATTCCATTTTCATAAGGCTTCTTCTTCACATAATGTTCCTAGCAAAGGTCATGGGAGAGTTGACCAACCTACCATATTACCCAACATAGGAAGACTTCAACCACTTCCATCATGACATCTAGATAAGGGTCAAACAACATTTCACCATTGCCAACACAAAAAGACTTTGCCACGATACCATTAGGACATTCATGGGAGGGTAAAATAACCTTACACTATGCCCATCACAAGAGAGATTTGATGTAATAATATTATGAATATGTTTCATGCATACCACCATCACTTAGTGTCATAACAACATACATTAACATGCATATAATAACATAAGCACTTTATGTAATTAATGAGGAATAAACTCTCTATGTCTCATAATTTTCCTACAATACTATTACTAGCATTTCATCATAACAATAATTTTACATGACCAACTCATAAGGATGCTTCAATTATTTTATCATGGTAACTTAAATTTTTTTTAGTGAAATTGTCTCTAAACCAAAGATGAAAGTGGTCCAACTTTAAACCCAAGCATTTCTTTATTCAAGGATATATTACCAAATTATATTTCATTGATTACATTATATGCTAGTTGAATCATAATTAATTCCTAAAAAAGGTGAATCATTCTGATTTAAATCATTATGCAAAACACATCTATCTTAATCTATTGAGACCCTAAATTCTCTATTATATGCATGAGAGTTCAAGCATTCCTTAAATATATAACTTATTATTAGACAAGGATGATGGTTTTCAATCACAACAAAATCATCTTTCTAAAATAGACATCAATCCTTGATAATACCATTATGAGCTCATATAGAATTGTTAGAAACATACAAGGCACTATTGAGTTAACATAGCTAGTGTCATCTGAAACATAGAGGATCTTTTGAATAAGTAGATTAAAAGGTAATTACTCCCATCACACCAATTTTTGTAGAATAATACAAGTATGGGACTATCACCATTTTTTATATGTCATGCCATTCATGAAATATTTTAAGCAAACCACTACCATGTCATTTAATATATGTAGACTCTTAGGATCTTGGTCTACTAGCCAAGATATCATGTGTAACTCAATATGTAGAAGTCTCTCAGGACATTGGTCCAATAACTAAAAATTAATATGCCAATAAATATATATGTGGCCCTCAAGACATCAATCCACTTACTGGCATAGTGTTATCATTGATATCAATCTGATGTCGTTAATGTTAAAGTGTGTTGTCATTGATGTCTAGATATATCTGGTGAAGATAAATGGTGAGTGGTCTTTAATGTATGCATGAGTGAAGGCTAATGTCTAGGTAAGAAATTATATTTGAGGTATTAGCATGAGGTTATCAAAGGTGATCATTGGTCAAGGTTGTTACTCAATGTTGTCTTTATTGTTGGAAGTCTTATGTCAAGTTTGATATTACTCTCGAGAAATATGATCAAGGTTGATGTTGATCTAGTGAAGGATGATCAAGGTTAGTTATCAAGTTCTCAAAAAACAAGAGTGTTGCGATGAGTTTTGTATGAGTTCATTAAAGAGAGTTATTTATTGGATAGTTGAGTGTTGTTGTGATGAGCTTGTATGCTTAATATGACAAGGAAGCCTAGTGATAACAAGCATAGTCATATCATGATCATGTGCATGATGAACATAAATAGGATTATGTATAGGTATGACATTATTTTAAGAGAATTTAAGGCATATGATTAAGGTGTAGAAACATCAAGGAATGTTTCAAGATTAGTTGTCAAGTTTCAAAGTGTTTGAGAAGCCTAGTCATGACATGTAAAGACCTAATGAGAAGGTTTGAGCACGGTAGCTTGGTGAAATGGATGCACATAGACATAAGATACTATAATATGTTGATCAAACATGTATTTTATCCATTTTATCACTCATGAGAGTCTTAGGGTGAGCTTTTAAGGGTAGGACCTTCAAACCTAGTCTGCACCTAGACCATTTATAAACCCTGCCTAGCCTAATGAGGCATCATGATCTATTATAAAGGCCTATGAAGGATGTATGGTAGTGTTTTATCATGGTAATATTTTTTATGGAATGTATATTAGGTTTTGAGATATTGGATAGTGTTTATAAATTTATTTTCAAGGACCAATGTGGTCTACAAGTCAAGGTTTAGAGAGCAAAGAGAGAAATGGTGGCCAAATGAGGTATGAGATTAAAATTTCAAGATAATAATGAGAATGTGAGAATTATAAATTGTTTCATAGTTTTTATTAGGTGTTTTAACCAAGTCTAAGCTCAAATTTTGAAGTTTTAGGCTTGAAAAAGTGTTTTAAGGTCTCTCAAGTGCACAGGATGAAGAATTGTCTACCTGAGAAGGTTTTTCAAGTGTTCACTGGCATGTGAATCATCTACATGAGGACATAAGATATTCATGTTATATTTTGAATGGCCCTATCTGAAATTTATAAGCATTAATTTTTGTAATTATGGGCTAAGCTTTATGAATGATTTCTAATAGTGAAAGATGGTTTAAACCCTCAAAGAACCCTGGTAGTGACCTGATATGAAATAAGTTATTATAAAGTGATGATAATGGATTGGTATAGATATTTTAGTGATTATATTTTATATTTAACTCTCCCAAGATTTTCCAAGTGTGATTTAATCTTTAGGTGAGCGAGTGGAACCTATAGAAAAGGTCTTATTTTTCAAAGATTTGTTGTAGTAGCTAGAGTTGACCAAGTCAATGTTACTAAATGGATGGAGGACAAAGTTTGAGACTTTTAGTTTGTTTCCATTAAGGTTTATAAAAAAATTATATACATTAGGTGTGAAATTTTTTTGATCCAAGTTGGCCAGTCGCTAGCAAGCCTAATGAAGAAAAATAGTGCAACACCCAGGCAGTATGAAAAGGTGGCTTTTGGTGTGATTTCATAAAAGAGTGATGGATATAAGTGCATGTATATGTTTTTTTGGAATTTTATGTAATATTAATGCTTTTTATAATTTTTTGTATTTAATTAAATTATTGAAAATTTTGAATCCAAAATGTCTTGTTTGGTTGAGTGAGGTCTATGAGAGAGAAGGTCAACAAATTAGACTACAAGACTAATAGTTTCTATTATATCTTATGATATTTTTATTGGAGGTTATTATGAGGATGTTTTAGGATAATTTTCATGTATTTTAATTCCTTTATTGTGTTCTTTTAATTTTAATAAGTGCAAGTTTCCATGTTTGTGTTTTGAGGCTAGTTGGCAGTTCAAAGCATTTTTTAGAGAATAGTTTGAGCCTGTATACCCTGAGTTGAAGTATATATTAAATTTTTTGATGAAAATAATGTCATGAGGTTTTTAAATATGTGATTTATATTTATTTTTATTTGTCAAAAAAAAATTTATGCTTCAATTATTTAAGATAGACTTTCTAGGTATGCACAGGCCTAATTGTGAACAGTACTAATGGCATGCATCAAGTGGTAATTGGAGCTAAAAAGTGTCATGGACCTAATATGAGTTTATTAGAGGTATATTTGAGTGCAATATTAGTTTATCATTAAATTTTTTTATTTTTAAATTATTCCAAGGAGATCAAAGTGTAACATGTGTTAATGAAGGCTTAATTGAATTAGGTCTCCTTAAGGCATAAAAGAGGTTTTTGTCCTATATTCTATAGCCAACCTATTTTAATAATTTATTAATTTTTTAGAATTTCCTAAGTAATATTCTATGGTATATTCAAGTGTGAAATTTCATATGTCTAATCAATAGGTATATTAGAAAGAGACTTGTATATATACTAGGAAGTTTTAGGCCTATTTGAGAGAAGTGTGTGCAAAAGAATGAAAGAGAACATTAAGGAGAAGAAAGAAGTCATGTATACCATAAAATGGGTGTAAATATTTATTAATTAATATATAATGTAATTTTTAATTATAAATATCAAGGTCATATTACCTAATCAATCTTAAAGAGATCTAGATGAGCCAATAGGCCTAGAAGGCAGTTTGAAGAGGGATAAGAATGTGAAGAGATGAAGAGGTGGTCATCATATATTTTTGAGAAACATATTGTTATAAAGTTGATAAATATTTTTATTTTTTTGAGCTTTTGTTGAGTCATTTAGGGGGTTGGTGCCTCCTTGCAAGTGGGTGCTTGTTAAAGCCTATTATGAGTTGGTATTTAGTTAGTTAATGTTGGTGTTCCATGTGAAGTTGGTGCTTCAATAAATCTTGGTTTTTGTCTTATAGGAATATATTCCATTTGAAAATATTATTGATTTTTCCTTCCCTTAATTTTTTCCCACATATATTATGTGTTATCTTATTTCATGCTCTTGTATGGTTGCTTATGTTTGCTAAGATCTATATACTTGTATGAATGGCTCATGACTATTAAGTTAAATTGAATGAATGTTTTGAAGACTAATTCACCCCACACCCTCTCATTAATTATGAGTCCAATAATTGGTATTAGATTAAATTCCTTTGTAATAATCCTAATAGCTAAAAGGTGATCCTAGAAGCATAAGATGGCTAAGCAGTTAAAGAAAGAGAGTCAAGAGTTGAGATATATGATCAAGGCTCTTGAAGAACAGATATGTATCCTAAAGAGTGACATGACCCAAGAAGACAAAAGGGATAAAAATACCATCAAGGATCTTAATAATTAGTTAGATGTTACAAATACAAGTTTGAGATCAAAGGAAGTTGAGTGCAATTAGTTGAAGTGCACTCAAGGTTCCTATAGTCAGGTTTGAAAGGGAAAAGAGTTTTGAGAATGAAAATTTCAAAAATAAAAATGTTATTACACCAAATATTTTTAGTGAATTTTAATGTTTACTTGATAAACACAATAGAATAGAAGAATAAATTGAAATTGTTTGGAGCACAAACTCATGAAAATGGGAAATCGAAGGCAATATTTGTTATTTTTCATATAATGAATAATATTCATGTATTTTAATCAAAAAATATTTTATAAGGGTAATAACTACCAAAAATTAATTCTTGTGACTAAAATAACAATTAAACATCCACAAATACTCAAATAACTCTACATACACAAGGATATCTCAGACAAGAAAGGAAAATCTTCAAATTTTTTTTGTTCTCAAGGTTACAACTTGTAGAAAATACATTCAAAATTATAAGTATATCACTAACATAAAAAATATATATTGGGATATAGGGCATACCCAAATTTATACAAAATATCTCATAAATGAGATGTAGCTATAAAAACTTCAATGCTCAGTAGAAGAAAGCATGCAAATTTGAAGCTCTATGCAAAAAGAGGCATGATCTTCTATTTCTAGTTTCCTTGATGTGATAAAATGGTTTGGAAAGTAGCATGCAAGATATGGGCATGATATTTAGCTTGTAATGGTGTAGATAGACTTGGAAAATCTTCATGAAATTCTTCTCCCTCTTCTCCATGTAGTTGGAAGTGGATCTTCATGAAAATGGGTTGCACCCAAATGGAACTCAATTTTTCATCAAAAGATAACTTAAAAATAACTAAAGTTACTTTTTGCAAAACCCTAACTTGCAATTTACAAGTGAGACTTTTACAACTTGTAATTCATGTCACTTTCTCAAAATGGAATTTCTAATTTTCAATACATGCTTTTGCACTTTTAGAAATTATAACTTGTTAAAATAGAAAGTGTAATATATAATTTTGATTTTTACAACTTTCAACCTGTCAAAAAATATAGTGTAAAATACATATTTCTCTTTCTTGAAAAGAGCTATAAAATATAATTGCAATTTTACAATATACAACTTTTCAATGTTTTTATAATGTTAAAAATATAATACATAGAAATGTGTATACACCCTAAATTGGTCAAGCAACCACACATATCATGTCTTTTCACAGTATTTTCATAAGAGACTCTAACTAGACAAATATGAGCCTTGTTCACATTAACCATGTCTTTTATTTTACTTATCTTGGTCTTGTTTCATGATTGAAACACCTTTTTGATTATTTTTTGTCATCTATATCCTTCTAAATAGCCATTTTAGCTCAACCAAACTCTATTTCCCATGTTAATTCCATCCCCCCAGGCCCTGACCTTATAGGATAGGAGTGTTGGGATTGGACTATAGAACTAGACCCTAGGGTATCTATTTCCAGTGCTCCTGTCCAATGGCATTTTGAGTCCCAACAGTTAGTTTACCTTGTTTAATGAGTCATAAACCCTTATTATCTTCCTCTTTAAATTTTTTTTATCTTTATAATTTCAATCAAATTTGAATAAATCTCCCAAATTTAAAATAAAGAGTCCCATATATAAAGGACTTCACAAGTCATTTTATATATAGCACTTACTACTTTGGCAAAGTACATAATTAGAAATTAGTCAATAGTATTGATCAATATTTTGAATCACACATAGATTTGTATGCTTGATCAAGGAAGGGCCTAGGTGAAAGTTAATTCTTGCATATACCATGCACATTGATTATGCACGTTCCCTAAGGGAGAACTAAATTTGATCTGAGACCCTAACTTGAGGGTTAATGTAGGCAGTGATCAGGATAGCATGGGTTCTAGATTGTGCAATCATACTTCTCCTAAACCAATTTTACCCCTTTTTATTTTGATGTATTTTTTGTTTCATGTGTGTAGGTAGACCTAAGGTTTGAAGATTAAAATAGATTTATAGTGAGTTTTATCGATATTCAGCATCTAAAATTTCATAGGTGGGCTCTTTAGAGAGTATTACAAAGCAAGTTAGTCAAGCATTAGTCTATAAACTATGAAACATGCATAAAGAACTAACTAACCAAGCCTATCTATTTCTATGGGAATTACAAAGGATAAAAAGGAACAAATGAAATAAAGCAACACCATATTACCTTCTTAAATGGATTCACCATACCCATGTGGCTCAAAAATATGTTCTCCCTTGGTCAGGCATCCTTTTCTTTATCGACAATGGTGGTAAGCTCCTCCAATGCCTCAAGACTAGTCCATAGAACCTAGGCTCTTGATTTTAAATCACTAAACTATCCTATCAATGAAGCTTTATGAAAACAATTTAGCATTTTAACTTTTCAATGTTCAAGCATTGGATATATTTGAGCATAATAACCTTGCACCAAAATAGCTTGGAAATGATGTCCATGTCCTCTCTATTTATAGATTTGTGAGATTGGTCAGGATTAACCATGACCATCCATCTCAAGATTGAGATGTGTGGTTGAGGATAATCCTAATATTTGGAATTAAATCCATAATTATCCTCAAGATGACCTTGGAAGAAGGGGCATTGAATAGGCATGGGAGGCATTAACTAGGCATGGGTGACCCATAATCTTGATATTTTATGCACTTATGGCTTGATGGATACCACCTCATAAAGGATGTCACTAGGTGATACAGATAATGAGAATCAATTTTCAAAAATAAATATTCAATAACTCTCATGGAAAATCCACTTAAGCTCTTAATTTGGATTAATTAGCCTTAAACAAGGTTAATCAACATTTGTGTAATTATTTGAATATTGGCCCTCAATTAATCAAAATGGTCAAAAAGTCATATTACTAGATCATAATTTGACTGGAAAGGAATTATAAGGTGACATTAGATGCGTTGGAACCATATTCCCATTTAGGATGTTGCCAACAACAAATAAAAAAGGTGCATGATGTGTACCAATAAATTATAAGAAAAGAGTGATCCAAAGCACTAAATGGCAAAATGGTCATTTTGACTCAAAATGATCTAATCAAAGTTAGCTAGCCCATAAAATGCATTGCCCTATTTAGGGATACTTTTACCTAAATTGGCAATTGTAAGCGACAAGTTCAAACCATTTAGGGTATTTTATAGATTTTGACCTAAAATGTGCATTTGAGTGCAATTCGAGTAAGATTGACAATTTCAACACAAATGGTGCTAGGAATTGGATGTCTACAGGCTCACATAGAGATAGTAGACAAAACCTATAAAACTCATATCTTCATGAGTAGTTTAGATAACAATGGTAGAAAAGGACAAAAACATCAAACCCTAAGGTGTCCTATTTCAGTGCTCCTATCCTTTCAATAAATAAAAGCCAGTTTTAGGTTCTTGACATCTTCCCAATCCTACATAATAGTTTGTAACTCCTAAATCATTTATTTCAGCCTATTTTTCTAGATAAGTTTACCTCTTTCCCTATGCAAATTATTTAATTAATTTAATTAAAATTGAATTTTACCATATTTGATTAGATTTTTTTCCTTACTTCAAACCCTTTATTGTTTAGGAACTAAACACTAGTTTCAAAAATAATAAAACATTTGGTGAACCCAACTTACTTTGAACAAAATTTTAAAAACCCTAGGTACACTTAGGGTTTTTCCTTCATAATTTGTGCAAAAATTCCATTTCAAAATTCTGATTTTTGTATAAAGTTTTGTGCATTTATTTTATTCAAATTTATTTTATAATTTAAATTATTATCATAATTTCAAATTTCTAAAAACTCCAAAATCTCAAAACCCTAGGTACACTTAGGATTTTTTCCTTCATAATTTGTGCAAAAATTCTATTTCAAAATTCTGATTTATGTATAAATTTTTAAGCATTCATTTTATTCAAATATTGTTTTAGAATTTAAATTATTGAAATAATTTTCAAAAATTCTAAAACCCCAACCCAAAACCCTAGATTTCTAAACTAGGTCCTTAAACCCCAAGCCTTAAAATTTTTACATAAATATTTTGAAATTTTTGCAAATTGTTTAGAGTGTCAAAAATATTTTCAAAATCTCTCTGTTGGTAGTTATTTTGTGCAGTAAATTCAATTTCAAATTTCTGATTTTTGTATAATTTTTTGTGCATTTATCTTATTCAAATATATTTTAAAATTTAAATTATAGCAATAATTTTCAAAAATTATAAAACCCCAACCCAAAACAATAGATTTCTAAACTAGGTCCTCAAACCCCAAACCTTCGTTACAATTTTTAGATAAAAATCTTTAAATTTTTACAAATTGTTTGGAGTGTCAAAAATTATTTCAAAATCTCTATGTTAGTAGTTATTATTGTATTTATTTTCTTAATATTACTTTTACTTATTCTCTTTGGTGAAAGAAATAAAATGGCCACTAAGGCACTTCTTCCCTCTCATCCCATAGATCAATTTCTAAATTTTTCTCATAATTATGACAATAAATGAACAAATTTGCAAAATTGCACATTACCTAAAAATGTGGAAAATGATTTAATTTACAATAAATATAATTACTATTGTTTTATAGGAATATGATGATACATGTGAAAGTTATAGTGAATAAAAATTAGATGCATCTTTTTCTCTCAAACCTATCTCATTTATTCCCTTTTCTAAATAAAATAATTTTGATAAATGGGAAAGGTAATTTTCAGCTCATTATCCTATGCACAATGGACCAAAAGAACAAAATAGTCATGCATTTCCAAGTAAACCTCTTATTGGTGATAACTTGCTTCCATTTGAACATAATCTCTCTCTCTCTTTTGCTACTTCTATGTTCAAATTATAACAATATAAACGTAATAGAATCAAAATTCCAATGCATAGTTCAAATGATCCATCTCATGCTCTTAACTCTACTTTTTCAAAATAATATCTAAATGATAATTCACTTTCTCTTACTTCTCACATTGAAAATGAAAATAAGGCATGCACTCCATTCCAAGACAACATAGATGCACATAATGTTTCAATTTCACATGAGAATTTATTGCATATTTGAAAAGCATTAATTCTTCTCTTACCCCTCTCCCTAGTGATGATAGAAGTGATAATGAGTATGATAATAAACATGACAATGAATATGAAAATGAGAATGAATCTGCACAAAACTTTGATTATGATAACACATGGACTAATAATGATTATTATACACATAGTGAAGAAGAAAATGCATCTCATGCTTCTAACTCTTCTCTCACTCCTCTCAAACATTATGCATTAAAAAAATTTACTTCTATTTCTATGCATGATTGTATTTTAAATAATGCACATGTAAATAATAACATCACACATTCTACTCAATTAGAATGTGATTCACTAAAACATAAAGATACCAATGAATCTCCCAAGCCACCCCTACTATAGTAGCACCTATTTCTCACTCTTTACCTAAAGAGAATGGTATCCCACATCCCTCTAATAAGGTCTAAGTTACCATTCTTCCAAAGTTTCAAGTGATCACACCCCCTCTCTATGATCCAATTTCTAAATGTAGCATTCTCATGGCTAAAATTAATGATCAAATTCAATCATTAAATGAACCACTTCAAGATGTTAATATACCATCCCAGGAGATTATTTCTTTGATGCATGTAGTTGGTGAATTACAACACTAAGTACATATTCTTACCTTAGAAAAAAGGATTATAAGTCTTGGATGGATGCCAATTATTTACATGGTAACCCTCTTTTGAAGACATTTGTAAAAGCTTCATTGGCTAAGCATTTCTAGATACCATCATTGCTTCACTTTGATGTACTTGGAGATCCATTCATACACCTTCAAGCCTTTCAGAAGTCTTTGCCATCTCATGCAAGTCCTTTGAATCTACTAAAGTTGTTTTAGTAGACATTAGTGGAGGAAGCACATAATTAGTTCTTTCATCTACTCCCTGTTGGCTCCTTACACACATATGCTGACTTAGAGGAGGCATTTCTCAGAAATTACATATAAAACATAGGCCCTCATGTTACATATGAGAAACTTGCCACATTACATCAGAATACTTTAGAGCTAGTTAGTGATTATATCTTACAATTCAAGACTCACATGTTAAGATTGATCTATAAACTAGTAGATTTAGAGATTCAACATATCTTTATTAAGGGGCTTTCCCAACCTCTCCTTAAGCATCTATTATATCAGATAGAGTCCCTTTTTAGGCACTTATTATATATATTTCTAGTCTTGGAAAATAAATTAGGATTGATTGAGGTAGATTTAGTTGATCAAATTACTCTAGATTGCATAGCAATACCTCCATCTACATCTCCTAATATTTAGCATCCACCATGTCCTAAACAAGATAGGAGACCACAACCATAAAAGTAACTAGTTAAGAATAGAGAGCTCTTCTTCAAAGCACAACCTAAAATACATACTATAGATAGTAGCATCAAGGCACCACTATAATTTGATTCAGAGTGGGATATCCCATATGTCATATTATCAGCACTACTAGACAGGAGGTTAATCACATTTCCTTTTACTCATCGATGAGATCCACATCTCTTACATAAATAGCCATATCAGCCCTTTTGTAACTATCATCATATTCATGGACATAGAGATAATGATTTTTATGGTCTCTAAGATTGCATTAATATATGTGTTGATAATGGCATCATAGCATTCACATAGGGGGTACCAATATCTCCTCCATCATGAAAGCATAGACCTCATTCATCCATGACTGAGTCATCTTAGGACATTCAATCACAAGAATCATTAGTTACTCATCATGAGAGTAATAGCGCTTCTAGGATAGAGCCTCATAGGAGATCTCCTATCCCACCTACTCAAATGGTTTGGAGACCAGTACAGTGAGATTAGCCTACATATAATAGTATAGGCTGAGAAGTGCATAGTGTAGTTCCACATACATATCTAGTATAGTCATAGGCACCATAAAAGAGTACCACTCTAGATAGATATTCACTATAGCTAAGTTTTTAGGGTCTTATTTCACATAGTAACCCACTACAATTAAGATTAGAGGAACCCATATTATAGATCACTACTTCAAATTTATATTCACTATGGCCAAGTTTTTAGGGACCTATTTCACATATCAACCCACTAAAATTGATATTAGATGAGCCACCATTATAGGTTTCAACTCTTTCTTGATTAATTTCTCAGTCATGTATCATAGTGGAGGCCATAGGGTATTATTTCACATAGTAATCCACTATGATTGTAGATAGATGAGCCTTCTTCACAACACATAGTTTCATTTGTACATCTAATAAGGTTACATTTGACAGAGTCTCCATGCACAACTATAATTAGTGCACAACAGATAGTATCAAATATAGGACATATTCCTATATAGCATGAATAGTATGGGCACTTGTTTAGTTAGCCATTAGGGCTTATATAGTGATACAACACATATTCATACTGATATTACTTCATATCTTCACTTCATGGGGTAATGATGGATTTAGAGGACCATCCTTTGTATTCTTGAGCCACCTACTTAGAGGGACTAGACACATAGTCCAAACATTGATTATCACATGCATGATTACATATCTTTACTTAGTGGGTAATGATGGAGCCAAAGGACCAACCTTTGTATTCTTAAGTCACTCTCATGGAATTGAGCATAGAATGCTCTCTTACATCCCTTCTTAGTAACAAATAGCATTCCCAGTTCAAAAAATCCATCCCTAGCCAAACCAAATTATCCATATCTTAACCTTACCAATATCCTATTTTTCTAATCTTAAACCAATTCACTTTATCAAAATAACTTACCAATTACAAAACCAATAAAAAAATTTCTCACATATGATTACAAATCAAACCTAACCTCACACTTGAACATATCATGAACAATCAAATCACAT
Source organism: Torreya grandis (assembly GCA_037957365.1). Taxonomy (NCBI): domain Eukaryota; kingdom Viridiplantae; phylum Streptophyta; class Pinopsida; order Cupressales; family Taxaceae; genus Torreya; species Torreya grandis. The sequence continues at coordinate 239,180 of JARHVA010002626.1, forward strand.
TCTAAAATTCCATCTTATCAAACATATGCAACCTCAACATCAATGTCAAATCACCTATTTCTAAATCAACCATTTGCAATAATTATACCAATATATTCTAAAATTCATAGCATAATACACATGATTCAAAATCAAACAAATATCCATATATATATAATAAGTTTTCAAAGCATATATATCATATCAAGGTACAATCAATCATGAATGGACATCAAGACCTCACTCTCAATCTCACTCTCTCTTCTAGTGTTAGTCCCATAATCCAACCTATCACTCAATGACCCCACACCTCCTCAAGCTATCATATGCGTCTCGTAATGACTTTCTCACTATAATAACCAACCATGCTTTTCATGCAATTTTGTATACCACCTCTAAAGGCATGTGTACTCATCCATAATCCTTGTACTCACTCATCTAAAATCAATTGGGGGCATCCTATGTCTATCTATCTCAACCTTTAGCTCATCTCTCTCTCTTACTACTCTAACATATGTAGTTATCACTATATCAGCTCTATCAAACAAATGAGCAATAACACCAGCTACCACTCACTTTATCAAACCCTCCTCCACCATGTCATCAGGTACATATTGTGTGAGCTCTCAGAGTGTCAACTCAATGATGGTCTCCTATTACTCATCATCTCCACTTCCTACCCCAACATGTGTTTCATCCTAAGCACCTCCCACTCTACCTATACACAAAGTATGATACTACATTAGTTATATACTTTGAATTCAAACTCATAAGCATAAACTTATACATAATTAAAATATCATTATTTCTTACCTCCCATTATTTGGATTAGCACAAGATCCTCATACTCAGGAGCATCCCCTCCATGAATAGTATATAATGGAGCCCACTGATACCTATCCTACTATGTGGTATATGCCTCTATGCATCCAACATCATCTACATCAGGAATATCTATAGATGCATCTCATACATCCAAAAGGTAATGGTACTGGCTCAACCTTAGTAGGCCTTGCATGATCTCCTACCCTCATTGGTTCCCATGCACTCCTCACCCACACCCATGCTATCAAGGGCACATCCTATGGTAGCCCAAACTATCTAGTCATGTGATCATACTAAAAATGCTCATACACTCTAACCTTGTAGTCATGTATCTAATAACTGACCCTCATATATTATAACTACACTTCATCCTTGACCCACCCAAGAAATCCTCTATAAGGCCTCTATATGATATCACAAGCCACCAATATATCTAAATCTCATCTATAATGATCCATCCTAGAAGACCAAATAGCCAATGTACTCATCTACCACTCCCCAAATGGCTACAGAGGTGCCCACTCTAGCCTAGGTAATCCAACTGGTTACACAATTTCTATGTGCTCATAATCCCAATAGTGCAATAAAGTAGATGAACTCACACCACCACTAAATGCCTCCTATGTAAACCTATAAAAATCCCTATATACATGGGAAAGCATAGTCTTAGCCCATGAGCACACAGTGCCATATACCTCTACACTATGTATAATCCTATGTATCCTATATGTAATCGATACTCCACTCCTACCCACAATAAAAAATGATGCCAAGAACACATCCAACCACTTTCATAAGCATGGAACACTAGATTTCATAATAACTAAAAATAATACATCACTATCACTCTCTCTCTAATGTATACCTGAGGGTACACTAGAAAAATATAAGGACATGTGATCAACAGCATCAGCACCCATGCCATCCTACAATTTCATATGTCATCCACTAATTGACAAATGCAAAATGTGATACACATCCTCTAGAGTCATAGTAATATCCCTTGTAAGAAGCTATAAAGTACATGTATCTACATTCAACCTCTCACATAAGACAATAATCAGATACCTATCCCATTACACTATGCCTAGGTCACACACATGACCCATCCCTGCCTTATTTATCATAGCTCTCTCATCAGTAAATAATGGTAATAGTCATAATGTCTACATAACTTAGACCTTATAGAACTCTCTCATCTATAACTCACCCTAAAAACACTAAAAAACATCATATATATTAGTACATAATGCCAAATCACTAGCCAAGCAAAAGCAATAGAAACTAACCAAGCAACATCTCAGAAAATCCTACCCACATGACAATAGCATGGGGTATAGGATAGCAACATTAGATAGGAGTTTTTCAACTTAGATAGGAGTGTTATAACTTGGATAGGAGTGTTGGATGTAGGATAGGAGTGTTGGAACTAGTGAATTTTTTCCTATAACACTTTAAATAGCTCAAGAAGCACCAAAATAGGCTTAAAATAGACAAAAACCAAGAATTAAGGCTACTTACTGAGCTAACATCACCACTAACCTCAATATGGGCTTCCAATTGCTTGAATCAAGTCATGGTAGGTGCTCATCTCCTTAGAATATCTCTCACTCTAGAGCTCCAAAATCTTAAACTAGTCAATACATAAATGAATCAAGAATTAATCTAATTTCCTATATTACCCAATTTTCTCAATCAAAGAAAAATACCATTTTGCCCATAACTTGAACCTCATAACACCATTTTTCAAACCATTTTCTTCTATGAAATCATGATAATGATACCTTAAACATCAAGTGATCTTTGATCTCTTACTAATTCATTTTTCTAATACATTATAAGCATATTAATATTCCTTTTATACTTTGACACATACCTTGGTCCTCACCAAGTAAAACATGTTCCACTATTCAACAACTCAATCTAATCAATCAAGTAAATTCTCAATCAATTCAAACTATACCAACCTTGTTTCTATTATTAAGCCACTATTCATCACTTTTGTCTCAACCTCCTCAATCACAAATTTCATCCCCCTAACTAAAAGTGGGGCATCATTCCTATTATTCCTATATCCACACCTACCCAGCATGCCCATCCACTCTCATAAATGGATAGACCATGGTTATTACACCTCTAATATTCATATTATCAAATTTATCATAGATTAGTTGAGATATATAGTGATTCAAATTACATGGGTCACTCAGTATTACTCAAGACATTTAGAGGGATATACCTTTAGTTTACAAATACATAGACTATTCTGATATAGTGGTTCAGATCATATGGATCTATAGTGATTTTATCTTATAGGTACATAGACCATTTAGATATAATGATTTAAATTATATGGATTCATAGTGACTTTGATACAGATTTACACTTAGATGCTAGATTTGGGAGCATGTACATTATTACATGTCTCACATATATATGGATTCATAGTGACTTTGATATATATTTACACTTAGATGCTAGATTTTGGAGCATGTACATTATTACATGTCTCACATATATAGCTTCATATAGTATGACATAGTTACAAGACTTGATAGCTAATTATAGGCATAGTGCGGAGCATAATGTTTTGATCTCTAGTTTTGCACATGTGGTATGGAATGGTAGGTCATATCACATGTGGTTATATATATATTTCCATATTGTATATATGCATCACTTAGATACCAAATTTGGGGGCATGGCATAGATGTTCATGTTATTCATCATCCAGGATTATATAAATGGAATGGCAGGACATGCCATTCTCTTTTTACAAATTGACTAGATTTTTATATTATACCCAATAGTACCTAAATTGTCACTAGGTTAGACCACATGGCCATCTACAATGGTTATTCCATTATATTAATCAGACCTAGACTACATGAGTTTGTGAAGGATAGAGGATAGACATTGTTTTTAGGCCTCCAAGCATTTCTCATTTCTAGTTCAGATATTCAGAGTGGAAGCATGATAGATTTTAATATTCAAAACATATAGATTCTATACACACATTCTAAATTACATGATTTTATGTGGGATAGAGGAGAGCCATTGGTGTTGGGCCTCTGAGCATTCCTCATTTTCATCCAGATTTAACATAGGGGGCAAGCATTGTCATCTTTCTCCATGTTACATAGATTCCACTTTCAAATTTAGTATAAGGGGCATCTATTTTAGGAATTCTTTCTTTCTTTAGGCATTATTTAGCTTTTCATCTACTTCCCTAGCTAGGAAGTGAGTTGGACTCTTTACAGCATATTCATCTCCATGCAGGTAGGTTTAGGTACACATTTTAGTTTCTTTATTTTACTCTAGTACTTCATTTCATTACATCATTAGAATAAAAAGGGGGAAAATATATACATCCTAAATTGGTCAAGCAACCACACATATCATGTCTTTTCATAGTCTTTTTATAAAAGACTCCAATTGGAGAATATGAGCCTTGTTCACATTAGCCATGTCTTTTATTTTACTTATCTCGGTCTTGTTTCATGCTTGAGTCACCTTTTTTCTTATTCCTAGTCATCTATATCCTTCTAAATGATCATTATAACTCATCCAAACTCTACTTCTCATGCTAACTCCATCCCCCTAGGTATCAAGCTTGTAGGATAGGAGCGTTGGGATTGGACTATAGCACTGGACACTAGGGTGTCAATCTGTATCACTCCTATCCAATGGCATTTTGAGTCCCAATGGTTAGTTTTCCTTATTTACTAAGTCCTAAACCCTTCTTAACTTCATTTAAAATTTTGTTTGTCTTTCTAATATTAGCCAAATGTGAATAAAGCTCTCAAATTCAAAACAAAGAGTCTCTTATATAAAGGACTTCATAAGTCAATTTATATCTAGCACTTACTACTTTGGCACAATATATAATTAAAAATTAGTTAATAGTATAGATTAATATTCTACATTAGGCATAGATTTGCATGCTTGATCAAAGAAGGGCCTAGGAAAAATTTAATTCTTGCATCTATTGTGCACATTGATTATGTACATTCCCTAAGGGAGAACTACATTTGATCTAAGACCCCAGCTTAAGGGTTAATATAGGTAGTGATTAAGATAGCAAGGGTTCTAGATCATGTAATCATACTTTCCCTAACCTAGTTTTCCCCCCTTTTGCTTTTGATGTATTTGTTATTTCATGTGTGTAGGTAGACCTAGCATTTAAAGATTGAAATGGATTTATAGTGAGTTTTTTCAACATTCAGCATCTAAAATTTCATAGGTAAGATCACATAGAGATATTAGACAAAACACATAAAACTTAGATCTTCATAAGTAGTTTGGATAATAACAGTAGAAAAGAACAATAATATCAAACCCTAGTGTATCTTAGTTTGGTGCTCTTATCCTTTGACAAAAGGAAAGCTAGTTTTAGGTTCTTAACATCTTCCTAGTCCTCCACAATAATTTTTAGCTCCTAAATCATTCATTTTAGCCTATTTTTCTAGATAAGTTCACTTTTTTCCCTATGTAATTGATTTAATTAATTTTATCAAAATTTATATTTTACCATATTTGATTATATTTTTCCCCTTATTCTAGACCCTTTATTTTTTAGGAACTAAACATTAGTTTCTCAAAAATAACAAAATAAAATGTTTCAACAAAAAAGGAATTAATCAATTTCTAAAACTTTATCTGCCTTCTTATATTTCTTGACCTATAGCTTTTCAACATATGAATCAAAGGCCTTGAAAATTTCTTGTATCATATCCTCATCTAGTCTAAAGGAGTGGAGGTTGGAGGCTACATAATCTACTACTATTTCAAATAGTTCCCTCCTTAAATTCTTAATTCCCCACATTTATGTTCTCATCTTATCCAATGCATTCTGATACTTGATAAAATGGTGGATAGAACTTAGGGTGAAGACTATAGTTTTTATAAATTATTTTTCAACTAATTTATTAAACTCATTCTTAACTTCCTCTACTAAAAAGATATTATCTCCATCATCTATTGGTTGGCATGACAATTTACTCAACATTATCTCAATGGCATATATCATATCAATAGTCTTATCATGTGTAACCTTGGCCTTATGAGCAGTCTCTATAAGTATACTTATCTAAAATTGAGCTTCTCTATGTAATTCCTCTTTCTCTCCATCACTCTTAAGTATATTATTAGTAAGGAGGATGTCCATATTGATTGAATCCACATCTATCAACTTGGGAAAATAAAGATTCAAGGTTTGTATTTCTCCCTCATACTCACTAACTTATTCTCTTAAGACATTATTTCTCTCTCTAATAACTTCATATTGGTCCATTATTATAGAAATAATATTATTTCCCTTGGAAATGAGTTCTTTTGACCATTATTTGATATCCATTCCCATGTTATCAATTTCAGTCACCACATTTATTGTTGCCTGATCTGGGATTTGGCTAACTGGTTATACTAAGTTTGGTTGTTCCAATGATCCACTGGGATCTATGGAATTATTTAGTTAATCTATGAGTTAATCCACCTTGTTTTTCAATTCATCTTTGGTGGCCTTATCATGATCTATTCTTTCAAAAATGGATTTGATGTCAGATTGAACATCATGTTTTAGCCCCTCCCTTATTGGTCATCTAAGGTATATCTTTGAAATCTGAAAGCCCCCCACCACAAGATCTTAGTGGGGGGAATGAAATCTCAACATATCTTTTCACTTTGTCATGAATCAAAATTTTGGATAAGATCTAAGAGTGGACTTGGACTTCTTCTTCACATTTGATAGGCCAAAGTTTAGTGTACTAGGGGAAATCATCTATATTTTCTTATTTCTCATTGTCCTTGCTATCCAACTGGGGGTATCATTTTGCTACATGGACACTATCATCTGAGAATGAGTTTTTAATTTTATACACTATTAAGCATTATGACAATTATATAATCTTGTGTAGATGTTACTATTGGTTTTTCAGGAGATGCCTATGAAATTCCATCTCCATCAGTTGTTTACAAATCTACATTATACCAAGAAATTGTGTTTTCCCCATCTCCACTAAATTTAGGAATAGGTGAATGGTGGAAGCCTAAGCATTGAACAAATCAATCAAATGTGTTGGGCCACTCAGGTTTGGTACTATAGGAAAGATGAAATGGGATGAAAATGATGCAGCACTTATCCTAAGAGTTGAGATGACCAGCAAAACTAAAGTCAAGATGATTAAGTCTATGGCTTTGTACAATTGATTAGTGTTGGAAATTAATGGGGATAGAATGGAAAGAATTATTAATGAAATATAAAATGGAAGTGAAATGGAAGGAGGGAGTGAAATTGGAGGAAGGGAAAGTGGAGTGGAAACTTGATAATCCACTGATAGACGCTGAGTGTCTATTTGAATTAATTGCATGGGTTGCAATTGAATTATTGTGGCAAATAATGTGGTAGGAATGAGAGGTGGTGTGGAAACTTGAGTTGTAGGAGGAGTGGAGACCTAACTTTTAGGGGGAGTGGAGACATGAGATGGAGGTGTTGGAGCTTTTGAAACAATATAAATAGGAAGTGGGTGAAAATAGAAATTAGGGTTGTTACTATAATATATATGGGGATAGAATATATATAATCTCCTATTGTAGCCATGTCTTCTAAAGATATGTTAATTGGTTGATCTAATATTGACCCCTCTTCACTGGATTTCCCCTTTTTGGCCTTAGTTTTCTTCTTCTAATGGTTCACTAGCTCTTCTACTTATTCACCTATTGTCCCACTAGGACCCTCTGCTAATGGAGAAAATCCTTCTACTTTAAGCTCTAAAATCTTCTCTATAACACCTATGATATCCTTTGTTACTTGAACTCCTTTATTTCTCAACTAATTGATTTTTTTATTGATCACATGTGTCATCCTATCAATCAAAGAGAAATATTATGGAGTTGACCACCTAATTAGTGGTAGGGGTTGAGTGATAATCTAATTATAATAATTTGGGTCCACTGGGGACTCATCATCCACTAAGTCATCTAGGACTAGTGCCAAATCATAATCTTTGACCTGTTGCAAGTTTATTCTAGAATGGTCCTCTATTCTGACTCTCTCTTCATCCTCCAAGTCCTAATAATCTTCAAAATATGGAACATGGAAGTAAGTATAAAATCCATTTGTGCTAGTGATATTTCCATAAACATCATAATATGTCCTAGACTCCAAATTTCTTAGGGTCATTTAGCACATTTATACCTTGAGACACTTGGCTTTGAGGAGGGAAGGGCATGTGTATCTACCAATACTAATTGAGAAGTAAATTTTTATCTTTTTCTTGTTGGAAAGAAGCTTATGGATCTCCATAAGTTGCTTTACTATCTCCATAAGTGCCAATTATCACTAACATATCTATGGAGTGTGTAGGGGTAACCACTAAATCCTCTTTCCTTTATATATGAATAAGTGGGGAACTAGATGAATTAGGATCCCTATTTTATGATCTTTATCCTTATATCCTATGAAAATCTTATTCTCCCTAGTTCCTTATCAAACATAATGATGATGCAATATATGAAAGAATCATTAACTCTCTTTAAGTATTGTTTACTAGTCTCTAATGTGAGATTAGGATATTAGTTGTATACTCTACTTATCTCTCCAGGTACTATATTAAGGCCTAGGAAATATCTCTCTTTAGATAAAATGTATACAAGGTAATAAGTCGTGAAGAATTTTCTAGTTGTTTTTACCTCCTTCAATTGCTTATAAAGAGAATCACTTATAAGTTGAGCCTAGTGGATGTATTGGGCATTCTGTTGGATGACCTAGATGTATTGGTACATCCACTCTTGGAAACTGTTAGCATCAATACTACCAGTAATCATATGAAACAAAATTATAATATCCCTAACTTCATATTTGAAGGCAATCCTTTCTAATGTCTTTAGCAATATGGTGGAGGTAGCCTTGGGGGATTTAATCCATTGTCTATTTATCATTTTATGACACCCATCTCTATTATCTTCAAAGAATTATTGGGATGTATTTGGAGTTATGTTGAGGTATCTCTCAAACTTTGGTATAAAAAATATTGAAATGATGAAATCAGGGTCTAGATTTAAAATCTTTCCCCTTTGTCATTCACAACCTCTCATATATCAGGATCATAATGTTGGGCTAGTGTTAACACCAACTTAGGGCTTTAGATCGTTAGTAGAAAGGCTACTACTTAAGGAAGTCTAGAGTCATAAATACCTTGGATCTAATCATTCCTAAACTCTACATTCATCTGGGTCCAGAAGTCCCCTAGGTCAATTTGACCTAGGTCTATATCAGTTATCTCTATTGTGCTAGACACTAAGCTAAGGGTCACCCTAGGCCCTTTTGCTTTGCACTTCATATCCTTTTGAGATGTGGAAATTAGAGAGAAAGCTTGTGGAAAACAAAGTATAGGATATGGAAGAGTTTGTAGGTGCTTGAATCAAGTGTAATCTCTAATGGATATGGGAGGTGCTCTGAGTAGGTGACAACTTCATGGAGGTAGGAAGTGTTATGAGTAATGGAAATTTTTGTAGAACTAGGAGGTGTTTATAAATGGTCAAATGTTCATAGGGACTTGAAATGTGTTGGGGATATTAGGTGATTGGAGCAATGGTAAAACCTCTAGAAATGTGAGATGTTCAAGGCATGCCCAACATTTGTAGGGACTTAAAGGATCTCACAAGGAATATTCTTTAATTATTTGGGGAATATGTTGGGGTAAATTCACCTAGCTTTGGTGAATCCCTGGATTTGAATGTGAATCCTTGGGAATAAAAATCCTAAGGTTTTTTCAACATATTTGGGAAATAATAAAACCTAAAAAATACCTAGACCTCAACTATTAATTTTTTTTGGGAGAATAGACAACCTTACAGACAACTAATAAACCATTATGATTTAAAAACCATAAAACCTAGAACCATAACCAGTGCTTAATTAAACACAAATAAGACCTAACATATCAAATGACTAAGAAATTTAAAGTAATGTAGTTATACTTTTGTAGAAATGGAAAGGATTAAAATAATCTTTAATTGTAGGTAACAATGGTAAAAACACACAATGAAGATTTTAGGAATACCTTGTAATGGGGAAGATGATGTGTCACTTGGTTATAGAGGTGGCTTAGACATGTTGATTGAGGCATGGTCATGGTTAAAAGTTATTTTTAGAGCTCAAAAATCATGATTATCAGATTAAATAATGACTAACAAATCCCCAAACTACATGTTTAAATAGAAAAATCCTTGTAATAAATGCTCCATGGTAGTTGGTGGGGGAACCTTGAGGTACTTCGAGCAAGTCCCATGTCCATAGGTTTGGGAGTTTTACTCACTTTATAAATGGGAAGTTAGAACTCCATAAGTAATTTGCAATTTTGCAAAATTGTAAATGGCACTTGGTGTTCTAGATTCTACAACTTAGGTAGTTAGTGAGAGGCAGAACTTAGGATGTAATTTGCAATTTACAAATTGTAGTTCAAGTTTTGGATCCCATGGAAGGTGTTTTGTTTGTGAGATTCAAAGCTTAGGAAGAAATTTGCAATTTTTCAAATTGTAAATTACATTCTAAGTTTTGGATTATGTTAATTAGTGTTTCATGGGATCTAGAGATCGAGAATCAATTTGCAAAATTGTAAATTGCATTCCAAGTTCCAAATTCTATCAGTTATGGTAATTTAGTGTATTGTGGGAGGTGAAGCTTGGTAAGAAATTTGAAATTTTGAAAATTTCAAATTTCATCCAAAGTTTTGGATTCTACAATATAAAGGGAAAGTGTATTATGGGAGGCAGAACCCAGGAAGTAATTTTCAATTTTGCATCCAGAGTTCCAAATTCCACAATACAAAGGGAAAGTTGGTTTTTGGGAATTTCAAGATATTTTCATAAAAATTAGGGGGCCTCCATTAATATATTTGATGTTATGATTTTTTTGATTCAAAAATATCAACATTTTTAGTAACCTCTATAATATGATTGCCTACTAATTAGTTTTTAACCAATAGCCTTTGGTTCATTGGGCATGGAGTCACTTTGGCTTTAAAAACTTAACCTAATGAAGAATAAACTAGGATTTGCCTCAACAAAACAAACAAATAGAATAGATAAAAATAACACAACTAAGGAAAAAAATCCTAATCAGTTAACCTATGTAGAAGCACTTATTTGAAAACACAACCAACACTATTATATATATAATTTTAATTTTTTGAAATGAATTCCTACCTCAAAAGTAATTTTTGAGGTATATCCCATTGAATTGGATAGGTAGTTTTGGTCCATTGAGCTTGGATATCTAGAATGCAGTAGCTCCTTTGCATTGAGTTATAATATATGGACCACTTTGTATTGCATCAAATTTAGTGTGCTTGCCTGGTTTAACCTTGTTCACATCCCATTTGAGAACTATGTCTCCTTCATTGAATCTCCTATATTATGCCTTTTTGTCAAAATTCTTCTTCATTTGAGCCTAATTTACTTTCAAGACTTTCATTGATTTATTCTTGATTTCTTCAAGTTCTATGAGTTCAACCAATCTTACTATCATTTCATCATTGTTAGTCAAATCCAATTGGTGACTAAGCTCTAGAGATGGTAATTCAATTGATAGTGGGACTCATTCTTCTCTTCCATATAACAACATGAAAGGAGAGTTACTGATGGCTCTCTTAGGATTTATCTTATTAGCCCATAGTGTTGATTTCAACTTTTGTGTCATGTCCTATGGTTATCCTCCATTGTTCTTTTGATAATTATGATGAGGTTCTTATTCATAGACTCAGCCAAGCCATTACCTTAGGTAATAATTAGAAGAATTACTCAGGTACATATTGTTTTTTATGACCCATTCACTCACTTGAGTGCCCATAAATGCTTTATAATTATCTAAAATAATGGTGTGATGAACACCAAATCTTGATACTATTCCATCTATGAATTCTACAATAAAAGCCTCTATGGCATCTTTCAGTGCAACTACTTCAGTCCATCACGTAAAATAGTCCATTACTATGAGGACCCATTTTTACCCTACACTTGATGGTGGATTGATCATACCAATGAAATCCAATTCCTATTGAGCAAATGGTTGATCTACTTGAATTGGTCTGAAAGGAAAGGTTGTTAGCCTTTGACTATTGGTAAAGTAAGCACACTTCTCATAGTATCTTACCCATTTATGGGCATCTTTGAATAATTTAGGCCAATAATAGCCTCCTCTCATTATCTTGATGGCCATAGTTCTTGTAGAGAAAGTTCCACCTGTCAGGCCATCATGAAATTCTTTGAGTACCTTAAGAACTTGATCATGCTCAATACATCTTAGCATGAGTCCATTCATGTCTTTTTTAAATAATATTCCATCAACAAGAACATAGGGAATAGATTGGAGTTGAAAATACCTTTTATTTGACTACTGAAAGTCATACAGGTACTCACCAATCTATAATAAATTTGTCATGTCATGGATCCATCTATTGAAAAGAGGTGGATTGGTTGGTTGAGATGCATCTTGATCATATATTGTTTCAGATATCACTTATGTAGTCTTGATGTTAGAAGCCAGTTATTTACATAATCCCTTTCCTCTTACCATATTTGTGATTTTGATATTCATGTCATATTCCATGACATTTGTGATCCATCCTACTCTTTTTTCATTTATCTCTTATCTTTGTAAGAACTTTTTAACACTTTGGTGATTCACCATCAGATTTATCTTATTGTTGGAGAGCATATGCCTAAACTTCTTGAGAGCTTTAATCACTGCATACCCTTGCTTCTCCAAAAAATTGTAATTCTCTTCATAATCCTTCAGGGATTAACTGAAGAAAGATATTGGTTGTTATAATTATTCTTGATTGTGCTCAATTAGAATAGCTAAGATGCTTCCTTCCCCTCCAAATGCATAGAGAATGAAATTCTTCTCATATTTTGGGTTGATTAGGGTAGGAGCTTGGGAAATAGCCTTCTTGATGGATTCAAATTTGTATTTTCCCTCTTATGTCCAACTAAAAAGGATACCCTTCTTTAGAATTATAGTAAGGGATTTTTCCATAGAGGAAAAATTTTGAATAAATCTTCTTACAAAGTTGATTTTTCCAAGAAATCTTTGTAGTCCTTTCTTATGGCTTGGTAGTGTTAATGTAGATATAGCACTTATTCTTTCTAGGTCTATTATAAGACCCCCTTTTGATATAATATGTCATAGTATATTCCCTTCATGAACTACAAAAATTCATTTATTGGGATTAAGGGAAACCCTAAACTCTCTATACCTTTCAAAAAAAATTTAAGGTGATTTATGTGTGCATCAACATTCTTTAAGTAGATAGTGATATCATCCAGATATATTAGGATCATTTCATTTATCAGACTTCTAAATGCCTTATCCATGACTCTTTGAAATGTTGTCCTAACATTAGTCATACTAAATGGCATCTTTTTATATGTATACATACCCCATTTGATGGTGAAATCAATCTTGAATTGGTCTAATTCTTGCACCAAGATTTGGTTATAGCTATAATTACCATCTAGAAGAGAAAATCTTTCAGATCTTGAAATAGTTTGAAAATTTTGTTTCATGAGGGGAAGAGGATAATGATCCTTTAGATAAGCTTTATTTAGATCCCTAAAATCCACAATAAGCTTTATTTTTCCATTTTTACTTCTCATAGGGACCAGATTATCAACCTAAGATGAGTGCTTGATAGGAAAATTTATATTAGCATCTATTAATTTAGAGAGCTCACTCTTCATTAGGGCTTATATATCTGGATTAGTAGGTCTTTGTTTCTATCTAAAAATCTTGGTATTTGGATCCAATTCTATTATATACTGCGCTAAGCTAGGATCAAATCCTCTTAAATCATGATAACTCCAAGTGAAGTTATCATCAAACTTTTGGCACAACTCAAAAAAATCTTGCTTTTTAGAATCATTATATACCTTACCTATTTTTAATGTTTTTCCTTCTAAGATGACCACTAGCTCATAGTCTTCTTCATTCACTATAATATTCTTCTTCTCACCTTTTAGTTGGTCATCTGAAGTGAAGATGGTTTTTAGTGTAACAAGACCCAGAGGTAGTTTATTCATCTTTAATTAAATGATCTGATCTCCTTATTAGTCCTTGAGCCTTGGCTAGTTCCTATCTAATAATTTAGCTACCTCTCTTAAAAATTTGATAGTATATTGATCACTATCAAAGACTTTCCAATTAGTTACATTATTAGGAATAGATGGCCTCACTATCAACCTCACATGTTGGCTATTTTTCTTCTTTATTTCTAGTGTTAAATTATATTGGTATCTTATCGAGGCCATATGATTAGCATCTTCATTTTGTGCTCTTGGTACCACTTAAAATTTTAGAGTGATGAAGTCTTCTAACAAGTCCCAGACCCTATGTTTATAATATCTTAATAAATTATTCTTAGTTATGTTTTTAGATCTTACTTTGTGAATAATCAACTCACTATCACTAAATATTTATAAGGATTTAACCCTCTTTCTTTGGCCAATTACAGGCCTCAAATCAAAAACTCATATTTAGCTACATTTGTGTAGCTAAAATGAAGTCTAAAAGAATAGAATTAGCTCTCTTTCTATAGAGAGATAAATACAATGCATGCACCTATACCTACACAATTTATGCTTCTCAAACCATCAAATAAAAATTACCACATCCCTTGAATATCTTTAGTTGGCTTTGCTAGGTTTGGGATAATTGCATCATTTTCATGGATGTAATATGTACCCAGCCCTATTTCTTGTACATCATCATAAGGATTGAATAAGAGGGTTGATCCCCATTCATCCATATGAGTGTCTAGAATCTCTTCTATAGGTGTTGCAACTTTATGAGACTCTTCTTCTTCTTAATCTTATAGTGTGTAGTTCATCTCCACTAGAATAGGATTATATGGTTTAATATGATCTTTTATGATTGGCTCAGCTCTTATTGTTACTCTAGTTCCATATCTCATCCTAAGAAACATGTGATACCAATCAACTGATAGATATCCTCCCATCTTTGTAGTGAAATATCATGAAAGATAAATGGCAAAGGGGGGAGATCTATAACTGAGATGTCCTAAGATATTGAAAGCTTGGATAAGCATAAATAGTGAGATTTAGCCCTTTTATTATTCTTACTATCTGAACAACAATCCCATTCAACCAAACAAATCCTTTATTTATAGGTGTATATTTTATACCAAGGGAATTAGCTATTGTTTTGGGCATCACCAAATTGTGATCCCCTAAATCTACCATGCAATTATGAACAAGATGCTTCCTTACTATAAGTGAAAGATAGAAAGGGGGAGGCTTACCACTTTTTCTTGTTTTAGTGTCAATTTGTGGCTGACACAAATTAATTTCAAAATTAGGCCCCTTGGCTAGAGCCTTGTCTATTATCTGTAAATTCTTCAATGCCTCTTGTAGCAAATCTCTTTGTGTGGGAATAGATAGAGCTTCCCACATGGTAACATTCAAATTTTTTTTCTTCATTTTCTTTACTATATTGAAAGGAATATTACCAACCTTTTTTGTTGCCTTTATTGGTGCCTTTGTAGGAGTTATATGTTATTTAATAAAATTTGGATTTGGCACCTTTGCTTTAGGTTGGCTTGTAGGTATAAAGGGTAGCCTTTGTATTGTGTTATTCTTTGCAATTTTTGGTATGACTTTAGAAGTTGTAACTTGTTATATTCTAAGGGATGATCACTCTCTATTGCTATTTTATTTGAGAGTGTGTTGGCTACCATTGGACCTCTACCATTAAAAAATGCTTCTTCTTGATTCACACCATAAAATTCATCCTCTTGCCAATTTAGAAGAGTTACCTCACCTTAAAAAGTTACTTGTTATGAAGTAGATTCTCCCTATTATCCCTATGTACTTGATATACCTTGAAACATCAAGGCTTGAATGATAAAACCATTATGATAAGTGTTCTAATTATGTGGCTATGAACAAGGGTAACACCACTCATACTCTTGATCAAGGTTGTTCTAAATAGGTACAATATCTTTAGAAGTACCTAGTGTAGGTAGAGCATGGATGTTTGGAGGTCTTGCTTGCATACTTTGACCCTGTGGCTAAGAATTAATTTGTTATGACTACCTATCTCCTTGGTATGTTTTCCTATTGGGTTGGTATGCTGGGTTATCCTACTAAAAAAGGCTTGTATTTCTAGGATTGTTGCCTCTTTATTGCTACCTAATCATTTCCAAAACTCTTGAGTAGTGATTGAACCTCATATAAATCATTTGTAGGTGTAGGGGTTAAAGGTGGTGCTTTTCTTGTTATGATAATTGAATTAATTATAGGTGGTGGAATAGGAGGTATTTCTATAAATAGAGGTATTGGTGGCCTTGGGAAAAAAAATTCCAATTAAATTAAACAATTTTTTCCCTTATTTCAATCTCATAGGCATTATGAAGTGTGGTTCCACCCATAGACTGAATCATAATAGCTATATCACTATTCAAGGCTCTAAATTAATATAGGAAATCATTATTTACAATTGGCTTGACTAACACTAGAATTCTATTCCATGTTTTCTGGAAATAGAAATTAAAGTTAATCATGTGCTCATGAGGAGCTCATTAAATAGCAATTAACTATTTAACTAGGGAATAGTGGTCACTCTTATCTTCAAATAAGGTACATAGTGTAGTGCCTATCTCATCCCAAACTAAGATGGAGTTGGGATTAAGACTTATATATACCATTGCAAGGCTTTACCTTTGAAAGAGGAAACTAAGAGTCTAATTACAACATTGTCTTGTACAATGTTATGGACTGAACATAGATTAGCAATATCTTGTATGTATTCCATAGGAGTGGTGGAAGTTTCACTAGTAAAATATGATGGGATTTTTAAAGCCAAGGTAGGTATATCATCATACTACGCCAACTAGAGTGAGTTGATTCCACTAAAAGCTATAAAATTCAAATTTTTATCCATTATGGGAGGTATAAAATTGATAAGAATAACTGATGGAGATGAAAATAGAATTGTAGGATATACTTTGGGGCTAGGGATAACTAATTTTGACCTCTTTTTAGAATGAAATAATAATTCTAAAAAAATAGCTCTCTTACCTTTGGTAGATGATCTTGTTTGCTTGTTTGGCATACATGAACCTTGAAATTATTAATCCATAATCTAGTGGAGTTTCTAGGTACTTTCAAAATTCATATGAAACTCATACAACATTTGTTGAGAATAGCACCAATCTCTTTGTAATTTTTTTGGTCCCATTGGGCGTGCCAAAAACTATTATCACATAGGTTTTTCACATGTCTTAATTCTATAACTTGTTGTGCAAATACCTAGTGATATAATGGAAAACCCTCCAAAGCCATGGGACCTTGGAAAATTTGAGGTTAATCTTTGGAGAAGTCTAGCTTCCTTTCACTAAATCTGATGCAGCTGATAAAATATCAATGTTATAAAAATTCTACTCCTTTAGTGTTTTTGCTCCTAAATTAGGGTTTGACTGGGAAAAGAGTTTTGAGAATAAAACTTGTGAAATTGAAAATGGTGATTGTACCAAATATTTTTAGTGTATTTTAATTCTTGATTGATAAACACAATATAACAGAAGAATGTATTGAAATTTATTTGAGCACAAACTCATGCAAATGAGAAATCAAAGGCAATATTTGTTATTTCCATATCAGGGACAAGATTCATTTATTTTAATCAAACAATTTAAGAAGAGTAATAAATACCACAAATAAATTTCTTGTAACAAAAATAATAATTAAACATCCACAAATACTCAAATAACTCTGCATACACAAGGATCTCTTAGATAAGAAATTCAAATCTTTAATTTATTTTTGCTCTCAAGGTTATAGCTTGTAGAAAATACATTCAAAATGAAAAAATATATCACTAATAGTAAAAATATATAATGGGCTATGAGGTCTTCCCATCTTTATACAAAATATATCATAGATGAGATGAAATTATAAAAATTTAAACGTCCAATAGAAGAAAACATGCAAATATGAAGCTTCATGCAAAAATAGGCATGATCTTCTATTTCTAGTATCCTTGACTTAGTAAAATGGTTTGGAAAGTAGCATGCAAGAGATGGGCATGATCTTTAACTTGAAATGGCATAAATAGACTTGGAAAATCTTCATGCAATACTTCTCCCTCTTCTCCATGAAACTAGAAGTGGCTCTTCATGAAAATGGGTGATGCCTAAATGGAACTCATTGTTTCATCAAAAGATAACTTAGAAATAACTAAAGTACTTTTTTCAAAACCCTAACTTGTAATTTATAAGTGAGATTTTTACAACTTAAAAGTCATGTCACTTTGTCAAAATGGAATTTTGCAATTTTAAATATATGCTTTTATACTTTTAAAAATTATAACTTGTCAAAATAGAAAGTGTAGTTTTCAATTATGCTTTTTACAACTTTCAACCTATCAAAAAACATAATTGTAAAATACATATTTCTCTTTCTCAAAAATTTGATATAAAAGATAGTTACAATTTTACAATATACAACTTTACAATGTTTTTATAATACTAAAAATACAATACATGGAATGTTTCAATAAAAAGGAATTAATCAATTTCTAAAACTTCTTTTGCCTTATTTTCTTTTTTAGCCTATAGCTTTTCAATATATGCATCAAAGGCCTTGAAAATGTCGTGTATCCTATCCTCATCTAGTCCAAAGGAGTAGAAGTTGGAGGTCACATAATCTACTACTATTTCAAATAATTCCCTCCTTAAAGTATTGATTCCCTAAATTTTTGTTTTCATCTTATCTAATACATTTTGATACTTTATAAAGTAGTGGATAAAACTTATAATCCTAGTTAATCATTCTATTGATCACATGTATCATCCTATCAATCAAAGATAAAGATTGTAAAGTTGACTGCCTAACTAGTGGTAAGGGTTGAGTGATAATATGTTTATAATAATTTGGGTCCACTAGGGACTCATCATCTACCAAGTCATCTAGGACTGGTGCCAAATCATAATCTTTAACCTGTTTCAAGGTCATTATAGAATGGTCCTTCATTTTTACTCTCTCTTCATTCTCTAAGTCCTCCCAATAATTTTTAAAATATGGAACATGGAAGTAAATACAATATCTAAGTGTGTTGGTGATATTTCCATAAACATCATAATATGGCTTGGACTCCAAAATTCTTAGGGTCATTTGGCACATTTTTACCTCAATACACTTGGATTTAAGGAGGAGGGGCATGTATATCTACCAATACTAATTGGGAAGTGAATTCCTAACATGTGCCTATTAGAAAGAAGCTTATGGGTCTCCACAAGTTTCCTTATTAGATCCATAATTGCCCACTTGTTAGTGACATATCTAGGGAGTGTGTAGGGGAAGCCATTGAATTCGCTTACCCTTATATATGAATAAGTGGGGAATTTAATGAATTAGGAGCCCCATTTTGTGATCTTTATCCTCATTTCTTGTGAGAATCTCATTCTCCATAGTTCCTTATCAAACATAATGATGATTCAATAGATGAAAGCATCATTAACTCTCCTAAAGTATTATCTATTAGCCTCTAATATGAGGTCAGGATAATAGTTATATACTCTACTTATCTCTCTAGGTATTGTATTGAGGCCTAAGAAATATCTCCCTTTGGCTAAAATGTATAAAAGGTAAGCAATCATGAAAAACTTTCTAGTTGTCTATACCTCCATAAATTTCTTGTAGAGGGAATCACTTACAAGTTGAGCCTAGTAGATGTATTTGGCATTCTATCAGATGACCCAGATGTATTGGTACATCCACTCTTGGAAACTATTAGCATCAAGACTACCAATAATCTTATGTAACAAAATTATGATATCCCCAACTTCATCTTTGAAGCCAATCCTTGCCAATGTCCTTGGTAATCTAGTGAAGGTAGCCTTGGGGGCTTTAAACCATTTTCTATTTATCATTTTTTGACACCCAACTCTATTATCTTCAAATAATTGTCGGGATGTCTCTAGATTTATGTTGAGATATCTCTTGAACTCTAGTATAAAAAATTTTGAATTGATGAATCGGGGTTTAGATTCAAAATATTTTCCCCTTTGTCATTCATAACCTCCCATCTATTAGGATCATAATGTTGGGCTAGTGTTAGTACCAACTCAGGGATTTGGACCATTAGTGGAAATTTTATTGCTTGTGGAATTCTAGAGTCACAAATACCCTAGATCCAATCATTCGTAAATTATACATTAATTTCGGTCTAGAAATCCTCTAGGTCAATATGACCTAGGTCTGTATCAATTATCTCTATTATGTTGGACTCTAATCTGAGGGTCACCCTAGGCCTTTTTGCTTTGAACTTCATTTCCTTATAAGACATGGAAATTGGAGATAAATCTTGTGGAAAACCAACTATAAAAGCTGGTAGGGTTTACAGGTGATTGAAATAGTTGTAATCTCTAATGGAAATGAGAGGTGCTCTAAGTAAGTGACAACTCCATGGAGCTAGGAAGTGTTATGAGTAATGGAAATTTCCATAAAACTAAGAGGTGTTTGAAATAGGTCCAATTTTTATAGGGACTTAGAACTTTGTAAGGATTTTAAGTTTTTGGAGTAATGGTAAAACCTAAGAAAAGTGAGGTGTTCAAGGTAGGTCTAATATTTTTAGGGACTTGGAATATCTCATAAGGAATATTCTTTGATTATTTGGGGAATATGTTGGGGTATATTTACCTAGCTTTGTAAAATCCCTAGATTTGAATGTGAATCCTTGGGAAGAAAAATCCTAAGCTTTTCTCAATAAATTTGGGAAATAATAAAACGTAGAAAACCCTACACCTCAACTATTAAAAATCTTTGGGAGAATCAACAATCTTATAGATAACTAACAAGCCATTGTGATTTAAGAAACTTAAACCCTAGAACCATAACTGGCACTTAAATAAACATTGATAAGCCCTAAAATATCAAATGTCTTAGCAATTTAATGAAAAATAGTTATAATTTTGTAAAAATAGAAAGGATTCAAATAAGCTTTAATTGTAGGTAAAAATGGAAAAAAACACAAGGAAGATTATAGGAATACCATGTAGTGGGGAAGATGACATGGTACTTAGTTGAAGACACGGCGTAGATGCCTAGATCAAGGCATGGTCAATGGTTAAAGGTCATTGTGAGAGCT
Organism: Torreya grandis; assembly: GCA_037957365.1. Classification (NCBI taxonomy): domain Eukaryota; kingdom Viridiplantae; phylum Streptophyta; class Pinopsida; order Cupressales; family Taxaceae; genus Torreya; species Torreya grandis. The sequence goes on from JARHVA010002626.1 coordinate 260,148, forward strand.
TGAAAATCATGATTAGTAGATTAAATAATGACTAATAAATCACTAAACTACATGTTTAAATAGAAACATCCTAGTAATAAATGCTCTCATGGTAGTTGGTGGTAGAACCTTGAGGTGCTTGGAGAAATTGTCTATAGGGTTGGAAGTTTGACTCGCTTTATAAATGGGAAGGTATAATTCCATGAGAAATTTATAATTTTTCAAAATTATAAATTATAATTGGAGTTTAAAATTTTGTGGCTTAGGTAGTTAGTGAGAGGCATAACTCATGATGTAATTTGCAATTTGTAAATTTTAGTTCAAGTTACAAATCCCATACGGGGTGTTTATTTTGTGGGATTCAGAGTTTAAGATGCAATTTTAAATTTTAAAAATTATAAATTTCATTCTTAGTTTCAAATTATGTCGATTAGTGCTTCACAAGATTTGAAGCATGGGAAGCAATTTGTAATTTTCAAAATTGTAAATTACATTCTAAGTTCTAGATTATGCCAGTTATGGAAAGTTAGTGTATTGTGAGAGGTGAATATTGATAAGCAATTTGTAATTTTTCAAATTTTAAATTGCATCCAAATTTATGGATTCTATAATACAAAGGGAAAGTGTAGTGTGAGAGGTGTAGCTCAAAAAGCAATATGCAATTTTGTAAATTACAAATTGCATCTAGAGTTCTAGATTTTATAAAACAAAGGGAAAGTTGATTTTTTGGCATTTAAAGGGATTTCATAAAAAAAATTAGGGGATCTCCCTCAAGGTATTTGATGTTATGATATTTTTAGGGAAAAAATATCAATAGTGCAAATCATGACCAAGAGGATCGTAAAGAAAAACTATCAGCCTCATGATTGCAATTTGGCTGAGAAAAGAGTGGAGATCTAGGAATATCTTGAATTTTTGTTGTTCTAGTGATCTATGGAAGGGGTGACTCCATTAGGCTTCATGGAGACACTCATCAATAAGTGACGGCATGTTGGATGCTTGTTAGGATTTTAAAACTATTGTATGTCAATAAGGTATGAAGACATGTTGAATATTATTGAGTCTAATCTAGAAGTGTGGCCTTTTGGAATTTTGAGAGGTCATTAATGTCCAAGAGTATGATTTGAGGATTCCATAAATGCCTTAGTGAGGTTATACAGATCTCAATTGTCATTTGGAGAAAGCAAAATGCATATCACAAGCTTAGAGAAGTCATACCATCATTTAATGTCATGCATATCCTCCCAAAGCATCAAGTTTATGATTTTATTAAATGCATTTAAAAATTTAAACTTGGTCAAAAGGTTACATGGAAATTATGTCAAATATCTTAAGAAGTTATCCTAAAAATTTGGTGTCATGAGGAATCTTATATCTCAATCTATATGCCATAAAATTTGGTCTATAGGAAAGATACATGTTAGAGACTGACAAGTTTAACCCTTGAGAAATAGTCATTGTATTTCAAAAATATGACCATTGAATTTGAATTTGAACTAGTCTACTAAGGAACTTGAGAGCATAGAAAATTCAATAGAATCCATGGTATTGATCAAAATAGGTTGGTGTAAAAATCAAAGATTAACTAGACAATGTGAAGAAAATCCTCCAAGTGTAAAAATTTATTGATTATCTATATAATTTAAATAAATGTGTGTCAAATTCAAAGGTTGCTAACTATGAAAAGTTGTAGAGACCTAAGTAGAGATAAATGTGATTAGAACTAGTTTAAATCCATATAAATGATGTTTTTTAATGATGTATGAAGTTTTGGTTCCTTGTAGATCTTTTCCATATATTGATCTAGATCTTTAAGTGTATTTTGTGCAAGAAAAATATCATGAAAGTTGACTGTGTCATGAAGGTCTTTGACATTAGCTAACAAGGTTACTTACAAAGTTGTTCATTAGGGTATTATCATGAAGATTTGAGTTTTATATGTGCATAAAGATGACCTTAATGTCATAGAGGACCAAGGTATATATTTTATAGTCTTAGTTTGCATCTCATGAAGAAGACAAGTTGTGATAGAGGTTTGTCATAGTGAAGTATGTAGACACAGACCTAGTTGATAGAATGATGCAAGCAGGATGTCATGATGAGGTTTTTGGACATGAAGGAGGTATATTGATGTAAAAATAACCTATAAGATACCATATGGACATGGCATGAGTTATATTTTATCTAGCATGGAAGAATATAGTATTCCCTTAGAATAATATCTTTGATTGTAGACAGACCTAATAAACATTGGTGGACAAGTGTTGATTATAGAGATGTTTTATGCTCATATACATTGAGTGCGATTTATTTAGGAATTTTAATATTATATTTGGGTCATGTATCTTAGTTCTATATGCTCATTATGCCCTATTTGTGTGAGATGAAGGTGATCAAGCAAGATATAAGTCTGGTAGATAATGAACTTGGTGTTTTACAGACCTAATGAGCAGTGACTAAATAAGAAGGGTTGTCATGATGTAGGGGGATCAGATATGGCTTATAAAAATTAGATAATGTAATAAGATATTTTTTACATTATGTGTGAATGGATAATGATAGATTAATAAGATCAAAATGCTTAAGAAGAACTTTTATGAGCATGGTTGTGTAGTTCTATATGATCTTTCTTTATTGAGTTATCATATTAATTGATATATGTTTAGTCTAAGGGGGACATTGGTATCTTTGATTTCTTTGTCAAGAGAGTGTTTCCCTTTGCTATATAAGGGAGCATGATTTTTGAGATGTTTCATGATTCTGTTTATTGAGCTAGTTCTGAGAGAGAGTTTAGTGATTGGGGAGAAGTTTCTTTGAGTGGTTTCCATAGGTTATAAATAATTTATGCCATATAATGTATTTGAGATATATCATCAGCTCAAAGGGAGAAAGTGAGTTTCCATAAGTCTTTTTAAATAACTGGTATGAGCCTAAGGTGAGTATTTGGTCAGCATTTCATTATGTAGTTTTTTGAAGTTCAGGTCCAAAGATTAGATAATTTTTTGTGGAAGACCCTTTGTCATTAATGTCAAAGGGGAGAAAGACCAATTTGGGGAAGAAGAGATTTATCATACTATAATGTGTTTTCCCATCAATGACAAAGTGGGATTTTGTTAGCATAGTTGTTTCCTTGATGTCATTAATGTCAAAGTGTGTTGTCATTGATGTATAGATGCATCTGGTGAAGATGCATGGTGAGTGGTCTTTGAGATATGCATGAGTGAAGTATGATGTCTAGGTAATCAAGGATGGTTAAGGTATTATCTTGAGGTTGTCAAAGGTGATAAATGGTCAAGGTTTTTGCTTAGTGTCATCTTTATTGTTGGAAGGCTTGTGTCAAGTTTGATGTTACTCTAGTGAAAGATTATCAAGGTTGATGTTGCTCTAGTGAAAGATGATCAAGGTTAGTTATCAAGTTCTTAGAAAAGAATAGTTTTGTGATGAGTTTTGTATGATTGCATTGAAGAGAGTGTTGCAATGGATAGTTGAGTGTTGTTGTGATGAGCATGTGTGATTGATGTGATAAGGAAGCCTAGTCATAACAAGCATAGTCATATCATGAGCATGTGTATGATGAGCATGAAGAGACATGTTTAGATGTATTAAATTATTTAAGTATCATGTAATTCATATGAATTAGGTGCATAAACATTAAATAATTTTTCAAGATCAATTATCAGGTTTTAAAGTGCTTGAGAAGTTGAGTCATGGCATGTAAAGACCTAGTGAGAAGGGTTGAGCATGGTGGCTTAGTGAAATGGATAAACAAAGGCATAAGAGGTTATATGAGGTTGATTGAACATGTATTTGAGGCATTTTATCACTCATGAGAGTCTTATGGTGATCCTATAAGGGTAGGACCTTCAGACCTAGTCTACACCTAGACCATTTCTAGACCATGCCTGGCATAATGAGGCATCATGATCTATTTTCAAGGCATCTAAAGGATGTATGGAAATGTTTTATCATTTTAATAGGTTTTATTTCATGTATATGAGGTGTTGATATCTTGGATAGTGTTTATAATGTTATTATCAACGACTATTTTGGTTTGCAAGTCAAGGTATAGAGAGCAAAGAGAGAGATGGGGGCCAAATGAGGTATGAGATTCATATTTCAAGATAAGAATGATCATGTGATCATTATAAGTGGTTTGATAGATATCCAAAGTGTGTTGACCAATTATGAGCTCAATTTTTGAAGGTTTAGGCTTGAAAAAGTGTTTTAAGGTCTCTCAAGTACACATGATAAAGAGTTGTCTACTCAAGAAGGTCTTTCAAGTGTTGATTGGCACATGCAGAATCAATATGAGGACCTGAGATATTCATGGTAGATCAAGAAGGTTCTTAGATTAAATTTCTAGGCATTAGTTTTTGGAATGAGGGGCTAAACTTTATGAATGATTGCTAATAGTGGAAGATGGTTTAAACCCTCAAAAAACCCTAATAGTGACCTGATGTGAAATAATTTGTTCTAAAGTGCTTATAATTTATTTTTATTTATATTTTAGTGATTTTAAGTTGTCTTCAACTCTCTTATGAATCTCTAGGGGTGATTGAGTCTTTAGGTGAGTGAGTGGACCCTATAGGAAAGGCCTTATTTCTCAAAGATTTTATGTAGTAGTCAGAGTTGACCAAGTCAAAGTTTATAAATGGATGGATGAAAAATGTTGATACTTTTAATTTATGTACATGAATGTTTATATGCAATTTATATCCCTTAGGTGTGTAGATTTGGTGATTCAGGTTGGTCAATTACTAGCAAGCCGAATGAAAGCAATATAAAAAGGTGGATTTTGGTGTGATTTCATGAAAGAGTGATGGGTATAAGTACATGGATATGTTTTTTGAGAATTTTTTCCTATTAATACTTTTTATTAAAAAAATTATTCATTTAAATTAGTGAAAATGTTGAAGCCAAAATGGCTTGTCTGGCTGAGTAAGGTCTATAAGAGAGAAGGTCAACAAATTGGTTTGCAATACAATAGTTGCTATTAGATATTATGATATTTTTTTTTGAGGTTTTCTTGAGGATTTTTTATAATAATATTAAAAAAAATTAATTCCTTTATTGTTTTCTTTCATATGTTATAATTTCAAGTTTTCATGACTGTGTTTTGGGGCTAGTTGGTAGTCCAAAATGAGCATTTTGCAAAGAAGAGTTTGAGACTGTACACCCTAATTTGAAGTATATATTAAATTTTTTGATGACCTTGAGGTCATGATGTTTCTTAATATTTGATTTATTATTATGGTTATTTGTAAAAATTGTGTTTATGCTTCAATTATTCAAGATACATTTTGGGTATTGACAGGCCTAATTGTGAATAGTATTAAGTCATGCTTCAAGTGGGAATTGGAGATAAAAAGTGTCATGAACCTAATATGAGTTTATTTTAGGTATATTTGTGTGTCATTTTAATTGTTTCTTTCATGTGTGTAGTTTTAAAGTGTTCCAAGGAGATCAAAGGTTCATGTGTGTTAATGAAGGCCTAATTGAATTAGGTCTCCTTAAGGCCTAAAAAAGGATTTTGTCCTATATGTTGTAACCAACCTATTATAATGATTTATTAATGTTTGTATCATGTCATAAATCTTTTTTTTTTCATTTAAGTGTGTAAGTGTATATGTACATCCAAAAGGTATATGATCAAGAGACCCTTATATATACTAGGAAGTTTTAGGCCTATTTGAAAAAAGTGTGTGCAAACAAATGAAAGAGCACATTGAGGGCAGAAGGAGGTCATGTAGACTATTATATGTGTGAATATAGATATTCATGAATATTTAATATAAGGTATAAGTATTAATATCAAATTCATATGACGTAATCAGTATTGAAGAGACCTAGATGAGCAAAGAGGCCTAAAAGGTAGTTTGAAGAGGGATACGAATGTGAAGAGATGAAGAGGTGTTCATCATATGTTGGTTAAACAACATTTTTTTTGTAAGGTGATCAATATTTTTATGTGGTTGATTTGGTACTAATTCATTTATGGGGTTAGTGTCTCCTTTCAAGTGGGTATTTGTTAAAGACTAGCTGAGTTGGTGTTTAGCTAGTTGGGGTTAGTGCTCCATATAAAGTTGATGGTTCATGAAATCTTGGTTTTTGTCATATATAACTATAGTCCATTTTCAAATATTAGTGGTTTTTCCTCACCTTGAGGTTTTCCCACATATATGATGTGTTATCTTGTTTCATGCTCTTGTATGGTTGTTTATGATTGTTAAGATATATGTACTTGTTTGAATGTCTCATGACTGTTAAGTTGAACTGGTGAATGTTTTGAAGATTGATTCACCCCCTTCTTAGTCATTTTTCTTATAAAACCACTATCCAACAATTCAATGTGATAATAAATATGTAGGTGGCCCTTAAGACATTAGTCCACTAGGTAATAATTCAATGTGACAATCAATATGTATGTGTCCCTCATGACATCAGTCCATCAGCCAATATCCAAGTACATTTTTAAGAGACAAAACTAGTTGATATGTCAGGGGGCATTAGGAAATCTATCCACCATCCATTCTAATTCATAGATTGAAATAGATAGTTGATATGTTTGGGGCCCTTGGGATATCTATCCACCAACCATTCTAATGCATAAAATAAAAGAGACACCTATTGTCTAAGACCATCATGTCTAGTGTGTGAAGAAGGATGGGATATTGGCCTGTGTGATAGGTTCCCACCATGACCCACTTAGTTATCAGTTTCAATCTAATTTTTCTCCCCTATACTCACCTAAAGTGATAGTTGTGCACATACTAACACATGAAACTAGCACAAGCAAGCATTGCAATCACTTGAAGAAACATCAATTGATCATGTAAGTGAAAAATTAATAAAATGAGACCAAGTAGTCTCAATAATGAAATCAATTCCAATAAAATTTCATCAATGAATTCCATGATTAGCCTTTAACTTGAAACATTTGATGTTAAGAATAAAACAATGTTGGTTTCCAAATAATATAAACTAAATCTCATACAACTTAAAATAAGTTTGGCAAGCACATTTATCAAAAATCACATCACAATACAATCACTATGTGGCTCTACAAACCACTCATGGGGGAGAAAGAATAAACTAGTAGGGCATCGATGATCTACTAGCATTCAAAGAATCAAACTACATCATCGCATAAGGGATATGTTCCACTATCCATTACTAACAAAATTTCATAAGGAACCAATTAGCACTTTATCATGTTAAATTCATTATTTTTTTATTATAAGTAATAACATGTAAGAGGGTGCTACACCATTGCCACTACACTAAATGATATTGTCAATTTTAAGGATAACATGTAGGAGGGTGCTATACTAATACCACTACACAAAATGATAAATTTGAGTAGCTGGTATCTTGTGCCTCTTTAGAGTACATACTTATAGTTAGTCTATATTCACCACCTACCAAAGTGTGATATGTCATGTAAATTAGGTCTCATTAACCTTCACATGAGAATTAAGATTAGTGTCACCTATTATTAGGTCCCATCTATATGTGCATACATAATGTTTATGGCAAGAGATATTCATGGCTATCATTTCAAGAGAAGGGCACCTCCATGATCACCACTTATAATTTATATTGATACACAATATTATACAAGTGCTCAAGGTAGTTAGTAGTTCTAGCAATCAAAATTGGAAATTTCTCATAATGAGAAAATTTATTAATGTCATATGTATTCATTCCACTTTATTACCACATAAATTCACTATAATTCAACATGATTATCATCTCTTCTAGGCTCTCAATCATTATCATAAGAGCATATTTATCCATTGATTTATTTATCATCATAATATTAAAAATGTACAAGGTTACCTTAATCCATTCTATATGTTACACAGCTAGGAAGATACCCTCATAACCATTTTACATGCACCCATAAATAACATCATAAGTCAAGCTATGCTCATATATTCCCAACAAAGCAATTAATAGCTTAAAGCTATTCAAATATAGCATGTTCTTTTCATGAAAGAATAATTATGTAGAGACATACCTATCTTGATCAATTCCTTAGAGATTCATCTTATTTTACTAACAATATTCAAGATTACCACTCAAGTGGTTAGAATAATGCAATATTATATTTATACACAGAGTAATACATAACCTCAATACCAAAATTTTACCATATCTTGGTTCATCGAATGGTCATAATGCTCTAAACAATAAGAGACACTTTCTTTAACATTCCCACAATTTAAGCATACGTAATCAACATATCCAAAGAATTCATAGTTTCAAAAGAGAGTTCATTAAAGTCTTTTTATATCTATTAGTTTAATTTATCAGCATCTAATCATTAGTTCAAGCATATCAAACCAACTTCATTTAGATTCTTATCCTCCCATTAGCATGGTAACACCATAATTAAAGTGCATCTATCCAACATGGAACTTAAAATAAGTAATCAACATGCACATATATACATATATCAATTACCAAGGGATTTTTAATAAGAAGTCCCACTTGCTTTCAAATATACAGCATATCATAGTCATTTCATGTTCTGAAAAAATGATCAAAATAAGTATGATAAGGATTATAACAAAAATTGGTACTCACATCCTATCTATATCAGGACTTGTATATCTCCAGATCAAAGTTCTTAGGTAAATTTCATGTATAATGATCAATATCTCCATAGTTGAAGTAAGCACCCCAGATAGTGTCCATTCTAGACTACATCTGATGGGCCTTACTTGGTCCCAAGTCCACATTTTTCATAGGTAGAACTCATGTGCGATCACAATGCCTCCTATCATATTGTTGAAGGTGGTTCTTGCTCCTATTCATATGATGAGACTCTAAAGGTTTCTCAACCTACCCATCCCTTCCCTAAGAAGGTGAGAAACCTTTTTATAGAATAAAAACATGGGGAAACATTTCCTCTAGCACATTTATCGCTCGCTACAGGGTCTCAAGAATTTGAATATGGATTTCAACTGGCTGCATAATTTTAGGATCTTAGTGACCACCATTCTCTATGTCATTTGTTTCTTCCTTTTATGACATCTTGTCTAAACAATTTAGATTTTAGTAAAGTAATCAAATAACATGCACCATATTCAATTTACACAAATCATGATTAACTAGAGTTATAAAGGTGATAAAATCATACAAAACATCCCCAAAGCTCTTAGAGGTTAACCTAGGCTCTAATACCAAAATTTAATGTCCATTTTTTTATATATAAGATAGGCATGACATAATCTACTACAAACAAACACCCAAAAACATAAGAACACACACTATAAATCATTCTAATCAAACACAATAAGTAATCCATGTAATTTTCATCACTCTATGATCAGAGACAAGTTACGGGCTATGTTCTAAGTTCATTTAATTAAGTTTCTATGAACTTGAATGAAAGCATATGCCCAAGGTTACTACATAGTGACATTGAGATGACCCTCAAAATAGACTTCTACCATGGCTGACATAGTTGGGTTCCAAATGATGACTACACAAAATATGTTGAGATGGTTATCAAATTTGATCCAGGCCATAATAAACATAGCTAGAACTATGTGGCTTATTCTACTTACTCTAAGGTCATGCCAGCTTATCTTCAGGCTCCTATAGACATTTCTTACCATCTATCATGACCCCCCACTTATTGGCTAATTTTAATCACTATAGGCTTATGCAAGTAGCCTTGGAACTATGGGATAGCTTCTTTGCCACTTGGTAGCATTCTATAAGCCTACTTGCCTTAGGGCCTTGCTACTTGTATGAGCATATTCTAATTTATGAGTCATCCAAATCATGCCACATGGAAACATATCACTAACTCAGAGGTATCTCTCCCTATATGGTCCTCTATAGGATTATGGGTCATCAGGGTGATGCCACATGGTAATATCTCATGATCCCACTAGCCTAGAGGCAAGCTTCATATACAGTCAACTTTAAGATCATGGGTTGTTAGGATGATGCCATGTGGAAATAACTTGATTTCTTGTTGGCTTAGAGGTAGGCTACCTATATAGTCATCTCCAAGATTTTAGGTCACCAAGATGATGCCACATGGAAACATCTCACTTATCCACTATCTTGGAGGCTTCACACTTTGTATGGTCCTCTCTAGGATCCTAGGTCACCAAAATGATGCCATGTGGAAACATTCCACCTACCTGCTAGCCTGGATATGATCATATATCAAACCACATTGATTTCACTCCCAATTTAGTGATATGGTGACATGTGGCTTCCTCAAAACCACCTATTATAAAGTCATGAAATTAACCAAGGAAAACTTCAAAATATAAAGAACAAAATGGGTAAATGGTTAAGGCAAAAATTCAAAAGAAAATCCCAAGCAAAATGACTAATGCAAGACATGAATAAAATGAGTAAGGCAAAAAGCTGCCAAAAACTCAATAATTAGTTAAGGCACAATCTGAAGTAAAACATAGAGACAATTCTATTAACAAAAAACATAATAAGTAAAATATTCATACATGCATTGTCACTACCAAATTCAAGTTTAGAAAACAAGTTTAATCTTTCTTAGAATAAAGAGAGTGATTCTAAACCAATAAACTCATTGGTTTAGTTGATTTATCAAATGGACACAATGTGAGTTTACTCAATCCAATGTTTCTAAAGGAATGGCTCACTATAATAAGTCATTTGGTCTAGTCTTTAGTAGATTATGCATCTAGCAATGACTCAAAGACTCACTCCTATATTTAGGTTGTGAGATCAATTATGAATTCCATTAAGGTGTAGGAGTCTCAAACCAATCTAAGGTTACAACCTCACTAATATCATTATAAGAGAACTAGGCTTTATAAAACTCTTCTATATAATTAATTGATCTCGTTGTTGGTGGGGTTTATTACAGGCAACATAACTTGTCTATAAAATCCCAAGGGAAACCTTCACAAAGCATCCTTTATATCCACAACATCATCATAAAGATTCAACAAGTGAATTAAATTATTATTTCAAATAACCAACCATAGCTGATAAATATGTCTACTCATTCTTTTACAAGCTCGATCTAAATAAGTTAACCATAACAATTATAAGGAGAGACATAGGCATAATTAAGAACTATCTCAACATAGATATAATCAAATAACTCTCTATATTTTATTTTAAAATCCATAAGACCAAAGGGATTTCTTCATTTACATAATGACTCCTTCTCAAGGGTCTAAATACAACAATCATAACTAGTTTAAGACTTTTGTTACTAAAAGGGTTCAACACAAGATAACATAGTCTTTATTCATATCAATGTTTAGCTTATATCAACAAGCTATATTGTTATTCCAAATAACAATATCATATATTTTTATCAACATAAATATACAATAAAGCATCAATGTTTAGTTCATATTAACAAGCTATATTTTTATTCCCAATAACAATATCATATATTTTTATCCAAGTTCCACTCATTCTTAGATAAGTTTAATTCCATTAACTCTTCTCAATTAGCTATAAACATATACACAATGCTTAAAAGACTAGCCACCCATGATAAATGTTTAAGCAAGGAAATATTATTTTCAATTTATTTGAAAGTGCTTCTAATTATAAACACTTTTGATATATACAATACTTTTCCCAAGATCCTAAAAATCAAGAACTCATAAGTATTTACATCTCAATTTAACATCAAGGTTTCAATAAATAGAAAATATACGTTTTAATCCATAGTTGAAGTATTATCCAAGATCTCTCTTTTATAAGAATATTACCAGTAGGTTGGCTACTAAATCATTAAAATTACATCAAATTCCATCCATTTATTCACATAAGAAAGAGGCACATCTCTAGCCTTGATTAAGTAATGGAATTCTAGCTAGTCTTCAATGGTGTTCCTTGTCTGCTCCCAAAGATCTGTTGACCATTATAAGGAAAGCTCACCACCTAACCTTTTTTCATCATTAATATGTTTCTATAGATAGCCCCAATCTTGAGACTCCTATCTCTAAGCATGTTTACATCACTTGGTAAAGGCAAGGGTGAATATATAAACAACAATGTTTTAACATAAGGAAAAGACCATGTAACACCTACAGTACTATTCTTGGTTCCTACCCAAAGAGGTTCTAGTCTCAATATAATCAAATAGGTGTTCAAATAATCATTCAAGTGAATCAAATCATCTAATAATATAATTCAAGAAGGAAAATACTTATAACATAATAATTCCCATCGAAAGATTAGAATAGCAAGAGGATGTCTCACTCTATTGCTTCCTACCAATGGTCATGGGAGGTTTAGACAAACTACCACCATGAACATGTTGTTCATAGACAACCACTACATTATGTCACAAACAATATTAATACACTTAAAATAATAAGCTAAAACATCTAAGATAAACAAGGAGAAACACAACATCTCCAACGCCCTCAAAAGGGCAAGCACTATTATTGACATTTTTGGTCACCATTGTTTCCATCATTGAGTATGTTAAGTTATTAATGTATTTCATCATAATTTTCATCCTTTCATTAGTTCAAATATGATTAGTGAAGTTATATTAAGTTCATATTGATATTTTCCCTTAATCTAGGAGGCTAATTGCAAAAATTAAGCATTTATTGTGCCCTCTTAATATGTTTTAAGAATTTTTAGCAAAAATTAAGGTATTTTTGAAAAAATTAAGGTTAATTAATTTATCCCTTGTATGTATGTCATAGAGAGTCTTATTTAAGTCTTAATCTTCACAACCACTTCTTAGTTGACCATCTCAAGCTTTTAAAGCATGTCAAGGCATGAATGAAGAAAATTATGAGAAAAACTGAAACTAAAAGAAGAATAGTGCATATTTTAAGGTTAGGAATAAGTTCAATCCTTAAATCAAGTATTTTAATATTCCATTCATGCATCTGCAATAGTTGTTAAGATCTCTTGGTGTTCCAACTCATATGCAAGGATATAAGGGCAATTTTCATGCATTTTCAAGGCATAAGATTAGATTTTTATTAGTTTCCAAGTGAATAATAGATTATAAATAGATTTATAAATTTTATGGATGTTTATTATACTTTTTTTAGTTGTTAGGACTTAAACTATGCTATGATGGCTCATTTCTCTTTCATATTTGATTTTCAAGCTTAAAATTATCCCAAAACTAATGTGATATCTTGGTGGAGATGTTGCATGGATTAGAATGGTTGATATTAGGGTTGAAGAGGGTGTTTTACTCTCATATAATGGTTTATAGTATCATCAAGGAGGCTAAAGCTTTATGAATAATTGTAAGAAGCAAGATTGTTCCAAAACCCTTCTAAACCCTATCTAGAGAACATGAACTTTATAAATTTGATATTTTGGAGTGTTTTTAATATATATAAACCATTATAAATGATTTTTATTCCATATAAATTATATAAATACACCTTATACTATTTTAAAATCTAAAAAATCTTTTATAGCTGGAAAATGGACTTAGATGACAAGCATGCATGAGAAATGAGCACCTACAGGCCTGCAGACCTAAAAGTGCATTTTTGGAGTGTTTAGGCAACCTAAAACCATGAAAAATTTGATCATATAAAACCACTACATTATGTCACAAAAAAATTAATACACTTAAAATAATAAGCTGAAACATCTAAGACAAACAAGAAGGAACACATCTCCAAGGCCCTCAAAAGGGCAAGCACTGTTGTTGACCTTTTCTGTCACTATTGTTTCCATCATTGAGTATGTTAAGTTATTTATGTATTTCATCATAATTTTCATCATTTAATTATTTAAAATATTATTAGTGAAGTTATATTAAGTTCATATTGATATTTTCACTTAATCTAGGAGGCTAATTGCAAAAATTAAGCATGTATTGTGCCCTCTTAATATGTTTTAAGACTTTTTAACAAAAATTAAGGTATTTTTGACAAAATTAAGGTCAATTTTATTTTAATTCATCCCATGTATGTATTTCAAATAGATTATTAGTTAAGTTTTGATCTTCATAACCACTTCTTGGTTGACCATCTCAAGCTTTTAAAGCATGTCAAGGCATGAGTGAAGGAAATTATGAGAAAAACTAAAAATAAAATAAGAATGGTGCATATTTTAAGGTTAATAATAAGTTTCAATCCTTAAATAAAGGATTTTAATATTCCATTCATGCATATATAATATTTTTTAATATCTCTTGGTGTTCCAACTCATATGCAAGGATATAAGGGCAATTTTCATGCATTTTCAAGGCATAAGATTAGATTTTTATTAGTTTCCAAGTGAATAAATGATTATGAACATATTTATAAACTTTATGGATGTTTATTATACATTTTTTATTTGTTATGAACTCAAAATATGCTTGAATTATGCTATGATGGCTCATTTCTCTTTCAAATTTGATTTTCAAGCTTAAAATTATCCCAAAACCAACGTGATATCTTGTTAGAGATGTTGCTTGGATTATAATGGTTGATATTAGGGTTGAAGAGGGTGTTTTATTCTCATATAATGTTTTATAGTATCATCAAGGAGGTTGAAGCTTTATGAAAAATTTTAAGAAGCAAGATTGTTCCAAAACCCTTCTAAACCCTTGATCCGGGCAACAATTCAGATGACAATTCGAGTGATGGGTCCACCCCAATTGATGGTAGAACTTTTGGGAGCCATAAATTTTGCACCGTAGCTCCAATTGACTCACCGTTTGAACTGTTGGAAAGCTAATAATGAGGGAAACATTGTGAGATGGCATCGAGCTTTGCTCAATGAAGTTTGACCCCTGAAAACCTAATGGAAGTGCCCCAAATTTCAATTTTAGTAGTGCAGTCTAAAAATAATAAGTTTCTAAAAATAGTAATTCCTCAAATTTTGTATTGTTGTAAATCATGGAAGTTGAAGCACTTAATCTCCCTCAAGATTGGTGACCTTCCATATCCTCCTCACACCTTCAAAACATGTATAAATGAAGATGTAACCCACAAAGGAAAAGAGACATCTCTTCTCAGAGATAAGCATATGTTTGGGTCTACAAATTTGATCAATAAATTATCTCTTCTCAAAGATAGCATTATTTAAATTGTTTTGTTCTAGATAGGGTTGATCCAAAACTTGAAACCTTTACATGAACTTTATAAATTTTATATTATGAAGTGTTTTTAATATTCATAAACCATTATGAATGATTTTTATTCCATATACATGCTATAAATACACCTTATACAAAGTTAAAATCATTAAAAAAACTTTTATAGTTGGAAAATGGACTCAGATGACAAGCATGCATGAGAAATGAGCACCTACAAGCCTGCAGACCTAAAAGTGCATTTTTGGAGTGTTTAGGAAACCTGCCACCATGAAAAAATTGTTCATAGACAACCACTACATTATGTCATAACAAAATTAATACACTTAAAATAATAATCTGAAACATCTAAGATAAACAAGAAGGAACACAACATCTCCGAGGCCCTCAAAAGGGCAAGCACTATTATTGACCTTTTCTATCACCATTGTTTCCATCATTGAGTATGTTAAGTTATTAATGTATTTCATCATAATTTTCATCCTTTCATTAATTAAAATATTATTAGTGAATTTATATTAAGGCCATATTGATATTTTCACTTAATCTAGGAGGCTAATTGCAAAAATTAAGCATTTATTGTGCCCTCTTAATATGTTTTAAGACTTTTTAGCAAAAATTAAGGTATTTTTGACAAAATAAACATTAATTTTATTTTAATTCATCCCATTTATGTATTTCATAGATATTCTTAGTTAAGTTTTGATCTTCATAACCACTTCTTGGTTGACCATCTCAAGCTTTTAAAACATGTCAAGGCATGAGTCAAGGAAATTATGAGAAAAACTAAAAATAAAATAAGAATGGTACATATTTTAAGGTTAATAATAAGTTTCAATCCTTAAATAAAATATTTTAATATTAAATTCATGCATATACAATAGTTGTTAATATCTCTTGGTGTTCCAACTCATATGCAAGGATATAAGGGCAGTTTTCATGCATTTTCAAGGCATAAAATTATATTTTTATTAGTTTTCAAGTGAATAAATTATTATGAACAGATTTATAAATTTTATGTATGTTTATTATACATTTTTTAGTTGTTATGAACTCAAACTATGATTGAATTATGCTATGATGGCTCATTTCTCTTTAAAATTTGATTTCCAAGCTTAAAATTATCCCAAAACCAACGTGATATCTTGGTGGAGATGTTGCATGGATTATAATGGTTTAAGAGGTTTTTTTACTCTCATATAATTTTTTATAGTATCATCAAGGAGGTTGAAGCTTTATGAACAATTTTAAGAAGCAAGATTGCTCCAAAACCCTTCTAAACCCTATCTAGAGAACATGAACTTTATAAATTTGATATTTTGAAGTGTTTTTAATATTTATAAACCATTATTAATGATTTTTATTAAATATAAATTATATAAATACACCTTATACCAAGTTAAAATCATTAACAAATCTTTTATAGCTGGAAAATGGACCTAGATGACAAGCATGCATGAGAAATGGGCACTAATAGGCTTGCAGACCTAAAAGTGCATTTTTGGAGTGTTTAGGAAACCTACCACCAAGAACATGTTTTTCATATAAAAACACTAAATTATTTCACAATAAAATGAATACACTTAAAATATTAAGCTAAAACATCTAAGACAAACAAGGAGGAACACAATATCTCCAAGGCCCTCAAAAGAGCAAGCACTATTGTTGACCTTCTTGGTCACCATTGTTTCCATCATTGAGTATGTTATGTTATTAATGTATTTCATCATAATTTTCATACTTTAATTAGTTAAAATATGATTATTCAAGTTATATTAAGGTCATATTAATATTTTACCTTAATCTAGGAGGTTAATTACAAAAATTAAGCATTTATTGTGCCCTCTTAATATGTTTTAAGAATTTTTAGCAAAAATTAAGGTATTTTTGACAAAATTAAGGTTAATTTTATTTTAATTCATCCCATGTATGTATTTAATATAGATTATTAGTTAATTTTTGATCTTCATAACCACTTCTTAGTTGACCATCTCAAGCTTTTAAAGCATGTCAAGGCATGAGTGAAGGAAATTATGAGAAAAACTAAAAATAAAATAAGAATGGTAAATATTTTAAGGTTAGGAATAAGTTTAAATCCTTAAATCAAGGATTTTAATATTCCATTCATGCATATACAATAGTTTTTATGATCTCTTGGTGTTCCAACTCATATGCAAGGATATAAGGGCAGTTTTCATGCATTTTCAAGGCATAAGATTAGATTTTTATTAGTTTCCAAGTAAATAAATGATTATGAAAAGATTTATAAACTTTATGGATGTTTATTATACATTTTTTAGTTTTTATGAACTCAAAATATGCTTGAATCATGCTATGATGGCTCATTTCTCTTTCAAATTTGATTTTCAAGCTTAAAATTATCCCAAAACTAACGTGATATCTTGGTGGATATTTTGCATGGATTATAATGGTTGATATTAAGGTTTAAGAGGGTGTTTTAGTATCATAAAGGAGGCTGAAGCTTTATGAACAATTGTAAGAAGCAAGATTGCTCCAAAACCCTTTTAAACCCTATCTAGAGAACATGAACTTTATAAATTTGATATTTTGAGTGTGTTTTTAATATTTATAAACCATTATGAATGATTTTTATTCCATATAAATTATATAAATACACATTATACCAAGTTACAATCATTAAGAAATCTTTTATAGCTGGAAAATGGACCTAGATGACAAGCATGCATGAGAAATGAGCACCTACAAGCCTGCAGACCTAAAATTGCATTTTTGGAGTGTTTAGGCAACCTACCAACATGAAAATGTTGTGTATATACAACCACTACATTATGTCACAATAAAATTATTACACTTAAAATAATAACGTAAAACATCTAAGACAAACAAGGAGGAACACAACATCTCCAAGGCCCTCAAAAGGGCAAGCACTATTATTGACCTTTTCAGTCACCATTGTTTCCATCATTGAGTATGTTAAGTTATTAATGTATTTCATCATAATTTTTATCCTTTAATTAGTTAAAATATTATTAGTGAAGTTATATTAAGGTCATATTAATATTTTCACTTAATCTAGGAGGCTAATTGCAAAAATTAAGCATTTATTGTACCCTCTTAATATGTTTTAAGAATTTTTAGAAAAAATTAAGGTATTTTTGACAAAATTAAGGTTAATTTTATTTTAATTCATCCCATGTATGTATGTCAGAGAAATTATTAGTTAATTTTTTATCTTCATAACCACTTCTTGGTTGACCATCTTAAGCTTTTAAAGTATGTCAAGGCATGAGTGAAGGAAATTATGAGAAAAACCAAAAAATAAAAAAACAATGCTGCATATTTTAAGGTTATTAATAAGTTTAAATCCTTAAATAAATTATTTTAATATTCCATTCATGCATATACAATAGTTTTTAAGATCTCTTGGTGTTCTGACTCATATGCAAGGATATAAGGGCAGTTTTCATGCATTTTCAAGGCATAAGATTAGATTTTTATTAGTTTCCAAGTTAATAAATGATTATGAATCGATTTATAAATTTTATGGATGTTTATTATACATTTTTTAGTTGTTATGAACTCAAATGCTTGAATTATGCTATGGTGGCTCATTTCTCTTTCAAATTTGATTTTCAAGCTTAAAATTATCCCAAAACCAACGTGATATCTTGGTGGAGATGTTGAATGGATTATAATGGTTGATATTAGGGTTTAATAGGGTTTTTTACTCTCATATAATGTTTTATAGTATCATCAATGAGGATTAATCTTTATGAATAATTGTAAGAAGCAAGATTGCTCCAAAACCCTATCTAGAGAACATGAACTTTATAAATTTGATATTTTGAAGTGTTTTAAATATTATAAACCATTATTAATTATTTTTATTCTATATAAATGATATAAATACACCTTATAATAATTTACAATCATTAAAAATCTTTTATATCTGGAAAATGGACCTAGATGACAATCATGCATGAGAAATGAGCACCTATAGGCCTGTAGACCTAAAAGTGCATTTTTGGAGTGTTTAGGCAACCTACCACCATGAACATTTGGTTCATATACAACCAATAAATTATGTCATAAAAAAATTAATAAAATTAAAATAATAATCTAAAACATCTAAGACAAACAAGGAGGAACACAACATCTCCAAGGCCCTCAAAAGGGCAAGCACTATTATTGACCTTTTCAGTCACCATTGTTTCCATCATTGAGTATGTTAAGTTATTAATGTATTTCATCATAATTTTGATCCTTTAATTATTTAAAATATGATTAGCGAAGTTATATTAAGTTCATATTAATATTTTCACTTAATCTAGAAGGCTAATTGCAAAAATTAAGCATTTATTGTACCCTCTTAATATGTTTTAAGAATTTTTAGAAAAAATTAAGGTATTTTTGACAAAATTAAGGTTAATTTTATTTTAATTCATCCCATGTATGTATTTTAGAGAAATTATTAGTTAATTTTTCATCTTCATAACCACTTCTTGGTTGACCATCTCAAGCTTTTAAAGCATGTCAAGGCATGAGTGAAGGAAATCATGAGAGAAACCAAAAATAAAACAACAATGCTGCATATTTTAAGGTTAGTAATAAGTTTATATCCTTAAATAAATTATTTTAATATTCCATTCATGTATATACAATAGTTTTTAAGATCTCTTGGTGTTCCGACTCATATGCAAGGATATAAGGGCAGTTTTCATGCATTTTCAAGGCATAAGATTAGATTTTTATTAGTTTCCAAGTGAATAAATGATTATGAACAGATTTATAAATTTTATGGATGTTTATTATACATTTTTTAGTTGTTATGAACTCAAAATATGCTTGAATTATGCTATGATGGCTCATTTCTCTTTCAAATTTGATTTTCAAGCTTAAAATTATCCCAAAACCAACGTGATATCTTGGTGGAGATGTTGAATGGATTATAATGGTTGATATTAGGGTTTAATATGGTTTTTTAATCTCATATAATGTTTTATATTATCATCAATGAGGCTTAATCTTTATGAATAATTGTAAGAAGCAAGATTGCTCCAAAACCCTATCTAGAGAACATGAACTTTATAAGTTTGATATTTTGAAGTGTTTTTAATATTATAAACCATTATTAATTATTTTTATTCCATATAAATGATATAAATACACCTTATAATAATTTAAAATCATTAAAAATCTTTTATATTTGGAAAATGGACCTAGATGACAAGCATGCATGAGAAATGAGCACCTACAGGCCTGTAGACCTAAAAGTACATTTTTGGAGTGTTTAGGCAACCTACCACCATGAACATCTAGTTCATATACAACAAATAAATTATGTCATAAAAAAAATAATAAACTTAAAATAATAATCTAAAACATCTAAGACAAACAAGGAGGAACACAACATCTCCAAGGCCCTCAAAGGGGCAGGCACTATTGTTGACCTTTTCGATCACCATTGTTTCCATCATTGAGTATGTTAACTTTTTAATGTACTTCATCATAAATTTAATCCTTTAATTATTTAAAATATTATTTTTTAAGTTATATTAAGGTCATATTGATATTTTCCCTTAATCTAGGAGGCTAATTGCAAAAATAAAACATTTATTGTGCCCTCTTAATATGTTTTAAGACTTTTTATCAAAAATTAAGGTATTTTTGACAAAATTAAGGCTAATTTTATTTTAATTTATCCCATTTATGTATGTCATAGATAGTCTTAGTTAATTTTTTATCTTCATAACCACTTCTTGGTTGACCATCTCAAGCTTTTAAAGCATGTCAAGGCATGAGTGAAGGGAATTATGAGAAAAATTGAAAATAAAAGAAGAATGGCGCATATTTTAAGGTTAGGAATAAGTTTAAATCCTTAAATAAAGGATTTTAATATTCCATTCATGAATATACAATGGTTTTTAATATCTCTTGGTGTTCCAACTCATATGCAAGGATATAAGGGTGGTTTTCATGCATTTTCAAGGCATAAGATTAGATTTTTATTAGTTTCCAAGTGAATAAATGATTATGAAAAGATTTATAAATTTTATTTATGTTTATTATACATTTTTTAGTTTTTATTAACTCAAAATATGCTTGAATTATGCTATGATGACTCATTTCTCATTCAAATTTGGTTTTCAAGGTTAAAATTATCCCAAAACCAATGTGATATCTTGGTAGAGATGTTGAATGGATTATAATGGTTGATATTAGGGTTTAATAGAGTGTTTTACTCTCATATAATGCTTTATATTATCATAAATGATGCTTAATTTTATGAACAATTGTAAGAAGCAAGATTTCTCCAAAACCCTTCTAAACCCTGTCTAAAGAACATGAACTTTATAAATTTGATATTTTGAAGTGTTTTTAATATTTATAAACCATTATGAATGATTTTTATTCCATATAAATGACATAAATACACCTTATACCAACTTAAAATTATTAAAAAATCTTTCATATCTGGAAAATGGACCTAGATGACAAGCATGCATGAGAAATGAGCACCTGCAGACCTAAAAGTGCATTTTTGGAGTGTTTAGGCAAGTGAACATGAACTTTAAATTATTTTAAGATGTATATTTTTTACATATAGTATTTTCACAAAATTAATTATCTTTTTATACCATGTATATCTCAAAATATAAAAAAATTATCAAACTGGCATGTTTGTTGCCCTAGGAGAACCTAGACACACAAAAAGGTGCATAACTTGACTTATATTGATCTAAAACCTATGAAATTTTAAATAAATGTGTATTGAAATATTATATAACTTTTTTGGGTGGTATAAAGTTTTTAATATACTTGAGGAGAGGTAAAAGTTAAAATTACATGCTTATACATGTAAAAATGTTGAAAACTAATTCTCAAGAAGCCTAAAATTACAAGAACTCAATTTTTATTAATCCAAATATATTTAAAAAAATTGTTTAGGTGTTACAAGGTTATATCAATGAAATAATTTTTTAAAAACCTTTTAAACCATTTATGAAATAATTATATAAGAGAGGTCTCTCTCTCAAGAGCTTCTCAAGCATTAATGGAGCTCACACCTACAAGTTTAAATTAAGTCATCATCAAGAGCCATGAAGTACATTATGACATGCCTAAAAATATTTTATATCAGGTATATGTTTCATTATTTAACATTTACTTGAATTTTTTTACGTCTTGAATCATGCTTATAGAACTTTTAATGTAAAATAAGAATGTGAACATGGTCAAAAAATCATCAAATGAGGAGCTAAAGTTGTGTATCATCCATAATAGTTTCTATGAAAAATAATACCTAAACAACCTAAATAATATGATCTCTTCCCTTTACACCAAAATCAAGGAGAATAAGTTAAATCAAACAAAGACTAATCAAAGTAAAGTTTCGTCATGCAATATTGTAGGAATTGGTTGAAGATAAAGTGGAGTTTCATCATACAACTTGATATTAAACAACCTCAAGCCTCCAACAAGGACTTCCATGCCCAAATCACAACTTGTAGACTCAAAATCAATTAATGATACATTAGATAAAGAATAATATGTCAATTGAAAGTCAACTTTAGCTTTGTTTCAATTTTAAGCTAGAATGAGGGCATTGATGACAAGTTTGCATGTGTGTACCCTCACTAAGAACTCCTTTCACTATATGTACTTATTTTTTTTAGGTAATTTTATATACTTCTAGCTGGTTGTAGCTTAGCCCTTCAAAATTTTAGACTTGAAAATACCTTCTTGATCAATAAATAAATTGATTTTACCTTCTCATATGTTGGTTATTATGTGCAATTAATAAACTGATGATGTAATATTATGGTAATTACATCCTATCTCTGATTTATTTCCAATTTATGTGCCTTTATGAAATAAAATTGATATTTTTTAGGTTGTAGTTTGTGTCTATAAGAGTTTATGCAATTCATAGTTGTGATTAATTCTATTTGAGCTTCTCAAGATAAGTGATCATCCTCCTAAGTACTTTTATAAGCTAAATCCTTTATACAAAACACTTATGCCCAAGATTCATTGGTGAGTTGTGAGTTGTGTATGTGTGAATGTTCTTTGATAACATTATTTGTGTGTGGAATCAATTTAAGGTATTCAATTTTTGTGCATCACCTTGTAGTTAGTCATATAAGTATAGAAATCTCTCTCTTTTTCATTGTGAAGTAGTTTAGGTGAGGATCAAGGTGATTCATTAAGGTAACCACATCTCTCTATAAGTTTACTTCCATTATAGGACACCCACAACTTCTAACTGATCCCATTATGTCAATTGGGTTAGAAATCTTGAATTCCTTCCTCAAGGGATCAAGCTAAATTTGACAACAATTTTGGGCATGCCTAGTGGGACTATAGCTTAGAATATTACTAAATATTGGTGCTAGTTTTAGTAGTCTATATTAGATACATTACTCAAGTACTTAGTATTTGTTGACTCCATAAGCATACAAACATCTTAATGGTAGATGAGTGAAATTTTCCTTCCAAAATTCATAAAAATATCAATTACAAAATTATTTCTTCTAATTTTATTGAATTAGTTTTGAATTCGGTAAAAAGAAAGAGGTTCTTAAAATCTATGCCATACAACAAACATCTCTCTACCTCAATACATCAAAATTTATCTTAGAATAGCCCTATATCAAAACTAAATTCTAGTATGTTTGTCCATATAAACCAATTTTTTATACCTTTTGATGGTGGTGGCCCTTTAAATCTTGCCCAATATAATGATATTCTAGCCTCGAAATTGAAAATTTTACCTTTCTTCACTAGAAGATCAAACCACTCCTATAGAACACATTAGAGATGTGGCTAATCTATGTTATGTACATCATATAATCTAAGAAAATGTAACTATTAGGTTCCTTGTTACATATTTAAAGTAAAAGTATCTATAGTGGTATAGGCACCTTCTTCTCAATTCCATTTCAGCATGCAATGAGTTAGGATCAACCCTTTGCAAACAATTTGAGGACAAAATAGACCACCTCTCTCTAGTTGAGAAATTGACTATAATTAAGAGATCCCCCCATGAATTCATGGCTGATTTTAACCTTAAGTTCTAAAATACATGGGATAGCATCCCTCTTATGAGTAGGCCATCTCCTAAATATGAATTCTTGTATTTTTTGAGAGCTCTAAACAATAATATATTGGTGATGATCTAGTCAATGGGTGGAAGGATACTACTAAATGCATTTGAGGTGGACATGCAGGCATAAAATAACCTTATACAAGATTCAAAACTTTCACCAAATCCTTCTATTCCAATTTGTATATAAGTTAAAATCATTACACCTTTTCAAGTGCCCATATTAGCCCTAATTCCACCTCTATCTAATCAAGTTGTAGCTCTTCTTAGTGAATCTAGTGAGCTGAGAGAACTAAAGGGTCTTATGAAATCATTTGGGAATTAAATGGTGGACATAAATAGGCAATTATCTTATCCTAATATATCATATTAGCCTCCTTATTAGCATCAATATCAACCTAATATACCTCCTTTTCGAAACTACCATTTAAATAAACTTCCCTACCAAGGACAAGGAGCCATTACACAATCTAAGCCATATACCACTATTGATTCAAGTACTCCCTCCTCTTCCATAAATATTTTTCCTACTCAAAATAACCTCACACAATATTAATAATAGTGTACTCCATGTAACCAACCCCATATTGAAGCCTCTTACCTAAATCGAGTATTGAATCAAGATCTAGGTATGCAAAGTATGACAACGCTTCAACTATCACAAATTGAAATACCACCTCAGATAGAGTTACATGATGGTCAATTACAAGAGGATTTTACATTTGTGAATTATCAAGAAGGATATCATTGTGTCATGGATCAAAAAATGGATACAAATAGGGTGACTAGCTTAATATCGATTATCACAAGAGCTAAGATGAGAGCAATAGATGGTGCATAAGAGGTACCAAAAAAAATTTATTTGTCTTATTCATATTCCAAAAATACTAAATATTCTATTTAATCCATAAAATAACTATAAAATCAAAAAAATTAGGTTATTGGACGCAATGTAATATCTCAAACTTCTCATGCTGAAGAGAGCACTCATATTCTAAATGGGTAGCCAAGGGTTAGTGGAAGTCCTCTTAACATCATAGAATAAATGAATAAGGAACATGTGAGAATATAAATTTGGTACACTTAAACTATTCTAGGACAAAATTATTTTCTCCAATCATATCTCTCTAACCTCCATATATCACCTAGATTAGCAAGGAAATAAAGTGTGGTTCTCACTAATACCAAACAGCCTATTAAGAAAGAGGTACAACCTATTAAAAAAATGTAAATCCATTCAAGGCTTAAGTAAAACCAAGTAAATATGGTAAACCTATTACCTTATACATTTATTTGATCATTGGTTATAATGTAGTTCATAATTATATGGTTGATAGTGGTGCTAGTAGCACAGTTATGCCAAAATAGATAATTGATAAGATTGGATTGAAATATGAAAAAAACACAGAAGGAGTATTGCAATTAGATGGTATAGCTACCAAGATAGTGGGAGTAATTAAATGTTTTTATTTGACTTTTCATGATTTCCCAAGTCTTTCTATTTTTCAAGATGTTTTGGTAGTTAATTTTCCACCATATTTTACATTATGCTTGTCAAGAGACTTCATAGTGAAGATTGGAGGGTACCCATACTCAGCTTGGTCATATTTTTTTTTAGAAAAAATTATGGTATGAATGTTACTATAAAATTATAAGCTATTTCAAAATTTCATATAGAACCTTACATGTCAAGCATTACTAATATGAATTGTACTATACTTGATGAGAAGGAGCATCCAAGTGATCAAGATCCAACCACTCTTCTTGAAGGAATTCCTAATATTTTCCTTGATGAGTGGGAAATTTAAAACCATGATTATTATCCTTACAATATGATTGAAGAATAATTTTTGGAAATTTATTGTTTGCATGAAGAAGGAACATCTATATCAACTCTTGTCAAGCCAAGTGAGTCTAGTGAAGGATTATGGAAGTTATTCTTTGATGGCTTAAGGAATAAGAATGGAGCAGAGGATGGAATGATGTTTATTTATCCATAAAATTAAAGGTACTACTCTCCAATTATATTCCATTCTTTTTTTACTTTCAATTTAGTTGATTATGAAGCACTCATACATGGTCTCTAATGGGCATTAAAGGTAGGATCAAAAAGCTTACAAGTGTTTTGTGATAATGATTTGGTTGTACATCAAATTAGGGGTTAGATTTTGTCTAAAAACGTTCTCTTTAAGTCATATAAACACAAGGTGTGTGATCTCATAGAATACTTTGAAGCTTTCAACATAAAGGTTGTCCCATAAGAGGAAAATAAGCATGTTGATTGGCTAGCAGTCATAAGAGCTCAACTTGACATTCCTGATGATATCAAAAATAAGAAATGTCAATCTCACATAAAGGTAGTGGTAAGGACCTCCATCCTAGATATTTTTTTTATTTGGAAAGTGTTTGAATATGATAAACAAATAACATGTTTTATTCAAGAAGAAGTTCAATTCTCTTCTATAAATTAGAATAAATTGTAGCAGTAGTAGTAGTAGTACAAAGATTATATTGTGTAATTGAATACAAAAAAGATATTCCAAGGACTTGTAACACTTTATATCATATTCAATAGTGATTACCAAAATGAGGAAAGAGAAAGTTAAGATGTCTATAAATGAATAAAACTATGAAGGCATTGCCATCTTCAAGGATAAGCTTCTCAAATTTGGAAAGGTATGTTTAAAACATGAAAGAGAATCATTTGTTGAGTTGTGACAAGAGTTCACTGATGTTTTTGCTTGTGAATATAGTTAAATCAAAGGGTTTTATCCAATCTTGAATCAACATAATTTATAGATGTAATATAATCCTAAATTGGCAAGACAAAGGTAAATGCCTATTAATCCAAAGATGAAATCTTTGATGAGAAAAGAGTTGACCAAGTTGATTGAGTCAAGTATCATCTTTCCCATAAAACATTCCTATTGGGTTTAAAACCTTGTACCTATAAGGAAAAATAATGTATAAATAAGGTTGTGTGTGGATTTTAGATATTTAAATAGGGCTTCCTTGAGGGATTACTACCATTTGCCATCCATGGAGCAAATTTTACAAATGGTAGTAGGTTCTGAGCAGTTTTCTCTTCTTGATGGTTATAGTGGGTATAATCAAATTTTTGCAAGAGAGGAAGACCAATTCAAAACAGCATTCACCACTAAATGAGGAACATATGCTTATAGGATCATTTCCTTTGGATTGTCAAATTCAAATTCTACATTTTAAAGAGCTATGGACATGGCCTTTCAAGGTTTTCTAAATGAGATAGTTTTGGTATATCTATATGACATAATTATGTTTTTAAATAATAATAATGATCATTTGATTCATCTTAGGAATATTTTTAAAAGGTGTAGGCAATTTGGGATCTCTCTCAAACTCAATAAATGTGTTTTTTTAGTCCATGAAGGCAAGCTCTTGGGACATGTTGTTTCAAATCAAGGACTGACCATTGACCCTGAAAGTGTAAAATCCATATTATCCTTGTATTTGCCTCAACACAAGAATGGAATACAAATTTTTTTGGGTAAATTCAAATTTTTAATAAGGTTCATTTCTTATTTTTCAAGTTTATCTAAGCCATTAACAGCCATGTTAAAAAAAAAGTAGAATTTCAGTTGGACAAAGGAAGGGAAGAATATATTTGAGGCCATTAAGTAAGCCATTATCTAAGCACATACATTTGAAAATCATAATTTCCCAAATAATTTTATATTGTATTCATTTTAAAATTTGAAAAATATTTTAGCTATGTTGACCCAAAAAAATAATAAAAAGTTAGAGCAACCAATTGTCTTCTTTAACCAAGGTTTACAACTATGAGGTGAAGTATAATTTTATGGAAAAGTAAGCACTTTCAGTTATTATAAGTTTAAAATAATTTATACATATGCTTTCAAACAAAAATATTCATGTTATGGTATCTCGCATAAGTATCAATGACTTCTTGTTGAGCAAATATTTGAATGAGAAAAGGGTTGGTTAGATCACGAAAGTGATGGAATATGAAATGGACTTAAAGGTGACCAAGCTAATAAAAGATAAGGGGATATGTGAAAATTTAACTTAATATTTATAAAATAATAAGGAAGTTATCCTAGCACTCCAAGATGAGCCACATGCAGTTGCATCTTCATCTCCTATAAGTTGGACACAAGAAATGATCCTTTACTTGCATATCAATATGTTCCCTAAATGTCTAAATAGGACAAAAATAAGGTATTTTAGGTTTCAATATATTCTATTTATCCTTATTTATTGTGTGCTATTAAAAATATACATTAATGGTGTTCTTATAAGGTGTACAGAGACAGATTAGATTGATAGATTGTTAGAAGAGTTCCATGATGGTTTTTTAAGAGGGCATTATGCTCTAAAAACTACAACTCTCAAAATCATGAAAGGGGGATATTATTTGCCTAGTATATTCAAGGAATATTATTCATGGGTTAATAAATTTAATAAGAGTGTCTTATTTCTAAGCAAAAAGAAACATGCAGCCCTCCCTCTTCACCCCATTTCAATTGAGTAGCCATTTATGCAGTGGAGATTGAATATACTATGGTAATTTCTTTGAATGAATTAAATGAGACAAATATTCTTGATTTTTATGAAGGAAATTTAACTAGGTTTGGAGTCCCTTCTACCATCATATTAGATAATGCCTTGGCATTTCTTGGAAAAAAATAACCGAATGGGTTGTAAGAAATGGAATTAACTTGAGTAAATATTCAAATTACTACCCTCAAGGTAATGAAATTTCCAAATCTACAAAAAATAACCTTCTAAAAATCATTAAAATAACCTTGGAGGAGAATCAGCAGGCATAAAACATAAAGTTGGAATCAACCTTATGGGTTGATAGGAATACTCCCAAAAGGTCTATTGGTAACTCAACTTACAAACTTGTCTATGGTAGAGAGGTAAGATTACTAATATCCTTTGAATTACCAACCTTAGAGATCATAAACTAGCTTGAGATGGTGGAATATGGAACCATGGAAGTAAGATATGCAAATCTGATGGAGTTAGAGGAGCTAAGAGACCAAGCCATGCACATAATAGAAATTCATCAAGCATAAGTGAAAAGGTATTTTGAAAAGAAAGAAATGGAAATGAATTTTTAATAAGGACACCTTATCCTAAAATGGGATGAGGATAGAGCAAAACTAGGTAAGCACATCAAATTTGACACAATATGGAGTGGTCCTTATGTCATTTCTAATTGCAAATCACATAATGTTTTTCAGTTTTCAAAATTGAATGGGGAGGAGCTACCAATCCCATTCAATGGGATATTTATCAATTAATTTTATTGAGGTAAAATTTCATATTGTAATTAGTAGTGTTATATTTCACTTTCCTCAACGTGTTGTTATGCACATGTTCAATTGGTAGTTGTAATAGTTTTCAATCCCCTAAGTGCTCTTACACAAGTATTGTTGTTGTTTAGGGGACTAATTGTTCAGTTTTAGTTTTGTATGAGGAAGGTAAAATAGTGTTTATCATTTTAAAAATCATATTTGGTGATTATTTTCATGACTTCATGTCTAATGGACTTCTAAAGGCAGCTGGTCTTTTACTTAGTAGGTAAGCAAATTTACAAATTTTGCCAAGAATGTTGACCTTTTCAATCACCATTATTTCCATAATTGAGTATGTTAAGTTTATAAGGTATTTAATCATAATTTTAATCCTTTAATTATTTCCAATATGATTATTGAAGTCATATTGAGGTCATATTAATATTTTCCCTTAGTCTAGGAGGCTAATTTCAAAAATTAAGCATTTATTATGCCCTCTTAATATGTTTTAAGACTACTTTTATAAAAATTAAGATATTTTTGACAAAATTAAGGTTAATTTTGATTTAATATCTCCCTTTAATATATTCCATAGATATTATTAGTTAATTTTGGTCTTTATAACCACTTTTTGGTTGACCATCTCAAGCTTTTAAAGCATGCCAAGGCATGGGCGAAGGAAATTAAAGGAAAAATTGTAAGAAAAAAAAGGATGGTGAATATTTTGAGGTGGGTAATAAGTTTCAAGCCTTAAATAAATTATTTTAATATGTCATGCATGAATCTACATTAGTTTTAAATATCTCTTGTTGCTCCAACTCATATGTAAGGATGTATGGACAGTTTTCATGCATTTTCAAGGCAAAAGACTAGATTTTTATTATTTTACAAGTGGGGAAAAAATTATACATAGATTTATCAACTTAATTTTTATAAAACATTTTATATTGGTTATTAACTAAAAATATTCTTTAATTATGCTAAGATAACTCGAATCTCTGACACATTTGAATTTCAAGCTTAAAATTGCCCTAAAACCAACATGATATCTTGGTGGAGATGTTGCATGGATCATAATGGTTGATACAAGGTTTTAATATGGTGTTTTAATACCATATCATGGTTTTTATTATCATTAATATGTATTTATATTTATTAATAATTGTTAAGAAGAAAGATTGCTCCAAAACCCTTCAAAACCCTATCTAGAGGACATGAACTTTGCAAATTTGATATTTTGAAGTGTTTTTAAGATTTATAAAGTATTATGAATTATTTTTATTCCATTTCCATGATATCAAGACACCTTAAACTAATTTTAAATCATTAACAAATGTTTTAAATGTAGAAAATGGACCTAGATGACAAGCATGCATGAGAAATGAGCACTTATAGGCCTACAAACCTAAAAGTGCTTTTTTGTAGTGTTTTTGAAATTGAATATGAAATATAAAATATTTTAAGATTTATATAGGTTAAATAAATTAATTTTAAAAAAAAATTATCTCTTGATACCATGTATATCTCAAAATAAAAAAAAATTACCAAATTGGCATGTTTGCTGCCCTAAGAGAACCTAGAAACACAAAAAGGCACATAACTTGAGTTCTATTGATCCAAAACCTATGAAATTTGAAATAAATGTGGAGGGTAATATTTTATAAATTTTTTTGGTGGTATAATGTTTTTAATTTACTTTATTAGATATAAAATTTAAAATTATAGGCCTGTGCATGTAAAAATGTTGAAAACTAGTTCTCAAAAAGCCTAAAAGTGCAAGAACTCAAGTTTTATTGATCCAAATGCATGAAAAATTTGTATGTATATGTTCCAAAGTTATATCAATGAAATAAATTTATTTTAAACCTTTTAATCCATTCATTAAGTAATTGAATAAGAGAGGCCTCTCTCTTAAGAGTTACTCAAGCACTAATAGAGCTCACACCTACAAGTTTTAACTAAGTCATCATCAAGAGCCATGAAGGACATAACAATATGCCTAAAAATATCTTATATCAGGTATATGTTTAATTATTTAACCTTTAATTTAAGTTTTTCAAGTCTTGAATCATGTTTATAGAAATTTTAATGCAAAATAAGAATGTGATCATGGTCAAAAATTCATCAAATGGGGAGATAAAGTTATGCACCATCATATTTTCCATGAAAAATAAGACGTAAAAAATCTCAATAAGATCATATCCTCCCTCTAAACCAAAATCAAGGATAATAAGTCAAATCAAACAAGGACTTCTCAAAGTGGAGTTTTATCATGCAAGATCAAAGGAGTTGGTTAAAGATAAAGTGGAGTTTCATCATGCAACTTGATATTCAACAACTTTAATCCTCTAACAAGGACTTCCACACCTCACTCACAACTTATATACTTAAAATAAAATAATTATATATTTTATAATGAATAATATGTCAATTTAAAGTTAACTTCAACTATGTTTCAGTTTTAAGCCTTAATGAGGAAGAAGATGTCAATTGAAAGTTAACTTCAGCTATATTTTAGTTTTAAGCTATAATGAGGGCATTGATAACAATTTTTCATGTTTTTACCCTCATTAAGGACTCATTTCACTATATGTACTTATCCTTTTTCAATTAATTTGATATACCTCTAGTTGGTTGTGGCTTAACCCTACCAAATTTTAGACTTGTAAACACCTTCTTGAGCAATAAAGAAGTTGATTTTACCTTATCATATGTTGGTTATTGTGTGTAATTAATGAATTTTTGATGTAAACTTGTGATAATTACATTATATCCTTTATTTATATTCAACTTTGTGCACATTTATGTAGCAAACTTGATCTTGTACAAGTTGTAGTTTATGTCTCTAAGAGTTTATGCAATTCCTAGTTGTAATGAATTTTATTTGACCTCCCTAAGACAAGTTATAATCCTTCTAAGTAATATTATAAGCTGAATATTTTCTACAAAACACTTATACCCAATATTCATTAGTGATTTGTGAGTTATGTATGTGTGATTTATCTTTGAGCTCATTTTTTGTGTGTCTAAGCAAGTTGAAGTATTCAATTTTGGTGCATCACCCCATAGTTAGTCATAGAAGTATAATAATGTCTCTCTCTTTTCATTATCAAGAAGCATTTTAGGTAAGGATTAACATGATTCATCAAGGTAACTATCTCTCTCTATAGGTTTACTTCCATTATTAGACACCCACAACTTGGAAGTTATCCCATTATGTCAATTGGGTGAGGAATCTTGAAGACCTTTCTCAAGGGTGCAAGCTCAATTTGATAACAACTACACAAAGGCCAAAGCACAACTATGGTAAAACCATAAAACAAGTAGAATAAACCAAGTTGTCTTATTCTCCTTAAATCATAAGAATAAACATATTAAAAAATCATTCCATTCCCAATAAGTATTATAAACATAAGTTATTAGGAAGCCCACCTATCAACCTCCACACCGCTTGGGTGCTATCCTCTAGTTGTCTAGAATTGACTCTCCTAACCCATGGTTCCTATATATTCCTTTTAATTATCTTATACTAAATATAACTTCCTTTAAAATTTTCAAAAATTCATAAACTAAGAGAGATTGACTTCTATAAAAAGATGTCTCAGGATCAGTTAATCACCAACCACTTGCCAACCCATGCCTCATTAAGGGACATTCTTTTCCTTGTTCAATTAAGGTACATGGTGGTTATTTTAGATTTTTTTGGTTTCTTCTTAGTTTTACTATCCTTAAAACCCCCTATAATATAGTATAAGTCAATTAATGGAGATCTGACAGTCAACCACTAGACAAAATAGATGTTGGCTACCAGATCAAATGATTATAAGACAACAAGTTTTACCAACCAAGCTTAAAGGTTAGCAACCTAAAATATATGCTAAGTTAGAAAATTTGGTAGATGGTAACCTATGAAACACCACTAATTATCATGAATCTAAGAAATGTTGAGATAAGACTATTTAGTGATAAAACCATGCTTGGTATAGTCTCATTTTTTCATTTGCCCTTTTTCTATTTCTACACACTTATTACACCCATGAAATCTATTATCTTAATAGCTGAGGCTTGTAATCATAAGCATGATAGATTATTTATTTAAACCAATGTAATTATCTTTCTCATTAATTCATAAGTTCATGAAGTGGGATCAATATAGTACCTATTAAAAGCATCATCTTAATTACAATATAAGGAAATAATTCAAGTATTGTTTAGCCAACTTTACCATTTGCATGATCCACTCACCTTACAATCAGCACCACCAAGGGAGTATTATCATCAATCTAGCATATTCACCTAGTCCCTACCCAAAGCATGTCTCAATGGTTCATGAATAGCATTATTGTCTAAATTCAAATAAGAGTCTCAATGGTCCCATATTCATTATGTACCCATTAGTGAGTTTCTTGTCATCTCACTAGCATAAGTTATAGTCTTATTTGATTATCATATGTTAGTTAGCAATTGAAGTCATTTTTCATCCATGAGGTGCATTATATAAATTATCACCCTTCCTCTTGCTCATCATCATCCAGCACATCATTTGCAAAGAACAAGTAACAAACCATATTACAACTATCATATAGCTAATGGACATTGGGAAAATAACTATTATTTACTTAGAGATCATATTGACTAATGTGTTAAGAGAGGCATTATAGCATTCACATAGGGGGCATCAAGATCTTCTTCTCCACACTCTCCTAGATCACACTCTTCAATGAGTGAGTTATCCCAAGACATTCCTTTTAAGTAACTATTGGTTACTCATTGTATGATTCATGTGGATTATAGGATACCTACTTATGTGAGATCTCATGCACCATAGATTTATTAGAGATGGAAACTAGTTCACAGAGATCAATGTATTTATAGAAGCATGGTTAAGATATTTGATATAGAGTTTACACGTCTAACTACCAACAGTGTACCATGAGAAGTATTTGTTCAAGAGGATACTTATATGGCTACACAACATTATCATTATGGTCACTTGTTTACCATGCCATCCAAATTCAGATAGTGCATGTCATAATTACATGATCCACACTCAGAGATACTACTACATTTCTATAATAACAATCATTACTAATCTGATATACAGATATACTCTAGCATCCATATACATATGAGCAATCAATTACAATTCCCTAGTCGAATAAATACATCTCTATATCAAAACTTAAGCAATAAATACACCCAAAACACTTACTTAAGTAAATAATTCCATAAATTAAAATGATAGATAACATAATATCCATGTAATAAAAAGTCCATATATATGTGATTCAAAAAAAGTTTTAATATATTATTACATAATTACTCAATAATCAGATTTTGGTCACCAATACCACCCTCTTCACTCTCACTCTCAAATACATCAACACTAGAACTAGATGCCTTTGCATCCCCTCTAGATCTTGATTGAGACCTATATCTCCTCTCTCTATAATGTAGTACTACCACCTTGGCCATCAACTTTACATGCTCTCATTATAGATGAATGTAATCATCCATGATCCTACCACTTTCCCCACTTAGAACATTAGGTGGGGGCATAGCTCACCTTTGTAGCTCAACATGTGCCTCATTTCTATCAGTATTTGCTCATATATATACCATAATGGTAATGGACACTCGATCAAATAGATGCACATGAATGCCTACAACTCTTGTGGCCCTCTCCACTATCCCATCATCAACTACATCAATAAAGATATGTTGTGTCATCTCTCATAACATAACCTCAATAATGGTATCATAGTACTCATCATCTCTTGGACCTACACATACCAACATAGTGCAGTAGATATTTCATCAATAAGTCAAATACTAAATTAAATAAAACATATAAATCCACAATGACATTATACCCTCAACTGCCTTAATGGGATATACATCTAATATATCCTATATGATAGTCACATCTCTTATAAATAGTGGTGGCCATCTATATTGCCTCCACTATATTATGTAGGCATTGGTCACTTTTATGTCATCTACATTAGGTATATCCAGCATTATATCTCACTTTATCATCAAAATTAGAACCAAATTAGTAGTTATGGGTCTCAACTTACTAGCCAACCTCATTGGTGACCAATAACTCCTTAACCATACCCATGGTGCAAGTGGTACATCTTGGATAACACCAAACTATTATGCCACCTGCTCATACTAAAATCTCTCAAATATATTGACCCAATAGTCATATAATTAATCACTCACTCAAACCCATCTTAGTTAAACACCATCCTAGGCCACCCCTAAAATCCCCTATAAGGTCTCCAAATAATGTCTCCAACTATCAACTAATCTAACACCTATAGACAGTGCATCGTGCTCTTTGAATGCATGTGAGCCATACCAATATATCTCTCTACCAACATCTATGGGTGGGCCCAATCTATCTATAGAAATTGCTCTAGTCTAACCACTATAATATGCTCATAAGCCCAACAATGTAATAATGTTGAAGACCCAATACCACTCATGCACAACTCTTGAGTAAAATGGTATAAATCTCAATACAAGTGGGTTAGTATAGTATAACCCCACAAGTATATGATCCCATGTTCCTATGTATCTTACACTATACCATGCATACTGTATGATATATATACCCCACTCTCATCCATAAAAACAAAAGAAATTAGTGGCATAGCCAAAAACTTCTATAATATCATAATATTAACTGTAACAATCAAAGATAATAACAAATCACTGTAACTCACTAGCCAATGGGTCCCCATGGGCGTAGATATAAAGTACTCATAACCCACTCTATAAATCTATCTCTAGTAGCCTCTTATAACACTATCCATTGACCAATAATGAGCAATCTCAATATCTTATAGACATCTTCTAACATCATCATGATCTCCCCATTAGGCAACCAAAATATACAATTATTAACATTCTACCTCTCTCACAATAACATCATCATATGGCAATCCTAGGGCATCACAGCAAATGATGCCACATGGCCCAAACTAGCTCTATTGATCACTACCCTCACATCATTTTTTATGGGTAGTCTACATAAGCACTCCATTGACCACTTTAAAACTCCCTCATATGCATATCTACCTTAAAAATATAGCCAAATCTAACAATCACATATTTAAATGACAAATAAACATGTAGTAGCAGTCAGTAAACACAAAATAAAATCAAAAGTAGAAAAATTATCTCCAATGGACACTAGTGTTACACCTAAGATAGTAACATTGGATAGTAGTTTTATACCCAAAATGATACTGCAATAGTCTAAGACACTAGCATAGTCTTAGGGACACTAGCACAATCTCCTAAAGAGGGCCCTAAACTACGAAATCTTCACTAAAAATAATGAAAAAGGCAATAAATATTTCAAAAATAAGGAAAATGATAGGTTCTTTACCAGGGGTAACCTCCTCCCTAGCCTGGATGAGTGCCTTAACCTCCTCATAGTGGGTCACATTCGCTCCTCATCTCCTTGACATATTTCTAAATTTAGATCAAAAAATTTTATCAATTCAAGTGGTTTAAATGATTTATCAAACCAATCAACTAACCTATTTAAGCCATGTTTTAAAAATGCCACCTATCTAAGGTTGACCTTACATGTAGATTTTTCCAACTA
Organism: Torreya grandis; assembly: GCA_037957365.1. Lineage (NCBI taxonomy): Eukaryota > Viridiplantae > Streptophyta > Pinopsida > Cupressales > Taxaceae > Torreya > Torreya grandis. The sequence goes on from JARHVA010002626.1 coordinate 297,185, forward strand.
CTATCATATTCTTCCAAACTTAATATCTTGATAACCATAACTCTAATTTTTTAATCATTTCTTGTGCATGGAACTTGATCATAATATCCCCCACACTATTCTAGTTACATTATCATTCTAATAAAATTGACTCCATAAAGTGACAAAACCTATGCTTCCTTAACAAACTCATTATAGACCACAAGCCTATATTGGCCCTAGTTTCTAAAAATAATTGTCACAAATGTTTAAAATAATCAATTATATGCTCATATTAGCAATGTTAACTATCACTAACATGCTTAACAACATCACTTTTAATTTGACCCCCTTATCATAATCTCAACTCTCTCACCAAAAGGGGGGCATACGTACACTATTCACATTGATTTAGACACTCAAATTTCTTGATTCAAATACACATATTTACAATGATTCAGATACCATGATATATAATGATTTAAATACCTAAATATATAATGATTTAGATACATATATTGATTCAGATACATAGATTGGTTCAAACATATAGATTAGCTCAGACTATTTTTAATTGACCTAGATTGGTTTAAATTAACTTAGATTGGTTCAAATTGACTTAGATATTCAAATAGATATATTTGCTAAAATGTTCAAACACATAGGTTGACTTAGATTTATAGGGTTCCATGATCTTATCAAATACTAGTTCACCTTCATAGATTTTACATAGGTTTTTGACATAGTTCTAGACTCAGATTATGACTATGGGGGCATCTACATGGTATGTCATCCCTATACGAATATATTTTTATACATAGGTCACACAGTTATTGTTATCAATCAGATTTTGCACCCATTGTGTTTTGTAGGATTTGTAATGTATGGGAATATAATGACATAATGGGATCACCTCCAAGCTATGGGACCTTAGCAAATTGAGGTAAACCTCTGGAGAAGGCCAACTTCCTTTCACTAAGATTAGTGTAACATATATATGACCAGTTCATTTCTAACTGTAGCTTCTTAGTGATTTTTCTCTTAACTAGGGTTTTAACTTATAAGGAAAAGAGTTTGCAAGGAGTCTTAAAACTATAAATGGTGATGCTCCAAAGGGTTCTAGTGTAAATTAATGCTTTATTTGATTAAACATAGTTTGAACAATAATATGTTGAAATTTATTGAAGCACAATCGTACACTTAGTATAATATCAAAGGCAATACTGGAAATTTATCAAATAAGGAATAAAGTCCTTTATTTTTCCTCAACAAGATTTTAAAAGGGAAAAACAAATACCATAAATGATTTTATATGACTAAAACAAGACTTATATCATTCAAAAATGTAACAAAAAGCCGTACATACACAAAGCTAACACAAGATAAGGAAGGCAAAACTTTAGTATATTAATATTCTCTAGGTTATAGCATGTAGATAAATTTCTCAAAAGCAAAAAAAAAAAATTATCATCAAAAATATCTATGGACTATGTAGGAGACCCATATTTATACAAAAAAAACTTATCCTTTGAGAGATAAAAAGTCAAGAAACTTTTACACTCAGTCCTAGAGTAATAAATTAGGGAGTGCCCATACAAATGTCATCATCTTAGCTTTAATAGGCATATTTGGTAGAGTAGAAGGAAAAAGAGGACTCTGCAATGGCTGGGTGCTTTGCCAAGTGTTGAAAAAGGAGAAAATGTTGCTGGAGTCTTCCAGTTGAACCATCTCTCCTCGAGTTCAATTGAAGAAATCTCTCACCAAGAAATGTGGTGCCAAAATGAAACTTATGACTTAGTTAATCTTCTAACAAAATTGAATGTTTTTTCAATATTTTCATATTTAAAAGATAACCTATAAAACCTAACTTATAATTTGCAGTTGAGACTTTTGCAGCTTATAAGTCAACTAACAAAAAGGGATGTGCAAATTACAATGTGAGCTTTTACAACTTTTAACTCATTTAATTTGATAAAAATAAAAGTATGAAATTCAAGATGCACTTTTTCAATTAAAACCTAACAAAATGATAATTTAAAATTACAAGTAGCACTTTTTCAACTTAAAGCTAAGAGCTATCAAAAAGATAGTTGTAAATTATAACCTGTAACTTTACATTACAATTTACAAAATTTATAATTTATAAAATGTATTCTTATTAAATAATTAAATAACTAATCAATGACAGTGACAGCTAAGTATTCCTTGTCCTTTTTTGCTTGTATCTTCTTGATGTAAAAATCAAAGCTACTAAATATTTCTTGTAGGTGCTCTTCATCAGGACCAATTATGTAAATATTACTAATGTCCCACTCTGTCATTACTTCAAATAATTCCCTAAAAGAAGCTCTATAGGTTTGGATGTATTTACCTATATGATCAATTTTATTATGGTACTTGATAAACTAGTGGATGGAATCCAAATTGAAATTTATGTCATGTGTTGAATCCTTCTTAATTATCTCTTTGAATTTATCTTGGACCTCCTAAACATGAAGAGGTTTATCTTGGTAATCCGCTACCTCACATGAAAATTTGTAAATTGAATCTCTAATGTCATATATCATATATGTGGCCTTATTACTTGTTGGGGTTTTTATAATTATTATTATAGATTTGGCACTAGAGACTAACCCAATGAGATAGTGTGTTGTCCCTTTCATGCAAGATTGTAGTCTTGTGTGTTCACCTGAAACATGCAACTAGAGACCAGATCCCATAGGTTTTGTTGAATAATTTTATTAACTGTCATATTCTTCCCTTACTATGTAACTAAATAGACACTATATAATAACATAGGTAAACTATCATTGTTCTAGGATTACCAGGCTCAGCCACCATTATTACTCAAACTACTACCATTTCTAGTTAAAGTTGTTACCTTAGAAATAGAAATAGATAAATTAGATTTCATAGTAATTTTTTCTCATTATGACTGACTCAATATAACACATTAATTCATTATGAACATAAAGTTAATAATATTTTTAACTCATATATTAAGCATAAACATCCATTCGGTAACAATCCCCCTACAACATTTTATAACAGGGGTATTTATACTTGTTTATCCCTAACTAAGTGTTTACAACAATAATGATAGGAGTAATTATCCAATGAACTCTAAAAAAGTTGAGAGTCATGTAACTCAATCAAATAACTTCTCCTAAGGACCCAATATTTTGTGCCCCCTATATACTTACACTATGTTAGATACTCGTTACCATGTGTTTCTCTTTTTACATGCGAATGCAAAACTACCAATGAATAAAGTCTTGGTGACCCTTAAAAATCATTCTTTAATTGCTCCCACTTCCCATGCACTCCCCTAGTCTTCTACTATTATTTTGAGTCCTATACTCATAGGTTCCTCATGACCAATTCTCCTCTGATTGGGTCCTCTCGTGTTAGTGATTTTGTGCCTTTATCCTCTTGTACCCTATAGGTTCCATGCACTGGTGTTTATGTGCTTGCCAAGTTCTATGTCATAGACTTTATACACTATGGTCCTTTTGTGTCATTTTAGTTCCATGTTAAAACAAACAAACACTTAGTCAAAATTTGGGGCCAACATCACCCCACACTACACTCTTAGTCCATTTCAGATTAAGTTGTGATAGCAACTTCTATAAAAAACTTAGGTCCCATTTACTCAATCTCCTTGACATTATCCCAATGGGATAATACATCGAATATCTTGGTAGTTATTTCCTTGATGGCTTCCTTGGACTTTTTCATCTCCTTGGGTTGGCTAGAAATCTCATTAGCCTTCTTGACTAGTTTGTCCAGGGATGTGGTGACATCTTTCTCGATGTCTTCAAGTGTTGATACTTCCTTGAAAACATGTCCTCAAAGGGATGTAAGACTTACATTTAGTTATTAATGATGAGTATTGATGGTTTCCTCCATCATCTCCACATCTTTAAATGCCTTAGTATGCTTGGCATGGTCTTTTATTAATATCACAACATCTATATTTTTTTGCCTCTAGGCTTCTTCATCTTGGAGTCAAGCCTCTAATATCTTATTAGGGTATGCCAACCACTCAAAAATTCTATCCAAAATGGGGATGAATTTCTCAACCCCCTTTATAACATGCTTGCAGACCTCTATGGCCTTAATGAATTATTCTTCTATCTCTAATCCCTCATTTTTTGTGTGGGTTGCTCCTTGTAGCACTTTAATAAGAGGTTCACCAATGTCTACAACTTGCCTATAGCATCCCTATTATGAGGTACACCATCTACCAGTGCCAGATCCTATTTAAAATTTATTTTATAGAGGTTCAATGTTCTAAATTTTGCCTTTGTGGCCTCTTTAACCTATAGCTTCAGAGTATCCACTTCCTCAGTGAGTGCCTGTTTAGAAATAACTTCTTTATTATACATACCCACTATTTGGGCATGTTTCTTCTCGACACTACATTCATCAGAATCTAATAAAATATTTTAAGGTGTAACCTCTTGGCCAGCTTAAAAAATGTTACGCTCACTACAAAAGGGGTTATCTTTTTTGGATCCACCCATAGTGGCTTAGGTAGTGCAGGAGCATCAGGTCCCAAGGAGAGGCTATCTTGGGGGAGCTCAAATTCCCACTCTTCATTAAACATGTCTGGTAGGAAAGACACTTATTTCCTTGTCTCCAAGTTTTCATCCTAAGGAATGAAGTATGACCATAGATATAACATCCTATCAAGGATGCCAAACTAATAATGTTTGCATAGATTGGAAAATACATCATCGATAGGCTCTTCCATAGACCTAACCATTTCTTTCCCTTTAGAAGGGTTATGCTCTAATTTGACCCCTACACTGGTATCTATAGAAGTGCTACCAATGGCCATTTAAATCTTTTCTTCCTCATCATCCCACTCTTCACCATAAATTTTTTCCACATCAAAAAGTGATTCATTCAAGACAGTGTCCTCCTCCCACACTGGATATGAAGTCTTCTCAAAGTTAGAATTTGATGTTTGTACCTATACTATAGGGATTTTCTAATGAGGTACTTATTCTATGGTCTAATATTTTGTAGCTCCTAAAGATGATTTTGGAGAAGATGGCCTAATGTTTGAGGGGGTAAGGGAAAAGTAGGAGAAATGTGTGGAAGAGAAGATGGAGGTGGAGGGACTTGTATCAGTGGTAACTTGGGTGGAGACAATCGAGGAGGTGAAGGGCATGGTGGAGATGGGTGTGGTGGAGAAGGGCTAGGTAGGGATGGTTAAGGTGGAGATGGGCATGGTGGATAAGGGTTAGGTGGAGATGGGTATATAAATGAGGGGCTTAGTTATGGAGATTGGGCAATCTTCTACCACTTTGGTGGTACCTATTGACCACTTACACTGGGATCATGCTCAACCCTATTTTTCTTCTTCAATAGTATCACTAATGGAATATTTTCCTTAGGGTATCTACCTTATAGATCCTTTTGGGGGTGTAACATATAGAAATAGTTGTGCACATGTTCTCCCACCATTATCTATTTGACCTTTATGTCCATCAGGCCAATCTCCCTCTTTTCCTAGTAAGCCTTCTTACCTAGATAGACAAACATTTCTTTAGGGTATTAATTTTTGAGTCTATCCTATCAATATCTATATTAATGGATTGTGTATCATAGATCTAGTTCATACAGTTGATGAATTAGCAAACTAATAAGACATATAGTAACTTCAACCATGTAGAAATCTCTCTAGAAGGGATCAGCCTTATTCATACAAGGGATAAGTGTTACTTCACTACAAACTAAGCTTGCTTAATAGACAAACGATAAAAATCCTCTGGGATGTGCCACTCATTCTTGAATGCCTCCTTCATACTATTAAACTAATTCTTCATCTTGATTTTGTGTGAGGGTGTGATGTGTTGAGGGCATGTGAACACCTTGTAGTGCTCAATAAGGGACCTATGCATGGGTGGGTATGTCCACTTTAGCACTCCCAAGTTATATTTTGGTACATCAATCTCATCAAAAACCATTAAGAAAATAAATATCCCTATGGAAACCTATGTTTTGGGATTGGATAGGTCTTCTCTACATCTTCAACAATCTTCTAACTAAAATACATAGCCTAGTTGTATTTCAAGCCATGGATGACTTGGTAGGAAATTTGAAAGTGTGCCATGTAAAAATCCTTCCAATGATTGGTCCCACTGATCTTAGTCATGATTATCCATGCCATAACCCAAAGAATAAGATCATATATGTTCTTTATTTACATGGCATGGCCCTACTTTTGGTACATTAGTATTGTGGTAGTCTTTTAGACCTCTTCAATGTCTACTAGGTCATAAAACACATCCAACCCTGAGCACTAAAGTCTTGATACCTTGCTTATCCTCTCAGGCATGATCTTCATACCATGCCTGACAAAGTAGATATAGTCCTCATGGACACATGAAAGAAAGAACTGAGCCACCTTCATGGGTTTTCTAAAGTATGGAAAATTGAAGAGTTGGAATAACCCTATAGTGTCTAGTTCATTGAATATTTTAAGATAAAACACCACTTAGTTCTTGGTGTTATGTCACTCAACTCGATAGTCATTCTAAAGTTCAACCTTATTTCTATATTTTTGATTATTATAGTCATATATTATGCAAGTGGAGACTTTGGAGACCTAGTTTTCCATGCACAACACCAATTTTGGATACTACATTTCCTCAATCAATAGAGGTGGGTGTAGGATGATTTCATCTTTACTTGTCATGTCATGCTTGTTTCCTCTATTTATGCACTAAACTTGTTCTTCTAGAGATTATTCCCTAATTAAATCCATGTCTCCTCCACATACCTCCTCTTCTTCTGGTATCATAAGTAATGGTTCAGTTCTTAGGGCCTTTTTATTAAGCCACACCACCCTCTGAGGAGCCTAAAGGTTGACATGTGATTGTCCAATGTTTCCAAATGAATACATGGTTGTGGCTAAAAACTTTGGCTTTTTAAGATTGAGTACCTTGTAATGGTGGACTTATATAACCTATAACCTATACACTTTCTTTATCATGGTCATGTCTCAAAGTTCCCCCTGTGTTTCATTTTGTGAGAAGTGATGATTTCCTAAATACTTGTCTTAACTTGTGACTTTTTGTATTCTAGCTCTAGATTTGACTATTTTATTTACTCTCAACTCTAGTATTTGCTTGGTTCTTAGATATTTATCTCTATTAATCTCAATTAAATATAAATTTAAATCATAAAAAGAAGTCAACTTTCCCATTTATAGCCTCAAAGGGGGTTTACCATCATTACTACTTTCCTTACACCCATCACTTCATCTCATTAATGCAGATCTTTAATGGTCAGCACTCTTTAATCATTGATTTTGGTAATTAATTCATTTAATGGTATTATCACATCATGTTTTTGGTACATTCTTCACCATTACTATCTTTTTTTCATTAATATTATGTCATGTCTCACACCTTCCTTTGAAGTGGATGATAGTTGTGTTCTGTGTTTATCTTGGTGTGGAAGATAGTTGTGTTGTTCAAAATTAAAACTAATGATAGGAATACCCTATCTTATGCTACATATTTGTCATGCCTAAAAATACTTGCATACCTAAAACACTTTGTGTGCCCTTGGATCCTTGTGCACCCTAATAACCTTATGCACCTATAATACCTTGTGCACCCAGGTAATTTGCATGCCTATGTAATTCATGTGCTTAAGTAACATGTGCTCCTATCTTTAAATTGAGATTTCATATCTCTTACCCCACACTAAAATTGATTCATGTTCCTCTTAAAAAATATAAATACAAAAAGATAAATATATTAATAAGTGCTTATGCATAACAAGTGTAGCGCTTTTATTAAAAATAGGAAATCCTAAACTAATGGAAAAATCCTTATTATGTTACAATATTGAGATTATTTAAAAGTGAAACATGGCCTGAGCCAGCTTCCATTGTAATGCCCAATAAGGAAATGGTCGTCCAACCTTTGTAATCTACATGCTTTGATATGTTGAATGTTGTGAATAATAAAAGGACCATCCTAGTGAATCCAAATTTTTCTAGGATGGCATTTGAACTTAGATTCATATAATAATACTTTCATGGCTAGAGTAAAGGTTTTGTGCTTTATGTGGTGGTCATGCCATGCTTACTATTTTCACTTTTCCACATCCTAAATCCAATGAGCAAGGAACTATGCTTCATCAAGTTATAGCAAAGCATATAAGCATGCTTTCAAGGATGCCTCTTCATCCAATTGTCTTATGTGCCCTATATTGAGAGATGGTACTAAAAACTCAACTAGAAGGACTACTAAGCCATATACCAAATTGAATGGGATGTTTTTTTCCGATCACTTGTAAGTTGTTTGATAATCCCATAGTACCATAGATACCCTATAATCCCAGTTCATGTGGCCAATACTACAAATCTTCATCAAGGTGGTGCCTAGGATCTTGTTGAAGTCATTGGCAGTGTCATTTTCTTGAGGGTGGTATGGCATCATTTTATGATGTGCAATCATGAACTCAGTCAATAAAACATGAATTGTTTCATTCAAGAAATGGGTACCATGATCACTAATGAAACCTAGTAGGCATCCAAACCAAGATATAATATTCTCCCAAATGAATCATGTAGTAGTGATAATAGTAAAATATTTTGTAGGCATAGCTTCATCCTAGTACATTAAGTAGTCAATTATTATGATGATTTATTGAGAACCTATTCTTCACCTAGCTAGATTAATCGGGCCAATTAAATCAATGGCCTATTTCTCAAATGGTTCTTAAGAAGGAATTTCTTGTATTGGCATGACATCTCATCAATTATGTTTTATTATGCATTGACATATATCACACTATCTAATGTACACTTTAGCATCTTGGAGAGTAGGCCACCATAATCTAGCCATTAAAACTTTATGTGTGGAAGCTTCTCCAGCATAGTGTTCTCCAGCAATTGAAGGAGGTACACACTACTAAGAGGGGGGTGAATTAGTGGTTTAACAATATTATAATCCAATTCCCAACTCTTCAGGCTACTTAACCAATAATATTAATATGCAAGATAGATGAATCAAAGAACAAGCATGAATGAAACCATAACACAAAGATTTGTGTGGGAAACCCTCATGGGGAGAAAACCCACTCTCAAGTATAAAAAACAATGGAATATAGTCCTATAGGATGATTACAAACAAGAGACTTTTGTGAAGCACCCACTTCATAAGGAGCACCAACCCCTGAAGATGACAAGCACCAACTTGCCTAAGATGTTGAGCACCAACACAATGCCTATCAAAAGAATAACTATTGAACTCTGATTGATTCTTAATATTATAGAGAAACCCTATAAGAACACCCTTCTCCAAGTTTGTAACTCCACACAATTCACCAATCACCAAGCTATCTCTTCAATACAAGCAAATAACTCCTCAAATCTTTCACTTATATTCAAATATGCCCTTATAAACCTGATAAAAATAATCAATAGAATCAAAAAATTATGTTGAGTCTAATGACATTTTCCTCTGCTCAATCTCATATAAACATTAGTCATCAAGACCCCCAATAACCTTCTCACAAGGTCTTCAAAAATCAATACACACTTGTTTATATAACTTAATTCCCACTCCCAAAAGGCATAAATCATCTTATATATACCATTCACTATTATGGTTAGTCATATCACTTTAGAATATCTTAGAAATAATTATTCATTTCCCCCAAGGTCAGCCATGATTCTCTGTACAAGCTTTCTATACCATACCATGAACTCATCTCACAAATGAAACATAGCCCCAATTATGTGACTATATTTGACTAAATAAAGATTAGTAAAATCTTCAAAATTACTAAAATAATATATTCAAGAGATCCTCAATACTCTTCAATCATCAAGAACACTTGATCTAACCATCTGCCCTGTAAATAAACTCAATCATCCAAAACAAGTTCCTTTTGCTAACAAAACCATCATGGTCAACTATGAGTCAACCATTCAATCAACTCCAAGTGACTAAGAATAATAATAATCTTATGGATAAAGGGAATACATCCTATACATCACCTTCAAGTGCTTAGACCCATTCTTATTCATTGATTAGGCCTTTTAATTCCTCTTTTCACTCTGATCACTCTTTCTCACTTAAGACACCATTTCCTTCATATCGACTAGTCAACCTTAACCTTATATAACTTTGACATAGAAAGATAAAACTCACTAAAAAAATTTATTTCTATTTGGGACAAGTCTTGAGCTTCAAAAATCAACCATTAGATCATCTGGTCAATCACAAAAATCTTCCTCAAAAACAAGAATACTATTAACAACCCATTTTCTATGGGACCCACACACTATCAAGAGACCAAAAATATTTTATTATAAACCTGAAAGAGTCCTATGTAACTTATAATCATCATATTTGATCACCTAATCTATTTTAATCCCAACCCATCAATATCTTCTCTATCAGGTCTAAGACTATGGTTTTGCACACAAAAACTTGCTTAGCTTCTTAACAAACGTTCGTAAAGGATAGGACCTTAATCTATGAACTAATTTTTGGAGAATATTCTTAAAGACCCTCCCAAAAATATCAAAAAGTTTCATATCCCCATGTAGACCCTGCACATGCTAATGAACATAAGAAAGTCCTTCTCGAGCTCACTAGACACCTTTATAGCACCTCTTGAAGCTTCTAAACCAACTTTCTAACTTTGTAGCTCAAAATTTGACCTCAAAATTCATCAACATGATTTTAAAAACTTTCCTAACCATATCTCATGAAAAAATAAGCTTCACCAACCTACAAACACCCTTTGACCCTTCGCAAGGCCTCACAAGCCTACATAGGCCAACTAGGCCAATGGCCAAACTACCTTGCATAAAACCATACACCTAACCTATTAACACCATACACATGTCTAACATGCATATTCCGATAATGTTGAGCTCCTCATCATGTCACACAATCCATAGTGCTCAAAACCTTATAGTTAATTGTGCATGATCAAGCTTACAAGACATAAACCGACCAGCATACCACATAAAGGCCATATGAAGGTAACCCTTGAGCATATAACACATTAGGAAAAAATCAAACATCATCATAACAAGATCCATTTATCCATACAACATCCACCTAGGATACATATGTACATCCTTGAAAGTATCACATTATACTAAGCACATTATGCCACCATACTTCATTTTGCTAACATCATAAACCACTTGGTCATTGTTAATGCCTCTCAGACATCAATGACAACACCTATCATCAATATCCAAAAAACAATACCTTCATGAGCTTATCAAATTACCTTAGGATATTCATGTTGCATAACACACTACCAAATAATCTCATCATGATTAATTTTGTAAATATCCCCTCCTATGAGTTAAAAAGGTGCAGTGTCGACCATGAGTTATTTCTTCACCTAAAGAGTGAGGCAATCGGGCACTAAGCCAGTGGTCAAAAAAGTGGAAATTTCCTCTAGTTCCTTAGGTATAAAAGTAACATAAAATAGTTTAACATTAGGTAATTCATCTTCTATATCACATGGTGGTTCTTCAAACTCAATTCAAGATCAATGGTTAGGTCCACAATTGACTTTCACAGGTTTCACCATTATGAAAAATTAGAAATCTTAGAATAACATGATCTAATAGTTGATCCATCCATGTAGCACTAGTTTATTGATAAGGTACTTCAAGGCCTCATGATCTATATATAAGATAAAAATAGTGGCCAATAAGTACTATCAAAACTTTTGTAGAGCATAAACCATCGATAATGCTTCATGTTCCATAGTGGTGTGATTCTTTTTAGTTTGAGTGAGTTTTTTGCTAACAAAGTAGATTGGATGATCTAAGTGACCTTTACCTATTTTTTAAATTATTTCACCAATCACCATCCTAGATGAATTAATATGGACATGGAATGGTTTTGTCTAATCAAGAAATTGGAGGATAAGAGTGGTGACCAGTTTGTCCTTCAGTGTCTCAAAAGATTCTCTACAAGAGCAAGTCCATATGAAGTGATCATTATGCTTTAGAAGTTCCTCTAGAGGCATAGCACTTTTCATATCCATGGATGAATTTTCTATAATAACTAGTATGGCCCATAAAGGCACAGACCTCATACTAAGTCTTGGGCATTAGGAGCCAAATAATTACAGACACCTTCATCGGGTCTACCATAAATCCTTCTTTATAAGTAATATGTCTTAAGAGTATACCAAAAGGTATAATAAATAAGAAATTCTTTAAGTTCAAAGATATTTATAAGACCCAACAGCACTCAAGCATAAGCCTCAAGTTAGAACAATGGTCCTTGACCAAACCATAAACTATCTCATCAACAAAGTAAACTTGAAGAAACTTATGGATGAAATCCTTAAAGGCTTAAATAGCTACATGTGATAATATAGCTAGGGTGTTCTTCAACTTGAAAGGCATGACAGTATATGTGAAGGATCCCCATTCGATGGAAAACATTATCTTTGGTTGGTCCTCTTCAACTATATATACCTGATGATATCTCAAGAAGCCATAGATAAAGGTATATATCTCACATCCAGGAACACCTTCAAGGATTTCCTCTATGAAAGGCATTAGGAAGGGATCAATGACATAAGATGCAGTAAGTACTTGATAGTCTATGCAAATATAGATGCATCCATATTTATTGATACTAGTCACCATGGGACTAACCCATTTATGTTTATTAATGGGGTTGATTATTCTATCATGTAACATACTATCAATTTCTTCGTTGACACATGCTTGTAGATTAGTATCTATCATATATGGCCATTTTTTGACTAGTTGAGCATCGTCAACCAACTTGATATGCATCTTTCCTAAGGATAGATGGACTCCTTTTATTTTTCTATAATTTCTTGGAAAGACATCTCGATTTCCTTTAACAACTCAAATATTTTTGAAATCTTAATGTCAGTCTAGTAATTTCCTATCATATCCATCTTTGGTTCTTGCTCCATGCTAATGTTAAGGTGAATAGTCTGAATGGGCCCACTATAAGGGTTATCTAGATTGGTGTTAGTATCAAAAAAATATCATGTGTCATAATCTATAGGGACATCCAAATGGATTTTCAAAGGGTCAAGTGGATTGGATCCTTCACCTTCTTCCATGTGAAACATTGCCTTCTATTTACCTAGACATATTTCTTCACACTGGTCTTGATCAAGGACTAGTTCTAGTGTGGAGACAACTTGTGTTGATGATTCATTAAAGATATGTAGAGGATATTTAATAACATGATGGATATTACTTATATGATCTTCAATGGGACTCAGGTCACTAAAAATTATTTCATGTATGGTTTGGAGGGTGAGGCATAAATCCATCCTTAGAGAAGAATAAAATAGGGTTAATTTCATGTTTTCCTTTAAGAGATGCCAAAATTAGGTCCCCATGTGTCATTATTCATGAGCATATCATGCCCTTGCATAGGTACATAAAGTTATATAGAATGCATGCACCCACAAGTATTCTAGTAGGTATGAATCTTCAATTATCCATATTTGCTTGCAAGCTTTTATATGGGGTTTAGGTGCTAGTACTCCACTATAGCCGATTGATCCCCTAACTTTGTTATCATGATAGAAGTAGTGATATAAGGTAGAGTATGCTTGGTCTCATTAAAGGATTCATTCATGATGGGTTCACCACCATCTTATATATATACCATTTGAGAGATGAACTAATGACCTCATATAATCACTTTTGGTGTCATAGAATTCTTAAAGACACTATATGAAGTTACATACCTGTATTTGTCCATGGAACCATAGAGCCTCATTGAGTCTATCAAGAGGTGCCTCTATGATTGGTCCCATCATGACTTGATCAGTGATGAGGTGTACAAACTTGTGATGTTTACAAAATTGGCACGGAATGGTCTCCTGACTTCCAATTGCACTACACACTCATCCAATGAGGTCGTAATTGCTATGTGCCCAAAAATTACAAGTATTGCTTGTAGTATTAGACAGAGATTGAGTGTTGGACCATATAAGAATTTCATCTAGAGTTGGATCCCTTTACTCATAATCTCTGGTAGTGACATTATAGATGTGGTTAATGTATTCTTCCATATTGAAGGGTTCTATATAAGGGGGCTATTAGCTATATAGATAGCACCCAATAGAGGTTAGATTTGTTCAAGTCTGGCCCATACCTAGGCTAGCATGGGAGTGATCTAAAGGATGTGGTATGCCTATATTTAGACCAAACCTCTAGGGTTTTTTAATGAGGCTAATTCCTCAGATATGATAGTTTGGACCTTTCTTTCTAAGACCTAAACTAGTTGGGGTGAAAAGAGTTTAAGAGATTTGCATAAAGTAAAACCTATTATAACATGTGGTGATGCACCATGAATTTTTCAAATTCATTCTTAAGCTTAGACTCTTTAACACACTAATGGACTATTAAAGAAGATAATGTAATGCTTACTATAGTTTTTATGCAATATTATTTCATTTAGAGGTCAGTTTGATGCACTCAGACTAGGGAGTAATGAAAATAAGGTCTGGTTGAAGACACTTAAGTTTGGTTGTCCATTATATCCTTGAGATATCAATGATAAGACACATTATATGACCTATAAATAAATTTAATAGCACTTAGGTTGAGCTTAGACATATATAAGGAAGATAATAACCACTTTTACATATCAAACAAACATAGAACCCTAAACATAGATTAGTAAACAACTATAAAAAATGCTCTATTTATTACTCCAAGAGGTATAAAATAAAATTTTGGTAGAGTCTAGTCATACCAACTTGAGGGATCATCATCAATAGTTTGAAGGGTATATTTATAGAAGGAAGCAAGAGAGAGGGATTGTTTACCCTCAAAAGGGAATCAAATGAGCTCAAATCCATTTGAAATGTTGTTACAACTACCTCCATAAATTAATTTCATTTAAGCTTCCTTATTGATCTAGGTCACTCCAATCCATTACACCACTACATTATTCCTTGACTAGTGCATATTTATGGTTGCAATGGTGGGATCAGGTTGTTTCAAGTTAAGTTTTGACATCAATGTAGTTAAAACAATTGAATCAATCTATTAGATTTTTTTGCTTATTGTTAACTAATCCAAACTAGTTTATTTAGGCATGCAAGAGTGGAGAGAGGAGTCACTTTGATGTAGTTAGATCAGGTGATGAAAATGTTAAATTCTACATGTCTAATTTTGTTTTCTATGCCATATACCACTTATTTCTCATTATGAGGACTAGATCCTCATATCTCAAAATTGATAGAGCCATGCCATGAATGGTGGTTTGTTAAGCTATGGCTATGTTGAAGGATGAGAACCCCCACCATATCTCATTTATCTACCCCTTCAAAGTCTTAATGAAACTATTCTATCTCAAAGTATTTTCTCTTAGTCCAATCTATATTATGATCAAGCTTATTTCCATTCATACTTGCTTGCCTTGGTCAAAATTGACCCTTTAACCCCCATCTAGGTCACTTGGGCTCACCTTCATTTGATTGTCTATTGAGAACTAACTCGGATCATCAATCTCTTGACTCATCTTGCTTCGTTGATCTACCTGATGCAAATGAATGCAATCCATAGATCCTCTACCAAGACTCATGTGTTTATGCTACTTGTCAATCATGTGTTAATTTTAAAATCATGTTATTAGTATGTTGTTTTACATGCTTCTACCATGTGGTAGATTTTGGGTTCCTTGACCTTTTGACTTGCTCATTAGATATAAATCTATAATTGAATACGAGCCATCAATCTACTTGGGCCCATTAAACTATCAATCATCATTTTCCTTTGGATCTCCTATATAATTGAGTGTTGATCATTGATCCTACTTTTTGAATTATAATAGCTATTTCATGAGCTCAAATTTTGATGTTTACACGAATGTATTTGACATCTACATGACCATCATTAGGATACTTGAGCTTCAATAGTTATTTATTGGGGATTAAATTTGACATTTGCATGCCCATCAATTAACATCCATGGGAATGTTAATGACATTTACATGATCGTCAATCTTTGGACCCTAATGGATGATTGTTGAGATTTATTTTGACACTTGCATGAACATTACTCCACTAGATCATAAATTTCTCAAGATATTTGTTTTGTACCTTTTGTTAGACATTTGTTATAGGCTTTGTGTCTTGGCCACTTTCTTTGAAGGAATTTATTTGTAGCTCTTTTGCTTCAGATAAAATGTCTAGGTAAATTGTCATGAGATAATTGCCCAAAAGAATTAAGTTTACCTTATTTTTGCCTTGGATAATTTGTTGTAGATAAAATGTTTGATAGAATTCATGTCTTTGGGATTTATGCTCAGCCACTTTCCCTAAAATAAATCATACTTAAGTCTTTTACCTCAGAATAAATTCTCCAAAAGAATTTTTCCTTCAAGAAAATTATCCTAGAAAATTTTTTAGAAATAATTTATCCCCTCTATATTTTCTCAGTTCCTTCTCTTGGGCATGACTAAACTCTACCAAGATGGAGCTTATAACCTCTTGAAATGAATACAAGATTGTTCTTCAAATTTCAATGTTCTGGTATAGTGTGTACATGTTATAATTGCATATGTGGTGGAAATATCTTCCTTGTCAAGTCATGATCTCACCTAGCTACTAGTTCATCCTATTATGTAGGTCATATTTAGTGTTTTACATATTTTCATTAAAGCCCATATGTGGATATTATGACTATTTAGTGTCTTGTATTAGACCTTTCCATCATTTCCCTTAGCTTGTGATCATTTGGGGAACCTCTTCATGAAAAAATGATGTATGATAGATATTTGGGATCCTATATTTGGTATTTTACTTGTTTCATTAGTGTTGTAGAGTCAATAAGGGTGGATCAACCATAATTTAGGTGCATCACCATCTTTATCATAGGTTTCCCTTTCATGTTCTCTCTCTCTCTCTCTCTTCCCTTGTCATTAGTAGGTTTTAGTAGTATAAATGAGCTAAATGATGCATTAGAGGAGCTAGACTCATTAAAAACCCTAGAGGTTTGACCCCATTATAGGATACCCATAGTCTAGGGTTAATCCCATGTTGAGCTAGATTTGTAAGTAGGACCTAAACACTCCTACCTTCAGCTAGGGTACAATCTAGACCTCTAACAAGTCCCCCTATGTTTGATCTAAGAGAATAACAATGTGTTGGTCAATGTTCTAAAAACTAATATACTAGTTCCTAAAACTCACATATGCATTATTTTCATAACACCAAGACCATCCCAACAGAGTTGGGAAGTCATCTATCTTAGCTAATTCAAGAACCTTAAAATATACCTTGAAAGGTACTCTAAGTATATCAATTATGGCATTTTTGAGGACACCTATTGGTAAATAATGAGTCTTGTTAGTTATGAATAACATGTGAGGTGATGACTGTAAGGTTGGACTAACCATTTTTCATTAGGCTTCTTTGGTGAGGACATTCACTTCTATGCCAATGTCAATTAGTATGTCCCAGGTTACCCATACATCGATGGTAGAATTGACTAGTATCTCTCTATCTTTCATGGGGGAAAGGGAATAAGAGTGTCCTATCTATGAGCATGATTCAAACAATGATCCTTAGTCTATCAAGTGACTTGTAATTGAGCATTATTTTGTGCTTGTGTTTGATTCTTTATCTAAACACTTAGTTATGGGATAATGTCATCATCCAGCATGTGCCTACATAGTTCTTGAAAGTCATCACATGCCACATTTAATGGTTCAACTACCCTTACATAGTAACATGTTGCATTGCTTCTTTGTCTTTAATAAATTGAATCTCTCCTTGGATTTTTGATACCAATGCCATCATATCTTAGAGGACATCTTTCTTCTGTTGAGCATCATGATACTTTCTTTCTCATGGTTATTCACACTAAACTTTTTCAATAGAATTTGAGATAGATTGAGATTGTCCTCCACTATGCATGGTAATGTTCACTTGTTGAAAATTTGGGGTACCTAAACATGTGTGTTAATGTGGTTTCTAAACTTGTATCATGACAACACCCTTTCCATTTCACTCCTTATTTATAGCTATGTACAAGTTAATACACTCTTCCAGTCGATGGTCTTTTTTATAGAAAGCACATGTAGGGTAGTCTGGACAATCTCTTTAGTAGTGGTCTAGTGATCCACATCTGTAATATGTCCTAGGTGGGAAAAAACTACCTCCTTATCCTCATCCTCATCCTCATCCCTGGTATCATCCACCATTATCTTAGTTTTTGCTATAGAATTTTGGCATGTACCATGCATTTGTGCTTCATGGATGTCATTAATCAGTTGGTAGTCATTAGTGTCATGAGTATAGGCATCACATATCTTAAAATAATTAGACACCTTTGAGTGTGTTTCTCACTGAAAAATAGGGAAAGAACATACATCATGATCTTCATGATATATTTCACATGACTGCTTTATTATAGTGTGGATTTTCTTGTACGAGTAGTTACTTTAGGTGTGATCTTTAGATTCACAATCAGTGCACTAGAGACCACTACAAGTATCACATCCAAATGTTATTTGCTATTAATTTTTCAAGTTGTGATGGTATTGAACCTATATGAGATTTCATGAATGGATTTACCCCTATATTGATACTTCTAATTGATTCAGTATGAAGGGCAGCTTCAAAGGCTTCACATGGACTAGTAAAATCTTCTGAGATAATATTCATCAAAAGGGTAATAACAAACCTCCCATGAACCATTGTGCATGTTGTGTAACATTGATTTCAAAGGACATATTTGACAAGATAATTTTAAACATTACATCATATACTCACACTTTTAATAAGTTCTTATTTCATGTCTTTTAGTGTGGCTAGGCTTTGTTGTTAAAATTTTGTAATGTCAAAATCCTAAAGAAATGTTGTTATAAGTTAATCATAGTCGACAAAAACTTGTTGAGGGTTAAACTTTCTATACCATTTATGTGTGCACTCTAAAAGTACAGTTGCAAACTATATGGCTTTATGCTTGGAAGAGGTGATTCCTCATACCCTCTAAATAAGTTCATATTTGTATATGTGCTCAACTACATTCTCCATGCCTTGATATTTTAGTAAGTGAAGTATCATTTCATAATATACCATTATTGGCTATGGTGCCTGAACTAGTGGTTGTTGAAAACCTCTAGCCCCTATCCCTTGAGTTGGAAGTCCACTACCTCCTCCTATGCCACCACCTAGTCCACCTCTAATGCCTTTAATAGTAGTGATCATGATATGGGGTATGGTATCTGGGTGATTAACCAAACTTGGGCCTATACTCTATCCACTTTAAGGGCCAATTCCTCCAAACATCCCAAATGATGCCATTAAATTCCCTTAAAGAAGGAAGGAAAGTGTTAAGTCTATATGTGTGTCAAATAGCTCAGTTTTAGTATCCCTTATTGGATCAGTCTATGATTCCACACTATTTTTTTCCCAATTATGTATGTGTAATTCATCTAATTCAAGAGCATAAGCATGCACTATGGTTGGGTATCCTGGTTGGTTTAGACTTAGTTCTTTTATTCCCACCATCTAGCTAGTTTCTCCTTCATATGATATCATTGGCATAATACATGGATCAAAAGCGATGGGGTCCTCCTTGTGTGTCTTCACTTCTTTATGGATCCTAATAGCACTTCCTAAGTTTTCTCAGTCCCTTCTTACACCGCTAACTCTTATAATCCTTTTCTGAGATTTATCATACTTCTACTTTCATAATTCCCATTAACTGGCTACTATTTTGAACCCACAATATTTTTCTAACTCTTCTCTACTCCCCTTCTAAATGTGTGGCTCATGAATAGAAGGATTTATCTCTCCATTAGCATAGTATCAAGTCCCAAATCAACAAATAACTTCTTGACTTCTAAAGCAAAATGTCTAATGTAATGTCCATGTAGTTCTTGGATTAATTAGAACATGGCTTCCTTAGGACATGAATAGGTGGTTAAAATGTACTCTAGTATGTAAATTTTAAAAGTCCTTTCCACCAAATGTTGATAGCTTTAGTCCATGGAGTTCCAAGTCATGCTAAATCTCTTTATCTTCTTAGGGTCCAAGATTGTCTTCTCCCAAGGTTTCACGACCATCCTTGAGTAATGCAGAGAGCCAAGTGTATAAATGAATTGGGATATATAGATATTCTTCTCTACCTATTGCCATATGGAAACTCCTAATTTAAGATAGGGAACTACAAAATTATTTTCAACCCTGGTAATTCATTGTTTTATATTCTCAAGAGTGATGTGCTCAAACATTTTCCATGTCTGAGCAGCAAGCGTTATGGGACAAAGTAATGGAACCAAAATGTTGAGGTTTTCATTGTTATTATAACTTTGGACTAGAGACTAACCCAATGAGCTAGTGTGTTAGTCCTTTCATGAAAGATTATAATCTTGCATAATCACCCAAAGTGCATAGTTAGAGACTAGTTCTTGTAATATTTTTTGCACAATTTTATTAACTTAGTCATATTCTTCCCTTACTATGTAACTAAATAGACACTATATTAAATCATAGGTAAATTATCTTAGTTCTAGGATTATCATGCTCGACCACCATGATTACTCAAACTACTACCATTTCCAGTTAAATTTATTACCTTAGAAATAGAAATAGATAAATTAGATTTCATATTAATTTTATCTCATTATGACCGACTCAATATAACACATTCATTAATTATGAACACAAAGTTATATAATATCTGTAACTCATATATTAAGCATAAACATCCATTTGATAACAATCCCCCATGTAACATTTTATAATAGGAGTATTTATACTTGTTTATCCCTAATCAAGTTTTTAAAGCAATAATGACAGGAGTAATTAGATAATGAACTCTCAATAGATTGAGATTCATGGCACTCAATCAACTAACTTATTCTAAGGACTCAAGCCTTTATGCCCCTCATATACTCATGTTATGTTGGATCCTTACTACCATATGTTTCTCTCTTTATGAGATAGTGCAAAACTAATGATGAATAAGATCCAGGTTACCCTTAACAATTATTCCTTAACCACTCCTACTTCCCATACACTCCCCTAGTCTTTCACTATCATTTTAAGTCCTATGCTCTTGAGTTCCTCATGACCAATTATCCTTTGATTGGGTCCTCTCGTGCTTGTGATTCCACACCTTTATCCTCTCCTACCCTATAGGTTCCATGCCATAGTGCTTTTGTGCCTGATAAGTTTCATGTCATAGACTTTCCATGCTATGGTCCTTTTGTGTCGTGTTGGTTCCACACCAAAAGGATAAACACTTAGTTAAATTTTGGGGCCAACATCACTTGTGCTCTTGGACTTATCAATATTTTCACTAAGTATTTTGATTTATAATTTGGCTTCCTTCTCTAGCTCATCATACTCCAAAGGATTTTTTATTATCCTTTTAGACATGAAGGTGTCACTCTATATCTAGTCAATGTCCTAAAATTTGGGAAAGTAGAGGTTTAGCCTTTCAACCTCCTCTTAATATTTATTAATTTATGCCTTTAGAGATGTCAGGTCATCCTTTAATGTCTTGTAATAGTCCAACCCTATCACCCTATTCCCTTTGGTGATTATTTTTTCAACCCATTATTTTGTAGCTCTACCCATTGTACCAGTATATATCATTGCATCAAATGTTTCATTATCAGGGAATTGAGAAAGAGATTGAGTTGGTTGAGATAATTTAAGTTGATTTGTTAGGTTTATAACTTTTCTTAAGGTAGTCATCAACTACTCATCCTTAGTGACCTTGTCACTATCCATTTTCTCAAAGAGAGAATTATGCTTGTTTAAACATCATATTTCAGTCACTCCCTTGTTGGATGACTAAGGTGTACCTTGGATAGCTAATAATCCCCGACCACTAAATCGTCTTTCTATTTATTAAGTGGGGGAACTACTATCTCTATATACTTTCCCCTGTTGCATCATATGAGATTTTAGAAATGGTCTTAGGACCTCTATTTGGTCATTTAGATGCTTCCAATAGACCAAAATCTACGGTTTTGGGAGATATCATAAGTTTCCTCTTCTTTGAAACTAATTGTGTCATCCAACTAGGAGTAGATATCAATGAATCTTGGTTTGTTCCAACAACCTCTATTACCTATGAATTTTTAACTGAAGATGCCACACTGGTAGTTACCATAATAAGTTTTGTATCTGCCACTAACATTATCATTGAGTCCTTGATAGATGATTTGGTTGTCTCTACCCCATTAGTGGGTTGACTAGCCACAGTTCTGTCAGTGGACTTCTCCATTTCCACCTCCTTGGTGGGAGTTTGAATCAAGGTAAGAGTGGAACAAGGCAAATATACTTGGATAGGTGGAGTGCTTGTGCTTACAAGGGGTGCGAAAGTTGGAAGTAACATAGTGTTGAGACCAACATACCCCCATTTTTTTTCTTTTTTTGACAGGGAGCCTTATGAATGTTTCAAAACATCTATGTTTTGGATTGAATGTGAAAGGATTATTCTCTTTTGAATTTTAAAAGCAATTCAATTAAAAAATATTTGAGCCTTGATGTATCTAGTTATGATTATGTTTTATGGACTAATGTTGCTAATAATTATCTTTAAGGTGATTAGTTTTAGGTTTCATGGAGAAAGTCAGGGTTCTTAAGCAGTAAACCCTAGGGGTTTGAATTCAAATGTTCACGAGAAAAATATAGTGGGAGATTTTATTTCCTTTTGGTTAAACAACCCTGAGTGTAAATTTATATTAAGCTTTGATTATGTTTTTCAACATGACCAAATGTTAATATAAAATCAAGACTTAGGCATTTTTCCCTTTTAAAACCCAAGAGCCCTTTTGGATTAAATAAGTCTTATTAAGGTTAAAGTGTATTTGTGTTTGTAAACACAAAAAAAAATTAAAGGTCTAAAATTTAGGCTAAACCTTTATACATATCGAGCCTTAAAGTTCATGCACTTTTGCAAATATGATGTTTCTCACTCAATTAGAGATTTTGATCCAATGGTGAGAACCAAAGCCAACACCAAAAGGGAAACCAATCACTATCAAACATTTAGAGTATGATCTAGTGGTCCTCACTACCTCAAAATCTTTAATCCAATGATGTGAATCAACCTTAAAGCCTTAAGAATTCCTAAAATCTTGATGCAGGGCACTCAGTCATTAGATCAAAACAATTCTATTATCTTAAATTTGACAAGTTCACTCTCATCATTTGATGTCTATGAGGATGTATTTAACATTACTAAAACAATCAAATTTCACCTCAAAATCCCGATGCATGACACTTAGTCATTAGAACGAAGCAATTCCATTTTCTTAAATTTGACAAGTTCACCCTTTTTATTTGATGTCTATGAGGATGTATTTAACGTTATCAAACCCATCAGATTTTTCACCTCGAAAGCCTGATGCATGGTACTTAGTCATTAGATCAAAGAAATTTCATTGTCTTAAATTTGATAAGTTCACTCCCATAATTTGATGTCTATGAGGATGTATTTGATGTTACTGAACCCATCAAATTTAACTTGGACAAATTTTCAAAGCCTCAAGCAAAGGGGGCATTTCTAAAGACTCTTTCAAGGAATTCCTAGTATTTTTATGTAAGAAAACTTAGCATAAAAGGTCTTAACCTAAGTTATTTTGTGTTTCTTGACATAAAAGGAATTTAGGAACATCATTTTAAGTCTAATTTTATATAGTCATGGAACTAATTAAAATGTGTGCATATTGCAGGATCCAACGATGATCGCTCATTAGCTAGATTTAATCCAATGGTGCATCAAGCTTGAAGACTTTTCAAAAGGATTTGTGAGCTCAATGCATGGAAAATATACATCCTAAAATCATGTATTTAATGATCTAGGATTAGCAAATATCCAATGGTGATTTCTTGCTCATTAGATTTGATCCAATGGTGTGACAAGCTCAATGACTTTTTAAAGGCCCTACGAGGTTGACACATGACATAACCAATAAACTTAAGGATAAAAGGACCAATGAAATGTAAGGAAATATATTTGGATTTTCAAAGTGAAATAAAGAAGGATTTTAAAGGCTAATGGCTAGTCTCCAACTAACATTTATGAATTTTTCCATGAAGGGTATGGAGTCACACCACATAGGCTCTAAGTAAGCATGGAAGATCAAAATGAAAGATATCCTCAGCTCAAAAATGTAGAGGACATTAGAATAAGGCCCCATCAAATATAAGTCATGTATAACATTAAGAGCTAGATATTTCCACCAATAAATCTCAAAAACCCTAAGCCCTCTATAAAGAAGACCCGAGTCAGCTCAATTGATCACAAAGAAATCAAAATAGTGAAACTAAATCCTAAATAAAATACCATAGTGAAACCGTTAATGACATTGCAAGTTTAATTTAGTGTCATCAATGGTAGTAGGTAAGCAACAGATGAAAATGGAAGTAGAGCTTTATCTAACTTTAGATAGTGAAAGAAATGTCTTCAAGGACACAGAGTTGGACCTGACAGCCTTGAATGTGCATGGAATTAGGAATTGGTCTGAGTTATTCTTCCTTGTGGAGGAATTACAACTAAATTTATAAAATGAAAAGAGGAATTCTACTATACACCATAGATATAATGACCTAGTCTCAATTTGGCTAGTAGGCTTTCATCATGCTACAACCAAACCAGAGGTAATGCATTGTATCGACCTCCTTGCTCCCATTTTCATTGATTGCAGAATAGATTGGAAATGGATCATTCAAGAAGGAATTACTAATAATGTTTCATGCATATCCCCTATGGTCTTCAAAAATTATTAAAATCTCCCTTTGCCTCATGTTGATCTCCCATCTTTGAGAGAATGGACAAACACCCAAAACCTTGATTCAGTCCTCACACCTTGGTTAATCCAAGGCTCCCATGTTTTTAGGTCCCTTGATGGTGGGATTCCTATTGTCTAATTTAGGGAGGGAATTATGATAGCTATGACCTTATTGAACAGAGCCTTTGGTTCCCTTTCTACTACTTATGTGAGCAAGGTCTGGGTATCTTACATCTATTGCATGTTAGAGCATAACTTAACCCCTCCCATTAGAGACCTAATAAGTTTTTTCTTGGCCAGAAAATTAATGACCATCAAGAGAAGGACATCCAATCAATTATTTATGATGTCTTATTTCTTTTATTCATTTTTGGCCTCTATTTATTTCCCTGGCATCCAAAATTGATCCCCTGATGGTAAAACTACTATTTCTCATCATTACTCCAAATTACATATATTCAAATATAGGAACCACATGAAATTTATCTATGATGGTGTCTTCCCATCCATTTATGAGGTAATTACTAGTGTTCATATGCCAAGACTTCACCCTCAAATCAAAAATCAAGTAGAAGCCATTGGAGATGTATGGTTCTATTCAGATTGCACTATATTAAGAATAGAAGGAATTATGACTCAACCCTACCAATTTCCCATTCATGTCCCTAGTAAACTTTCAAAGCAAGAGATTGCTTATCAAATCATCAGAGGAGTGGATGAGGTATGCAAGAAAAATAATAAGGCTTAGGTCCACCCCTTTCCACTGCACATTGGTAGGATTGTGATCAAAGATTGGAAACATCTAGAAATTATGGTGATCCATAGGAATTCTTTTGGTTTCTAACTAGATGACCTTAAGATGTGGGACTCCAATGATAGAGTGGCCAACCACATATAGGATAAAAAGGTCCTAAAGACTAACTACAAACTTCAACCAGGTGTGGGAGATGGTATTTACACAAAAGAAAAGAACTTTAAAGAAGTCATATATAGGGTTAAGGGATACAACATCAAATTAGAGCATAGACTAGTCAAGGACAATAAGCCCTCAGGAGAGATATGGAAACTATATCCCTTACACTATCACTTATTTCTAGGACCATCTGAGACTACTCATCAAGAGCCACCTATTGGATAATCTTTTGAGCCTTAACAAGTAAAATTAACAAAGCCACCCAAGGTTGGGTAACCTAAGGATATAAAAGGAAATGGTAAAGTTGTGATTGAGGATCCCAAGATATATCATAGACCTATTGAAGGTCCTCAACCCCAAGAATCCCCATAAAGGCCTAATTCCCTAGTGAAAATCATTAGCATCGTTGCCTTAGAGGTAGGAGAAATAGTGGAAAGTGCCCTTGTTGACATTATAGCTACTTATGGTTCTGATAGGGAGGAAGATCCCTTTAATGAAATAAGCAAGGATTTAATTCCAATGGATGGAGGAAAGAGATAAGAAAAATTGGCCTTGGTTCCTTTGGTACCTAGAAAGAAGCCTGGGTTAACATTCACTTACCCTACCAGTGAAGTTAACCTCTTCAGTGATGAGAATCTTATTTATGGACCAGCCATTCCTAACTAGTTTGTTTATGGGAGATTTAAAAAATCTCATCTCTTTCTCCATCATTAGATTTAACTCAAGTTGGCATAGATTCTCAAGACAATATCAAGCCATGGATCCAAGATATTGTGAATAGACAAGCAGAGAGAAGGATCCAAATCCTTCACAACAAGGAAAGCTAAGGGATTGACACCCTAGGGACCTTTGGGAGTTCAAATGCATAAGTTCTTAAGTATCTATAGTTAAAGGAGTCTAACCCAAAGGTTCACTTCAATCTAGACACATCAACTCTTGAGAGAGTAGTGACAAAAAAGGCTACTATTGGCACTAAGGAGTTCAACTTTCAAAAGGTGGAACCATTTGTGGGATTAACTCCCATTCAAGGGTAAGTATCAGGAGAACATCCTATCTCTTAGGATGATGTATCTAGATTGGTAATGGCACAATCAATAATGACCTTGGTTAGAATCCAAGGAATGAAGTAGAGGATCCTCAACTTGGAGAAGGAGAAGCAAGATTTAGAGGCTTAGATCTTACTTTCAATTCTTAAGGACATATTACAAATGATGAATAAATCTTTGATGGACACATTTGAGAATTTAAATAGCATCAAACTTATATTAAGTGATATAAACCATCAAACTAAAATGGCACAAGCCTTAATCACTCAATGGCAAGATTTTCAAGCTCAAATGATATAACTCATCAAGGTGCATAGGATAAAGTAGACCTTAGATTTCAAGATCATCAAGCTTAGACATTTAGATATCCTCATGGTGGTTTTTATGGATACGCAAGAAGATTTGATCATTTAGTGCAGTAATGTTAACAACTTCATAAAGGAAGACAATGACTTGGTAACCAAAATGGAGAAACTTTTGGAGAGCCTATTGGACAACCCTTCTCAAACCACTGTTTTGAATTTAATCAGTGATGGAGAATTCAAGAAGAGAGTTGGTGTTCACATCTAGGACATTAGAGACAATCAAGGCCATTTTTCTAAGGATAATCAGAATATTGTTGACATCATTATTACTATAGGGAAGTAGATTGCAGAAGCATAATGTATCAAATAATTTATTTTTAAGGCTGATAGTGAATTTAATAAGTTAGCAGGTTAAGAAGAGGATTGTCTAATGAATCCTGTAATGTATTTTGAGCCAATTAAAGATAAATACACCAAGGTGAAAGACTTCCTTAGACAAGGCTAATTAAAGGGCTCACTAATGTAATTTGTAAAAGAATATTCTTTTTCTAAAATATATGCTAGTATGTTAGCATATAATTATTCTTTTCAAGTTGGCATGAAAGCCTTTTGCATTGTGTCTTTGTATTAAGGATGGTTATCCTTATCATGCATGTGGATATTCTAAGTTAACTACTTAAATTCCTATGTTTCCTATAAATAGGTAGGTGGTTACCATTTTATAAGGAGAGATATTTTGAGAAATTGTATACTAAAAGCATTTAATATAATTAAGGAATTTTAAAAAGATTATCTGAAGAGTTTGTTAAATGTACATGTTGTCTCTCAATTGTAGATTGTCATCTTGAATTTGAATGATTCTCCTTGTTTTGAGTCAAATTCTCTATCATAGGGTTGTTGATTTGTGCTAATGCTATATTAACTATAAAGATCTCAAGTATATTTCATTTTATGTGTTCTACATTTGGATGTGCTTAGGCTATTCAGACCACAGTAGCAAATGTTTAAATTAAACTTGGTTCTTACTTGTGATTTATACATTTCATCTAAATTTTACCTGATTTATGATGTAATCTGAGTTCATACTATTTTATATCATTAATTTATTCATGTGTGATCAAAGTAATTAGAATTTTTTCATAATATTTGAGATGAAAACTTGCAATCACATTTCCTTTCTACCTTACACTTCTCTTTTATTATTTTTATCAAGACTCACTTTAGCTTAAATATCATTGTTAATATTCATTCAGATTAGTCCAAAAATCACCAAATTCATAAAGATCTAAAGATTTAGACCCTGGTGGCTCCCAACCACTAAACCAAATAAACATCATGGACAGTTCCCATACTCTACTTCTATTCCACCATAGACATCATTGAATTATCACAAAATACAACTCATGCCTTGGATTTTTAAAATCCTAAAATGAGAAGTGTTCATCAACACTAAAGAGCACTTGTGGTACCTTTTTAGGCATCAATACATGGGTAGAGAGGTAGGTATGCATGATTGGAATAAGGGAGCTTATGGAATGGTAGTGTTCAAGGCAACAAAAGAATTTATCAATGTAGTGGGAATGTCCAAAGTGGAATTAATGGGTAGTTTGATGGAAGATGAATATAGAGTTTTTATTAACCCAGTGGCTATGGTGTGACTATAGTCAGAATGACTGTGTTTGCATCCATGTACTGTTGGGTGGTGTTGGTGATTAATGGGGTAGTAGTGGATATAGGGGATGAGGTAGAAGTGATTATGAAAGAGGGAGATGAACATGGAGTTGGAATAACCAATTATGTTTATTATCTTGATACCAAAGGAGTCACTTACACTGGTGGGATAGTATATATAAGAGAAGTAATTACTTTTGATGGTTGGATAGTATAGACAAGAGGAAGGGTTATAGTAGTTGTGTCTCCTATGGAAACTAGTAGTGATTGATTTAGTGGTTAGGTTGTTGGCACTTGAGTGCTGGAAGAGAACCTTTTGGATTTCTACTTTTGTTTCCATTTATGCAAGATAACTAACCCCCCTACATGATCTACTTGAGTACTACTTTTGGAACCTTATGTTTTTGTTACCACTATACCCTTCTCCTTTACCTTTCTAAGTATGTCTATTATATTCAAGCTCTCTTTAGTTATCTTTACCCCCTTTCTTCTTCACTAGTTTAAAGTTTTTTTAATAACTAGGGTGGTCCTATCTAATAAGGAAAAGGATTTAGGTGTATACCACCTAACTTGAGGAAAAGGTTGGAGGTAGATTTGATTATAATAACACACCCTATCCGAGTTGTTCTGCATCTTTCAAATTTTCTATAAATGGTGCCATATCATAAGTCTTAATTTTTTCAAGGGTCATATTAGAATAATCTCTCAACCTAACATCTTTCTCATCTTGCTTATCCTCCCAATAATCTTCATAAAAAGGAATGTGGGAATATAAAGAACCTAATAAACTAGTAACATAACCAATCACATCATAAAAGGGCCTATAATCAAGATCTCTCAAAGTCATCTTGGTCATCTCTAAACCTACACATTTTGCCTTAGATAGAGAAGGGTAGGTGTATCTCCCTATACTGATAGGGAAGTATATGCCTATCTTGTGCCTGTTTGATAAGAACTTGTAGGTTTCCACTAGTTCTTGTTGTCACTTGAACTTGCACCCAATGAGGATATGACAAGTATATCCTTGTTAAATTGTAAAAATGGAACCACCTGAAGGCTATGGGTCACCAAATATGGGGTGGACATCTAGATTAGGGGCTAGTTCCCCTTGATGCATCACTATAGCTCAATCCTACTACTAACACTTGGAGGGATGAAAAGGGAGAAGGATAACTAAAAGTAAACCTACTCTATGGGATGTGATAAACCAAATATATACTCTAATCATACCCTTTAACATGCACTTATAACCAAAATAAGTCTACACATACACTTCACCTAATAACAATCTTCTCTCTCACATCAATGTTTCATGCATGGGGTCTTAGAGATAGCTTAGGTAAGGAAGACTTAGACAATAGGCATTCTAAGACACACTATTTAATATACTACTCACTACACCTACAATATCAACATCAGACACTTCTTATTTACCTATAAAAGAGAGATATTTAAACACAAAAGGCATTAGGAAGAGTAACGTGTGAAGGTAAATAGAACTACACTTGTAAAAGACCAACAACCATTGTGTAAACTTAGTAAAATATTTAATGAGGTAAAAAATACTATATTTATGATCTCAAGGAAAAAATTTGGAAAGGATTCACCATACCAAGGTGGAGAGATTGAATATAATGTCAAAATGGCTAGTTTATATAGAAAATGTGAGAAGAGAGAGAGAAGGGGAGTTCAAGAGTCATTAGGACACTTGTATAACTAAAAAGATAAGTTATTTGTACATGTAAGATATATATGGTGTGATTAATTCAATTTCAATAGCTACAAGTGTCATCTCAAATCATCTAAATCTTGTAAAGTGGCCTAAAAACACTTTTCCTTGCACAAAAAATTGCCCTTCATGATTTGCCTTCCAAAACTCCTTAATCACTACTTAAGACTAGGTCTAATTATGGATCTAAATCAGAGGGGTTACAAACAATCCCTCACATGCATTAGAGTGGCCCCTAATCATCCATATTCTTTTGGCCATGCACAATCATCCATGATAGTCCCAAAAAGACTCCTCATGCACCTCTCACACTTGGCACCCAGAACCTTCCAATTATGAAAATTTATCCATGAATATGGAGGGATGAAACATTTCAAGAGTTTCCATATCATTAGATTCATCAAACAAGCCTTAAAAGGCTTCCTAATTAGAGTTTCAACACATTTTCCTAAGTGTTCACTATCTACCCACTAGACTGGTTGAAATGAAAGAGATGGTAGATAGACTTAAGAGATTTGGTACTCATCAACTAGATATGATGACTTATAACAAGTCCTAAACTTTCTTCCAAAAGTGATTTGGTCTTTTGAAACCTTCTCACACTTGTAAAACACACAAAAATTTCAAAAAAAGTCCTATTCTACACCATCTATACAAGTGATATACAACTCAATCACATGTAGAGAATAAATTGATAGTCCTCTACATCATCCAATTATTTTCATTACATTTCCACCCCATCCTCATGCTTCAAATGCAAGATTTCCACAATCAGGTCCTTAAGAGGGTTTCATGAGGGCTTAGAGAAGTTTTTGG
Source organism: Torreya grandis (assembly GCA_037957365.1). NCBI lineage: Eukaryota > Viridiplantae > Streptophyta > Pinopsida > Cupressales > Taxaceae > Torreya > Torreya grandis. Next base: position 328,405 of record JARHVA010002626.1, read on the forward strand.
TCTTAACATTTGTTCATAAAGAAAAAATGTTGGAATCCTCTCAAAATTCCACTAAATTCATCTTGTTTACCCTCCCTAAATTATCCAATCACCTCAAGTTCCCATGTAAAGTATCATGGGAGATGTGAGTGTCCAAACATGGATAGTTGGGTCTATCCTACACACTCTGTCAGGTCTGAGAGTATTTTAAGCCAAAAATGGCTTATTGGAGAGTTTTTATGAAAAATTAAGATTAAAAAACCTCTTTTAATTTCCCCATAACATTAACTAATCATCATAATATCTCATCAAGATCTAGAAGTGAAAATGACCAACCTTTTAAAACTATGCCTAGACCTTGCCAATGGGTATGCTTGCAACTCTTGACCTAGAATAAGGTTCAATGGTTTTCCTTTCATCCTATGAGGTTTAAAATATCTATAATATTCCCCTAAGTATTTTTTAATGACTTTTGAGGTTTATCCAAGGTCAAAATTGAAGATGATCATCCTTACCTAGACATTTGCTTAACTATTCCTTACCATGGTGACTGCAACCTTTGTAATAAAGGGTACCTTATTTTTTTTCAAAGATTATATCAAGGTTTTTTAGGTTTTAATTGATATTATATATATTATAAAACCCTCATTTTATCTCTACCTACCTTCTAGTTCATGTTTTATCCCATTTCCCAACACTTGCAGGGTTTATGCAAGGAAAAGGGTACTCTATCTATGAGATAAAATAGAGAGGTGTTACCCTATTAGTCTTAATAATTTTAAAATTTGAGGATATTATTAAACTTCTAATGGTACTCTGTACCAATTTTGGGCATCTAACTCCAAGCACAAGGCCTCTAGTTTTCTCCATTTCCTAGGCAAACTTTGAAATAACATTGTGTGCAGGGTTCACATGTGGACTATGTTTACATCTTTTAAACCTTATTTTAGGCTGAAATTATATATTTTAAGTGTTTCATAACATCACCATCATGTTAATTTATCTATTCATTCATTACCTTTCCAAGGTTGAACTCCATTCATTGCAATAAGACACTTCTCATTCCCAAATTAAGTCTTTGTTTGGCTGGCTGAGACAACTTTAAGACCCTACCTATAGGTAAATGTTTGATATTTGGTTTATGTTTGGTGATTATAATAGATACATTTTTTTACTCATTATAACCATGAAACTCTTTTCATAATTTTGATCTCATCTTTGTGCTCAAACAACCATCAAGACACCACTATTCTATCCATTGCCCTTTGAATGAGAAAAAAGGGTTTGTTGATCATGCCTAAAGGTGTTCATAGCTTGAAGAAAGCCTTGAAACATTATGCTAGGTTTTCTTAGGTCATTTTAAGTGTGAAATTTTCCACTCATGTTATTTCCATATTAAAACTTCAACTTCTCACTCACTGTTGTTGATAGTCCACAAGGTTGGTTGTAGGTTGCATTATAGCCCTATGAGGTCTGAATTTGCCTGACTCACTTGTTAGTAGAAACATGGAGGTCATCATGGTCCTTATTAAAGTGATCATAGTTTTTTTTAACATACTAGTCCTTTTCCAGCCTCCTTTACTAGTTCCTTGAAACCCAAGACTGAGTTTCTTCTTTGACTGAGACAGTCAATTTTAACCCTTGTTGTAGGTTCAATTCCCATGATTGATCATGATTTCATCCACCTTTTGAAAACCCTTTGATTTTTCATGATGTGTGTTTGAATTGGTCTCCTTTTATACTTGATCTAGATTATCATTTAAGACTAGATCATAGCTCACTACCCATTGTGTTTGTTATAGTGCATAATTGGACCCCCTGTACGGATTGCAAAATGCATGTGAGGGTTGGGATACCATCATCAATGACTCACTAATGATTTGAAAGTTATTTTTCATATTAATTCAAACCAATTGAATAAGGTCAGTCATGAGAATGGAAACTTGTAGATATCATTGTTTATTTTTAGTGTTTTCAAGAGCAATTTTGAGCCCTTCAACCTCTACCCTCCATTCATCTTCTTGGGCTCCTTCTTGGTATGGTCATCTCTTATATCGATACTATCAATCCCACTTATTATAATTATTCATGACTACTTATATACCTATTATATGGTAAGAACCAAAACTTTAGGGACCTCTATTTTAGTAATTTTGGGACAAAAGCCCTGAGTTTGTTTACTCATCATCAGAAGTGAGATATGTCTTTTCCTTGTCAATTAATAAGACAAAATATTAGTCATAAAAACATGTTATTGCCCAAAAAATGATAAAACTATTATCCAAATACCATGTATGATATTTTGACCTTCTATCAAGGTCACATATAAGCACATATTGACTGTAAAGGCTAACAGTGAGGAGAAACGTGGAGTTTTGAGCATTATTTTGTCATTTTATGAATTTAAGACTTGTCCCAACACCTTAAAATCCATCTTCATGGGTTAAATCACCTGAAATATCATCATATTCCTTTATTCTAATGTGAAAACGTATTTCATTATACTTAAAATAGTTGAAGATGTAAAGCAACAGTTTGCAAGCAAGGACAAGCCTAGAAAAGGCGTATTAAGATCATGAGACACTAAAACCAATAAAAATAATGGAAAACCTATGGAGGGACCTTTAAAAACATATTTGATAATCAAATCCATTATACCAAAGAAAATTATTCAAAAACTAGTTCAAATAGTGACCCCTCTTGGATGTGAATACATAAAAAGTTATCTGAGGTCTTAGTAATGGTTTATAAAGAAGTAGTCACAAAAATTAAACTTCTTGTTATGTATTTGAAGTAAACTTAGATCCCTTTCTTTCCCCAAAATCATTCCTCTCGAATCCAATTTTATGGCTCATACCAAGCATGCAAAGTTGACCTTCCTTGGCTTAAAAGGACAAAAAAGAAGAAATAAAATAAAATATTGAACTTTATAGTGAAAATCTTGAAAACCAAGCATGGAAATGATTTTAAGGAGCTGAAAGGACACCATCCCATTTTTTAAGCTAAAAATGAGCTCATAAAGTCTATACAAGTGCCCAAAAGGGCCTAAAATCAAGGAAAAACTACCTCTTTTTATACATAACTAATTATTAGACTATCACCTAACCACTCCTAACATTCTCTAACCTCCTCCAAGTTTAAAATCACCTTTTTGACAAATATGCTCCCTTTAAAGTCTGTACAAGTCATTAAATAGGCTAAAAATGTGGCCAAATGACCTTTTTTGCATATCAGACATAGCAAATAATAAATTTATTACCTAGGGACAACTTAAACATATAAATGACCACCTTAGGACATGTTAAAAATAAATTGAGCCTTTGACCATGTTGTACTAGGGTTGAATTTGGTTGACTTGACTAGTCTAAAGAGGATGGGCTTCAACAAGTACTAGAGAAGGGATAAGATAAGAGATTTAGACCAACATGAGACCCTATAGGACATATGGAAACCTTTAAAAGTTCAAAAATGTAGGGGTTGACTCAATTTGACTAAAATTCAAACTTGGTCAATAATTTGGCAATTCCTAGGGGTAATATGCTTGCCTATGTTAATGACTAGTAGCCTTATCTTATCCATTGGGAAAGGGGAGTAAAAATTCACTTGTAAATAGTAGGACCAAATCTTGAATTGGCTAACAAATAGATGGTTTACCTCAAAACACACAAAAGAAAGAATAACACACAAAAAAGATAAGCAAACACCAAGGCAAAGACACACTTGTGCTACTAAGCACTTAGGAAACACAAGACACAATTGAAAGCAAAGAAATTATGTACATTAAACTTAAACATACCTCCCTTATTGGATCAAAAGGGAAGTACTTTGAATCTCCTTCCTCACTAGATGAATGAGGATGCCAAGCATGTTTCCTTTTAGGTGTGGTGTTAGATGACTCATGTTTCCTTTTTACTCCTTGACTTGACATGTTGTTTTATGGAATCATCTCCCACAAGTCTCCAATGTATATGAAGTCTTCTTAACCTTGGAAACATGATTCATAATATTGTCTTTTTGTCTCCTCCTGACAGATTTACATATCCATGCCTGGGACAGCTTGTTGCAAGTTTATGTCTTCTTGAAGGATCTCATCACTCTTATCACTTGTTATGACCTACTCAAAGCTTCCAAGAAGTTTTTAATCATGACAATTTGGAAGTTTTTCTTGTTAAAATTATTCCTTGATGTTAATAGGATCAGCTTCATAGGTGGTTCTAGGATCAACTTTTGAATCATCCTAAAAATGCCTAAGATCATCATAGATTGCTCCATCATGAGCTAGACTCTCTTGATGATGATGCTCCTCAATATATGCCTACTCTCCAACATCATAGGCTTGTTTGATAATAAGTTTAGTCTTATCACATTATTCATACTCTTAGAACATTTGTATATAGGTCTGCCACATGTCTTCCTTTTGAGACATAACATCTTGATTGCCATGGCTTGTAGTCAGCTCCAAATGACTTGTAGGCTCCTTGAGGGATTCAAATTCATTGCATATGTCCTAAAATTTCTTCCATAAGTCATCACCCTTTGACTGGTCAGCATCATGAAGAAGAGAAATAAGAGAGGATCCTTCATTTTCTCCTTCAGTTTCCAAAAGAACCTCTTTTAAGACCTCTTCTTCAACTCAAGGAGGATATATTTCCTCATTATCATAATTTGATGCCTCCTCACTAGCAGTCAGCTCCTCTTCATCTTTAATCCAATCTAAAATCTCAAACTCATCCTCCTTTTTATTAGTGCCAATATTAGGCATCTCAAAAATAGGATGTTTAGCCAAAGAATATTCCCAAGGAGCAATGCAATACTCAACATTATAAGGGTAACATTAATCAGTTAGAGGAGGTGGAAATATGGGTTTAATGGATTCTTAAGGATGGGTGGGAAGGAGTTGAGGGGCTTCAAGTTTTTCTCCCCTTACAACTTCTCCACCTAGACATGATTTTTTATTTTCTTCACAAGTTGCCACCACTTCTTTCCATCTTGGGAAGGTAGGCTCAAAGATGTTTTCATGGGGCTAAGATGCTAACGAAGGGTTGAATGATATGTTTAGGAAACTTGAATTTTCTTTCAGATTGGCATCTTGATTTTAACTTAGAAAAGTAGGCCTAGAGAGTTCATTTTTGGCTGCCATGATAGATTGCCTTAAACTTTGATTGGCCAATTCAATCTCCTTTTCAATATGAGCCTCAAAACTCAAACCTCCTTTCTCACAATATTCTCCATATACATCAACCTACTCAAACATGATGTCCTCCTTCCTTTGGTTTCTCTCTTAGATGGACTTCTAAGAAGGGAAACTTTGGGAAATACATGAAAGACTAGGGACATTTTGGAACACGTTTGGATTAGCATCTTGAGTGTGTTAGGTTGACACACTTAAAGGTTTATATGGGGTATATTGAGGCTACCAAGATTGAGTTGGTTCATGAGCTCTCAACCTCTATTATAGATGGAAAATTAAGCCACAAACATAAAGTATATCATTAGAAGGACCTTGGGAATTATCTCTCTCTGTAGGTATCCATTCTTTCTTGACTTTTTCTGAAGCATCCCTTACACTCTTGATAAAAACACTAGGGATAACTTTACCACAACCATATCTAGTATCAAGATCTAACATATAGTCTTGGTAACCAATGAGAGTCCTTTTGAAACTCACAATGGGATAACTTAGAGAGAAACTAGGTAGACTAGGTGAAATACAAGCTTGATAGGGCTGACTATATGCAACATAAGATTGATAGGGATCATAAAAATTTTGGACCATAAAAATTTTGGACAAGTGCTTGTTCATATTGAGGGGGAATAGGCAAAGCAGGACATATCTCCTCAACTTGTGTTTGGACAAACTCGACATCAAAATAATCCATGAAATTTTTAAGTGTGTAGAATAAGAAAATAACTTCAATAAGAATATTTGGACTACTTAACCAATAGATTTATGCTTGGAGTCACCATTTGTGCTTAGTGGAATTGCCTCCAAAGTTTGGTATCTTGAGGAGAACACCAAAACTCCTCAATCTCTTAGAATAAGAGTCCCACTGGGCATGCCAAAAACTTTTATTACTTGAACTTACACCCAATGAGGAGATTACAAGTCTCTTTTCATTTAATTGGCATAATGGAACCACCTTAAGGTTATGGGTCACCAAATGTGAGGTGGATCTCTAAATTAGGGGCTAGTTCCCCTTGATGCATCACTATAGCTCAATCTTACTACTAACACTTATGGGGATGAAAATGGAGAAGGATAACTGAAATTAAACCTAGTATATGGGAGGTGATACACCAAATACATGCTCTAATCACACCCTTTAACATTAACTTAAAACCAAAAGAAGTCTGCACATATACTTCACCCAATAACAATCTTCTCTCTCACATCAATGTTTCAAGCACGGGGTCTTAGAGATAGCTTAGGCAAAGATGACTTGGATAATAAGCATTCTAAGACACACTATTGAATAGACTACCAACTACACCTATAATATCAACATCGAACACTTCTTGTTGACCTATAAAAGAGAGACCTTCAAACATAAAAGGCACTAGGAAGAGTAACATATGAAGGTAAACAAAACTACACTTGCACAAGACCAAAAACCATTGTGTACACTTAGTGATATATTTAATGAGGTAAAAACAACTATATTTATTATCTCAAGGAAAAAATTTGGTAAGGATTCACCATACCAAGGTGGAGAGATTGAATACAATGCTAAAATGGCTAGTTTATATATAAAATGTGAGAGGGGAGAGAGAAGGAGACTTCAAGAGTCATTAAGACACCTGTCCAACTGAAAAGATCAATTATTTGTGCATGTAAGAGAGATATGGGGTGAGTCATATAATGTCAAGAGCTACAATTTTCATATCAAATCATCTAAGTCTTGCAAAGTGGCCTAAAAACTCTTTTCCTTGCATAAAAAACTGCCTTTCATGATTTACCTTCCAAAACTACTTCATCACTACATAAAACTAGCTCTGATGATCGATATGAATAAGAGGGGTTAAAAAAAAGCCCTAACATGAATTGGAGTAGACCCTAATCATCCTTATTCTTTTGTCCATGAAAAATCATCCATGAAAGGCCCAAAAATACTCCTCATGCACCTCTCACACTTGGAACCCAAACCTTCCAATTCTAAAAATTGATCCATGCACATAGAGGGATGGCACATGTCAAGAGTGTCCATAACATTAGTTTCACCACTTTTTCCTAAGTTTTCACTATCTACCCATATCTAAAATGAAAGAGATGGTAGATAGACTTAGGAGCTGAGGTAATTCATCAAATGGATATGAGTACTTAGAACAAGTCCTAAACTTTTTACCAAAAGTGATTTGGTCATTTGAAACCTTCTCACACCTATAAAACATAAAATAATGTCAAAGAAAGTCCTATTATAAATCATCTTTATAAGTTCCATATATATAAATCACATGTGGAGAATCCCTAGAGAGTGTTTTGCATCAACTAATTAGTTTTATGTCATTTCCACCCCATCCTCATGCTCCATATGCAATATTTCCCTAATTAGGTCCTTAGGAGGGTTTCATGAGGGCTTGGAGTAGTTTTGGTCTTAAAATTTGTTAATAAATAACATACATTATAATATTCTCAAAATTACACTAAAGGCAACTTATGGATCCTCCCTAACTTCTCCAATCACCTTAAGGTCCCATGAAAAGTATCAGGGGAGATGTGAGTGTCCAAAGATGGATACTTGGGTCCTTCCTGCACATTCTATGAGGTCTAAGAGTATTTTAAGCCAGAAAAATATTCTTAGAGAGACTTTATGAAAACTTGGGATTCAAACACCTTCGTTAATGTCCTTATAACATGATCTAATCATTAGAAGAGCTCATCAAGAACTAGAAGTAAAAATGACCACCCTTTTGAAACTAGGCCTAGACCTTACCAATGGGTCTACCTACAACTCTTGGCCTAGAATGAGGTTAAGTGGTTTTAATTTACTCATAATAGGTTAAAAATATATATAATGGTCCCTTAAACATGTTTTAATCACTTGGGAGGTTTATCCATGGTCAAAATTTAAGATGACCATCCTTACCTACGTATTTGCTTTACCATTCCTTACCATGGTGACTACAACCTTTGTATTAAAGGGTACCCTATTTATTTTTAGACCTTATAAAAAGGTTTATTAGGTTTTAATGGATGTTATATATCTTATAAAACCCTCATTTTATCTATCCCTACCTACTAGTTCATGTTTTAGCCCATTTCCCAACACTTGTAGGGTTTATGCAAGGAAAAGGGTACTTTGTCTCTGAGATAAAATAGATAGGTGTTACCCTATTAGTATTAACAATTTTAAAATTTTAGGATATTATTTAACTCCTAAGGGACATATTTACCAATTTTTGGCATCTAAATCCAAGCATAAGGCCTCTAATTTGCTTTATTTCCTAGGTAACCTTTGAAACAACATTGTGTGTAGGGTTCACATATGGACTATGTTTGCATATTTTATACCCTATTGTAGGATTAAATTATATATTGTAAGTGTTTAATAATATCACCATCATGTTAATTTAGGTGTTCATTCATTACCTTTCCAATTTTTAACTCCATTCATTGCAACAAGACACTTCTCATTCCCAAATTAAGTCTCTGCTTGGCTGGCTGAGACAACTTTAAGACCCTACCTATAGGTGAATGTCTAATCTTTGGTTGATGTTTGGTGATTTTAATAGATACATTTTATTACTCATTAAAACCATGAAACTCTTTTAATACTTTTTATCTGCTCTTTGTGCTCAAACAACCATCAAGACACCACTATTTTGTCTATTGCCCTTTGACTGAGAAAAAAGGGCTTGTTGACCTTGCCTGAAGGTGTTCATAGCTTAGCGCAAGCCTTGAAACATTGTGTTAGTTGTATTTAAATGTTATTAGGTCATTATAAGTTTTAAATATTCCACTCATGTTATTTATATTGCAAAACTTCAACTTCTCACTCACTGTTTGCTAATAGTCCACAAGGTTAGTTGTAGGTTACAGTATAGCCCTATGAGATCTAAATTTTCTTGACTCACTTGTTGGTAGAAACATGGAGGACATCATGGTCCTTATGAAAGTGATCATATTTTTCTTTAACATACTATTCCTTTTCCAACCTCCTTTACTAGTGCCTTGAAACCCAATACTGAGTTTCTTCTTTGACTGAGATAGTCAATTTTCACCCTTGTTGTAGATTCAATTTACATGCTTGATCATGATTTCATCCACCTTTTGAAAAATCTTTGAGGTTTCATGATGTGTGTTTGATTTTTTCTACTTTTATACCTGAGCTAGATTATCATTTAAGACTAGATCATAGCTCACTACCCACTGTGTTTGTTGTAGGTGCATAATTAGACCCCCTATACGGATTGAAAAATGCATGTGAGGGTTGGGATACCATCATCAATAACTCACTGATGATTTGAAAGTTATTTTTCATATTAATTCAAACCAATTGAATAATGTCAATCATGAGAATGTCTTTATTTGTTCTTCAGGACATCAAAATCCATCTTCGGCTAGAAACCGGTAGATATCATTGTTTATTTTTAGTGTTTTCAAGAGCAATTTTGAGCCCTTCAACCTCTACCCTCTATTCATATTCTTGAGATACTTCTTTGTATGGTTTATCTATTATATATAGGATATCAATCCCACTTATTATAATGCTTCATGACAATTATAGACCAGTTATAGGGTACCAACTAAAACTTCAGGGACCTCTATTTTAGTAATTTTGGGACAAAAGCCCTGAGTTTGTTTACTCATCATCAGAAGTGATCTATGCCTTTTCCTAGTCAAATAAAAAGCCAAAATATTATTCATACAAACATTTTATGACCCCAAAAAGTATAAAATTCTTCTCTAAATACCATTAATGATCTTTTGACCTTCTATCAAGGTCACTTGTAAGCACATATTGACTGTAGTGAGGAGAAACGAGGAGTTTTGAGCATTGTTTTGTCATTTTATGAATTGAAGACTTGTCCCAACACCTTAAAATTCATATTAATGGTTTTAATCAATGGAAAAAGTGTCATATTCCTTCATTATAATGTGAAAACCTCCTTCATGACACGTAAAATAGTTGAAGATGCAAAAGAACAATTTGTAAGCAATGACAAGCCTAGAAAAGTCTTATTAAGATCATGAGACTCTAAAACAAAGAATAATAATGTAAAATATATTTATGGGACCTTAAAAACATATTGTATAACCAAATCCATCATACCAAATCAAATTACTCAAAAACTAGTTCAAATAGTCACCCCTCTTGGATGTGATTGCATAAAAAGTTGCCTAAGGTCTTAGCAATGGTTCATAAAGTTTAAGTCACCAAAATAAAACTTATTTATATGTATTTTAATTACACTTAGATCCATTTCTTACCCTTAAATAATTCCTCACAACTTTAATTATATGGCTCATACCAAGCATACAAAGATGACCTTCCTTGGCTTGCAAGGACAAATAGAAGAAATAGAAGCAAATATTAAACTTTATGATGAAAATCTTGAAAAATAAGTGTTTAAATTATATTATGGATTTTAAATAACACCATCACGTGTTTTAAATTTAAAATGATCTCACTAAGTCCGTACAAGTGCCCAAAAGGGCCTAAAATCAAAGAGAAACTAACTCTTTCTATACATAATTGATTCTTAGACTATCACTTAACCACTCCTTACATTATCTAAACTCCTCCACATTTAAAATCACCTTTTTGACAAATATTCTCCCTTGAAATTTTGTACAATTCATAAAATGGGCTAAAAATATGGCCAAATGACCCTTTTTGCATATGAGACATAGCAAATGATAAATTTATGACCTATGGACAACTTAAGACATCTAAATTACCACCTTAGGACATTTTAAAAATAAATTTATCCTTTTACCATGTTTTACCAAGGTTGACTTGACTAGTATAAGGAGGAAGGGCTTCAACAAGGACTAGAGCAGGGATAAGATAAGAGATTTAGACCAATGTGAGACCCTATAAGACATATGGAAAATTTATTCAAAACTTAAAAAATGTAGGGGTTGACTCAATTTGATTAAAATTTAATTTTGGTCAATAGTTCCATTAAGGCCCACTTGTCACTAACATATATAGGAAGGGTGTAAAGACACGTAATGAAACCACCAACTCTGATATAAGAATATGTAGAAAACTGGATAAAGTATGATCCCCAATATGTAATTTTTTTAGTTGCAACATTAGAAAATATTATTTTTCCTAATTCTTGTTCAAACATGATTATCATGTAGTAGATGAAATCATCATTAACTCTCTTGAATTATTATTTACTCCCTTCAAAAGCAAGATCAAGATGGTAGTTATAAACTTTATTGATATGATCTGGCATTGTATTTAATCCTAAAAATTCCCTCCCTCTTGCTAAAGCATTGACAAGGTAGGAGGTCATGTATAATTTGTCATTAGTTTGAACCTCCATCAACTATCTAGCAATAAAATAACTAATCAATTAACCCAATAAATATATTGATTGTTCTGTTGGATTACCCAAATATACTATCACATTCAATCTTGGTAGTTATTTTCATTAGGGCTCCTTGTAACTCTATGTAAGATTATAATGATATATCCTACCTCATCTTTGAAGTCTATCATATCTAGGGTCTTAGATATTCCTGTGGCTAAAGCTTTAGGGGTATTTAGCAAATATTTATTTATAACTCATAAATAGGTTGAGGTATTATCTTAGTAAAACTTCTTAGAGGAATCAGGAGTAATGTCGATATAGTCTCAAACTCTAGGATTAAGAGCACAGTATCAATGAAATATGGAACTAATCTATTAATCTTCTCCTCTTTATCATTCACTACTTCTCTCTTCTCTACATCATAATGATTAGCCATAGTGAGCACAAGCTCAGGGATTTACACTAAGAGTGGGAAGGTTACAACCTGAGGTAAACCACTATCATAGATGCTCTAAATCCAATCATTCTTAAATTATGCATTGACTCTAGTCCAAAAGTCTGTAAGGTTTATGTTAATTATCTCATTGATGTTTGAATCTAAGTTGGAAGGGACACTATATCCCTTTGACTTGAACTTCATCTCTTTTCTAGACATGTATGCTAGGAAAATGGGTGAGGGAAACCAACTATAGAGCTATTTGGGATTAGAGCTTCTAATTATAGGTTATTTTCCCACTTTTAACTTGGTAGAGTTTTATTATGCTTATGCAGGGGTTTATCTCTGATGGTAATATGATATGAAATAGCAATAGGGTTTTAATTTGCAATTACACTTGCAAAGTCTGACCAAATCTCCATTGGAGTTATGATTTACAATTGAAAGTTAGATCTTCGATGGGAAATCAGGGTGCAAAAACAAAGGGAATATTCACCTAGATTTAAACATGGAATTTAGGTGTTACACTTAGTTAAAAATTTTGGTAGACATTCAAAATCGAAAGTATTCCTAAATTTTAACAAAAATGATGAAAACCCTAGTTTTTTGGAAAAAATCTAAAGAAATTACAATAATATTAGATAAGTCACAGTAATATTTTTAACACATGAATTCAAAAATGGGAAATTGTGAGTAATATAAGGTCAACAATGATGATTTTGATTATTTTAGAGAAAACCCTAATTATCATAAGAAACCCTAATATCTATAAGAATAATGGCATAAATTGAAGGAAAATATAGGTGGCCTAGGAGAATATCATGGATATACGTGTAGGGTTTGGTAATGGATAGATCTAGTGTTTACATTACTTGATAATAAAGGTCTAGTTTGGGTCGTGGTATCACTTGGCTTTGAGATCTAGTTTATAATATCTTTTGGAGGATTTTTGGTTTTCAATTACAAACAAATGATGTTAAAACCTAATTATATATTAAAAAACCCTTTATTAATTTCAAACATGTGAACAATAGTGGTAAATGGATTAGTATAAGGGAAAGCAGGTTGGTAGAGTCACCTTGTAAGTTTACAAGTTTGCAAATTCATAATATGTTCTCCATTCTCCACTTTTTACTTGCTTTGATAGTGGTTTTGGAGGTGAAAGTTGTTTAGGAGGTGGGGAACAAAATTTGGATTACACTTTGCAAATTTTCAAAGTTGTAAAGTGTAGTGAGAATTCTATTCTCCACTTGTTCTTAATGAAAATCAAAAAGTGGAGTTTGCATTACACTTTTTAACTTTATAAAGTTTCAAATTGTAATGCAAGTTTTGATTTCCATTAGGGACCTACTAAGTGAGAAAATGGAGGTTTAGATGTACGTTATAATTTTTCAAAGTTGTAAGGTGCATAGAAATCTTTGGTTCCAACTTGGGTTTTAGAAAAGGGTATTTAGGCCATTTTAAAGCTTTTCTCAAAGAATTTTATAGGTCTCTTCTAAGTCACAAGGTGTTTTAAGGTTTTTGATTAAAAAAATCAACATTTTTGGCAACCTTTATGGGGTGATAGCCTATTAATCAATTATTTCCTAGTAGCCTTCTATTTTACTGGGCATAGATTCATTTAAAGTTTATCACATTCTACTTGGAGAAGAAACAAAACTAGGAATTGCCCTAAATAAGAAACATAACAAGGAAAACAAAAACTCAAACAAACTAAGGAATCAAAACTCTTAATGAGTTATAGTATGTGAAAAAGCACTTATTTGTAAGAAACCAACTAATCCTAATATATATAAAGTTTTAGAAAGAATTCCAACCTTAGATGCATGCTTTGAGTTATATCCCATTGAATGGGATGGGTGGCTCCGATCCATCAAGCCTGAACAGCTTGAATGCATTATATCCTTTACATTGGGTTGTGATATATGGACCACTCCATATTGCATCAAACTTTGTATGCTTTCCTAGCTTGGCTCTTTTAGCATCTTATTTTAGAACCATGTCTCCTTTATTTAATATCCTATCAGATGATTTTTTATCAAAAGTTATCTTTACTTGAGCTTGGTTTACTTTTAGAACTTGCATTGACTAGTTCTTGACCTCTTCTATCTTCATGAGTTCTACCAATTGCATGGTCATTACATCATTTTAAGTTAATTTCAGCTGATGAGTGAGTTCCAAATATGGTAACTCTATTAATATGAAAATTCTATCTTCCTTTCCATAGACCAATGTAAATGGAGAATTATCAATGGATCTTTTCAGAGTGATCCTATCAACCCAAAGTGCTAACTTTAGCTTAGTGTGCTAGGTCCTCTGGTTATCCTCCATTATCCTTTTAATAATCCTTATTAGATTTTTATTGGTGGATTTTTCCAAGACATTACCTTATGGGTAATAATTGGATGACATCTTCATATAGATGTTATGTTTCACTAACCATTCACTCACCAGAGTGCCCACAAAAAATTTGGTATTATCTGAGATAATGGTGTAAGGGACACCAAAATTAGTGATAATGTTATGAATGAATTCCAAGATAGATGCTTCTATGGCATCCTTTAATAAAACTTCTTCAATCCATCTAGTGAAATAATCAGTCACTATAAGGCCCCATTTATGGCCCACACTTGATGATAGATTGTTCATGCCAATAAAATCTAACCCTGACTGATCAAATGGCTGATCATACTAGATTGGTTGAAGAAGAAGAGCTGGTAATTTTTAATTTCTTACAAAGTGGGAAAATTTGTCACAATTTTTCACCCATCTATGTGCATCCTTGAATAGGCTAGGCTAATAGTAGCCTACCCTCATTATTTTGATGGTAGTGGTCCTTGCATATAAATGGCCACATGATGAGCCATCATTAAACTCCTTGAGTACTTTGGGAATTTAATCATGCTCTATGCATCTCATTAGAAATCCATTAATATCTTTCCTAAATAATATCTCATCAACAATAACATAAGGAATAGATTGGAGCCTAAAATACCTTTTTTTTAATGTTGGAACTCATGTGGATGTTCACTACTTTACAAGAAAGTAGCCATGTTATTGAATAAATTATTGAGTAGATGAGGATTCATTAGTTGAAATGACAGTTGAATGTATATTGCATCAGTACGCTTAATATTAGAAGCAAGCTTCTTACATAAGCCTTTTCATCTTACAAGCTTAGTTATTTTAATGATCACGTCATATTCCAGGATTTTCATGATCCAACCCACTCTTTTCTCACTTATTTCTTAGCTCAGAAGGAACTCCTTTATGCTCTGGTGATTAACCATCAAATGAATCTTATTGTTTAAGAGCATATGTCTGAATGTTTTGAGATATTATATTACTATATACCCTTACTTCTCATAAAAATTATACCTTTCTTCATAATCCTTTAAGGATTTATTGAAAATGGATGTAGGCTATTCTAACTGATATTTGCTTTATTGGGTTAGAATAGTTGATACACCACCCTCTCCTCTAAAAGCATAGAGAATGAAATCATTCTTGTAATTGGGATTTACAAGGGTTAGGGCTTGAGGAAAAGCTTGTTTAATGGCCTTAAAGCTATCCTTTTTGATCTAGAGATCATTTTTTAAAAATCTCAAATCAGACTAAAACCTATATCATTGCATAGGACTCATTAAGAGCTTTCCAATGGTATTCATAACTCCAAAAATAGAGCTCATTTACTCCTTATGCAACTAGTCCAAGTTCTAGTCAAAGCAGGTCAACAAGTGGTCAACATTGGTCAACCTAAAAAATTGATGATCTTTGAATGTTTATGAACTATTTCCATGGTGTATATCTCATTGAGATATTTTTATTACATTTTACAATTAAAAAAATAAAGTTCAGATGTGCAAGTTATGACCAGTCAAAGTGATGATGTGGCCATAAAGTGACATGGCAATAGAGTTACATGGCAAATGAAAAGTCATTTTAATATGGTTAAAATATAAAACATCATATATTGAGGAATCATTATCACCCCATATTTCTAAATACATGGGATATTATTAAAATTCCATATTAAAATGTAAAGGGATAATATAAATCCCATAAAAAATGGTGAAATGGGATATTATCCAATCCCATAAAAAAGGTGGAGATAAATATTAATCCCATTATTATTAAAAGGGGGATAATGATTAATCCCACTATTTTTGCACCTCCAATAAGTATATAAAAGGGTGAGGGTTTATTTGGGAATTAGAATTTAGTGAATTCATTCCAAGGTTTCAAAGCTCTCATGGTAGAGCCAAGAGCTGAAGCGTCGAGTGAGAGTTAGTTCCAGCCATATGCTGAGTGTCTAGATTTGAGTTTGTTTGAGCCACTTTTTAAAGTCTTGAAGTAATACTTTTGGTGGATAACTTTAGGAATGTGAGATTTATTTTCACGACAGGAAGGTAGAAGGTCTGTTCGTGAGTTTTAAGACTTTTTGAAGGTCTGTTGTTAAGTTTTATGCAGTCTTAAAGGTATGTTTCAAGAAAGTGGAGAATCTATCTAAGAGTTTTGAGATTCTTTGAAGGGCCAAACATACACATTTAGAAGTTTTCCAAGAAAGTATAGAATATGTCTGAGAGTTTTGAGATTATTTGAAGGTCCATACCATGTGAATTCATTATTGTTCTATAAGGGTTACCTTGTACTTGTAGACATTTAATAATGAATTGGTTTAACTAATTTACAAACTTGGAGACGTAGGCATTATTGAACTCCATAATCAACTCTTGTGTAGTGTGGTTAGTATTCTTGCATTACTTTTCTTTAAGTTGATTATTTTATAGATTAATTTTAGTATATTTAATAAATTGCCTACAAGGATCTAAGGTAAAATTTTTGCATGAAAATTTGTGCTAGTTTATAGATCAGTTTAGTATCAAAGCAGTTCTTGCCAGTCACTAACAATTTTTCCATATTGTGTTAGTGAGATTTTATTTATGTATTGACATAAAATCATAGGCTATTTGGGATAAACTTGAATCAATGGATATGCACCGTAGTGGTTCCAATAGAGGAACATGGATAGAGGAAAGGCTCCTGCTATCCCAAGTACTAGTCAGCATTCAGATTCCCCAGTTCAACAAAGGATGCCATCTAGACATCTGAACATTATCTTATGATCCATGAGAGCCTCCAGGTAGAGTGTTCTAGTTATTTCTAATGGATGTGTTTTTTGACTCATGTTCAATGGGGAAATCAAAATGGGCTATGTGACCATTGACAATGTACATTGATTAGGCTTTCCAACATTTCCACTATTTCATGCTAAAATAGTTGGCATGTAGAATATATTATCCAATGTATGGTAACATGTTATTGCACCTTGTGATTTGTAGTTGGAAGATAGTTCTTAGACATGGTGACTCTTGATATCATCCCATTAGAGATGAATGAGATTGTTCTGAGAAATTTTTATCACTTCACACATCAAGCATCTTTCATAGATGATGCCATAGAGCTTCATTTGGATCACACTTGGATCATGTAGTTTGAGATAGGGTAGGTCTCTAAACTTAGTCATGATAATTCTAATCAGACATCAGACTCATCTATACTATGTAACCATCAAGAACTTGAAGGTGAGCCACATGATGATTCATAGGATGACTATTGAAGGAGCTAGGCCCACACCAAGATTCAATGGTTGATAAGGAATCTTAGGTGGTACTTAAAGGCTCTTGAGCATTATGGTTTATCCATTTGTAAATGCTCATAGAACCAATAAAAATAATGTGTTAGTTAGTGTTGGTTAAATTTCACTTCCAAGTTTACATCTCTCAAATTTAGACAATTACAGTATTTGGAAATTTTCTTTAGAAGGAGTATTTCTCATTGAGCTACAACAAATACACCAAGTGTTATTTCATTTGAAGACTTTATTTCAGTCTTTTGGTTGGGTGTTATTTCCTTCAAATATTTTGCTTCAAGTTTTTTTTGTTTTTGACTAAGTGATTATTTCTTTCAAGATTTTCATTCAGCTAAGTGTTGAATTCTTTCAAATAATTTGTTCGAGATACTTTTCTGAAGGGGTCTTTTCCAAAAGTTGAAGGGACACTTGTAACTTTTCCAAAGGGGTCTTTTTTAGATTTTTTGAAGGGGTCTTCTTTAGCCTTTTTTGAAGGGAAATTTTCAACTTTTAGAAGGAATTATTTTGGACATTGTTTTTGAAACAACTTTTCTAAAAGGTACCTTACAATTTGTTTGAAAGGGCACTTGCATTTTTTAAGGATCATCTTCAACTTTTTGAAGGGTACTTTACAACTTTCTCAAAGGGTATTCACAGGAAGGTCAAAAGGTAAGAGATAAAAAATCCAAAGGGTATGTTCCTTTCGAAAGGTTCATTTGTAAAAACTTTAAAGAGTCTTCTCTAAAGCTAAAGGGACACTTGCAACTTGTACAAAGGGGTCTTTTCTAAAATCAGAAGGGACACTTACAAATTATTGAAGGATTATTTCAAAACTGAAGGGTTCATTTTTGCTTTCCAAAAAGGCAAAGGCACTTAACATATTTCTAAAGGATTTCCTTTGGGAAAAAGGCTAAAGGAAATTGCTCAATAGAAAATTTTGAAGACAAATGGCCATCATGGGAAAAAAGTTTGAATGAAGTGTCCACGAGAGAAAATGTCAAAATAAAAAGTCTAAAGGAATTTGTTTGATAAAATTATCAGTAGAAATGGTCAAAATCAAAAATCTCGAAGGAAAAAACTCGATGCAAAGAGCCAAATGAATTCTTTTGGCAAAAGTGCCGAGACAAGAAGTCTGAAGGAAACAAAAGTCTAAAGAAAATACCTGAAGGATGACATCCCACAAAATGTCAACTTTAAACTATGCAAAATAGCCATTGGAGTCAAAAAAGACTATGAGAACCTGAGAGCAAACATAGAGATAACGAATGGCAAGATCCCAAGTATCTGGTGTAGATAAAACAAGTGAAAAATAGACAAGTCTACAGTTTGAATTATTGCTAGTAGTTGACCCAAATCAAGGAGTTTCCATGAAATCAATAAGCACAAGTGCCCAAAGGATAGATAGTAGTTATAAGGAACATTTTCTAACTTTCACCATGAGTTTCATTTCCTTTGAATAGTGTTATGTGTTGACTCTCCTATTCTTAGTTTCAAACGCTCATGGATGATCTTTGGTGGAGGCAATTTCTTGTGCCAATTCCAAAGGTTTTATGCCATTTTTCACCATTTTTATGACTTGTTTTGGATAAGTAAACCTATATGACATGGCATATCTAACCCCACACCTCTTCCACATGCAATCATAGATGATTCTCACATGTGGACACATGTCCTTGTGCCTCTTCAACTTCTCTTCTATGTCTCTTCCTCAAAGCTCTATAAATTTGTTGTTCCCAAAATCTGTCACTTGTTTTTCTGGACAACCTACTAATCAGTTTGGTCCTACAAACCAAAACTCTCTCTTTTCTTTTTCAATAACGTTCTGAGTAGTTAAGTTTTCTAAATATCCAAGCCTTTTCTTCTAAGGAAGCCGCAAGTTCAACAGGCAGGCCTTCTTCAAAGGAAGTTCAAAACACTTAAGGCTTTTCCTTAGTGTTTTGGCAATGGTCCAATGCCTAGGTTTGTTTAAAAGACTTAACGGTAGGCTTCAAAGAAATAGAATGAACCACTTTGAATCGTTGAACCATTGAACCCCACCTTCATAAGGTTCAAAGTTTTAATGAGTTCAAAGGTTCAATGACTTTGGCAGACTTAAAGAACAGAAGGCTTCAAAGAATGAAGATTGAACTATTGAACCGTTGAACCTTGAACCAAAAAGAGGTCAAAGGTTCAATGAGTTCAAAGGTTCAATGATTTACACAGACTTGGAAAATTTAGAGAGTTCGATGCTTTAAAATAAATTAAAGAATTAAGATTGATTCATTGAAACATTGAACTTTAAACCAAAATGGTTCAAAGGTTCAACGAATTCAATGACTTCGGTGGACTTAAGAGAATAATAGGCTTTCAAAGAAAGATAATGAATCATTGAACCATTGAACCTTGAACCAAAATGGTTCAAAGGTTCAATGGGTTTAAAGAGTTCATAAGTTTGAAAGGAAGCTTCGAGCGAATGAAGAAAGCAGAAGATTCTAGAAAGAATTTCAAAGGGATGGTTCAACTGAAGAAGAAAAGGAGAGTGAATGTGGCCCTTCACAAAATTGTTGAACCTTTGAACCATTGAACCTTTGAACCAAAAGAGTTCAAGGTTCAAAGGAACTAGTGACGTCCCTGTAGACGTCAATTTTAAGGTGATGGAATGACCATTGATTTTCAAAAGCTCTAAGAACAAGCTCAGCAACTAACCAAAGAAGGAGCCAAATAAGTGAATGGAGGAAGTGAGAAGATAGCCCAAGAGCTTAGATTGCTAAGAAAAGATAAAATGTGGCAATAAAAGAGAGAATAACTATAAGAAAACTAGAAATATCTGTAGGAGAGTTATTTCTAGTAGGTGGAACAGTCCACCAAGTGGACATTAGGGAACACAAATATTTAAAGGCATGGCCTATTTTTCTACATGAAGTAAAGGTGAATGGACAGCCATGTAAGCATCATTGAGAAGACCAAAAGACCCATGCTGAGGAAGGGACATTTGAGTTAATTCAGAACACCAAAGTCAAGGCTAATGCCCTGTTCCAGCGCGGTTCTTTCATAGATATTAAAGGCATTCAATTTAGCATGGGCGATCTTTATGAAAACAAGTGGCCAAGGCTTTTTTGAAAGGCTATATATTGTAAACTCCCATTTTATATAAGAGAGATCTCTCTATTATCAAAAGTGAAGCTCTGCTCAAATTGAAAGGCATTCCTGAGACTTTGAGCTCAGACTATTAATCATATTTTGTTAAATGAATGAGAAAGCAAGTGATTTTCCAAACTTTGTGTTGGAATAAGCTTGTGTCTTTTAAGAAATTATTCTTATGTTTGTTTCCTAAATATAGTCTTGTCCATTTAATCAAATAAACAGAATTAGTGGAAATAAGCTGGAAGATGTCCTGAAACTAACTGTATGAGACTTTGTGCTGCCATAATTCCTTTCAGCCTGAATTTTTGTGTAAAGGATACTAGGGAGACTTTGTGCTCTCTTTATCCTTCATAATCCTTTACCATATTTCAGTTTTAGGTGAAGATTTTGAGCTACATTTAATCATGCTATGTTCCTTTGTCCTAATCAGTAGAGAAATAACTAAAACTTTATGTTTTAGTTTGTTTCTTATGGTTGTTGTTTCTACCCTGGGAGAGCCCTACTATTTGTTGAATGTCACTTCTAAAAGAATAAAAGTGCCCTTTCAATCATTACACAAAATCCTCCTCTATTTTGTGAACATCATCTCTAAAAAAAGAGAGATGGATGGTATGTTTTCACCCCTGAGTGTATTTTTAGTTTATATTAGTATATAGTAGTTTATAGGGAACCTCCTCTTGATGAGAGGAGAGATTTATCTCCTTATGATGTGGTAGACCTACACATTTTGCTGTATAAATCTCTTTATGTTGTGGTTGATGCACCTATTTTATTGTTAGTCAGCTGGTGACAAAATATTCACCCAACATTTTTTTGGTGACTCCATTGGGGATCGAAGAACATTTCCAATCCTTTTTCCAATCTATTCAAATTGAAGCATTTCATATCACTGGGGATTAGAACATGCATTTTGAAGCCTCAAGATTCAAATTGAAGCAATTTCAGTTCTTTTCCATATCTATTTTAACACTTTGGTAGACCCACCATACACACGAAGCCAGACAGCTCAAGGTATTGTTGACCCTATTTTTGAGCTTATGCAACAAAATAATTTTGATCTTTCTCCTCCAAAAACTCACCTTTAATGAACTAGGATTTTTCCTCCTACAAACATCAGGTCCCTAATACCAGGGAAAGCTACTCTTTCCTCTATTAATAGAGCTTTATCCATACATATCTCACAGAGATTTATTATCCCTCCTTTCAATAGCCATATCATGGCAGCTCGAGGCCCTTGGGGTAATACTTTTGGTCCCCTAAATCTGACCCCACCTCTACATGAGCTACCCCATAGCTCAAAAAAAAATTCCCCAAGTTTTATGGTGATGGGAAGGTTCATCCTAATGAACATGTTGTAGCCTTTTGCATAGTTTGTGGTGTAATAGGCATTAAATATGAAGACATTACAGTCAGACTATTTGTAGAAACATTACAAGGCACTATTGCAGATTGGTTCTATCATCTAGAAGCGCAAATAGTGACTGACTAGAACACTCTCAAAGCCAAATTCAAGGCCAAGTTCAAACTTGTAAAAGATGCACATGCCCTATTAGCTCAGCTTACACAAATGAAGAAGGAGCCTCATGAACCCATGAGAAACTTCATTGCCAAATTTGATAAGCTAAGGAATCAGATTCCCATAATTACTCAGTCGATGCTTGAGAATCTCAAATGCTTCTTCATCAGTTCTCAGCTTCCTAAAGTAAGTTTCATCTTGAGGCGAGCTGGCCATATAGACCTTGTTGTAGCTCAAATTTTGGCAACTAAGGTTGAAGATGACCTTATCTTAGTAAGATAAGAAGAGATCCTAACAGAGGTAAATCTTATTCATCTTTTGAATTCTCTTCTATAGGCACCACTGATCCTATGGTATAAAAGCTAGTAAATGAATTGCTAACTCTCAAAAAAAAATGGCACAAGGGATGTCTATTCCCCCTTCGTATCAAGATATATCAAGGAGGATGTTTTCTAATCAATCATATCAGGGTAATGCTACCAAAAATCAAGGGTAACCAAATCTCCTTCCTCCCCCACTAGGGAAGCTTACCATTGAGCTAGCACTAGCTAACTCACCAATTGGTTATCTTGAAATCAAATCTAATTTTTCATTCTAACCTGAGTTGAACCAAGAAGATGACATTGATCTCTTTGTAAAAGGCCAAGAAGAATCAGTTGGTGACTCCAACATTAGATTCCTAAATTATTAGGATGAACCCAGAGCCAAACATGAAGCATTTGATAGATCATACATAGTATTTACCCAGTCCCAAAACTAGTCAACTTAACAAGCTGATAAAGGAAAAATAGGGGAAGAGCTGCACCCAGCAATTTCAATTGCTAAATGAGGCACTTCACTACCTTTCCAATCAAAGGATCTAGTGAGCAATAAAAAAGTAAGTACCTCATATGTTCCTTCATCTTCTACTTCAAATTCATAGACAAGTCCTACACCTAGTAAAACCCAAATTGATGGACTGCCTTTCTCTGTCTCAAATTCATTTTAGTTATTTGATATAATTGACCATATTAAAAAAGCCAAAATTTAAATGTTTGAGTTTGAATTCTTGCAATCTAACTCTGAGTAGTTAGATAGGTTAGTTCAATATGTCAAAAATAAAATCATCCCTATAGGACAAGAAATTTTGAAAGCACATTGTGATCCCCTAGAGAAAATGTCTGCCTAAAATAATCTTGTGATTACTCCTCCAACTTCTCCTAGGAAAATAGAACCATTTTATGTCTCCCTATTGATAAATAGTCATCAGCTAAATAATTACATAATTGATTTTGGCACATCTAACAATGTCATGCCTGCCAAGGTGGCAAAATCTTTTGGTCTCACACTGACTAAGACCTTTGAGAGATGTTTCTCCATGGAAAACAAATAAGTACCTCTACTGGGACAAATCAAAGATGCTCAATTTGCATTTATGACTTTCCCAAATAAGAGAATTAAAATGACAGTCTTGGTGGCCAACATCTTAGCCTCCTACGGCATTCTTCTTGGATGAAATTTTTGCAAGGATGTTGGTGAAGAATTAAGTATGGACCTGTCTGAGGCAAGGATCCCTGTTAAGGGTGTCATGAAAAAGGTGCTTCCTGAGAAGGAATCAAAATATATAGTCACTCAAATGCCAACCTCTAAAGCTCAAATTCTATTTGAGTCTTCAGGCATGGGTAATTACTTCTTGACTACTGAAGACGTTCCTATTTTAGCAGACAAAATCTTACTAACTGATAATAAAAAAAGTTCAAATAAAACATCAGAAGAATTGGTAGGGCGCAGTACAATGAAAAAGGATTTTTCCTTCCTGATCGAGAAAAATCTAAGAGAGGTTCAAAATCTGATGATGTCTAGATCTTGGAATTCGATAGCAATAATGCTTTTAACTAGTTATGGAGCTGGAGTTGTTTTAATATCTCCTAAAGGAGATATTTTCCATATGCATATAAGTTGCAGTTTAGCAACACCAACAATACTACTGAGTATGAATCCTTGCTACTTGGATTAAAAGCTGCTCAAGATAAAGGTGTTAAAATCCTTCATGCCAAAGGAGACGTTGATCTGATGGTATGTTAGGTGAGGAACCTGTATCAAACTAAAAATGAGATATTATAGCATTACCACAATTTGGTGTGGGACTGCATTGAAAGATTTGATGCTTTCAGTATTTTTGCCATGCCCAGAGAATTTAATAGTCATACAGATGCATTAGTTATCTCTGCAACTCTCTTGGTCCCTCACAAAGACTTCAAAGAAGACAGGTACACTATTGAGTTGGTTTTTTAGCTAGGTGTACCTGATAATGCAGACCATTAGTAGGTGTTCAATGGTGATAACCAAATCATTACTTTTCTAGAACAAAGAGACAGCTTTAAAAAGCTTCATTTTGAAGGTAGTGAATCCTCTGGACATCATGAATCAGCTCTGGAAACAAATTCAAAAGTTGATAATGAGTACCTTTAGCTCAAAGGGAATAAAATTCCCAAAGAATTAGTTTCTCTTGAGAAAATTTTTGACAAGCATGATAGGTATGTCAAGGAATAGCAAATGGATTTAAAATCCTCCAAGGATTTTGATCAAATAAACTTGAGTTCAAGTGACAATCCAAAAATGGTCAACATCAAGAATTGTTGTACCCTGATGAGAAACTCAAATTCGTCACTCTACTTTGCCATTATATTGATGTTTTGGCATATTCATATGATGATCTGAAACCACTCAAACTTGAAGAAATCTAGCATGATATTTTTCTTAAGATTGGGTTGCTACCACACAAGTAGAAGCAAAGGCAGTACAATCCCAAGATATCAGGCATGATTTTGTCTAAAATATAGAAAATGATGAATGTAAGGATTATTTTTCCAATCCATCATTCCACCTAGATTGCAATTATAGTCCCTATAAGAAAGAAGAATGAAGAAATTCACCTGTGTGTTGATTTCAAAAATCTCAATCAGTCATCTTTAAAAGACAACTATCCCCTGCCCATCATGGATCAGCTGCTACAAACAGTGACTGGCACTGAGATGTTATCAATGCTAAATGGATTTTCAGAATACAATCAAGTGGAAGTTGGTGAAGCAGACCAACATAATACTACCTTCACAACACCTTAGGGCACCTTTACATATCGAAGAATGTTATTTGGCTTGATCAATGTTGGTACCACTTTCCAAAGAGTAATGGATCTTACTTTAAGAAATGAAATGGGTAAGTTCATTGTGGTATACCTTGATGACTTGCCAATCTTTTCTAAGCATCGTCCTGATCATGTGCATCATCTACAACAAGTGTTGGAGTGATGCAGACAAAATGGTATTTCTCTTAATCCTAAGAAATCAATTTTTGGGATTATAGAAGGTAAACTTCTCGATCACATTGTGTTCTGAGAAGGCATAAAGATCGACCCAAAAAGGGTCAAATCCATCCAAGAGCTTGCTCTTCCTGCCATTAAGACTGCAGTTCACTCTTTCTTTGGAAAGGTGAATTTTATATGAAGGTTCATTCCTAAATTCATAGAGAAGACTCACCACATTATCAATATGATGAAGGGCAAAGCTGCTTTCAACTAGACTAAAGAAGGCAAATCAGCATTTAAAGATATCAAGAAAGATATCGCCCATGCCCCAATTCTGGTTTGTCTTGATTACACCAAAGATTTTATAATGTACAGTTATGCTTTTGAGCATACGCTTTTTGCCATTTTGGTTCAACAGAATAAAGAAGGTGTGGAATCTCTCATCTCCTTCATGAGTTGTCCTCTTAAATCTCATGAGATGAAGTATTCAAACATGGAGAAGCATGCTTATGTTGTGGTCAAGGCAGAAAAACATTTCTATTTTTACATCTTGAATTCATATATTGTCATTCTAGTGCCTGATACAACAGTGAAATCTATCTTAACTTAGCAAGAGTTTGGCACTAAAATGGGCAATTAGATTGCTAAGATTCAGGAGTTTGATCTGGATATCAAACCTACCAAGTTCTTGCGGGAAAAGGGTCTCCACCAACTGATCACTGATAACATACCAGAAGAAACAAAAGTTGTTGACACACCAATAGTTCTCTTTATCACTACTATGAATGAGTGGTATTTGAATATCACTCATTTTCTTACCTATGGTGAGTGTCCTGCTCACTTGTCTCATAAAGAATAGAGGACTATTAAGTTAAAAGCTACCAATTTTGTCTTGTGGGACAATGGTCTGTATAAAAGGAACCGTGATGGGGTATTCCTTCACTATGTGGATAAAGTGTAGCAAAACAAACTTTTGGAGTCCTTCCACAATTTGGCTTTTGGAGGACATTTTTCTACCCCTGTGACTACCCATAAGATTCTATGAGCTAGATATTATTAGCCTATTTTATTTTGAGATTCATACGCTTGGGTTCGTAGATGTGAGCTGTGTCAATAATTTGTTGGCAAACCCAAGTTGGCTACATTATTTCTCAAGCATGTGGTGATAGAAGAGCCATTTCAGCAATGGGGAATTTATTTCATTGTTGTTATAAATCCTTCCTCAAGTGTTGGACATGATTATGTCCTCACAGCCATAGACTACTTTACCAAGTGGGTAGAAGCCATTCTAGTCAAGCATGCCACTTTAGAGGTGGTATGTAATTTCTTTAAGGAAAACATCATTTCTAGGTTCAGGGTCCCAAATAAGATTATAACAAACAATGCAGCATATTTATCTTCTCATGATATTACCCAAGTCTATTACTCTTATAAGATTATTCTCTCCCATTCTCTGACTATTCTATGGGTTTAAAGAGTTCATAAGTTCGAAAAGAAGCTTTGAGTGAATGAAGAAAGTGCAAGATTCTAGAAAGAAGTTCAAAGGGATGGTTCAATTGAAGAAGAAAAGGAGAGTGAATGTGGCCCTTCACAAAACCGTTGAACCTTTGAACCATTGAACCTTTGAACCAAAAGAGTTCAAGGTTCAAAGTTTAAAGAGGTTCAAAGGGACCAGTGACATCCCTGTGGACATAAATTAAAGTGATGGAATGACCATTGATTTTCAAAAGACATGAGAACAAGCTCAACAACCAAAAAAGGAAGGAGCCAAATAAGCGAATGGAGGAAGTGAGAAGATAGCCCCAAGAGCTCAGATTGTTAAGAAAAGACAAAATACGGCAAGAGAGAATTACTATAAGAAAACTACAAATATCTTTAGGAGAGTTATTTCCAGTAGGTGGAATAGTCCACCAGGTGGACATCAGGGAACACAAATATTTAAAGGTGTGGCCTATTTTTCTACATGAAGTAAAGGTGAATGGCTATCCATGTAAGCGTCACTGAGAAGACCAATAGACTCATGCTGAGGAAGGGACATTTGAGTTAATTCAGAACACCAAAGTCAAGGTTGATGCCCTATTTCAACATGGCTCTTTCATAGATATTAAAGGCATTCAATTCAACATGTGAAATCTTTATGAAAACAAGCTCCCAAGGTTTTCTTGAAAGGCTATATATTGTAAACTCCCATTTTGTATAAGAGAGATCTCTCTATTATTAGAAGCAAAGCTCTACTCAAATTGAAAGGTATTCCTGAGACTTTGAGCTCAGAATGTTAATCATATTTTATTAAATGAATGAGAAAGCAAGTGATTTTCTAGACTTTGTGTTGGAATAAGCTTGTGTCTTTTAATAAATTATTCTTATGTCTATTTCCTAAATACAGTCCTGTCCATTTAATCAAATAAGCAGAATTAGTGGAAATAAGCTGGAAGATGTCCTCAAACTAATTATGGGAGACTTTGTGCTGCCATAATTACTTTTAGCCTATATTTTTGTGTAAAGGATATTAGGGAGACTTTGGGCTCTCTTTATCCTTCATAATCATTTACCATATTGCAGCTTTAGGTGTAGACTTTGAGCTGCATTTAATCCTGCTAGGTTCCTTTGTCCCAATCAGTATGAGAAATAACTAAAACTTTATGTTTTAGTTTGTTTCTTGTGGTTGTTATTTCTACCATGGGAGAGCCCTACTATTTTTTGAATATCACTTCTAAAAGAAGAGAAGTGCCCTTTCATTAATTACACCAAAATCCTCCTCTATTCTATGAACATCATCTCTAAAAAAAGAGAGATGGATGGTATGTTTTCACCCCTGAGTGTATTTTTAGTTTATATTAGTATATAGTAGTTTATATGGAACCTCCCCTTGATGAGAGGAGAGATTTATCTCCTTATGATGTGGTAGACCTACACATTTTACTATATAAATCTCCTTCTGATGTGGTTGATGCACCTATTTTGTTGTCAGTCAGCTAGTGAAAAAATATTCACCCAACAAAATTGAGCCATTTTTGGCTATTGTAAGTGACCACATTTCTGGTATAGTGAAGCCCTACTAAATTGGCATTAAATTTTATCTTTGAACATTGAATACAAGTCTAATTTTGAGTTGTGAGCATTTTGTCTAAGTGTGTGAGTGATGTATAGTGGAGCTAAGTGATAGTATCATCCTTACTCCCTTTATCTTTTATGTTTAAGCAAGGGTTTTGATGTTAACAGGTCATGTGAAGTGTGTTGAATGTACTAATCTCTCTTTAAAGTATGAAGTTGTATCTATGGTGTGCCATATGCCGCTTAGGTCAAGTATCTTGTTGATTGTCCCAAGCATGTTACCTTCACATTGAAACACTATGTTAAGATCTTTCAATGTATGTAATTGGTCTTGGAAAGCATTGTTGCTTAGTATAATTATGATAGTATATGGGATATATTCTTAGTGAATCACCTATCTAGCATAGTTTCCATTTTATGCAAACTCTTGACACTTTTCATGAATAAGCATTAAGATAGGTGATAGATACTTAGAGAAGAATTTAGGGAGCTATCCCTTTCAATTCTAGAGATTCATCTCTCCTAAAATTTCCCAAAAACTTGAGAGATGATTCAATGTTACATTACATTTAAGGATATTCATAGAGAGTTGTAGGGTGCACAATTTGATGACAATAGTTATGGCATGCTCGAAGGGACAGCTGGTCCTAATTGCTTCCATGTCAAGGTGAATGTTGACCTTGACATGTCCAAGGTTGTAGAAGTGTTATTAATCTAGCATTTGGTGACTCCAAAAGGTGATAATTTTTATTTGTATATCAAGTTCTTCACATTATACTTGATGGTCTTCACTAGATCATCTTCTAGTAGAACCTTCAATCAAGTCCCTTTACCTGAAACTCCTCTTGAAGAACAACATCTTGAACCATTTTTAGCATTTAGAGATCTAGAACAGAAAGGTTTTGAAGAGGAATAAGAAAAAATTGATGAAATATAAGATCAAGGGGATCAAGAAGAGGAAGAAGAGATGGCTAGAAGACATCCTTTCCTAGCCTTCAACACCCAAAATCTAATTAACCTTCTTGCATATGATCCTATTCCTCCCAATGTTACCAAAATTCTCCCTAATTTTAATGGAGAAGGTCCTATTACCCCATTCAAACACATTAGGTACATTTCAAACTTTTTCAACTTCCATAATATCAGCCAAGCTAAGATACCTATTAGATTACTTGTCATGTCCCTAAAGGGTAAGGCACTTGATTGGTATATAACTTTTGAAGGTGGTTCCATTACCAATTGGGATGACTTTGGAGAGATGTTGATGAATAGGTTTGAGAATAAGAGTGACCATACCTCACTAATTCACTAGTCAAATGTTATAAATAGAGGTCCTAATGAGTCCATGGGAGATTTAAATGAAAGGTTTCAAAAGACATGGCATAGATTACCACCTATTATGAGGCTTTCTCCAAGCTTTGTATTCCCCTCCTATCTCAAGGCTATTGGCACTGATGTGGTAGTAATATTTCAATCAATGGAAGGATTTACTTTACTCGAGGCATATGAGATAGCCATTAAAGCTGAGAATAGTTTGATACAAGTTGGGAAATTACCTCCAAGATTTTCCATGCCTTTGTTATCAAATAATTTAGTTGAAGCCCCAAACATAGCACAATTTCCCAATACCAATTTCAAACCTAAAACCACTCCCAAGAAGGTAGATGATGCTATAGATAAGGATGAGATGATTCAGTCTTTGCAATTCCAAATTAAGCAATCACAAATGTATGTAAGTGTTCCACCTAATCCTTAATACTATCCTCAATAAGGCTATAGACCTCCACCCCAATACACTAACCAAGGAAGAGGACAAGGTCAACAAGGTTTTAATAGGCAGCCCAATGCCTATAATCCTAATTCCACTTCATCCACAAAGGTTATTGTTCCAGTCCACACCAATCTAGTTCAAGGAGAGGAACATTTGGATCATTGGGGGCAATATCAAGGTTAGTTTATGCATAATGGTGGAGAAGGTAATCAAGATTTGGTAGCTCAAAAAGGAGCTACTACTTATGTTAAATCAGAAGAAGTGAATCTCATGCAAAAGGATGTTTAAGGAGAAGGTAGTAGCCAAAGTATTGGTTTTATGAGCTTACAAGTAGAAGACAATTATGTGTTGAATCAAAATACATCAGTTGCATCCAATACAAGGGCTAAAAGAGGGCTTTAGGATATAGTCTAGTAATACAAGTGACTCCAATTAGTGCCTCTCCAAGGTCACAAAGTGCAAGTACCAATGTAATAGATCCTATTAGTCACACTACTCCTCAAATTCAGAATGTGAGCAAGGTTTCCAAACCTCCAATACAACAATTTCAAGCCCCTTCATTGCCTTCGATAATTCAAAACAAGGTGAATATTTCCTCTCTAATCATTATTGATTCTTTGAATAATACCAAGACAAGCATTTCTCTTTAGGAAGTATTGCATATAACTGGCCAAAAAGAACTTCTATAAGAATGACTCTCAAACATTTATGTAGCCCCTCAAGTTCCAAGACACAATGGTGTATCCCTTACCAACATACCTAATTATGTCTTAGAACCATCCACCAAATCTAAAAATCCTCTACCTTTCTACCTCACACTCATTATGGATAGTGGAACCAGTACCATGATTATGCCTAAGGTGGTTGCTGACAGGTTGGGATTAAAGTATGAGCCTCATAATAAGGGTGTTTTACAGCTTTATTGAACTCCAACCAAGACTGTGGGGTTGGTTAAAGGTTTGAAATTTTTCTTGCATGATTGTCCAAGTTTCCCCATCCTATAAGACATTGTGGTGGTTGATCTTGGAGTTCAGTTTGTTATATGCTTGTCAAGAGACTTCACGGCTAAGATTGGAGGATACCTTATAGCTAATTGGTCTTTTATAGCTTTTATAACAATAAATAGAGCTAAAGTAATTATAAAAATACAACCCTTGGCAAGGTTCCACATTGAACCATATGTGGATACAAATTCAAATTAAAATTGTATGATTAGTTAGCAAGAAGAATGTGCCATTAGTGGTGAAACATCCTTTCCCCTTGAAGGTATTTCTGACATCTTTCTTGATGATTATGGTACTAAAATTTATGATCATGACCCCTATACATTCATTTAAGAGACTGAATTAGGGGTATATTATATGCATGAGAAGAGCATTCCTATACCATCACTCACTAATGAAGATCATGAACTTGAAGAGATATGGGAAATATTTTTTGATGGCTATAGAAGCAAGGTAGGGGTAGGAGCTAGTGTCATGTTGGTTTCTCCCCCAAAGAACTAATATTACTCTTCATACAGACCATTTTAGTTGTACTTGTAATGCGACAGAATATGAAGGCTTGGTTCATGGCCTCTAATGGGCAAAGAAAAAGGGAATAAAGAATTTGAAGGTATATGGAGATAGTGAATTGATTATACATCAAGTGATAAACCAATTTATAGCCAAGAACCCTTTTCTTAAGTCCTGAAAGAATAGGGTGTGGGATCTAATTGACTTTGATGCTTTCAATATCCAACCTATACCAAGAGACTCAAATAAACATATTGATAGGTTAGCTATGATAGGAGCACACTTTAATATAGTTGCTAATGTAAGTAAAGATAAGGACCAACCTCACTTCAAGGTCATTGTGAGACCTATTCTAGATAGTGAAGTGTCTTGACAAGTGTTTGAGAATGATAAACATATTATACACTTCATACAAAATGAAGCAAAATTTTCTTCAAAGAACCAAAAGAAACTTCACAATCAATATGAAGAACAAGTTATTTAGCTAAAGATAAATAAGATACCAAAGGGGTTGGTTACTTTGGAGAGTGTGTTCAATGAAGATGATCAAAGAAGGAAGGAAAGGGTAAGCATGTCTACAAAGGAAGAGAACTATGAAAGAATCTTGATATTTAAGGACAAATTTCTAAAAATTGGTAAGATATGTTCTCTTTTTGAAAGGTGAGCCTTCATTGAATTATGTAGAGAATTTCATGATATATTTGCTTAGGAATACAAGGATTTGTAAGGGTTTGATCCAAGTCTATCTCATTACACCATTGAGTTAGAACCTGAAGCTAAACTAGTTAGGAAAAAGCAAAGGCCTATCAATCCCAATATAAAGGAACTAATGAAAAAAGAGCTCACCAAATTGATTAAGTCTAGGATTATTTTTCCTATCAAACACTCAACTTGGGTAGCTAACCTTGTACCCATTCAAAAGAAGAGTGGAGAGATCAGACTTTGTGTGGACTTTAGGGATCTAAATAGAGTTTCACTCAAAGAACATTATCCACTACCTTCTATGGGGTAGAATTTGCAAGTCGTTTTAGGTTCTAGTTGCTTTTCACTACTTAATGGCTATTTGATTTATAACCAAATATTGGTTAATGAGGAGGATTAGTTCAAGACAGCACTCACCACAAAATGGGGAAAATTTGCATATATAAAGATGCCTTTTGGTTTGTCTAATGTTGGTGTTACCTTCTAAATAGTAATGGACATGGCCTTTAAAGGTTTGATCAATGAGTTTTTGCTTATATACCTTGATGATATAACTATTTTTTCCAAGGATGCTAATGACCACATAAAACATCTAAGGCAAGTCTTTGAGAAGTGTAGAGAGTTTGAAATTTCTCTTAACCCAAAAAAATGTATCTTTATTGTTCATGAAGGCAAATTATTAGGTCACATTGTGTCAAAATAAGGATTGTCTATTGATCTTGAAAGGATTGAAGCCATTCTAGGCTTCTCTTTTCCTCTACACAAGAAAGGTTTGCAAAGTTTCTTAGGCAAGATCAATAGTGTAAGAAGGTTTATTCCAAGATTTTCTACTTTAGTGAAGCCTATCACAACCATGCTGAAGAAGAACCAAGATCTTACTTGGACAAAGGAATGTAAGAATAATTCTAAGGCAATAAAATAAGCAATTACCCAATCTCCTACTCTCTTGAACCTAAACTTTTCCAAGGATTTCATACTCTATACTTTTGCTAACCTTGACACAATCTCAGCTATGCTTATGCAAAATAATGATGAGGAAATTGAATAACCCATTACATTATTTAGTCAAGGATGGGAAGATTATGAGGTCAAGCACACATTTACTGAGAATCAAGCTCTAGCTATGATAAGAGGTTTGAAAAATTTTAGGCACATGGTTTCAAATAACAAGATATATGTCATAGTCTCTTATCCTAACACCAAAGAGTTCCTCCTAAGAAAAGACCTCAATTGGAAGATAAATAGATGGATCGCAAAGGTAATGGAGTATGATGTTGATATCAAGGTAACAAACTTGGTAAGAGGAAAAAAGTTGTGTAAAAATTTAGCTTTAGATCTTCAAGGGCCAAGGGAAGAAGTCTTAGTCAATCAAGCTCATCCCTAACCAGTTGGTCACATACTGATTCAAAGTTGGACACAAGACATCATTGGTTTCCTCCAAAATGGTGATTGTCTTAATGGTTTGAATAAGTCACAAAGAAGGTATTTTAGATTGAAAACCATTCCTTATTGTCTTGTATATGGTATTCTCTTTCGAAAGGATGTGAATGGTGTACTACTAAGGTGTGTTGACAATGATCAATGTGGCATCTTGATGGAAAAGTTTAACAATGATATAGATGGAGGTCATTTCTCCCCAAAACAATAGTTACAAAGATGATGAGGGCTGGGTATTATTGGCCTAACCTTTTCAAGGATTGCTACTCTTGGGTTAGGAGGTGTCCTCAATGTACCTTCCTTTTAGGCAAATAGAAAATTACAACCCTTTCATTGAATCATGTCCAAGTAGACCACCCTTTCATGTAATGGGGCCTTGATTTCATTACTGTGATCAACCCTTCATCAAGTGCTAGATGAAATGGATATTGACTATTATTGACTACTTCACAAGGTGGGTAGAAGCTATTGCATTTAAGGAGGCAAATGAAAATGTAATCTTGGAGTTTTATGAGAGTATCACAACAAGATTTGGGGTTCCCTAAACTATCATTTATGATAATGCACTTGATTTTGTGGGTGATAAAACTTTTAAGTGGGAAAATAGGAATAGATTCTACCTGAGTACCTCATCCAACTATTACCCTCAAGGTAATGGATTGCTTGAGTCTACTAACAAGAATCTCATCAAGATCATCAAATGGACATTGGAGAACAATCAAAGAGCATGGCACACCATGTTGAATATAGCCTTATGGGCTGATAAGATTACTCCTAAGAGATCAATTCGTAACTCTCCATTTATGCTTGTTTATGGGAGAGAAGCTAGGTTGTCCATCTCTCAATAGCACCTTGCTCTAGGACTTGCACATCAACTAGAACTGCTTGAAAATACTCCAAAGGAAATTAGATTGATAAAACTAATGTAACTACAAGAAGCAAGGGATAATTCACATAAGACCATGGAACACCACCAAGTACTCATTAAGAAGTCCTTTGATAAAAGATCAAGTACAAGAGTGTTCAGTGAAGGGGACTTGGTTTTGAAATGAGATGAGAACAAAGCAAAACTAGGTAAACATACAAAGTTTGATGCTTTCTGGAGTGGCCCTTACATCATCATCAAGTGAAAGCAAAGCAAATACTTTTAAGTGACCAAGATGAATGGAGAATAATTTCTTATCCCTATGAATGGGATACATCCAAAGTTTTGTTATTAGTCCTTGTAAGTCTGTCTTGTAAATAGTATCATAGGTGTGTGTATTTAGTCTAGTTTTATTACAAATTTTATGTTCCCTAAGTGTTCTAATTGAACACAATCATGTTTCCTTTATTTTTCTTTATGTTCCCTAAGTGCTTTGTAGCACATGTGTGTCTTTATTTTATGTTTTTCTTTTATCTTGTGTGTGTTGTTCTTTCCTTATGTGTTTTGTGTAATGGCAGTTGTTTTATGGTTAATCCGAGGTCTATTCATGTCAATCTAAGTGCTCATAAGTGTGACTCCATGCAAAATGGAAGGATTAGGCAACTAGTCTTAGGCATAGCAGGCATGCCATCCTTATGAATCACCAAGAATGTTGGTCAAATTTCACTCCCAAATTTGCATCTTTCAAATTTGGCCAAGTACAGTATTCAAAAAATTTCTTTGAAAGGAGTATTTCTCATTGAGCCAAAGCAAAAATACCAAGTGTTATGTCATTCAAAGACTTTGTTTCAATCTTTTGTCTGGGTGTTATTTTCTTCAAAGGTTTTGTTTTGGGTTTTATGTTTTTGACTAAGTGATTATTTCTTTCAAACTTTTCATTCGGCCAAGTGCTGAATTCTTTTAGATAATTTGTCTGAGGCACTTTTCTAAAGGGGTCTTTTCCAAAAGCCGAAGGGACAATTGCAACTTTTCCAAAGGGGTCTTTTTCAAATTTTCTGAAGGGGTCTTCTTTAGACTTTTCTAAAGGCCAATTTTCAACTTTTTGAAGGAATTATTTCAGACAATTTATCCCAAACAACTTTTCTGAAAGGTACCTTACAATTTCTCTGAAAGGGCACTTGCATTTTTGAAGGATCATCTTCAACTTTCTGAAGGGTACTTTACAAATTTCTTGAAGGGTATTCATAGGAAGGCCAAAAGGTAAGAGATAGAAAATATGAATGGTATGTTCCTTTCAAAAGGTTTATTTGTAAAAGCTTCAAAGAGTCTTTTCCAAAGCTGAAGGGACAATTGTAACTTTTTTAAAGGGGTCTTTTCCAAAAGTCGAAGGGACACTTGCAAATTTCCAAAGGGTCATTTAAAAGCTAAAGGGTTCATTTTCACTTTTCAAAAAGACAAAGGCACTTAATAGATTTTTGAAGGAATTCTTTTAGAAAAAATGCCAAAGGAAATTACTTGATAGAAAAGTCCGAAGACAAATGGCCATGGGAAAAAAGTCTGAATGAAGTGTCCATGGGAGAAAATGCCGAAACAAAAAGTATAAGGGAATTTATTTGGGAAAATTGTCCAAAAAATGGTCAAAATCAAAAATCCTGAAGGAAAATACCCAATGCAAAGAGTAGAATAGGCCCTTGGATAGCTATGTAATAGAATCCCTTCTATCAAGTGTTATTCTACATAAAATAGTTTAGCAGACCTAGGAAGCACTTGGTCAACATGAAGTTCTACGTATAGGCCCTTGGATAGCTATGTAATATAAGAGGACATTAATGGATGTGTTATTATCCATGCGTACATTTGTGTAGAGGCCATTAAAGCTATGTAGTAGAAGAAGGCATGGATGCACATATAGAATCTTAGATCTATGTAGAGGCTCATAGCAGCCATGCAACATGGGAGATTCAGGACCTTAGTTTTATGTATAGGCCCTTGGATGGTCATGCAATAGAGGATAACATAGATGTATGTGTAGAATATCAATTTTTTGTAGAAGATCATTAAGGCCATGTAGTAGAGGAGATTTAGGATATTAGATTTGTGTAGAGGCTCATTATAGCTGTGCAGTAGAAGAGATCACTAGACTTCTGTGTAAAATCTCATTATAGCCATGTAATAGAAGAGATCACTTGAATTCTATGTAGAGGCTCATTATAGCCATGTAATAGAGGAGATCATTAAAAAAATTTGTAAAAGCTCATTAAAGCCATGTAGCAAAAAAGATCACCAAGCTTATTTGTGTAGAGGCTCCTATGAATTCATACATTAGAGGAAGTCATTATATTCTAAACCCTATATATATGTAGAGGCTCATTGTAGTCGTGTAGCATAAGAGATCACCAGACTTTTATGTAGAGGTTCATTACAACCATGCAGTAGAGGAGATCACTAGACTTTTGTGTAGAGGCTCATTACATCCATGTAGTAGAGGAGATCACTAGACTTCTGTATAGAGGTTCATTACAACTATGCAACAAAAGAGATCACTAAAATTCTATATAGAGTCTCATTAGAGTAATGTATCAGAGGAGATCACTAGATTTCTATGTAGGGGCTTATTAAGATTATGTAGTAGAAAAGATCACTAGCCTTATTTGTGTAAAGGCTCTTATGAAGCCATGCAGCAAAGGAAGTCATTGCATTCTAAATTATAGTTCTGTGTAGAGGCTATCGATGGCCATGTAATAGTATAGGGATTATATAAGGTGTGATTAGTAAGTTATTCTAAATGTTGTAGGTGTAGTTGCGTAACTTGAGTAGATCGATAAGACCCATCAGAGTATCTTTGAAAGGGATAGGCATTTCAATGGATACCAACTTTTGGTGGACCAAAAGCCTTCTAAGTAGGGAGGTATGATCCAAAGATTATTTCTAAAAAGTTCCCAAATCTAATTGAGACCTATATCATTGCATAGGACTCATCAAGAGCTTTCTAATGGTATGTGAAACTCTAGAAATAGAGCTCATTTTCTCCCTGTGCAACCAGTCCAAGTTTCGATCAAAGTAGGTCAATAGGTGGTCAATGCTAGTTAAACTATAAAAATTGATGATCTTGGAATGTTTATGAACTAATTTCATGGTGTACATCTTGTTGAGATATTTCCAACATATTTTATGGTTCAAAAAATGTATTCCATATGTGCAAGTTATGACCAGTCAAAGTGATGATGTGGCCATAAAGTGATGTGGCAAAAGAGTTACATGGCAAATAAAAATCCATTTTAATATGGTTAAAATATAAACCATCGTATAGTGAGAAATAATTATCACCCCATATTTTTAAATACATGAAAGATTATTAAAATTCTATATTACAATGTAAAGGGATAATATAAATCCCATAAAAAATGGTGAAATGGAATATTATCCAATCCCATCAAAAAAGGTGGAGATAAATATTAACCCCATTATTATTAAAAAGGGGATAATGATTAATCCCATTATTTGTGCACCTCCAACAAGTATATAAAGGAATGAGGGGTTATTTGAGAATTGTAATTCTATGAATTCATTCCAAGGGTTCAAATCTCTCATGACAGAGTCGAGACCCGAAGAGCTAAGAGCGAGAGCCAATTCCAACCATATGTTGAGTGTCTACATTTGAGTTTGTTTGAGCCACTTTTTAAAGTCTTGAAGTAAGAAATTTGGTGGATAAATTTAGGAATACAAGATTTATTTTTATGATAGGAAGGTGGAAGGTCCGTTTGTGAGTTTTGGGTCTTTTTAAAGGTTTGTTGCTGAGTTTTATGTAGTCTTAGAGGTGTACTTCAAGAAAATGGAGAATCTATCTGAGAGTTTTGAGATTCTTCAAAGAACTGAACATAAACATTTAAAAGTATTCTAGGAAAGTGAAGAATCTATCTGAGAGTTCTAAGATTATTTGAATGTCTATAACATGTGAAATCATTATTGTTTTATAAGGGTTGCCTTATACTTGTAGACATTTAATAATGAATTGGTTTAGCTAATTTGTGAATCCAAAGACGTAGGCATTGTCGACCTCTATAATCAAATCTTGTGCAGTGTAGTTAGTAATCTTACATTATTTTTTTTGAAGTTGATTATTTTATGAATTAATTTTAATATATATAATAAATTTCCTACAAGGATCCAAGGTAAACTTTATGCATGAAAATTAGTACTAGTTTACAGATCAGTTTGGTATTAGAGTAGTTCTTGTTAGTCACTAACAATTTTTTTGCATTGTGTTAGTAAGCTTCTATTTGTGTATTGACATGAAAGGATAGGCTATTTAGGACCAGCTTGAAGCAATGGATATGCACCATAATGGTTCCAATATAGGAAAGGCTCTTGTTATCCCAAGTACCAGTCAGCATTCAGAATCCCCAATTCAATAGAGGACACCATCTA
This sequence comes from Torreya grandis, assembly GCA_037957365.1. Classification (NCBI taxonomy): domain Eukaryota; kingdom Viridiplantae; phylum Streptophyta; class Pinopsida; order Cupressales; family Taxaceae; genus Torreya; species Torreya grandis. Next base: position 367,635 of record JARHVA010002626.1, read on the forward strand.
GACCTCCAAACATTGTCTTATGATCTACAAGAGACACCAAGTAGAGTATTCTAATTATTTTAGATGGATGTATCATTAGACTCATGTTTGATGGAGACATCATAATGGGCTATGTGACCATTGACATTGTACATTGATTGGGCTTACTAACATTTCCATTATCACATGTAAAATGATTGGCATACAGAAAGGTATTTTCCAAGGTATGGCAACATGTTATTACACCTTACAATTTGTAGTTGGAAGACATTTCTTATACATGGTGACTCTTCATATCATCCCATTGGAGATGAATGAGACTATTTAAGGAAATTTTTATCTCTTCACTCAGCAAGCATCTTTCATAGATGATGGCATAGAGCTTTGCTTGGATCATATAGTATGAGATAGAGCAAGTTTCTAGATGTAGTCATGATGATTTCGATCAGACATTGGACTCATATGTACCAAGTGATCATCAAGAACCTGATGGTGAGCCACATGATGATCTATAGGGAAACTACTGAAGGAGCTAAGCCCACACCAGAATTTAATGACTTGCAAAGAATTTTAGGTGGTAATTGAAGGCTTTCAAACATTTTGGTTTATCCATTTGTATATGCTCATAGAACTAGAAAAAATAATGTGCTAGTTAGGATGTATGAATAAGACCCATATGGTCAATATTGTGACATACATCATGCATAATTTTTAAAGACCCAAGAGGTATTATTTGTATATGTATATACATGCATTATAAAAATTACAATTTGTTTTATTATGGAGTCACTTGTAGAGAAGAATTGAGTGACAGTTTTTTCATACTCAAGTTATCTTCTCACATTTTGGTAGATGTTTTCCATTAACAATGATATAGCAAATTAGGGTATGTTATATTCTTGTTTTTGTCAAGTGTTATTCTATAAAGAATAGTTTAGTAGACCTAGGAAGCACTTGATCTACATGTATTTCTATGTACAGGCCCTTGGATAATCATGCAATAGAAGAGGACATTCATGGACATGTTATTATCCATGTGTACTTTTGTGTAGAAGTCATTAAAGCTATGCAGTAGAAGAGGACATGGATGCACATATTAAATCTAAGATCTATGTAGAGGCTCATAGTAGCCATGTAATAGGGGATATTTAAGATCTCAATTCTATATAGAGGCCCTTGGATGGCTATGTAGTAGAGGAGAAAATAGTTGTATGTACAGAATCTCATATCTATATAGAGGCTCATTGAGGTCATGTAGTAGAGGAGATTCAAGATCTTAGATCTGTGTAGAGGCTCATTACAGTCATGTAGTAGAAGATATCACTAGAATTTTATGTAGAGGCTCATTACAGTCATGTAATAGAAGAGATCACTAGAATTCTATATAAAAATTCATTATAGCCATGTAGCAGAGGATATCACTTTTGTGTGGCAGCTCGTTGAAGTCATGCAGTAGAAAAGACAACCAAGTTTATCTATGTAGAGGCTCTTATGAAGTTGTACAATAGAGGAAGTCATCACATTCTAAACCCTAGATCAGTGTAGAGGCTTATTATAGTCATGCATCAAGGAGATCACTAGACTTTTGTGTAGAGGCTCATTGTATTCATGCAGCAAAGGAGATCATTAAACTTTTATGTAGAGGCTCATTGTAGCTATACAGTAGAGGAGGTCACTAGAATTTTGTGTAGAGGCTCATTATAGCCATCCAATCAAAGAGATCACTAGATTTCTATGTAGAGGCTCATTGTAGTCATGCAGTAGAGGATATCACTAGAATTCTATGTAGAGGCTCATCAAAATCATGTAGCAAAAAAGATCACCAGGCTTATCTATGTAGAGGCTCTTGTGAAGCCATGTAGTAAAGGAAGTGATCATATTCTAAACCCAAGTTTTGTGTAGAGGCTATTGATGGTCATGCAGTACTAGAGGGATTGTAGAAGGTGTGATTAGTTGATTTTCCAAGTGTTTTAGGCATAGTTATGGAACTTGAGTAGACCGATAAGACCCATCAGAGTATCTTCAAAATTGAAAAGTATTTTAGTGGATATGAGCTTTTGATAGACCAAAAGCCTTATAAGTTGGGAAGTATGATCCAAATATCATTTCATAAATGTTCCAAAATTATATTAAGACCTATATCATTTCATAGGACTTGTCAAGAGCTTTCTAATGGTATATGGAACTCTAAAAATAGAGTTTGTTTGCTCCTTGTGAAACCAATCCAAGTTCTAGTCAAAGTAGGTCAACAAGTGGTCAAGGCTGGTCAAACTATAAAAATTTATGATCTTGGAATGTTTATGAACTAGTTATATGGTGTAGATCTCATTGAGATATTTCTATCACATTTTATGGTTCAAAAAATGGAGTCTGTATGTGCAAGTTATGACCAATCAAAGTGATGATGTGGCCATAAAGTGATGTGGCAATAGAGTTACGTGGCAAATGAAAATCCATTTTAATATGGTTAAAATATAAATCATTGTATATTGGGGAATAATTATCACCCCATATTTTTAAATACATGGGATATTATTAAAATTCCATATTAAAATGTAAAGGGATAATATAAATCTCATAAAAAATGGTGAAATGGGATGTTATCCAATCCCATCAAAAAAGGTGGAGATAAATATTTATCCCATTATTATTAAAAAGGGGATAATGATTAATCCCACTATTTGTGCACCTCTAAAAAGTATATAAATGGGTTAGAGGTTATTTTGAAATTAGAATTTAGTGAATTCATTCCAGGGTTTCAAAGCTCTCATGGCATAGCCAAGAGCCAAAGAGCCAAGAATGAGAGCCGGTTCTAGCCATATGCTGAGTGTCTAGATTTGAGTTCGTTTGAGCCACTTTTTAAATTCTTGAAGTAAGAATTTTAGCATAAAACTTCAACAATGTGAGATTACTTTTCATGATAGGAAGGTGGAAGGTATGTATGTGAGTTTTAGGACTTTTTGAAGGTTTTTTATTGAGTTTTATGTAGTCTTAGAGATGTTCTTTGGGAAAGTGGAGAATTTGTTTGAGAGTTCTGAAATTCTTTCAAGGGCCGAACATACGCATTTGGAAGAATTCTAGGGAAGTGAATAATCTGTCTGAGAGTTTTGAGATTATTCAAAGGTCCATAACACATGAATTCATTATTGTTTTGTAAGGGATGCCTTGTACTTATAGATATTTAATAATGAATTGGTTTAGCTAATTTCCAAACTCAGAGATGTAGGCATTGTTGAACTCTATAATCAACTTTTGTGCAGTGTGGTTGGTATTCTTGTATTGATTTTCATTAAGTTGATTATTTTATAGATTAATTTTAGTATATTTAATAAATTACCTACAAATATCCAAGGTAAACTTTTGCACAAAAATTAGTGTCAGTTTGTGAATTAGTTTAGTATCATATCAGTTCTTTCTAGTCGCTAATATTTTTTTTGCATTATGTTAGTGAGATTCTATTTGTGTATTGACATAGAAGTACAGGCTATTTGGGACCGGCTTAAAGCAATGGATATGCATCATAGTGGTTTCAATAGAGGAATGTAGATAGAGGAAAGGCTCCTGCTATCCTAAGTACCAGTCAGCATTTGAAATCCTTAGTTCGATAGAGGACACCATCTAGACTTCTGGACATTGTCTTATGATCTACAAGAGCCTCCAAATAGAGTGTTCTAATTGTTTCAGATGGATGTGTTATTAGACTCATGTTTGATGGGGACATCAAAATGGGCTATGTGATCATTGATGTTGTACATCAATTAGACTTGCCAATGTTTTTACTACCACATGCCAAAATAGTTGGCACATAGAATGGCATTGTCTAAGGTATAGTAACATGTTATTGCACCTTAAAATTTGTAGTTGGAAAATAGTTCTTAGACAAGGTGACTCTTGATATAGGAGATGAATGAGATTTTTCTAGGAAATTTTTATCTCTTCACTTGGCAAGCATCTTTCATAGATAATGGCATAGAACTTCACATAGATCACACTTGGATCATATAGTTTATGATAGGGTAGGTCTCTAGACCCAATCATGATGATTCCAATTAGACATCAAACTCGTATGTCCCAGGTGACCATTAAGAACCTAAAGGTGATCCACATGATGATCCTTAGGATGACTGCTAAAGGAGCTAGGCCCACAACAAGATTCAATAGCAGGTAAAGAATCTTAGGTGGTATTTAAAGGATTTCAAGTATTTTGGTTTATCCATTTATATATGCTCATAGAACCAACAAAAATAATGTGTCAATTAAGATGTATGAATAAGACCCATATAGGCATTATTATGACATACATCATGCATAGTTTTTAAAGACATAAAAGGCACTATTTGTATTTGTATATACATGCATTATAAAAATTACAAATTATTTTGTCGTGGAGTCACTTGTAGAGAAGAATTGAGTGACAGGTTTATCATACTTAGGTTATCTCCTCACATTTTGGTAGATGTTTTCCATTAATAATGGTATATGCAGATTAGGGTATGTTATATTGTTATTTCTATCAAGTGTTATTCTATAGAGAACAGTTTAGCAGACCTAGGAATCACTTGTTCCACGTGCAGTTCTTTGTAGATACCATTGGATATCCATGAAATTGAAGAGGACATTGATGGATGTGTTATTATCCATGTGTAATTTTATGTAGAGGTCATTAAATTTTTGCAATAAAAGAGGATGTCGATGCACATATAGAATCTCATATCTATGTAGAGGCTTATAATAGCCATGCAATAGGGGAGATTAAATATCTTGGCTTTATGTAGAGGCCCTTTGATGGCCAAGCAGTAGAGGATAACATGGATGTATGTACAAAATATTAGATCTATGTAGAGGCTCATTGAGGTCATATAATAGAGGTGATTCAAGATCTTAGATCTATATAGAGGCTCATTACAATCATATAGTAGAAGAGATCACTAGACTTCTATGTAGAGGCTCATTACAGTCATCTAATAGAAGAGATCACTAGCCTTCTATGTAGAGGTTCATTACATCTATGTAGTAGAATAGATCACTAAACTTCTATCTAGAAGCTCGTTGAAGCCATGTAACAGAAAATATTGCTAGGCTTATTTGTGTAGAGGTCCTTATGAAGTTATGCAGTAGAGGAAATCATCGTATTTTGAACCCTAGATCTGTGTAGAGGCTCATTATAGTCATGAAACATAAGAGATCACTAGAATTCTATGTAGAGGCTCATTACAACTATGCAATAGAGGAGATCACTAGACTTCTGTGTAGAGGCTCATTACAGTCATGTAATAGATATCACTAGACTTCTATATAGAGGCTCATTATATCTATGTAGCAGAAGAGATCACTAGACTTCTATGTAGAGGCTCATTTAAGTTGTGAAGAAGATGAGATCACTAGACTTTTATGTAAAGGCACATTGAAGTCATGCAGTAAAAAAATCACTAGGCTTATCTGTGTAGAGGCTTTTGTGAAGCCATGCAGCAAAAGAAGTCATCACATTTTGAACCCTAGTTCTATGTAGAGGTTATTAATGGTCATGTAATAGTAGAGGAATTATAGGTGTGATCAATCATCTTTTCCAAGCATTATAGGTGCAGTTGTGGAACCTAAGTAGATCGATAAGACTCATCAAATTATCTTTGTAACCGATAGGCATTTTAGTGGATATCAGCTTTTGGTGGATCAAAAACCTTCTCAATCAAGAGGTATGATTTGAAGATCATTTTGAAAAAGCTCCCAAATCAGACTAAGACCTATATCATCACATATGACTCATCAAGATCTTTCTAATGGTATGTAAAACTCTAGAAATAGAACTTATTTGCTCCTTATGTAGCCAATCCAAGTTCCAATCAAAGTAGGTCAACAAGTGGTCAACACTAGTCAAACTATAAAAATTGATGATCTTATAATGTTTATGAACCAGTTCCATGGTGTAGATCTCATTAAGATCTTTCTGGTACATTTCATGGTTCAAAAAATGGAGTCTATATGTGCAAGTTATGACCAGTCAAAGTGATGACGTGGCCATAAAGTGACGTGGCAATAGAGTTATGTGGCAAATGAAAAGTCATTTTAATATGGTTAAAATATAAACCATCATTTATTGGAAAATAATTATCACCCTATATTTTTAAATACATGGAATATTATGAAAATTCCATAATAAAATGTAAAGGGATGATATAAATCCAATAAAAAATGGTGAAATGGGATATTATCCAATCCCATCAAAAAAGGTGGAGATAAATATTAATTCTATTATTATTTTAAAATGGATAATGATTAATTCCACTATTTTCACACTTTTAACATGTATATAAAGGGGTGAGGGGTTATTTAAAAATTGGAATTTGAATTAGAATTCAGTGAATTTTTCCAAGGTTTCAAAGCTCTCATGGTAGAGCTGAGAGCTGAGAGCAAGACCCAATTTTAGCCATATGTTGAGTGTCTATATTTGAGTTTTTTTGAGCCACTTTTTAAAGCCTTGAAGTAAGACTTTTGGTGGAGAACTTTAGGAATACAAGATTACTTTTTGTGACTGGAAGGTGAAAGGTCCATCTGTGAGTTCCAAGACTTTTCAAAGGTCTGTTGTTGAGTTTTATGCAGTCTTAGAGGTGTGCTTCAGGAAAATGGAGAATTTGTCTAATATTTTCAAGATTCTTCAAAGGACCAAACATACACATTTGGAAGTGATTTGAGAAAGTGAATAATATGTCCAAGAGTTTTGAGATTCTTTAAAGGTCTATAACATGTGAATTCATTATTGTTTTATAAGGGTTGCCTTATAGTTGTAGACATTTAATAATGAATTGGTTTAGCTCATTTGTGAACCCAAAGATGTAGGCATTGTCAAAATTTATAATCAACTCTTGTTCAGTGTGGTTGGTATTTTTACATTTTTTTCTTTAAGTTGATTATTTTATGGATTAATTTTGGTATATTTAATAAATTGCCTACAAGGATCCAAGGTAAACTTTTTACACATAAATTAGTTCTAGTTTATGGATCACTTTCCTTCCCTTGTCTAGCTAAAAATTGACCCCTTTTTTTAAACATAGAAATAAGGGGTTTTGTCATGGCAAAATAAATTGAAATGAACCTTCTCATGAAGTTCATCTTCCCCAAGAAACACTGTAACCCCTTTTTATGGCTTGGAAGTGCTAATGAAGAGATATCAATTACCATCTCTAGGTCTATTATAAGACCTTCTTTAGAGACTATGTGTCCCAACAGTTTCCCTTTATGAACTACAAATTTGCATTTTTTTGGATTGAGGAAAACTCCAAACTCTTTACACCTTTCAAAAACTTTCCTGAGGTGATGTAGGTGATCAAAAGCCTATTTTGAATAAATTATGTGTCATCTAGATACACCATGATCATTTCATTAATCAAACCCTTGAAATCTATATCTACAACACCTCAAAAGGTAGTGTTGGCTCCCAATTGTATATCTCATACACTCAACCTTGCACACTTAAAGGAAAATGGCAAGCAATGATGGAAAACCTACTAGAATATTATTATATTTGGGGAAGGGTTTGGCATCAAGATTAAACCAAATGTAAAAAATGACTAAGAAGCACCTACAAAGGGTATGGTTAGCTCCCTGCTACTTTTGGCTCTACCTAAACCAAGGTGGGAGAACCTATGGGGTAGCTTGCCCACATAGAGGGATTTCTCAATTCAATCTCCATGGGGATTTTTGGCACAAGGAACAAATATGACCAGAACATAACCAAGTTTGCACGCTTCACTCATGAAGGGTTGTCACACAAAATGCACAAATGTTTTAAGTCATACACAAGCTACTAAAGATAGATGAAATTATTACTAAAATCTTCATTTTAAATAATCTTGAACAATAAAGGGACTAAATAAAATACTAAAATGCTAGGATTTAAAGCACAAACTATAAAAACATTTTAAATATTCAAGATCTTATGAATTTTTAAGGCAAGTAAGAAGTATAGTATACAACAGGGTGTGGTATTTATAGGGTAGGATGAGTTAGATGATTAAAAAGGAGGGTGGCATGCTTGTGGTTTCCAAATAGCAAGGTATCTAATAGTAATTCATGATAATGTTCCTTAGTGAATATGTATAAAACTTCAAATTCAAGATAATGGTAAACACCAAATGATCCCTAAGAGACTAGAACATTAACTAAAACTAGAATCTCAAATACTTTCTCCATCTAAATTCATGAACTAAAGGTGACCTTAAAAGGCATTCAACAACACATTTGTAAATATAATTATAGAAAGGGATTTATAACCTAGGTACATGCTCAAAATGACACCCAGTAATGAACACAAACCCAAATATCCAATTAACAAAACTTGTAAAACATATTGTTGCATTTCATTAATATTATACAATAAAGAACCACAAATATTTTCCACTAACTTGAAAAGAAATACTACAAACATCAACACTTCAAAATTGTACCTTGGAGACAAGCATGGTGAGATTTCTCTTTTGACAAGGGAGACATAAACATGCTCTCAAAGCTTGTCAATGGTTGTACATATGTAACCACCTTAGCAAGGGAGACAAGATTTACACATAATAGTTGATCCCAAAAAAAAATCTACAAAACTTAGACTTAAGGAAAATGGACACCTAAAATAGCAACCTACAGTAATTAATAACCAACAAAAACCTTATAATAGAGCACAAATCCCTTATTTATACATTATCAATCCTTCTCAAATCTAGAACCATGGGTTGCAATTTGCAAAATTTGCATAACAAACTTTTTTCAGTCCCATCAAAATTCTCCCAACCAAAAAATGTCCTTTATTATGCCTGAGATTTTCATTCATTTATAAGAAATCATTGTTTCAACTACCTCTACAAGGAATGATGAGGACTTGCTATCATTGGGAGCTGCCTTGACTGCTTACTTGTATAGCTAGAGGGAGAAAAGCATTTGAGGAGCCAAACACGCTTTTTCCTCATGTTGAATCACCTAAACATGCCCTTTTCACCTATTTGGAAGGTGAATTTTGTGGTAAAGGTCAAACAAACTTTGTCATTATGTACAATCAAGATGTTGGTGAATAGTTACCTGCATAGTTGGAACCTTCTAGATAAATAACTTACTTTTGTGTGCACACCAAGGAATAAGCTATTTTTACAATGATAACTTAAGAATTATCTAGTTATGACATAAAATTGAAAATTATCCATGATCATGATTGGAAATATTCACTCTAGAATGGCTCATGGACCTTCTTTTGTGCTTTAACTCATTGCTCAACTAGGAAAGAGTCATCAAGTTTAACTTTTAGACTAAAGCTTGCCACATACTGACATTTGGCATGCCATATAAAATCCAACTAGGCATTCATGGGCTCTAAGAGTCACTAAGTTGATTAATCATCTCTAATCTAAACACTTATCACTTCCTCATGCAATCCAAGCCCTTTGAAAAGTCTGTCTTGGCTCACACCATTGGATCTACTCACTCGAGCAAATGCATGTCATTAGTATTGACCCAAAAGATCAAATGTCATTGGCTATCTATGGGTCTTATACTAAAATGGTGCCACTTGGTATCTCCATGGGCTCTTTGCATCTTGATCTATCAGTCTTATCAGGCTAATGTGCTCTTACCAAGTGGTGGTCCTACAATTCATTTTAGGCTTTGTTAAAAAGTCTTGACTTAATACACATTGTAGATCAGATTATGTACAATTGAATATGTACCATCAATCTCTAGGAACATGCTTGATCTTTAGCTTTTGACCATGTATTAACCTTTTAACTATTCCCTCATACCATTAGATCTAGTTAGGATGAGCAAACACACTCTAGTGGATCATGATTCAATGGGTGGGGAATCATTAGATATTACTTGTTCTTAGCCCTGAGGATGTGCCACTAGGTATCCCTGTAGGCTTCTTATGTTGTTATGACTATCCAACTTTGATCATGCATTATCAAATTATCTTGCTTCATGCAAACATGTGTCATTGGATCTGCCTCTATTTGAAAATAAATGACTACTTAATGGGGTCTAAAATTGATGTTTTTATGATCATCTTAGAGCATTTTAATCCCAATAGCTAGTCCCTATAGCTTAAAGTTGATGTTCGTGTGCCCATCAAAAGATGTCCATGAGATTTTCATACTTGTAAATTTGAAATTTCTTTGGGGACTTTGTTTTGCGGTAATTTGGTTTGAGTCTTTGTCTTTGGCATTTTTATTTTTGGCTTTTCTTTATCCTCGACACTTTTTCTCTAGGCATTTCTTTAACATAATTATCTAATAATTATTATTTCAAGCATTATGTCAGGACAATTATCTTGGAAAAAATATCTGAGACAATATCTTTGAAGTATTTTGACTTCACACTTTTCTCACAAGAATTTTGTCTTCAGCCTTTTATCTTCATCGGGACAATTATTTTGGACATTTTTTCCAAAATAATTTCCCCACAGAAATTAACTTTTGAAATTTTTTTAAAGAATTTGAACTTTACACTTTTCCCAAAGAATTACAATTCTTTTGGACTTTTAGCATGGGCAAGATACCTGAAAGAATTTAGCCTTTAGATTTTCACCTTCATCAGAACAATTGTTTTGGAAATTTTATCTAAAATAATTTCCCCAAAGAAAATAGTTTTTTGCAATTTTGTCAAAGGAATTGGACCTTTGAACTTTTGCTAAAAGAATTAAGAATTGTCTCCTTTTTTCTTCATCAAGATAATTATTTTGAACATTTTATCCAAAATAATTTATCCACAAAAATTAAACTTGGTACTTTTCCCAAAGATTTGTAATTCTTTCAAACTTTTTGCACAAAAAAAATGCACGAAGGAAATGGGACCTCTACTCTACAGCAAATTTACCAAAAGTACCTTTCAATCCCTTGGAACATACCCTTCAGAAGTTTTGTCATGGACACTTGCCCTATAAAATTGCCCTTTGGCCTTTTGAAATAGCCCTTTAGATCTATTCAAAGTACCCTTCGGACTTATTGAAAGTGTCCTTCACCCTCCAAACTTATCCTTCAAAATTTTTGAAAGTGCCCTTCAAAAAATTTGTGAGGGAAAAATGCTCGAAGGAAATGATCCTTCAAAAATTTTGCAAAGGCAAAATGACAATTCTGCAAGTGTCCTTCAAAAATTTTGTAAGGACAAAATGCCCAAAGGAAATGACCCTTCAAAAATTTTACAAAGGAAAAATGACCTTCAAAAATTTTATAGATACTTTGGCTGAAGTAAATAAGTCTTTACAATTATTTTAGGCTTTTTGTGTGGGCAAATGCCCGAAGGGTAAGTGCCCTTCGCACTTTTTGCTATGGATAAAAAGTTCAAAACAAATAAGACTTTGCACCTTTTCTGAAATAAAAGAATTTTGTCAAGATTTTTATGTGGGAAAGATACTTGAAGGGCATGTGCCCTTCAAAAATTTTGTCATGGACAAAAAGCCCAAAATAAATGACCCTTCATATCTTTTATGAAACACTTATTCCGATGCAAAAATAAGACATTGAATTCCTTCAGACCTTTTGTAATAGACAAAATGTCTAACAAAAATAAGTATTTAAACTTTTTATCCAAGACAAAAATCTAAAACACCTATTTCCATCAGACATTGTGTTCATTAAAAATCCCAAAAAAATCTAAAGGGAAAGACACATTCACCAAGTAAAGACCAAATTATGACTTAGCCAATTTTACATGAACTTGACCTTCCATAGGAACACTTGAAGATAGAAGTTGGACTAAGGACATAGTCATTTACACTTGACAAGGGCCCAATTACTTCAGTGTAATTTTGGACACTAACACTGGCTCTTGCTTGGGGATGTATACCCCTCATAAGTGTGCAAATAACCACAGAACACAAGACTAGGTGCCAATCCATTGGGCTATGGAGTCAAGACTTAGCAATTTTTAACAAACATCCATGAAGGCTCAACAAAACATGGTAGACTTAAAAAAATTAAATCAGGAGGATCTAGAAATGAAGACACAATAAAACATAAAGGGAAACTATACAAATAAGTCCCAAATGAGAGGGGCAACAAAACAATGAAATGACAAAACAATAAAACACTATACAATATGGTACATATATATAGATAGACTTCATCAAGGAAGTGTTTTAAATGTCTACCATTGACTAGCATCTCTAGTATTTCACCATCCAAATCTCTCAATAAGAAAGTATGCTCCCTAATTTGGTAGTCAACGGAATAGGGACCCATCCACAAGGCATCAAACTTGCAATGTTTTCCTTTCCCCTCATGCTGGTTGTCCCAAAGTAGAACCACATCACCTACTTGGAAGGTTCTTGGAGTGACCTTATCAAATATTTTATTCAACTTCTCCTTGAACTTGAGGTGTCTTTCATAAGCTTGTCTTCAAATTTCATCAAGCTTAATAATCTGGTTCATCCTACTTTCATAGTGGTGGATTTTTTCATCATCCCCTAGTTGTTACATGAGTTGATATGTGGGAAAATGTAAGTTCATAGGCAGAACTACTTGAGATCTATAAATAAGCTCAAAATGGATTCTTTCTATAGCTCTCTTAGGTGTAATCCTATCAACCCACAAAGCAAACTTTAGTTATTCACCCCACTTCTTATTTGTTTCCAATGTTCATCTGATGATCTTGAGCAAGTTCTTGGTACTTGATTCTTCTTGTCCTTTCCCTTGAGGATTTTAGTTGGAAGCATAGGTCAATTCAATCCCATAGTCTTTGCATAATGCCACCAAAGTTTTGGCTTTGAATCTTATGGCATTATCAACAATTATCTTGATAGGCATACCAAATCTACAAATAATCTGATTTAAAAAAAAATCCATAACTACCTAGTGTGTTGCTTTCTTTGTAAGGATTGCTTCGACCCATTTTGTGAAGTAACTATTTACAACAAATATCTATTTATGTCCAACACTTGAAGAATCAAAAATTTGTCCAATGAAATCCATTCTTCATTGTTTGAATGGGTTTTCAATCATCACAAGCTATAAGGGAAGAGAACCTGAAGCTTCATCCTCCCAGCAAAGTGCTGACATTTCTCACACTTTTTGATTATTTGAGCAACATATTTGAATATAGATGGCCACCAATAACCAGATCTCAAAACCTTATGAGCTATAACTTTAGGTGAAAAATTGCCAGCACATACTCCACTATGAAAGTCTTCAATTAGGTTAGTAGTCTATTCTTCTAGCACACATCTTAAGACAACCCCATATGGATTCTTCCATGCTAGACCATTCTCATTAAAGAGGTATTTTGGGACACAAGTTTGAGATTTATTCTTTGATTCTTGTCCAAGTCATGGGGATAACTCAGATATTTCTAGTAAACAATATCTCTATACTATGGAGATATGTTAAATTGACTCAAAGAACCATCACTATTAAAAATAGTAGTGTTTACCTCAACATCTTGTAAATTGGTCTTAGCCATAAGTTTGGCTAGACCCACCCCCCTTACCAACTTGGTAGTTTGAATATCCATGTCATATTCTTGTAACTTATTGACCCATTTCCACCTCTTGTTGGAGACTTTAGTCAGAGTTGAAATGTCCTTCACCATGGTGTACAAGATATAGGCAATAATCTTTGAACTTAGAATATATGACTTGAACATCTTAACAACCTTCAAAAGAATGAAAGCTTATTTTATCATGATAGTATAGTTTACTTTAGGACCTTGTACAGGTTTGATAAAGAAAGCTATGAGATACTCATGACCATCCTCATTTTTTTGTAATAGAATAGTAGAAATAATATTGTATGACATAAAAAAGAATATCTGGAATGGCTTTGTGTAATCAAGACTAGCCAAAATAGGGGCAGACTTTAAAGCTCCCTTGATGTCACTAAATGCTTACATGGCCTTCTCTTCCCACTTGATGGTCTAGTCCTTATTTAACATAGAAGTAATAGACCAAGTGATCTCTAAAAAATTAGACACAAACCTCCTTATAAAGTTAATTTATTCAAATAAAGACTGAATTCCTTTCTTGGACTATAGGATAGGTACTTTGTCAATGGCTTCAACCCTTTCAGGATTAATCATGACACCATTCTTGGACACTATATGTCCTAGTAACTTGGACTTATTCACTCCAAAGTGGAACTTCTTTGGATTAAGTGAAATGTTAAACTCCTTCCATCTGATCAACACCTTTTTTAGGTGGTCCAAATTCTCTTCTCTAGTCTTACAGTACACAATAATGTTATTCAAATACACAATAATGAATTGGTTAATTATCCTTACAAAAGTGACATCTATAGCTTGCTATAATGTTACACCAATATTCATCAACTTGAAAGGAATCATCAAATATACATATGTGCCCCAAGGCATTGTGAATGTAGTCTTGGACCTTTTGGATTCCTTCACCACAACCTAGTTGTAACCTGAGAAGCCATCCGATGTGGACAACATTTTTGATCTAGTAACACTTTGCAATAGGTTCTCCATATTAGGTAGGGGATACTTGTCATTTAAAAAAGCTTTATTTAGATTCTTGAAATCCACACACAAGTAGATGTTATTTTTCTTTCTTATAGGGACTAAATTCACAACCCATGATGAATACTTGATGGGATGAATGATACCACCATCTTTTAGCTTCTTTAATTCATCTCACATCTTGGTGTCCAAGATGGGATTAATGGGTATTTGTTTCTACCTAAAAGGTTTGATAATAGGTTGTAATGGGATGGCATGTTGGAACAATCCTTCCTTATATGCTTTTAGCTCAAAATAAGGCCATACTAGACAATCTTGGAACTTCCTTAGCAACTGCATGTAAGCTTTTTTCTCTGCTACACTTAGGTGAGTACCCAACCAAACCTTTGTTAGATTCTCATGAGAACCCAAATTACACTCAATCACATCTTTTGAGATAAATTATTCTCTCAACTTGATCCTATCTGCTCCGTCAAAAGATGCTTCTAAACTGACCAGTCCTTTTGGGATAGTGTTTTTATTCACCTAAATAATGTCCCTCCCAAATAAGGTATCCTTCCCATCACTGACCTAAACCATGGATTCCAAGTCTATGAGTTGATCGTGGAACTCAGCCTCATAATTTAGAAACCTCTTAATTTTTTCATCATCATCAAAGACCTACCAATGATGAACATTATTTGGGATTGAAGGCCTGACAAACACCTCCATTTGATACTAACAATGAGGGCTCATATTTGTAATATCAAATTGAGTACCTATCCCTGCAATTATATCAGCTTCTTGGTTGAAAATCTTATCATGATAACACAAATTAAATACATCAAAAAATTCAAGCAAATCCCAAATAGCATTTTGATATTGTTTCAACCTTTTTTTTGGCAAAAGCACTATAGACTTACTTTACCACTAGCTCAGAATCACCCTTGACAATCAAACATTTGATTCTTTAAACCAAGCAAGAGTGCCTCATACTCAGTAGTATTATTCATGCACTTGAAGGACAACTAAAAAGAAAACATAAAGTATTTACCATTAGGGGAATAGAATACAATCCCAGCTCCATTTCTAAGATTTGAGCAAGCCTCACCAAAGCACATCTTTCAAACTACATTTTCTTTATCAATTTTAACATCAAGAACATCAAGTTGTTCACTAGTATTAACATTCCCAACAAATTTTCCTAAATAAACATCCATGTATAACACTTTATTGAGAGCATGCTTCGGATCTTCAATCACATGTAGTATCTTTGGCTCTCTCTAAAGTCTGACCATATTACCCTCCAAAATAATGATGGCATAGGAAAGGTCCATCTACACACTTCCACCCATGTTAGTGACCCATTTATGTGATAGCAGCATCCCCCATTTAGGTAAGCATTCTACAACTACCACATCTATATTCAGATATTTACTAGGATGAACTACCAATTGTACCACTAACCCCTTGACTTATCCAATAATTGTAACCTCTCATGAGTCCATAGAATAGTACTTACCAAAGAATGACATGATCTTCATTCCAAGCTCATTAAGGAAACCTAAGGGTATCACATTACAATAATCTCTAGAATCAAACATGTGGTTATGAACAATCATACCATTGATCAACAGGGTCGTATAAAATGGATCCACATTCAACTGACTTTCTATAAGTGTAGCCCCCAAATAGACCTCTAGAGTGGGTTCAACAACCTCTTTTAATTATTCATCTTCTTCTAAGGTTTCTTGGGGTATCTCAACTTCATTCATAGCTAACCTTTCACCAAATTCTAAATATTCAAAAACCCTCTTCTTGTGTTCAGGTATTCTCAATAACTCAACAATTGGCATGGTGATTTTTATTTGACCTAACACTTGAGGCATATCACACACACTATACTTGAGTAAGAGGCATATTTGGTGGAAGGGTAACAACACCTTTAGTTAGAATATAGTCACTCAAATATTGAACTGGAATAGGCCATGGTGGACTTGAATCTTTGACAGTAGCCTTCAAAGGTGGATTTTGTTTCAACTCATTTACACCTTTAGGGATACTAGAGAATATGGGAATTATGTTACTCTTAGTAGGAGCACCTCTGGGCTTAACAACTTGGGACATGGGTGATATCTTGGAAGCTTTTGGTATTATTGTATCTTTATTTTATTCCTTGTTTACATTCCCTAATTTTAGATTTATAGGGGTAGTGTCTTGAAGACCAACACTTGGTTGCCTACATCTCAAGTTGTATACCTTCTTTTGGGCAGTTGCTACAGTAATTAATAGTTTTCTATCCTCAATAGATGGAATTCCTCTAAGATATTTCCTAATCATTATAGAGTGTAAGAGATCAAAATCATGGATGGGTAATTCATATGCTTGTGCCATATTAACATCACAAACAAATTTAAAATTTGGGATACTCTCCATTTTGACCACACTCTAAAACTGATTAATCATAGTATCATTTAGTAATTTTGTGGATGTAGTCAATTCACTTTGATGTCTTTGACAATAGAACATAAAAATCTCATATTCAAATGACACATATTTAGGTTCATCTGGATCTTTATCAACTAGTTTAGCAGTATCACATGAAGGGTGTGGAAGGAAGCATTTATCACACCAATCAATGTTTAAATCAGAATTCATAGCATTTACCTTGGAATTTAAAGGATCATGCACCTCCTTTCCAGACCCTCTATTCTAATTTATGTCCATCATTTCTTCATGTGTAGGCCACATCCCTTTATCATTATCTTGATAGTGAAAAGTAGGCCTCCTTTATGCTTAATTCATATTTGGAGCTTGCTCGTAGCTGGTAGACTCCTGAGGGAACCCTTTTTCAGCTCTAGCCAACTTATATGACATTTCTTTGACATCAGAGGCCAAATTTTTGAAAATTTTCTCCAATTTGGCTATCTTTTTGGGTTGTGTCTTTTTTGAATTGATCAGCTTCACATCACCCTGCTTGTTCAGGGGACCATAGCCTTAATGTTATTTTCAATTTGGATGGCCATATTGAATGTCAACCACAGGTTAGTGGGAGACTTGTCCCTTAAAAAATACATAGCCCTCTTATCAAAGGCATCACGTTACTTTATCAAGTATGTTATATCATTGGACCTAATGTTTTTGGGCAGCCACATTATGGTCTTATTGAACCATGTGTTAAATTCTAACACACACTCGTTAGGATTCTTTTTTATGTTGACAAATTCAGCCAAAAGAAACCTTAGATCAATCTTAGCACCATACTAAATTCTAAAAACATTTTGCATATATTCCCATAAATTAATGCATCCAAAGGGAAGGGAATTGAACCATTCATGAGCATTTTCCTCTAGCGTGTGCACATACAACTTAATACACATGTCCTCGTACTCAACCTCATAATCTTAAATGATATTTTGAAAGGCCCTTAGATGTTGATCACTGCATTGTTCCCTTGGAATTTTAGAAGGCATTTCCTAACTTCATTTAGGACTTCATTAGGATAGCCTACCATTTCATCATAAATAATAGACCTAAATCTAGGAACATAAAATATAGTATGCATATTCTCATCTTGGTTCCTATGCCTCGTGATTGGTTCAATAGAAGGTTTAAGAACAAATGGAAAAAGGAGATGAGGGGGTGAATGAGGTGGGCTTGGTGGATCAGACTTAGGAGGGGATTCATCTGGTTGGGAAGGATCTAGAAAATAAATGAGACTATGTGTTTCAGAATTAGTAGAAGAGTTGTGATAGTCCTCAATAATGGGGGGGTCAACAAAGATCTTAAGATTATCAAAATCTAGACAACCCTTAGCAGCTAAGCTTTGCCCTCCAACAGGCCTCTAGACTTGTCCCTTTTTTATTTGAGGAATACCTAAGGGTGGAACAAGTCTCTTAGATAGGTCACCTTTGAAAGATGATCTCAGTCCTTTCATCTTTGCAAACAAGAAGATACTCAAAAATTAAAGTTATCAAAATATTCAAAATATGCACCAATCTTTCTTGAAACTAGAAAATAAAGTTAGAGTCACCACTAGAATCAAACTTCTAGAATATAAAAGTTGATAAACTTTTATGATACATACTAAAATTAAATTTGTTAAAGTTTAATGAGATAGAGAATAAAGACACTAAAATTTTCAAAATAATGTTTAAAATGGAAAAGACACCTTTCAACATGCACTATTAATAGTTCTTTGCAATAGACTTAGCAGAAGTTGAATTGTCAAACCTTAAAACTTCTTAGTACGTCCCCAGTGGAGTGTTATGATGTTAACAGCCAAGATAGTCAGATCAACATAGTAATAGCAGAGAACTTCATAAGATGAAATACTCATGGCTCTTTGTAATAATTCCCATAAACATAAGTGACTAGAAGTTCAAGTTAGTCCCCAATAATGTTGTCAAAAGAGTATTGCTTCCCAGTTGTACACCTCATCCACTTGACCTTGCACACTTGAAGGAAAATGGCAAGCAATGATGGAAAAAGTGCTAAAATATCATTGTAGTAGAGGAAGGTTTTGGCATCAAGATTAGATCAAATGAAAAAAATGACTAAGAGGCACCTACAAAGGGTATGGTTATCTCCCTGTTACTTTTGGCTCTACCTAAACCAAGGTGTTAGAACCTATGGGGTAGCTTTCTCACAAGGAGGGATTTTTCAATTCAATCTCCATGGGGATTTTTGGCATAAGGAATGAATATGACTAGAGCATAACCAATTTTTCACACTTCACCCATGAAGGGTTGTCACATGAAATGCAAAAATGCTCTAAGTCATACATAAGCTATTAAAGATAGATGAAATTATGACTGCAATCTTCATTCTAAAGAATCTTCAACAACAAAGGGACTAAATAAAAGACTGTAATGCTAGGATTTAAAGTACAAACTACAAACACATTTCAAATATGCAATATCTTATGCATTTTCAAAGCAAGTAACACTTATAGCATGCAACATGGTGTGTTATTTTTAGGGTAAGATAGGGTAGGATGAGCTAGATGATTAAAAATGAGGGTTTGTTTGGTGGTTTCCAAACAATAGGGTATCTAATAGTATGTCATGATAATGTTCCTTAGTAAAGATGCAGAAAAACTTAAAATGTGAGATAATGGTAATTACCAAATGATCCCTAAGAAACTAGAACATACACTAAAATTAGAATCTCAAATACTTTCTCCTAGTTAAATTCATGAACCCAGGGTGCCCTTAAAAGGTATTCAATAACACATTTCCAAATATAATTATAGAAAGGGATTTATAACCTAGGTGCATGCTTAGAATGATAACCAGTAATGAACACAAACCTAAATATTCAATTAGTATAACTTGTAAAACATATTATTGCATTTCATTAACAAGATATAATAAAGAACCACAAATATTTTCCACTGACTTAAAAAGAAATATTACAAACATCAACACTTCAAAATGTTGCCATGGGGACAAGCATGGTGAGATTGCTCTTTTGACAAGGGAGATATAAACATGCTCTCAAAGCTTACTAATGGTTGTACAAATGTAGCCACCTTATCAAGGGAGAGAAGATCTACACATAACAGTTGATCCTTAAAAAAATTCTACAAAGCCTAGATTTAGGGAAAATGGACACATAAAATAGTAACTTGTAGCAATCTGTAGATAATGAAAATTTGTACACTATGATTCCTAGTGGCAAAATACCCCTTGGACTGCCTTAAGACCCCCTTGGGACCATTTAGCCTTTCAACCCTTGATAGAGCTAACCTATAGTTAGTTTAACTTAACTAGCCTAACCTTACCTTTTAACACTTTTTACCCTTTGGCACTCAACCATTGACAGTCAGGTTGACCGTCGATGGTCACCTTCACCATTGATGGTAAGGGTCCACCTCCTTAACAATTAACATACAACTTACTCACTTTATTTTTAAAAAAATATCCCATCTAATTCTAATTGTGATCTATTGCATGGATGAGTTAATTTTAGAAATCCCAATTCATGTGTTGTTACAACTCTCTCACCTTGCCTATAAGAAAGAGGAGCAAAGAGGTGAAAAGGGATTAGGCAAACATCTACAAATATATAATTGTTATTGAGAGATTTGTTCATCTAGGAGTTCCTTTTTGCAAGTCAATCACCATTATCAATCCAATATCCACATCAAGGAGTCAATTTACCACTGCCTCTCCACCAAGCCTTTAGGTATTATTAATTTACTAGAATCAAGATAGATTCCACCAACAGATCAACTACCTCAACCATACACCCAATCAACTTTTGGTAAGATAAGCACTTGTTTCTCAGTATTCATATACTTTATTTTCATTTTGAAATCAACTCGAGCCTTACCGACCTCTAAAAATCCATTATCTATATCTTACCAATCAGCCAAAATTATCAACCTAAATCTTCACATAGTAACCATCGATATTTGACTCAACCATCAATGGTTTGTCCAACCATCGATGGTTACCTTTCATCTATGGTCATTATGGCACCAAAAACCAAAAAATTATTTTCACCCACCTACACTCAATCAAACCCATTTTTTTGTGTTCTTGCCTATTTACATACCTCTTTCATATTTTCAAAATCATACCCTAACCCTCTATCACTAGTATTAATTAGTTTGTCACTAATTTAATCATTTCTAGCACATTTCTTAGTGAGAATTCTCGTATTCAATTTTAGTACCTTTTCATTTATTGATGCAAATACCTTTATTTTATGTTTATAAGCTTAATTATTTAAAGAGTGGGGATTGATAACCCCTAAGAAAGCTCTCATTTTGAGGATCTAACCATCGTTAGGCAATCCACTCAACTATTTGTCTAACAAATAAGTTTGATTTAGTGATTTTTTATCTATAGATCATCCTCCCAAGCCAAAGAGGAGCTCCTCACAATATTTTGATTCCAACGCGCACATTATCAATCGAGTTTTTCAACCATACCCATACTTAGTTTAGTTTTTCCTTTTTCCATAATAAGCAAAAAATTCATTGAAACCATTCTGGCACACCTAGTGGGACCCTTGTGTCTTTACTTGGGTTCTTGTTTTCTTGCATTCTCTCTCTATTATTTGCTCATTAATAAAATCAAAACTTTCCTTGGGATTAAAATTAAGTGCATACATTGATTGCTTGTAATTTCAGTTCACATAGCTTGATTTAAAGGCAAATTAATCTATCATAGCTTCAATTTTTGTTGCACACACCTAACCAAACCACTTTCACCAATTGAATAGCAAACAAACATGAGACAAGGTTCGACAAGGATTTCATCACCTAGTAGTAACCTTACCCTTTCTCGATGATCACTTGGAGGTCATTACCAAGGGGAGGACCAACTCAGCTCTCTAGTTGAGTATAGTCTCTAGATATCAATATATTTTGGCTAAGCACTTGACACCATTATTAGTGTAGTGTGTGAAGTGAGGGGGTAGGCCCCAATACCAAGCCATGTATTTATTCCAATATAGATCTATTTTGAGCACCTAAACACAATCTGACACCAACCATTTATTTATTTTTTAGTGCCTGATCTACAAACCAATATCAATCACACATCTTCTTAAGGCATAAGCCAAAAGCGAGATGAATTAAAACTCTAGGGCTTAATGTATCTTTTAGAACGAGATTTGATTTCTTTGATCTTTCCTTATCTTATCTTTATTTGAGTAGTGATGTTGTTTATGTTTTCTATCTCCCTTGTCTCATATGGTTCTCACTCACCAACAATGAAGAGACCTTGCAGATAAAAACCCACCACCAAGTCAACCTACCTCTTCTACCTCTTCATTCATAGAATATGATTCTGAACTAGTAGACTCTCCTCATCCTTCAAGAAGTCCTAATTTCCCTTAGGAGGTCCTTCAAGGAGATATAGATTTTTTTTATTTCCTAGATAACAATCATGTGACCTTACAACATTACCTTATAACTACATCTTATCATATCCTAGTTTTAACCCCATATGTAGATCTACCTTATGGCATGCCTTTCCACCTCCTAGGGAATACCTCTATTGCCATAGTTACTACTCAACTATGAACTACCCAAGCCTCCTCATCAACCAACAACCCCTTTGAGACTCCCATTAAAAACCAACCAACCCAAACTATCACTACCCTTATAACTTATACTCCTACCACCCACTCTTCCACAATAAGAGTGCCTACCTCTAGCACTACCAGCCTTCATTTAACTACTTTTAACCTATGGACCATCACTCTACTTCAAATCCTTGTGGTTTCCATACCCTCTACCTTACTATTGATCAATACAAGGGTCACCACCCTTCCATCGATCACCAACCCAACTACCACTCCTATCCAACAAGCACCCCTTGGACCAACCTTTGGCTACATCCCTAATCTACAAAGGCATGTACCCACTACCCAACCAACTACCTCTACCTACCCTTATGTGTCTTCCACATAACCATTAACATCCACTTACCCATATGTGGTAGCCTCCCAACCTTCTACCCACTATTTGTATGTCTCCTGACTACTATAGCAAAAGTCATCTTATAACCCTTCGAGTGCACAACCCCAAGTACACCTAATAAAGATGCTTATGGAAAATACGACCACCTTAGATTCATCCATCTCAGGTGATCACAACATCTTTTCATATGACTAAATTTCTAATGAGCCTATCCATCCATCCACACCTATCAATCCATATCCTCACCAATGGGAACATCCCAAGCTTTATAAATTTCAAAGTAAGGAGGATCCCCAATAGCACCTTAGGGTATTAAAGCATGCTTGATATCTTATCACCTATGATGATTCCCTTCTTCTTCACACCTTCCCCATGTCTCTATTCTATCCAACCCTAGATTGGTATAGTGTTTTACCCAAACATTCTGTCTTCTCCCTTTACCCAACTGGCTCAAACCTTCTTGGACCATTTTTTGATCAATATCTCCAAGAAAGTGTCTATCATCAACCTCTACTTTATTCAGTAGTTTAAGGATGAATCTATTTCCAATTTTTTGGCTCATTAGAGGAGCCTAAATAACCAACTATCTTTTGACTTGACTTAACTCAAACTCATAGAGCTCTTTGCTCGGGCATGTGCCAAGCATATCTCCTCTACCCTACGTGTCCAAAGATTTCAAACCTTTGATGAATATTTTACCATGGCACATAAGTTGGAAAACTGAGCCATTGATGAAGGAAAGCTTAAGCTCAAAAATAATAACTCAACCTATAAAACTAATGAGGCTTCTTCCTCCAAGTCAAGCAACTAGTCCAATACCAATATCAAGGGAAAAGAAATTATGAATGTGGTTATCTTTAAAGTTGCTCCTCCACCTTATGTTAACCAATCCAATTAGTCTATTTCCTCAAAGAAAAACCTGAGGAACCAAACTTGGAACAACCAAAATCAATTGACTCCACTTGGAGAATCCTACACATCTATCTTGGAGAAGCTATTGAAATCCAATATCATTCAAATTCGTCCTATCAAGCCACCCCAATAATTTGACTCTTCTCATCCTACACCTAGTTGGTACAAAAAGAATGATTTATGTGTATTTCACCAAGTGATAAGACATGATGTCAGTACGTGAAACACCTTTAAGAGTCTTGTATAATCCTTCATTGATAATGGGGAGCTTATATTGGATAACCCTAATAAACCATCGAACCAAGCCCTTGATATATTTAGGAAAACCTTCTTAAACCATGCTCCTATCAAGAATAAGAACAACAATGTTGAGTGCTCTCATGATATCCATATGGTTAACATGGTCCTTAATATACTCATTTCTGATCTACCTAGTACCCAATCTTTTGATTCTCCATAGTCTATTGAGATAGTAGACTCAACCTTCCTTCCTATAAACACTAAAAATAAGGAAATATCATCAACTCTCCCTCCATTTATTGAAGTAGTTGAGCACCAACCACCCTTTCAACTGATATATAGGAACAACCAACCATCGCTACCTCACCTTCACCTTTGGATATCAAGTAAACCATTCCTCCTTTATAACTTTCTCCCGAGGAGGAAACCCCCATGCTTACTCCTCCCACAGAGTAATCACCTATCTCAACCCTACATAATTTGATTGAAGAAGAGGATGAGCTTACCATACCTATGTCTCCACCTAGGGGTTGTGTTATAGATCTACCAGTCAAGGAATAAAACCCACCTATAAACCCTTCTCTAGGCTAGTGCAAAAATTGGAATCTATCTCCAACCCTGACATAAATCAAGCCACCTTCTGGTAGTAATTCGACCTCCCTTATATTCCCTGATCAAAACCTCCAACTCTTTCTCGATTAGACCAACCCACCACTTCCATTAACCAACCTCTTCCCATGTCTACCCAAACAACCAAACCCTCTAACCAACCAACTAAAACCCCCAACAAATCAACTGACCTTCAACCACTTAAGCCAAACAAGACCCAAATATCCAAACCCTCTCCTATCATCCAAACTAGGTCTACCAATAATCTTGGTATCCTCTCTACACCAAGCCTTAGTCACCCATATGTGAAATTAGACCTAACCCCCTCAGTCCCACCAACCAAATGTTGGACTAAAGTGACAAAAGAGGAAAAACCACACCAAGGGTGCAAGTACTGAATTTTGTCTCCCTCAACCTTGCTTTTTATTATAGAGACTCATCCCTCTACCTTGAACAGGAAGCCATTACCTCTACCAAAACCTCACCAACTATTTTGGTGATACCTTCATAATTGTTCTTTGATTCGCCTCTTTTCATCGCACTAATAATACTTAGGCTACCTACCTTACAATCTTCCACCTCTAGCTCATCAACCTCCTTGACTAAACCAAATCCATTAACCAAGGGTACTACCATACCCAAAACACCTACCACCAAACCTAGTTCTAAACCAACTCCTACTTTAACCATGAAAGTAAAAATTGCTAAACCTTTACCATCTCTGGTTGAATCCTATTTAACCATTTTCCATAGGTTAAATAGTATACTTCATGTTTAGCCTTACCTCTCATTAGGTGCCTTGACCCTCTAGCCTCAAATCCCAAATGGTACAATGACCACCATATGTGTTCTTATCATAGGACACCCTGTCATGATATGAAGAACTGTAAAGCTCTCCAAACCATCATCCATTAGCTTTATGCTGAGGATGATCTGTTAAAAGATGAACCTCATGTGAGCCCCATACTTATCCAACCACCCACCATACCTACCCAACACTCACCCACTCCTCCACTCTTACCTTAGAGTGAAGACAAATTTTACTGATCCTCTAGCTCAACCTATCCTTCTATCCATACTATTAATAAGGTCACTAGAGCATAACAGAAAGATAAGGGGAAGGCTAAGGTGTCCATTCCTTAGACATGCCCCTCTTCAAACTCCTAACTAACCTTCACCCAACCTTCTCTATCTTTGACCAAACCCAAGGTGTCTATCTTAGGTGCCTCCTAATCTAACCCCTTTGAATCTATCATGATAGTTATCCTTAAGCAACTTCACTAGACACTAGAAAAGATGAGCTTGTATGAGTTGATCTCTACCTCTCCCTATCACCATCAAACACTAATAGAGAAGTTTTAATCCATTGAGATCAAACCTAAAGACCCACAACCTCTATCTACCTTTGTCGATGCCCTTTAAATTTCCAACCTTGTTACCTTTAAGGATTCAAAAATACCTTCCATCCACTTAGAGGACCCAGATCCTCCTCTTTTTAACACTGCCTACATCAACCAAACCCACATCAAATAGGTTATGATTAATGGGGAGATAGCATTAACATCATCTCCTCTCATGCCTACAACCAACTCAACTTGTCAGATAATGTCATGTATGAATCCTTGGTCATCCTTCACTCCAATAATACCATAACCACTACCTTGGGAACTATCATCCTTTATATCCATGTAAGACCCTGCACACTCCCTGAATTGTTCTATATTGTAGAAGGTGAATTCCAATACAATGTCTTGTTGGGATGACCTTGGATTCATTATATGGGTTACGTTCCCTCTACCCTCCACTATTGCATTAAGTTTGAATATGGAGGTCAGGTCACCACCATCCAATCTTACCCAAGTCCTTTCTCGACATGCAACATGACCTATCACCATAACGATGTCCTCATACCCCCATCCAACACACCTTCAATAGATAAAACCCAACCTTTAACCACCAAATCAGATAATATGTCCTCTTCTATTGATGAGGCATCAACTAGCTCCTCTATACCTTCACACCAAATTCTTACCATAAACCCTTTGGAATCAACATTACATTGCCTTTCACTAGGGGAACATCTCCTTCTCACCCTCAACACTTTTTCCACTCCTCAAAAATATGGGAAACTTACCAACCAACTTGAATATGACCCAAATGTCAGAATTATCATTCCCTTAGGACCTCCACACTATCAGACTCATTTCATCTATGGGGAACTCATCAAACCCCTTAGCACTTCCACCACCTCTCTCCCTTAGGCTATTTACCACTAGTTTCTCCTACCTAGAAAAATCAAACTTTGCCAAAACATACTTTCATCAGTGTGCCTGGAAAGGCCTTGGTCTTGGGTGATATGAAAACTACCCATATGAGTTGGTCTCCATTAAAACCAAGAAAACTCATGAGAAGCATGGCCTTGGTTTCATCCTACCCAACAAAAAGAAACCCAAAATACCTACTACCACCATTGTTGAGGATGATACCCCTTCCTCACCATCTCTCCCCTACCCGTGTGTGAGGATGATGACATCATCTCACCTAACTTTTTTTTCATTAAATGATCAACCTAGGACCCCTAATTTATTAGAAGGAAGGGGAAACTATAACCATCCCTTTGACCGATCCTGAGATGATAGCAAAAGACTCTCCTATCATTAACATTGTGTAGTGTTAGGATGATGATTCTATCCTCACCTACTTTGGTGCCCTAGATTCTTTGATCCAAAAAAAATTTCCTCCCAAGACCTCGACCATGTTGAATGAATCCACCATGGGTATCAACTTGGGCACTTCAAACAATTCCCATATTGTCAAATTGGGCAAATCTTTGAATATCAAGGAACTTTAAGAGTTTCCTCTTTCCTCTGAGACTGTAGAATAGCATTCACTTGGTCTTATATTGATATGCCCAAAATTAACCCTGCCATTGCTACCCATAACATAGTCACTCATTGTAATGCCAAACCTGTCAATCAAAAGCTCTGATGCATGCATCCTCACATATCCCTTATCATCAAAGAAGAGATTCAATGTCTCCTCTATATCAACTTCATTCAACCTATTGATTACCCCTAATGGGTCTCGAATGTCATGCTTGTTACTAAAGTTATAGCAAGATTATGCATTTATGTAGACTTTCATGACCTCAACCTTACCTAGCCCAAAGATGACTTCCCTTTACCAAGCATTGACCATTTTGTTGATCTTATAGCTGAACATGAGATGTTATCTCTCATGGATATATTTTTAGGTCACAATCAGATCTTAATTGCTCCTAAATACTAGCACAAAACTACCTTTACCACTCCATAGGGGAACTTCTACTATAGAGTCATGCCTTTTGGGTTAAAGAATGTTAGTTCAACCTACCAATGTGCCATTACCTACATTTTTCATGACCTTATCCATAAGATCATAGAGGACTATGTGGATGGCCTTATCAAAAAGTCAAACTATAAAAATATCACTTAGCCATTCTTAAAATCATCTTTGAATGCCTCATTCACTGTCATGTCTGCTTTAACCCTAAGAAGTACATCTTTAGGGTCTTGTCAAGAAAGCTTCTAGGTTTCATTGTCTCCCTTTACGTAATCTGCGTTGACCCCACAAAAATCAAAGTAATCCTATACATGCTTCTTCTTACCAACCTTAAGCAACTTTGAAGCTTGCAAGGGAAGCTTCAGTCCATTCATTGTTTTATTTCCCAACTTTTGGACCGGTGCTAGCCTTTTCACCACCTTTTGAAGAAGGATGTCTCTTTCAAGTGGAATAGTGATTTTCAAAAGGCCTTCAATTCACTTAAAGAGTACCTTTTGTCACCACTTTTCCTTACCCCTCCTAAGGATGACCAACCTATCTACCTATATATCTCTACCATAAACCATTCCCTAGGGGTAATGTTGGCTCATCGAGATGAATAGCATAGAGAGAAAGTTGTGTACTAGATTAGTCACATGTTGGTAGGGTATGAGACTTAGTACACTCATACTGAGAAACTCTACTTAGATTTAGTCTTTGTGGCCACCAAACTTTACTACTACCTTCTTAACCATAAAACCTATGCCATAACCAACACCAACCCGCTCAAGTACATGCACTCTGAACCATACCAGAACCAACATATGGCCAAGTGGCACATGCTCTTATCAAAGTTTGACCTTGATTTATTTTAGTAGAAGTTAATTAAGGGGTAAGTCATTGCCAACCAATTGGCTAAAGCACCTTTAGCAGATAACCAACCTCCTCCTCTTGAGTTCCCAAATGAGTCCATTATGACCCTCTCTTAGGTAGATTTCACCTATCAAGTCACCATGTTCTTTGACAGATCAAAGTGTCAACATGGTGGGGGAACATGTATCATCCTTATCTTCTATGATGGTGAACCCCTCCCTTTGTCCTTCAATCTTGATTTTGAATGTATCAACAACATGGCTTAGTATGAAGCCCTAGTGATAGGCTTTCAAACTTCCTTAGCCCTGGGAGTCAAAATAATCAATATATTTGGTGACTCCCAACTTATGGTAGATCAAATTGATGGCTCCTACCAGTGTAAAAAATGATGTTTTGTAGTAGTACAAGCAAATAGTTGATGAACTCTTAGCATCATTTGAGCACTACCATATCTAGTCAACCCCATGATCTACCAACAAGTTCAATGACACCATGGCTTCCCTTTCCTCTTAAATAGAGTCCACACCCTTGGATTCTAAGCTATATGTCATTATCCATAGACTTACCCAACCTTCCTATGTCAAAATAGATTCTCCCACCATTTTCAGTGTGGAAGAGACACAACCTGACCTTAGGCATTAATAAACCTTTAACTACCTTAACCTTGGCATAGTTCCTTATGGCCTCTCTAGGAATTCTCAAAGAGCATTTATCTAGAGTACCTCATGTCATACCATATTAGGAGGTATCCTTTATAAACATGGTTTTGATGGAATCCTCTTTCGTTTCTTACATAGTCATCAAGCCTCCCATACTATCAAGGAAATGCACAATTGTATCTGTGAGGGACAGTTTAGTGGCCTCATTATAGCTAAGCTTATCCTCTATATTGGCTATTACTAGCCTACCCTTAACAAGGACTACTATAATTATGTGAAAAATTGTGTTAAGTGTCAACAACATGCTAATCTACATCAGGTGCCAAGCCATAGCCTTTGCATCTCTACTAATTTTTTGCCCTTTTCACAATGGGGTCTAGACCTTATTGGTGAAATTAACCCTCATTCCTTGTAGTGGCACCATTTTATCATCACTACAATTGAGTATTTTACCAAGTGGGTAGAGGTTATTCCTATAGTCTTGACCAAGGCAAAAAAGATTATCATCTTTATCAACCATCATATCATCTGCCACTTTAATGTTCCTCATAAGATTATCACTGATAATGATAAATCCTTTAATAAAAAATAAGTCTATGGTCTATGTGATGCATTCAACATTAAGTTAAGTTTCTCCTCACCCTATCACCCTTAAGCTAATGGATAGGCAAAAGCCTCTAACAAAACTCTTAACAACATGCTAACTAAAATGGTCAATGAATCAGGTTAGGATTGGCATTTTCACATCCCCTTCACCTTGTGGGCATATTGTATTAGCATTAGAACCCCTATATGCACTACCCCATTTTCTCTTGTGTTTGGAGTAGTCTTCTTTCCTCTATAAGTCCAAATCCACTCTCTTTGCATATCTTTGCAAGGTCTCATTTTTAATAGCAGTTATCACTAGCACCATTTAGCCTAGCTTAAGCTACTCAATGATCATCATTTATTAGCCCTTACACATCTTCATGTCTATTAAGAGTGTATCAAATGTGCCTATAACAAACACCTTAAATTATAGGAATTAAACATTAGAGACCTCATCCTAAAGGAAAATCAACATGTCAATAATATGAAAAAAATCAAGTGAGGCAAGCTTGCTTTCAATTCGCTTGGACCTTATATCATAAACCACAAGTATGGATCAGGAACTTATCAATTGTCTTCTCTTGAAGGCCACCCAGAGCTTGAGTCCCTTAATGCTTCACATCTATGTTTATTCTTTTGTTAAGAAGGATTAAGTTCACCTTTTGTCTAACTTAAGTTCATCCCTTGCTATCCACCTATATTCTATCTCCCCATTCTAGGGGCAACTAATTAGAACTAAATCATGTGATTAGTTGTTACCAATATATCCTTATCTTAAATAATGGGTATCATGGCTCTACTCATGGCATGGTTCTCAAGGCACTTTCCACACCTTCATAGGACAGATTCCCATGATCATTGTCACCTAGACCTCTTCACACCTAATCAACCTTCTTGTGCTTTTAGTTTTGCCTTCATAAAGGTGAGCCACTAAACTAGCCTAAACAAGTATATTTCAAGTAAAGTTAAATCAAAATAACAAAATTCCTATCACTAGAAATCATGGGTCATTCATAGCATTCACAGACTACTCCCTTAAAGGATAGTTATTGAAATCCTCTTTGAAATTACCAAAACATAAAGTCGATTGCTCCCTTGAAGGACATTTATCAAAAGCATTAAGAAAATCACATAAACTTAGACCACTCCCTCAAAGGATAGCTAAGTAATCATTTGTCAAAAGCATATCAATTTCTTGGAAGCTTCCCGTATCGATCAGCTTCCCATATATAGCAATCAATAAAAGACTCATTATCATAACAAAAGAGAAATAATCTTGAAAGCTACAATCGGCTCTCAAACAACATAATAAGGTGAAAACTGTAAATGGCTCTCACAAGTAGACTTCTCACATTAATCAGTCTACATAATTTAACATAGGCTTATTTACCCTGGTCTTTTACACACCTATGGTGGAGGCATGCTAATCTCACAACAGGGTTTCATTTTTCCCCCATCTCCCCTTTACACTATATACAAGGGATTTTTTAGCTTACTTAACATTATATGATCAAGACACCTTTTAACCAACAAAATAATTCTAATGCAAATAATTCAAAGGGATTATGTTCATTAAGGTAATCCACTTTGGTTTTGTTGTCTAGTCCTCGTCAACTAAGAAGCATCTACCCTCTTCTTGTTATACCATGACTAGTTGTTATGTTCATTATGGCATTCTTGTCTCTTGATTGTGCTCTCCTATCTAGTGTTGTTAATTAATCTCTCTTATGTTTTTTATCATAAACATTAACCATAAGCATAAGCATACCATACACGATAATCACATTCATAAGCTTTTGAACAAATCAACCATTTTTCACCACATGTCTAAACATAATGAAATCCAAAATACTCATTAAAACTTATCATGTCTTAAGTAATCAAGAATTATAACCATAAACCAAAACCAACTCATGCCTAACTAAGCATATGTCAGTGTCTACACAACAATAACCATAAGCCTAATTCATAAGGCAATGTAAACATCAT
The DNA here is from genome assembly GCA_037957365.1 of Torreya grandis. NCBI lineage: Eukaryota > Viridiplantae > Streptophyta > Pinopsida > Cupressales > Taxaceae > Torreya > Torreya grandis. Next base: position 399,642 of record JARHVA010002626.1, read on the forward strand.
ATCATAAATGTTAAACACCAAATGTAAATCATACACCATGAGTATGGGAAATACATGAAGATCAAATATATAGCTCCAATAACATCATAACATGAACATAAAGATCCATAATCATAAACAATATCATGATATATAAACCACATCTATCTAATTACCAACATCATCATATACAAAATATCCATCAAAGTGAATAATACATGTAATAAATGTTACTCACATCATCAGCACACAAGCCAATATCAAAATCATGTACATACAACTTATCAAAACATGTAATATCATGCCCCTAGGGCACCACCACCACTAACCCCTCCTGCTCCTATACCTACACTATCATCTAGTGTCAATCCTCTTGGGATGCCTGTATGTCCACTCACTATAGATCCCCACTATCCTAGAGTAGTCATGGATGGACCAACTACTAGACTTGCTTTGTACTCCACCCATCTGAGCTCATTCAATAATTATGCTAGAATAATAGCCTCATAATATTATAACTCCTCTATTATAGCTAAGTATCAGGTTGTAAGAGTGAAACCCGATGGCACTGCCTATCATACCACTACCCTTATCATTTGTCTCAGAGTATCCCTCTCCTAAGTCACTAAACCAAGGGTGGTCCTTACTTGATCTCTCTTAGCTGTAATGGTGGCAACCTAACCCTATAAAGTGACAATATAGCCCTAAAATATGGCCACCTATCCCTATAAACCTATGATCTATGCTTCTGCAGCTATCAATATCATCTTTGCCTATCCATCCTGACCATCACCCTATGCCTGTACCCAAATGGGATCCACATCCATGGCCTGTCAGTCCCCATCATCCCATCCAAAATTGGCCACTATATATAGGGCTTGATACCATGCCACATATTCATCAACAAAACTAATATCATCTATCATTGCTCTAACTAACAACTACTCATAATCTAGTACTATATCTTTTAGTTGTGGCTAAAGTAGAAAAAACTTTTCATCCTCCCTCCTATACCTTGGGAAAGAAATTAGAATCCCCTACATAAAGCCAAACTGCCTCCAAACTCTGTTGAATGGGATCATCTAATTCTCCCCATTTTGCTTCCCATAGATCCATCACTAGCTCTGTAATGATAGTATGTGTCATGTGTAATGGGCCCACCTAAGCCAGCCCACATATGTTATCTAGATCACATCCCCTAATACTAAACCCTCTAGTGCATCTTGGAACCAAACTATGTCCCTCACCCCTCCACCTACACCTGTCATAGCATAGTATCCTCTCCACTGTGCAAAGCCCACTATGTAGGGTACCTAGGTGTAGCCCTCCCATGGTAGCCCCAATGGTCTCAAAACCCTAATGTGTTTTTATTCCCAATAATAGAGCATGAACCCAACACTGATCCCATATCATATATGACCTCTAAATGCCCAGAGCTCCCTATAAATTTGGACCAACAAGATAGGAGCCCACTTGAACATTGTCTTGCACAGTAGCATCTCGACTAATACTCCTAGCAACATATATAAAAATCATCCATTACTTAAATCTGACAGTGTGAAGTAAGACATGGTCATTGTCATCAGATGCCTCTCATCTAAAGCCCTCTGGTATAGTGGCCCATATCTAAAACCACCTAAATGCCACCTTGTGTGGGCCTTATCCTCACTATAAATTAGTTCCATCTATTCTTCCCTATCCTTAGGCTTGATGTGGTAAATTGGATCCCCTAAGATCGATATCCATGTGATCTTGTGGACATCCTCCAAGAGGATGGTGATCTCTCTTGTCATTAGTAGGAAGGTGTTATTGGTTGGATCCCATCTCTCGATGAGAGCCACTATCATCACTGCATCTCACGATAGCCACTGATAATGTTGCATGGCTCCTAAACCAACCTCCTCCATATGCATCTAGTTATCCTTGATCATCCCTCCACGAACCTTGATGAATATACTAAGGACTCAATCCCTTATCTAGATCTAGTTTCAAGCCTACCAAATAATCATGTTAGCATGCACACTTTGCCTCTTTCAGCATACTACATCTATGACCTTACCTGTCTACCCTACCCCGCACAATTTTAAAACACCTTACCCTACCCTCTATCAAAACTTCCCTCACCCTATCCCAATGACATTCTTATGTACATACCCTACACTTGTACTTAACACTTACATTAATAAAATAAACCTTTAAAATATAACATTTACACCTTTTTACCTAGCCTTCCTTAATAGGTACTCAACTGTCAATAGTTTTTCTGAACCATCAATGGTCTAGTAAACCCCTTTCCCCTTAAGTATCAACCATAAATGGTTTATTAACCATTAACAGTCCTATCAAACCACCTTCCCTCAGTGTTTGACCATCGATAATTAGGTTAATCATTGACAGTCAAGTCAAACCACTGATGGTCACTATGTATGACCATCAATGGCAAAACCCTCAAAACCTCCCACAACTAAATCAATACCAAAACAACAAAAATTACCAAACAACTAACCTAAATCTATCTTAACAACCTACCCCAGCTCAAATCCTCACTCAAAATAGAAATTTACATGCCACATTTTTTTATTTCACCCAAAACCTAGCCTAAGGCACAACCCCAAAAAAACCTATCAATATAATCACCAACATTTAAATTTAACCAATTACCAGACCTAATTAAGTAATCTAACAATTCAAGGTGGCCCTTACCCCTTTCCTCAAGTGTTATCGAGGTCAAAGCGCATATCCTACTACTCAGCCACATCCTCATCTACCCTACATCACTGGTCTCCATAAATCACCTCAACAAACCACCTCTTACTAATCATGAAGCTCCACCTCAGTTGAATGCTTAGTCAACTCTTATCAAAACACTAAATTTTCTAGTTAATCAAGTGCATGGAATTTTGAAAGGCTAGTATTTAATACTGAAAATGGAATATCATTTTCACTTTTTGTTGCCTGGCTTTTTAGGGTTTTCCCCTGATCATCGGCAATCAAGGTGACTATCAACAGTCAACCCTAAGACCCCTAACCATTGATGATCAAAAACCCATTTTTTTAGCTCTATTTGGCACCCAACCTAGGTGCCAACCTTTAGAGATCACATTTTTCCCACCCAAAACTTTTGGAGTGTACCCTTCTCCATCCCACCATTTTGACCACATCCACCATAATGTTAGTCATTTTTTACCCACATTTTTGCATATTTTATGATGACCATGCTTGGTATTTTTGACCATATCGACTGACCTTTCCATGTTGACCATTTGCATTTTCACCACCTCATGCTTACTTGACCTACTTATGTCTTTTAGGAGCATTTCCTACCTTAAATACCCAAGACACTTGATCTATTTTTGTTTTCTATGAGAGCACTTCCTGCCTTGGATACCCATGGAAACACTGACCTCATCTAAGAGACTAACAAGTGTATATAGTCACCATGCTTAAATATGATCATGTAGTACATTGGTCACTTATCCTCCTTAGCACTAACCCTAATTATTTTTACCAACATTGGTGACTTTAGTCTTTGTGTGATCTTGACTATTGTACTTAGTCATATTTTATGTGCAAGTTTACATTTCAAATTCCCAACCCTCTTGTCACCCACCTAGTAATGTACCATATATCACTTATCAAATGCATACCTGATTTAGCTTTCACCTCATTGACTCTTGATTTGAGGGGGAACACCTCCTCCTATACTCGAGGCAACTAGACCTTTAATCCATACTACATTTTTATTTTGTAGTGATTCAATGTTGCACAATAAAAAGGTGCAAAATGTAGACACCATAAATATGCACACTATGATTCTTAGTATCAAAATACCCCCTAGACTACCTTAGGACCCCCTTGGGACCATTTAGCCTTTCAACCCTTGACAGAGCTAACCCACAGTCAATTTAACTCAGTTGGCTTAACCTTATCATTTAGCCCTTTTTACCCCTTGGTACTTGATCATCGATGGTCAGGGTCCACCTCTTTAACAATTAGCATGCAACTTACCTACCTTATTTTTCTAAAAATAGCCCATCTAATTCCATTTTCAAGCCATTATATGGATGAGTTAATTTTGGAAAGCCTAGTTCATGTGTTGTTGCAACTCTCTCACCTTGCCTATAAGAGAGAGGAACAAAGAGGTGAAAAGGGATCAGGTAAACATTTTTGAATCTATAATTGTTATCAAGAGCTTTATGCATCCAAGAGTTCTTTTTGATAAGTTGATTACCATTAGTAATCTAGCATCCACATCAGGGAGTCAATTTACCACCGCCTCTCCACCAAGCCTTCAGGTACCATTACTCTATTGAAATCAAGCTAGATTCCACCAATAGATCAACTACCTCAAACATATACCCAATCAACTTTTGGTAAGACAAGCACTTTTTTCTCAGTATTCATTTACTTTATTTCTATTTTATAATCAACCCAAGCCTTACCTATATCTTAGAATCCATCTTTTAGATCTCACCAATCAGCCAAAATTACCAACCTACATCTTCACATAGTAACTGTCAATGGCTGACTTAACCACTGATAGTCTATCCAATTATCGATGGTTACCTTGACAATCGATGGTCACCTTAACCACTAATAGTTAGTCCAACCAGCAATGGTCACTATAGCACCAAAAACTAGCAATTTGTTTTCACCCACCTACACCCAAACAAATCTAATTTTATGTGTTCCTGCCTATTCATAAAGCCCTTTCAATTTTTTTAAAGTGTACCCTAACCCTCTATCACTAGTATTAATTAGTTTGTCACTAAATTAATCATTTATAGCACATTTCTTATCAAACATTCTTGTATTCAATTTTATTACCTTTTAATTTATTGATGTCAGTACCTTTCTTTTTTATTTATAAGCTTAATTATTTAAAAACATGTGGATTGATAGACCCTAAGGAAGCTCTCACTTTCAAGATATAGCCATCACTAGGAAATCCACTCAACTATTTATCTAACAAACAAGTTTATTTTAGTGCTTTCTCATTTGCAAGTCCTCCTCCCAAGCCCAAAAGGAGCTCTTCACAATCTTCTGATTCTAATGTGTACATTATCAATTAGGTTTTTCAACCATACCCATACTTAGTTTCTTCTTTCCTCTTTTCCATAATAAGTAAGAAATTCATTGAAACATAATCAATAGCCAACAACAACCTTATAATAGAGGACAAAACCCTTATTTATACATTTTTAGTCCTTCCTAAATCTGGGACCATGGGCTGTAATTTGTAAAATTTGCCTAACAAAATTTTTCCAATCCTATCAAGATGTTCCCAGTTGGAAAATACCCTTTGTTACACTTGAGATTTTCATCTATTTGCAATAAATTATTGTTTTAAATACCTCTACAAGGAATGATGAGGACTTGAAACTACCTGGAGATGCTCTTGGCACATCTATAAGGAGAAAAACATTTAAAGAGCCAAAAAAATTATGTCTTCATGTTGAACCACCTAAAGATGCCCCTTTACACCTACCTTAAAGATGAATTTTATGGTAGAGGCCAAGCAAACTTTGTCACTATGTGAAAATACCTAGAGATGTTGGTGAAGGGTTACCTACACAATTGAAATCTTCTAGGTAACTGCCTTAATTTTTTATGCACGCCATGGAATAACCTATTTTTGTAATGATAACTTGAGAATGATCTAGTTGTGACATAAATATAAAATGATGCATGATCATGATTGGAAATATTCAGTCTGTAGATGTTAATAGACCTTCTTATGTGCTTTGACTCATTTCCTGACCAAGAAAGAATCATCAAGTTTAACTTTTAAACCAAAGCTTACCACATATCAACATTTGGCACATCACATCAGATCGAACTGGGCATCTGTGGGCTCTAAGAGTGACTAAATTGATTAATCAACTCTAGTATAGACACTTGTCACCTCCTCATGTAATTTAGGCCCTTTAAAAAGTCTATCTTGGCTCACACCATTGGATCTTCTCACCCAAGCAAGCACGTGTTGTTGGTCTTGGAGCAAAGGATAAAATTTCATTGGATATCTACGGGTATTATACCAAAATGGTGCCACTTGGAATCTCCACAAGATCTCTACATCCTACTCTATCAGTCTTGTCAATCTAATGTGCTCTTGCCAAGTAGTGGCCTCACATTCATTATGGGATTTCTTGAAAAGTCTTGACTTAATGCTTTTCATAGATTAGATAGTGTACACTTGAATGCATATCATTGATCTATGAGAATGTGCTTGATCTTTAGCATGTGACCATGTATTGACCTTTTAATTGTGCCCTCACACTGTTAGTATAGACACTTGAAAACTGCACGATAATAGTTTTCAATGGTGTCTTGAACTATGGACCCTTAATCGATTGTTCATCTAATGGGCCACCTAGTCTACTAGAATTCATTTACAACTTTATTATGACAAATCACCCTAAACACATCCTTTCATTTATCACCTTTCCACTCATTCATTTATGGCCCCTTAAACATCATCGATTAAGGTAACCATCGATGGTCACCCTAACCATCGATGGTTGGGGTCACTTAGCTTGCCTTAAGCTTTTAAAGAAACTCTAGCTTTATTAGAGATAAACATCCTCTAAAATGGAAAATTGATTTAGCACCAGGTTTTAAAGACTAAATGAAAATAGGTAACTTTACCCCCTCCCAATTTAACAACTTTCCCTTAAGCTTCCCTCTCCTTACTTAGCAGTTTTGTGCTATAAATACAAGGCTCTTGGGAGAGTTATGGATCAGAAATTTGCATCCAAGCTATCTTATTTTCTTTGTGTAGGTATTTATCATCCCAAACCTCTATTTGAGTGACCTTTGAAGGTTTAAGTACTATTATGCTACCCAAATTTCTTTTAGTTTTTAGCTATAATTCATTTGGCATCATACAGGTACCCTCCTTTCATTTTTAGTGTTTTCTTTCCTTATCAGGTTTTCTTACCTTGCTCTACTCACTTACACACAAAGTTTCACCCAAACTATCCATACTCTAACTCTTACCCATCAACCATTTCATCTTCAGCTCCATCTTAATTTTGAAAAACTTCCACAAGCAACTGTTACTGGTTGTAGAAACTATCATTGTTTATCTAACTATCGTCGGTCATACATAACCGTCACTGGTCACACCCAACCGTCGATGGTCACTATCAAAAAAAATAATAAATTTTTATTTATTTCCCCTTTGCACCTAATAAAACTGTTATTTCTATTCCTGACCTATCTGCAGACCCTACCTAGACCCTTTGAACCTAACCTTGGTATACTTGTGCATGGTATTGACCCATTGTGCCATATCTTCTATCAAATAGGTACATTACTTATTTTCTTGCATATTTACTTTCTTATCATTTGAATGTAAGTATGTTTCTTATATCATTTTTGACTTAATTATTTTAAAAGTGGATTGACAACCTCCTAGAAAGCCTTGTGCTTCTTGGATCTAGCATATGCTAGGCAATCCACTCAACCCACCATTTAACATAATCCCCTTCTAGTTTTCTTGTGATTTGAAGGTTATCCTCCCTAGCCAAAGAGGAGTGCCCACATTTGTCTGGATCAACACGTGCATTCTACTAGGTACCCATCTACATACCCTCATATTCATTTTCTTTTATCTACTTTCAAAACTACAAAATGAAGGAAATAAATTGAAACATTTTGGCATGCCCGATGGAAGCTAGTTCCCTTTCTTCCTTAATTGTTTGCTCATCAAATGAAATCATTTCTTTATGGGCTTAAAAAATTAACAATTTGCATTCATTGATTGCTTTCTAATTTTAGCTCATCTAGTAACTTAGGAGGCAAAGTAATCTTATCATAGCATTCACACTTATTATCACACACAAAGCTGAACCACAAAATAATTTACACATCGAAACAATACTTGAGACAAGGACTGACTGGGATTTCATCACTTGGTGGACACCTTGCCCCCTCTCAATTATCCCACTTAGAATTCAACACCAAGGGGAGAACCGACTCAGCTCTCTGGTTGAGTATAAACTCTAGACACAGTATATCTTGGCTAAGCACCTGACACCCTTATCACTATGAGATTGTGAAGTGAGGGAGTAGGCCCTAACACCAAGCCATGTACTAAAGTTTAACATAGATCTTCCTTTTGAGAACCTAAAAAACTTGAAACCATCCATACACTTCCTCTTTAGTACCCATTTTGCAAGCCAACCTCCCTTATCACACTCTTTAAGGCATAATCCAAAAGCAATTTAAAATTAATCCTAAGGTTAAAACGTAATTCTTAGTGTATGTATTGATTTATTTAAAATTCTTTTGGTTTTTCTCTGTGTTTGAGGTGCAAGTGTCATAATAACATTCCCTATTTTCTCATATGGTTTTAACTAGACAAATGAGAAATCAAAATAACTAACCACCACCTTCTTCTCCATCCATGGATTATACCTCAGATGTTGACAAATCTCCTCATGCTTCACCTCACCATTATCCTCTACCACCTTCTCCTTTCATAATCCCAATCATATCTAAAGGAAGTTCAAACTTTACTACCTTTCTTGATAATAATCCAATTGCTTTACAACATTACATCAACACCTTGCCTCATTGTACCCCCCTGCTTTGGTTCCTTCTTTTGATCCTTCTCTTGGCATGCTATCCCACCTTATGATAGGTACCAGTTCAACCCAACCATTGACTCAAGCCTCTTCCAACATCCCATCCATCCAAACTCAAACCAACCTTCTACCTCCCAACCAAACACCTCCTGTCACACCCCATATGGGTTCAACCCTGCCATTCGTCACCTATGCCCCATCTACCATGGCATTATCTTCCACTCTAGCTTCTATCTTCCCTTCAGTTGTAACCAATCCCTCAACCATAGTTTCACTTCAAAACCTAGTGCTCTCCATACCTCAAAACCTTCCCCCAATCAGCACTAGGGTAACTACCCAACCTCAACCTTCCCAACTTCCTCCTACCTCAACCATACCAACCACATCCTTTTCTCATCAAGTGCCTATGAAAACTTACCAGTATGTCCCTAACCCACAAGGGTACATACCACACTCTACCCAACCTTTTATACTAATTATCTCTTATGTGCCATCATCTCAACCCCTTACCACCACCTATCAATATGTGGCATCTTCAGAACCATTTGTTGCCTATTCATACATAACCAAAAGCCAACCCCAATAGAATGTGCTCCAAAATTATGCAGCTTCTCAATCTCAACCTAATCCAATCAAAATGCTAATTGACAAAATGACTAGTTTGGAGTCATTTATCTCTACCTCAACCAATCTTTTGTCCTACGACTAAATTTGTAACAAGCCTATCCACCCCTTCATACCCATTCATGCTTACCCTTCTCAATGGGAATTTCCAAAATTTTCTAAATTCCAAGGTAAGGAGGATCCTCAATAGCACCTAAGAGCATTATGTCATGCTTGTTACTTGATTGCTTATGATGATGCTCTCCTCCTTCAAACCTTTCCCATGTCATTATCAAAGGTTGCCCTTGATTGGTCTAGTTCCCTTCATACTCATTCTATCTTTTCTTTCTCTCAATTGGCACAAACCTTTTTGGAACACTTTTATGTAAACATATCTAAAAAGGTTTCCATTATCAACCTATACTCCATCAAATAAATTGAAGATGAATCTATTATTGATTTCATTGCCAGATGGAGGGGCCTCATTAATCAACTCACCTTCCCATTACCCCAACCTAAATTAATCAAATTATTCTCTTGAGGGTGTGTTAAACACATTGATCCAACTCTCCAGGTCCAAACCTTTATGACCTATGATGAAGCATTCACTATGGCATGCAAGTTAGAAAATTGTGTTATTGATGAAGGTAAGTTGAAGCTTTGTAATAAAAATTCTAATTAAAAATCCACTGAGTCATCCTTCACCAAAACCAAAAACCCAACCAATTATAAATCAAAAGCATCAACACACTTAGTTGTTCTCAAAACCACACCACCTCCAACTATCAACCAAACACCTCAAACTAATAATTCTTCTAATCACCAAAACTATACCCAAAACTGGGCTCCTTCAAAACCATTTACCCTAATTGGGGAATCCTATGCATTAATCTTGCATAAGCTACTTAAAGCCAATCTAATCCAACTTCCACCCATCAAACCCCCTCAACAATTTTATACTTCTCATCTCCTTCCCAAGTGGTACAATGAGAATGATCACTATGATTATCATCAGGTCATTAGACATGATACTGATAGATGCAATACCTTTAAAAGTATTGTCTAAAACTTGATTGATAAAGGGGAACTTGCATATTTTAACCTAAATGCTCCTTCTAACCAATCTCTTGATATTTTCCAAAAACCTTTCCCAAATCATTCACCTTCAACCCAACATCATGAAAGCCAACCTGAATCCTCTAATTCACATGAGGTACATGTAATTAATTCCATCAATAATGTACCCACTACTGAAGAATTCATCAACTCAATCACCCAAATAGAGGAAGCCAAACCACCATCTATTCCTTTAGAAAACCTAATAAAGGAATTAACTACCCCTTCCTCTTCCTTAGAGGATACAACCATTCCATCTAATCCTCATATGGTAGAAATACCCAAGGAGATAACCATTCTATCAACCATTTCATCCACTCCTTTAATATAAGTAGAAAAACCACCTACTTCTTTGGACAACCAAACCAAGGAAGGAGCTATACTGGCTCATCCACTTGAAACTGCTACCCCTACCTCTCATATTATAGAACCATCTATACCTCCCTTGGAAACTACTAACAGAGAGATAATACCCGCATCTACCCAATCATCACCTTTAGAACCTTCCACCAAAGATAGTAACATTAAAATTGTTCCTTCTTCCCCAAAGGGCTTACACTTTGAAACTAATGATCAGGGAACAAGACCTATTATAAACCCTTTTCCAGGCTAGTTCAAAGTTTGGAATTTAACTTCTAACCTAACTTTGATAGAGCCACCTTTTGGCATCATCTTGGACTCCCATATAAAAACAAAACTAAACCTTCTACTTCACTTGAGTCTACTCTTGAGCCTATTGTTATGACTCCACCTCCTAAACTCACCAAGAACCATGTTAATTACCCCTGCTAAAATTTTCAATTTACCCTATACCTCTCTTATCAATCCAATCAAAAACTTAGGGGTCCTACCCATGCCTAATATTGCTCACCCTCCTTTGAGATTTGACTTAACCACATCAACTCAACCAAAGTTGAATCCAATTCAGTCCATTAAGAAAGTAGGATTGCTTAGACCACAACCTCAAGGAAGGACCATACCAACTCCTTCACCTTTACCCTTTATTTTAGGACCACATCCTTCTAGCATTCTCATTACCTACTCTTCCTCCAAGAAACCATCTCCCCTTTCTCCACCTATAAAAACCTGATCCTCTAGTTCATCATCATTCCTTACCAACCTTTCTCTACCCACTTTCCCATCCATTAAAACCTCATCATCTAGACCTCCAGTCTCTAAACCAATTGTAACTTAGCCAATTCTTTCTAAACCACTAACCAAACTCACCCCACCAACTACACCTCCCATTAAAAACTCTTTGTCCAATAAGGTTCTTACCCCCAAAATCAAAACTCCACCATCTCCAACATCTTTGTCAAAATCTTATACAACCATTTTACAAAGGCTATTGCATGCTTTTGCCATTAATTTACCACCAATCAAGCCTTTTGACCCCACTCACCAAAAACCAACTTAGTTCAATGACAATTTGACTTGTCTTTATCATAGGACCCCTAGACATGATATAGAGAACTATAAATCTCTCCAATCAATTGTTCATGGCCTTTTAGAGGAAGTTGATCTATTAGATGAACCTTTTTTAATCCCCTTACCTCTTTGACCACCTATCCAATATACCTACTAATCATCTACTTATTTAGTCCAACCAAGGAGTGAAGCAGGGGAACCAAAGCAAGCAATCAGTCCCCTTATCCATACCATTCATATGGTGACTCAGTCTTGAGCCCAACAAAAGGATAAGGGTAAACCCACCCAAAAAAATGAAAAAGGCAAGGCTAAGGCAACCATTCCATGATCCTACCCTTCAACTCTTCAACCAACCTACCAAACCCAAATAAATACACCTTCACCCTCACAACCATCCAAGCCAAAAGTCTCCATTTAAGGAGCTCCTTCTTCTTCTAATACATCTCCATTCATCCAATGCTTGGTGTTAAAACAACTTCAGCAAACACCGGTCAAAATGAGTCTTTATGACTTAATTAACACCTCACCTCAACACCATCAAGATTTAATCGTAACATTGCATTTTATAGAGGATCAACCAGATGATCCCCAACCTCTTATATTTTTTATTGGATCCATCCAATGTGCAGCCATGGTCACCTTTTAAGAATAAAAAATTATGCCATATCATAATGAAGACCCTGATCCCCCTCTTTTCATCACTACATCCATCAATCAGACATAGGTTAAATGAGTCATGATTGATGGGGGAGTGAGTATCAATATCATCTCCTCCCATGCTTACGATCAAATCCAAGTACTTAAACACATTATGTCTAAAATATTGGTAGTTCTCCTATCATTTAATGATACCTTGGCTACCACTCTAGGAATAATTATTCTCCACATCTGTTTGGGGCCTCAAATTATTCTTGAACTATTTTATGTCATAGAGGGTAAATTTTAATATAATGTCTTACTCAGTCACCCTTGGATCCATGCTATGGGTTACATCCCTTATACCCTTCACCGATGTGTCAAGTTTGAACATGAGGGATAAGTGATTAAAATCAAAGCTGATCCGAGTCCCTTTGCTTCTTGTAATATGACATATCGGCCCAATAATGTTCTCATTCCACCTTCACCCTCTTCACAACCAACCTCTAGCCAAATTGCCACATCAACCCAACCTACTAACACTTATATATTCAACAGTGATGAAGAATCTACTAGTTCAACCATCCCTTCATCTCAAATTCTAGTTGAAGACCCCTTGCAATCAACATTTTAGTGTCTCTCACTGGGGAAATATCAACTTTTAGCTTTGGATGCTTTCCCTTCTCCACTCAAATTTGGGAATCTCTAAAATGATCCATCTTATGATCCCAATATCGATACCCTCATCCCCTTTGGTGTTCCCAATAACAAAACATATTTTGTCTATAGGGGACTTGATAAACCACTCTTTGCTCACACTGCCATGCCTTATATCCAACCATTCACTTCTAACTTTTCTCATCTTAGCAACCTAACCTTTGCCCAAATGTACCTTCATAAGTGTGCTTAGAAGGGGTTTGGTTTTAGCCTCTATGAACAAGGACCTCATGAGCTTCTCGTCATCAAAACTCAAAAACCTTGTGAGTTCTTTGGCCTAGTGTACATTCCCCTGAAAGAGCCCACATCACCAAAACCAATTCTCAACACTATTGATGAACCTCTACCTTCACCAACCCCACTTTTCCAATTTTATGAACCTCTACCTTCACCAACCCCATTTTTCCAATTTGACAAACCTCTACCCTCACCAACCCCACTTTTCCAATTTGACAAACTCTACCCTCACCAACCCCATCTTTCCAATTTCAAGACATTGACATCATCCCACCTAAATTTTTTTTAATCAATACTGTCAGTTTGGGTCCCCTAACTTAACGATGGGGAGACCAAAACAAAACCATTCCTCTCATCCACTTTGAAATGATTACACATGACTCACCCACCATTAACACCATCTAACCTAAAGATGACAATTCTATTCTTACCTACCTAGTTGCGGGGGACTCTTTTCTTCAAAAGGCCCTCCCTCTTGAAACCAAACAATGCAAAATAAATTGACCATAGATGTCAATTTGGGAACTCAAGAGGACCCTTGTATCATCAAAATTGGCAAATCCTTAACCCTCAAAGAATATGGAGACTATCAATCTTGTCTTTGTGACCATAACATAGCATTTGATTGGTCTTATCAATATATGCCTAGCATTAACCCTTACATTACTCTTCATAACATCATAACCCATCTTAAAGTTAAGCCAGTTTAGAAAAAGCTTCATCGAATGTGCCCTTGCATAGATCTTCTCATCAATGAAGAACTTTAATGCCTTATATCCATCAACTTCATTCAACCCATTGACTACCTATAATGGGTCTCCAATATTATTCTTGTTACCAAACCCACTGGGGGACTCCACCTTTGTGCGGATTTTCATAACCTTAACATCATGTGCCCCAAAGATGACTTTCCCCTACCTAACACAAACCAACTTTTTTATTGCATTGTTGGCCATGAAATTTTATCCCTTATGCATCATTTTTCAAGATACAACCAAATCATGATCATCCCTCGAGATCAACATAAGACATCCTTCATCACCCCATGGGGAACTTTCTGTTATCATGTCATGTCTTTTGCCCTAAAGAATGTAGGGGCAACCTATCAGTGGGCCATGACCTATATCTTTTATGACCTTATTCATAAAATATTTGAGGACTATATTGATGTTCTGTTTAGTAAATCTAAGCATCATCAAGATCACCTCATTATTCTCAATATCATCTTTGAAAGACTTATCCATTATAATGTCAGGCTTAACCCAAAGAAATGCATCTTTGAGGTCCTATCAAGAAATTTTTTTGGCTTTATTATTTCCCTTTGAGGAATATAATCAAACCCTACAAAAGTCTGAGCCATTCTAGAATTGCCCCCTACTAACCCAAAATAACTTCATATCCTGCAAGGCAAACTTCTATCAATCTACCACTTTATTTCTAAACTATCTGATCATTGTCATCCTCTCCATAACCTCCTCAAGAAATATATGTCCTTTAAATAGACCAAATAATGTCAACAAGCCTTTTATGTAATCAAAGAGTATCTTCTCTCTCCACTAGTCTTTATTCCCCCAAAGGAGGATCAGCCCTTTTATTTATACATATCTATGACTGATCATTCCTTGGGAGCCATGCTTGCTCATTATGATGACCAACATAAGGAGCAGGCCATTTATGACATCAATCATACCCTCATTGACTATGAAACTTGATACACACACCTTGAAAAACTTTGCCTTGCCTTAGTTTTTGTTGCCTCTAAACTACGTCACTACCTTCTCAACCATAAAACTTACATCATTACTAATACTGACCCCCTCAAGTGCATGCACTCCAAGCCATATCACAGCCACCTTATGCCTAAGTGGATCATGTTTCTAGCTAAGTTTAACCTTGAGTTTATTCCATCAAAATCCATTAAGGGATAGGTCATTGCAGACCAACTAGATAAATCTCCTCTCCTTGATAATCAAACTCCACCTCTTACCTTTCCAGATGAGTCTATAGCCACTCTTTCTTTGAAAGACCTCACCTATCAAATGACTATGTATTTTGATGGCTCTAAATGTCAAAATGGTGGGGGTGCTAGCATAATCCTCATTCCCATTAATGGGTAACATCTTCCCCTTTATTTCAAACTCAATTTTGAATGCACCAATAATATATTCGAATATGAAGCATTGGTCATCAGTCTCCAAAGGGATCTAGCTTTTGGAATCAAAATAATTAGCATCTTTAGAGACTTTCAAGTCATTATCAACCAAGTCACTAGAGTTTATCAATGCTAATATGATATCTTTCTAAAGTACAAATAACTTGTCGATATACTTTTAGCATCATTTGACCACTACATTATCCAATTAGTCCCTCATTCTACCAACAAATTTGTGGACATAATAGCTTCCCTTGCATCCTAAATTCCATCTCAACCTACTGAGTCTAAACTATTTGTCACTATCCACCACTTTTTCATGCCATCTTACCTAAAATCTAATCTTCCTACCATTTATCAGATAGAAACATCACCTGTAGACATGTGGTATTACCAAATCTTCAACTACCTTAACATCGATGTCCTCCCTTTTGATCTTTCAATAAATGCTCGTAAAGCTTTCATACAAGGTACCTCTCGCTATGTCATATTATAAGACATTCTTTACAAATGAAGCTTTGATGGCCTCCTCCTTTATTGCCTTCACATCCATGAGGCTTCTCACACCATTAAAGAAGCCCATGATGGCATCTATGGAGGAGACTTTAGTGGTATGGCCATTGTCAAACACATTCTTCATCTAGGCTACTATTGGCCCATTCTCAATCAAGATTGTTGTGACTATGTCAATAAATGCATCAAATGTCAACATCATACACCTCCACATGGTATTTAGGTGTCAACTGACTATTGGCCTTTCTCACAATGGGGTATTGATCTTATCAGAGAAATCAATCCACATTCTTCTAGTTGAGAAAATCATTGATTTCATTAACCACCACACCATTTGCCACTTCGATGTTCCTCATAAAACCATCACTGATAACAAAAAAAATTAAGAATAAAAAAGTCCAAGAGCTTTGCAATGCTTTCGATATCAACTTAAGCTTCTCCTCACCTTATCATCCACAAGCTAATGGATAGGTTGAGGCTTCCAACAAAACCGTCATCAAAATGCTCACTAAGGTAGTCAGTACTTCAAGCAAGGACTGGCATCTCCATATCCCATTTGCTTTATGGGCTTACCACACTAGTATCCAAACTACCACAAGAGATACACCTTTTTCTTTCATCTTTGGAGTCAAGGCTATTCTACCTCTTGAAGTCCAGATTCCATCCCTTTGCATATCCTTACATGAGATTCTTTCTAAAAGTGACTATTGTCAAGAATGCCTTACATGCTTAGAACTTCTTGATGAACATCACCTTGTTGCCCTTAATTACATTCACATTTATCAAGAGTGTATCAAGCACGCATATAAAAAATATTTGAAAACATGAGAGTTCAACATTGGAGATCTTATCCTCAAGGAAACCTAGCATGTCAATAACATGGAGAAGACCAAGAAGGGCAAGTTTACTTTTAACTAGCTAGGACCTTACATTATAACCCATAAGTATGAATCAAGTGTTTATTGCTTGTCTTCTCTTTAGGGCAAGACAAAACCTAAACCCATTAATGCTTCATATTTACATCTCTTTCATTATTAAAATAAGGATCAAACCCACTTCTATGTCTAACTTAAGCTCATCCCATTGGTTCATTAACCTTCTTCCACCTCATTTCCTTTCCACCCCTTTTCGAATCAATTAATTATATAGAACCATGTGATTCCTTCATAATATTCATAGCTCAATCCTAAGTATGGGTATCCTAGCTCTACCCATAACATGGTTCTCATGTATACTTTTTCTCTTTTAATAGATGGAATCCCATGGTCATTTGTTTCTCAAAAACCCCTTCCCCTAAATGAACCTTTTGTGCCTAAGTCTAGATTCTATATGGGTAGACCTTTAGAACCTAAACAAACTTATCCATGCCTAGTCTCAAAACATATCTATACTTTAAAAACATAACAAACTACTCCCTTGAAGGATAGCTACCTCATCAAATCAAAAGTTACTTAAACATAGACTACTCCCTCAAAGGAAAACTATGCAAAGTAAAATCTTAGACCAGTCCCTCAAAGGATGGCTAAACAATATTCAGTAGAAGCTTCCTGTATCGATCAACTTCATCAACTTATAAATATAAAGTAATAGTAATAAGCAAAATCCATAATACGTAAGCTAGAATTGGCTCTTATATCAGCCATTTGTAGAATTCTTGTATCGATCAGTCTACCTATTTATCTCAATTAAGCCATAATCAGCTCTTATATATGACACAAGTAGACTTCCCATATTGATTAGTCTACCCATTATAATCAAACATACAAAAGGCGTGGACTTGTCTACTAAAGTTCTTTGGTCACCTGTGGAAAAGCCAATGACTCCACTCTAACATTTACACCCTTACCTATCATCCACATCCTAATCACACCTAAGGGACTATGAGCTTGCTTGGCATGAAGTGGTCAAGATGCATGTTTTCTTAATAAAGCATGCTCTTATGAAACATTTGATGGGTTTGTGTTCACTAAGTCAATCCATCTATGGATTCTTACTATTAGGTTCTCGTTAGTGAAAGACACCATGTTTCATTTTCTTATCCAACACAAGTGAACATGAACATTTCCTTTTCCTTAAAAACTATCATCTTATATCATTATATCCATTCACAAAGCATAATCCATAAAATCATCCTAACATTAACATTATTTTATAAATGTCCTTATCATTCAACTCAAAATTAACATCATTCCCAAATGACATAGCCAACAACATTAGCATCACATAACCTAACATGATCATCACAACATAATAAACATATTCATCATAATTAAAATAGTAACATCATAATCAATAAGCTCATCACATCATAAAATAAACATTAACATCATAATCAACAACCTTATAACATTAACAACATTAATTATAGCATAACTTCATCATATATATAAGTGTTAACAAATGTACATATCTCTCGCTCATAATACATCTAGAATATCGACATGTACGTCGATGTTAAAATATCAAAATACATCACATAAGATCTCTGCTCATGAACTTGGAGCACATGAATCAGAACCACTAGCATCAACATCTAGTGGTGGTCCCCTTGGAGTACCTCCCTATCGACCCGCTACCATCACCCACTAACTTAGTACTACAAGTACTAGTCCACCATCCAAACTCACCTGGTACTCACCCCATCTCAACCCATTAGTACACTATGATAGCACAATGCCCTCATAGTAACACAACATTTGTATGGTTTCTAGATATCTGGCCTATGTCACAAAACCTAAGGATACCACTACTACTCCACTAGCCTATCACAGAGAATCTCTCTCCTATGTCACCAAATCAAGTGAGACCCTTACCTGGTCCCACTCTCCTATCACTATGGCAATTTACCCCTATAACATGGCCACCTAACCCTATAAAGTAATGACCAATGTTTGAGCCTGATCTCTCTACATTATCACTCCTCCCAACTAGCCCTGAACAATGGTCATTTGCCCCTATAATGTGGATATATGAGCTTATGCTCCAATCACCACCTATGGGTCACCCTAAGTTGATCCTCCTATTGGGTCAACATCCATAGGCCCCTGGCCTCCATCTCCCCAACCAAAATCCACTACCACATATCTCCTCTAAAACCACACTAGATAATCTATAGTAACACCTACATCATCTCCATCCCTCAGGGGAAAATCCTCAAAAACTAGATCCTCCTCGACTATGTGTGGCTCTGATAGATAAAACACTACATCCTCCCTCTTATACTAAAAAAAATCAAGAGGGAAACCTTGCATAAGCCCAAACTGACATCGCACTCACTCAAAGGGGATGCATTCTATATCACCATCCCACCTCTTATAGGCCCATTTCTAACTCTATAAAGACAAGGTGTGGTACCTGTACCCAACCCATGCTAGCCGCATCTGATATGGACTCCACACTATGTCACCAAGAACTAAACTCTCCAAGGCTCCTATAAACCAATCAATGTCCCTAGTCCCACCACCTACACCTGTCATGGCCCCATCTCTCCTTCATCAGTAAAAGCTGACCACATAATCTATCAGTTGGTATCCCTTTATCAGTAGGCCCAAGGGTCTTAGTACCCATATATGCTCATAGGCCTATTAGTGAAAAATAAATCCCATACTGATACCATAGTGGTTGTGTACTTTGAACCCCCATAGCTCTATATATATCTGAACTAGTAAGACCCGTGCTCATCTAAACACTGTACCACCTAAAAGAAGCTCCACCAACACCCATAATAGCATACTAGGGTATCTCCCTTTTAAAAAATTTGGTAGGACTTAACATGTGACTATTAACAACATGGTAATAAATGTCTCTCACCAAGAGCCCTCTAGTATAAGGGCTAAATACTAAAACCTCTAGAGTGGAATTGGGCATCATCTTGATCATCTACATAAAGCATCACCATGCACTCATTGATCTCTTCCCCATTTGTGTGGTAGATAGGATCTTTGTGGATGGGTAGACATGTAATCTAATGCACATCCTCTAACAAGATGCTCATCTACCCTATTGATAACTAAAAAGTGTTAGTCATCGAGTCCCATCTCCTGATGAGGGTGACCATCATCACAACATCTATAGGCAAGCATTAGTAGTGGTGTATCACTCCAAAGCTCACTACCTCTATGTGTCCCCAATCCTCCATAGACATGGCATCCCTCACATCTATAAAAATCTTAAAAACTCAATCCCATAGCAAGATCTAATCGCGTGCCTACAACAACAGGCATATCATAAATTAGGTAAGTGACCTATCTCCACTACTACCTATATATCAAAACAAGTATTCTCCCACCTACTTTTATACTGAATAAAGGTTCATCTATCAACTTACCCATTAAATAATTATTACCTATTGTTATAGAACACACATTCATCTTAAGTTTGAGCCTAACTACCAACCCACCTCCTATCCAACTTAATGCCTATCCAACCCAAACTCTACCAATACAACTCCTATCCAACCCACCTCCTATCTACCCAACTCTACCAACCTAACTCCTATCTAACCCACCTCCTATCCAACCTAACTCCTACCCTAACCCGTTGATCATTGATGGAACCCCTTAACCAGTGATGATCTCCTTGGGGCCATTTACCCCCATGTTCGACCATTATTGGTCAGCTCAACTACTAATGGTCACTATTAGGTGACCTCTAGTGGTGAGCCTCGACCCCTGACCTCCTTCTCACACCCTTAATTCCCCTACACCACCCACAACCTATTCTTTCCACCCTTCCACATTCCAAGCTACCTCTCTACAACTAGTACACACCACTTAGACCTATAATTTTGCACACACAACCAAACTATGTAAACCCTGGCCTCCATCTCCCTACCATATTTTCCTAACTTAAGCATACCTAATTTTATTTTTCTTATTTAATTTAACTATTACCATTTACTACCAAAATTAAGACATCCCCTGCCTTATTTCATGATCAGTGGTGTTACCTCAATCCGTACCCAGCCACTTGTCCTTGAGTACCCCCTACATCCATTTTGACCCCACTATCACTTTCACACACTAATTTTATCAAGACACCTTAGCAACTCACCACACTTCCATGCACTCACTCATATTACTCACTTAGACAATACCAATCACCAAATGCTAAGTTGCACATAAGGCCAAATGTTTGTCCTTCTGAATTTTTATAATAGTTTTAAGGTTTTCAGCCAACTATTTATGGTTACCTAACTATCGATGGTTGACCCTAACCATCACCAATCACATCTAACCCCAACCATCAATGGTTACATAACCATTGTCAAATGACCCTAACCATCACTAATTGCGATTCACCTTATTATTTCCCACTTTTTCACCTAGCAACACCTCCACCTAGGGAAGCCCCTTCCTTGCCCCACCTTGACCTATTCAGGATTCACCCTCTCCCTATCAAGAATTACATTAGGCCTGAAGTCCATGTTGGATCAACTATCTATAAGACTATGTAGGTAGTGCCCTCTTGCTTAGTGCATTAAGATTCAACTCAGCCATTCCTTAACCACCCAACAACCCAACCCATTTACCTTTGCCCACCCTGACATTGGTCCCTATTCACATACTTTTCGGTGACCTTGCTTTAGTTATCATGCCCACCTTAACCAATTTTTCCCTATTAAACTTTTATATTATGCACCACCTCATGTGTGACTTGACCCATTATGTTTTTCTCAAGAGCACTTCCTATCTTGGATACTTGAGCAAATACTAACCCTTTCTCAGACACATGAAAAGTGTGACCCGATCAGCTATGCCCAATACTAGGGACTGGTTACTTTGACATTTATCCTAGAACTTGACCTCATTTTTAACATTGACAACTTTAGTCTTGGCATACTTTTGACTCTTTCACTTCATCACATATTGTGTATATTTGCATCCACTCTACCTTTTATCAAACCATGACCTAATTTATGTCTTACCTCATCGACTCCCAATTTGAGGGGGAACACCTCCTCCCTCCCAAACTTAGGGTAACTAAACCTAAACCTTGGCCAACCACCTATTTTTGTTTTGTAGCTTGCTTAAATCTACAAAATAAAAAGGGGTAAAATATAGACACTTAAAAACTACACAATAATAGTTTTCAATGGCATCTTAAACTATCAAACCTTAATCGACTCTTCATCTAGTGGACCACCTAGTCTACTAGTATTCATTCACAACTTTATTATGACAAATCACCCTAAACACATCCTTTCATTTATCACCTTTACACTTATTCATTTATGGCCCCTCGATCATTGCCAATTAAGGTAACCATTGATGGTCACCCTAACTGCCAACAGTTGGGGTCACTTAACTTACCTTAAGCTTTTAAATCAACTCAAACTTTGTTCAAGATAAGCATCCTCAAAAATGAAAACTTGCTTTAGCACTAGCTTTTTAAGACTAAATGAAAACAAGCAACTTTACCCCCTCCCAATTTAGCAACTTTCCCTCAAGCTTCCCTCTCCTTACTGAGCAGTTTTATTCTATAAATACAAGGCTCTTGCAAGAGTTATGGATCATAAATTTGCATCTAAGATCTCTTATTTTCTTTTTACAGGTATTTAGCATCCTAAAACTCTATTTGTGTGACCTTTGAAGGTCTAAGTACTATTATGCCACCCAACTTTCTTTTGGTTGTTAACTATCATTCACTTGGCATCATACAAGTACCCTCCTTTCATTTTTAGTGTTTTCTTTCATTATCAGGTTTTCCTACCTTGCTTTCCTCACCTGCATACCACCCCTCACCCCAACTATCCATACTCTAACTCATACCCATCAACCATTTCATCTTCAACTCCATCTTAATTTTCATAAACTTACATAGGTAACCATCATCAGTTGCAAAAACTGTCACTGATTACCCCAACCATTATCAGTTATCTAACCATCATCAATCAAACACAACCGTCACCGGTCATACCCAACCACTGATGGTCACTATCAAAAAAAAAAATAGACTATTATTTTTCCCCTTTTCACCCAATAAAACTCCTATTTTTGTTCTCAACCTATTTGTAAACCCTACCCAGACCCTCTGAACCTAACCTTGGTACATTTGTGCATGGTATTGACCTACCATGCCATATCTTCTATCAAATAGGTACATTACTTATTTTCTTGCATATTTAATTTCTTATAATTTAAATTTAAGTATATTTCTTATATCATTTTTGACTTAATTGTCTTAAAATTGGATTGATAGTCTCGTAGAAAGCCTTGAGTTTCTTGGATCTAGCATATGCTAGGCAATCCACTCAACCCACCATCTAACAAAATCCCCTTCTAGTTTTCTTGTGATTTTTAAGTTATCCTCCCTAGCCAAAGAGGAGTTCTCACATTCATCTAGATCAACATGTACATTCTACCAAGTACCCATCTACATACCCTCATATTCATTTTCTTTTATCTACTTTCAAAACTAAGAAATTAAAGAAATAGATTGAAATAGTTAGATTTGGCTGGGATAAGTAAATACACTATATCATATCATGATATAAGGAATGGTGTGTCATTGTATATTACCTATTCTCAGCCTCTAAGATGTGCCACTTGGTAGCCCCATGAGCTTCTTGTGTTCCCTGAACTATCCAACTTTGATCACATACTGTAAAATCATCTTGCTCTATACAAACATGTGTTGTTGGATATGCCTTTATTTGAAAATAAATGACTACTTTATGAGGTCTAAGATTGGTGCTTACACGACAATCTTGGAGAATTTGAATCTTAACAAATAGTCCTTACAGCTTAAAGCTGACATCTATGCACCCATCAAAATACATCCATGAGACCATCATAGTTATAAGTCTGACATTCCTTCAGGGACTTTGTTCTGTGGTAATTTGGTTTGAGTCTTTGTCTTTGTCATTCTTGTTTTTGGCTTTTCTTTTCCTTGGTACTTCTGCTTTGGGCTTTTCTTTGACATAATTTTTTGGCAATAATTCTTTCAAGCATTCTGTCAAGACAATTATATCAGATAAAATGTCTGAGATAATTTCCCCAAAGAATTTTGACTTCACACTTTTCTAACAAGAATTGAGTCTTTGGCCTTTTATCTTTATCGAGGTAATTATTTCAAATATTTTGTCCAAAACAATTTCCCCACATAAATTGAGCTTTGTAATTTTCTCAAAAAAATTGAACTTTACACTTTTCTCAAAGAATTACAATTCTTTCAAACTTTTTGCACTGGCAAGATGCCTGAAAGAATTTGGCCTTTAGATTTTTGCCTTCATCAGAACAATTATTTTGGACATTTTCTCTGAAATAGTTTCCCTAAAGAAAATAGTCTTTCGTATTTTACAGAAGGAATAGAACCTTTGAACTTTTATCAAAAGAATTGAGAATTAACTCCTTTTGTCTTCATTGGGACAATTGTTTTGGACATTTTATCTAAAATAATTTCCCTATAGAAATTAAACTTATTACTTTTCTTGAAGATTTACAATTCTTTTGGAATTTTTGCACAAGTAAAATGCATAAAGGAAATAGGACCTTTGCTTTATAGCAACTTTGCCAGAAGTAATTTTTAGGCCCTTTGAATATACCCTTCAGAAGTTTTGTCAAGGGTACTTGCCCTACAAAATTGCCCTTCAGCCTTTTGGAATGACACTTTAGATCTCTTGAAAGTGCCCTTCAAACTTATTGAAAGTGTCCTTCACCCTCTAGACTTATCCTTTAGACTTTTTGAAAGTGCTCTTTGGGAATTTTGTAAGGGTAAAAGGCTTGAAGGAAATGATCCTTCAAAAAAAATTCAAAGGCAAAATGACCCTTCTACAAGTGTCCTTCAAAAATTTTACAAGGACAAAGTGCCCAATGAAAATAACCCATCAAATTTTTTACAAAGGTAAAATAACTCTTCAAACTTTTTGTAGATACTTTGGCTAAAGTAATTAAGTCCTTATAATTCTTTCTGGATTTTTGTGTGGGTAAAATGCTTGAAGGGTAAGTGCCCTTTGGACTTTCTGCCAAGGATAAAAGGTCAAAAACAAATAAGACTTTTCACCTTTTTTGAAACAAAAGATTTTTATTGGGATTTTTTGTGTGGGTAAAATGCTTGAAGGGCATGTGCCCTTTAGACTTTTTGTCACAAAAAAAAAGCCTGATAAAAATGACCCTTCAGATCTTTTATGAAACACTTATCCTGATGTAAAAACAAGACATTGAATTCCTTCACACCTTTTGTAGCAGATAAAATGTCTAACAAAAATAAGTCTTCAGACTTTTTATCCAAGATAAAAGTCCTGAAGACCTATTTCCATTAGACATTGTGTTCATGCAAAAGCATAAAAAATTCTAAATGGAAAGACATTCACCAAGCAAAGACCAAATTAGGACCTAGCCAATTTTTACATAAACTTGACCTTCCACAGGAACCATGGAGATGGAAGTTGGGCTAAGAACACAATCATTTACACTTGACAAGGGTTGAATTACTTTAGTGCAATTTTGGGAACTAACAGGTAGCACCAGCATTGGTTACACTAAAAGGCATATTTTTATAGGTGTATATGCCCCATTTTATAGTGAAAGTGGTCTTTAACTGGTTAGCATCCTTAACTAGGATTTGGTTCTATCTAAAATAACCATCTAGAAGAGAGAACCTCTTAGATTCAATTACTATTTGAAGGATTTGTTCCATAGGTGAAAGGGGATAATGATCCTTCAAGGATGCTTTGTTTAGGTCTTGAAAATCTATACAAACCCTAATTTCACCATTATTTTTCCTAATAGGGACCAATTTATCAACATAAGATGAGTGTTTGATGGGGAAAATAATGTTAGCTTCTATCAACTTGGACAGTTCACTCCTCATCAAAGACTCTATTTTTGGGTTTATTGGCCTCTATTTTTGTCTAACAGGTTTGGTATTTGGGTTAATATCTATTAGGTGTTGGGCTAAGTTGGGGTCAAAACCCCTTAGATATTTGTAACTCCAAGTGAAGTTATCATTAAATTCTTAACATAACTCAATAAAATCTTGCTTTTCAAAGATGTTACATACCTTTTCAATTTTCAAAGCCTTACTTTTTGAGATGACTATTGGCTTGTAGTCTTATTCCTTGATTGTGAAATTTTTCCTCTCACCCATAAACTAATCATCAGAGTTAAAGATAATTTATAAAGTAATAAGACCCATGGGCAACTTGTTAGTCTTCAGCTGAATTATTTTCTCCCCATACTATTCTTTGAACCTTGACTAATTTTTGTTAGATATCTCAACCTCATCTCATAGAAATTTAACAATTTCCTCCTCACTGTCAAAAACTTGCCAGTTGGTTGCATTATCAGGGATGGATGGTATCACTATCATGTTTACATGTTGATCATTGTTCTTCTTAATCTCTTTAGGTAGATTATATTGAGAACTTATTGAGGACATGCAATAAACATCCTTATTTTGTGCTCTCAGTATTAATTGAATATTTAAATCAATAAAATCTTCAAACAAGTCTTAAATCCTGTGTTTGTAAGATCTCAATAAATTGTTCTTGGTCGTGCTTATTGATCCTACCAAGTGAATAACTAGTTCACTATCACCAAACACCTATAATGACTAAATTCCCCTTTCCTTTTCCAACTAAACACCTCTAATCAATGCTTCATATTTTTTCATATTATTAGTACAACTAAATTGAAGTTTAAAGGAATATAAATAACTCTCCTTTTTGGGAGAGACCAAAACTATACCAGCACCTGCACCATTCTTGCTTCTTGAGTAGTCAAAGAATAATTACCACATTCATTTATGAACTTCAATTGGTTTTAAAAGAGTTGGGATGATTGCATCATCTTCATGGATGTAATACATATATAACCCTATTTCCTTGACATAATAATAAGGATCAAACTAGAGAGTTGATCCTCATTCATCAAGGTGAGTGTTTGGGATTTCTTCCACGTGTTGTAAATTCATGATCAATCTCCTCTTATTTCTCTTGTAATGTGTAATTCATATCCATAGGGACATGAGTGTATGATTCAATATGGTCTTTAGCAATTGGCTCGACTTTTATGGTTATTCTAGTCCCATATCTTGTCCTAAGCAACATATGTGACCAATCAGTAGATAGGTACCCTCCCATTTTTGTAGTGAAGTCTCAAGAAATGTAGATGGAAAAATAAGGGGTAGGTTAATAACCAAGATATCTTGGGATATGCATCAACTTGGACATGCATGGATGATAAGGTTTAGACCTTTTCTAACCATAATTGTTTAGACAGTAGTTCCATCCAATTAAACCACAACTTTTGTGATAGATTTGTATTTAATACCCAACACATTCGCTATATTCTTGGGCATAATAGGGTTGCTAGCCCCAGAGTCTATCATATAGTTATGGATGAGGTTTTTTCCAACTATGAGGGAAAGGTTAAAATGGGGAGGCTTACCACTTTTACTTACTTTTGAGTCTATTTATAATTGACACAAGCTAACTACAACATTGGGTCCCTTAACTGAGACCTTCTTTGTTTATTAGATGTTCTTTGGAGCTTCCTGAAGCAATTCCCTCTATGCTAGGATAGATAGTGTTTCTCACATGGTAACATTCAATTTAGTCATTTTAATTTGTTCTACAATACTAAAAGGAATTCTACCAACCTTTGTTGGTTCCTTTGTGGGATCTACATATTATTTTATGAGATTTAGGATCAACAATTTTGACTTTGGCTGACCCATCAACACATTGGGTGCCTTTTGAATTATGTTGATTTTTACAACCTCTTGTACAACTTTAGAATTTTTAGCCTAATCAACCTTAGAGGGTTGATCACCTTCTATTGCCCTCTTCCTAGAGTGTGTATTTACTACCACTAAACCACCACCATCAGTCAGTGTTTCCTCCTAGTTTATGCCACAAAAATCCTTTTATTACCAGTTCAAAAGAGTGGTCTCATTTTGAAAAAACACATGTACCTCTTCCTATTGAGTAGTATTCTCCTCTTACTTCCCTTGGGAGTTTGATATGCTTTATACCATCAAGGATTGACTAATAACACCATGAGGGTAAGCATTTTGATTATGTGGTTGTATAGCACCACTCGTAATCCTAAGTTAGGTTGTTTTAAATAGGAATGATGGACTTAGAATTATTTGGGGTAGGTAGAGCATGGATAGTTAGGGGCTTTTCTTGCATTATTTGGCTTTGGAGTTGTGAATTGCCTTGGTATGGTTCTATGTTGGGTTGATATCCCTGATTAGCTAGTTGATAAGCCCTATAATTTTAGGATTGTTGCCTTTTCATGGCTACTAACTCATTCCTAACACTTTTAAGCAATGATTTAACTTTGTAAAAATCATCATAACAAATATGAGATAAATTTTCTTGATTGATTGTTGTGGGGATTGGGGCTACAATAGGTTTCATGGGAGGCAATTCAAGGAACAATAGCATTAGAGGCCAAGGAGCAATTTTTCAAGATTCAATGAGGAAATTTTTTACTTTTACTACAATGTCATAAGAATCATGGAGTGTGATGCCACCCATGGATTGGATAATAATGAATATATCATTATTTAGAGCTCTCAAATAATATAAGAAAGCATTATTTAGGGATGGTTTAACCAACACTGAGATTTTATTCCATGTCTTTTTAAAGAAAAAATTAAAATCGCTCATGAACTCATGGGGAGCCCTTTTAATGGTGGTTAATTGCTCAATTATCAATAAGTGGTCACTCTTACCCTCAAACTGTATGCATAGGGTAGACCCTAGATCATCCCAAACATGGATGGAATTGGGAAGCAAACTCCTAAACCACTGTAGGGCTTTACCCTTAAATGATGAGGTAAGAAGTTTGATGGCAACATTTTGTTATGCAATGTTATGAATAGAATAGATGTTAACAACATCCTAAATGTGTTTGATGGGTGTGGCATAAGTCTCACAAGTAAAATATGAAAGGCTTTTCAGAGCCTAGGTGGGTATATCATCATACTGGCCCAACATAAGTGGGTTGCCTCTATTAAATGGTATAAAATTATGATATCTATAGGCCTTAGTGGGCGGTATGAAACAATTGTGGGTATTTATGGGATATGTAGTTAGATTTATAAGATCTACTCTAGGGTTAAATAAAACTGATCTTGATTTCTTTTTATATGGAAAAGATAATTCTTGCAAGTTAGTCCTCTTACCTTTAGTAGATGATCATGTCTATATCTTTGGCATACATAAACATGATTTTCATAAATTTGTAAGTTAATTGAGTCACCAGGTTCTCTTGAAATGTGTATGAAATATACACAATGATTACTGAGAATAGCACCAATTTCTTAGCTATGATCTTTGTGTCCCACTAGGCATGCCAGAAACTGTTATCAATTAGATTTTACACCCACTATGTTTCATAGGATTTATAATGTATGAGAATATAATGACATAATGGGATTACCTCCAATCTGTGGGACCTTAGAAAATTGAGGTGAAGCTCTAGAGAAGGTCAACTTCCTTTCACTAAGCTTAGTGCAACCGATACGTGACTAGTTCACTTCTAATTACAACTTCTTAGTGATTTTGCTCCTAATTAGTGTTTTAACTTATAAGGAAAAGAGTTTAGAAGGAGTTTTAAAACTAGAAATGGTGATGTGCTAAAGGGTTCTATTGGAAATTAATGCTTTCTTTAATTTAAAATAGTTTGAACAATAATATTCTAAAATTTATTGAAGCACAATCTTACACTTAGTATAATATCAAAGGCAATATTGGACATTTATCAAATAAGGAACAAAGTTATTTATTTTTCCTCAACAATATTTCAAAAGGGAAAAATAAATACCATAAATGATTCTATATGACTAAACCAAAACTTATATCATTAACAAATGTAACAAAAAGTCATACATACACAAGGATAACACAAGATAAGAAAGGCAAAACTTCAATATATTAATATTCTCCAGGTTATAACATGTAGATAAATTTCTCAAAAGAAAAAAAATATATCTATCAATAAAAATATCTATGGGCCATGTAGGAGACCCATATTTACACAAAAAACTTATTCCTTTGAGAGAGAAGTCAAAAAACTTTTATACTTAGTCCTGGAGCAAGAAATCAGGGAGTGCCCATACAAATGTTATCATCTCAACTTGAATAGGCATATTTGGTGGAGTAGAAGGAATAAGAGGAATTTGCAATGGTTGGGTGCTTTGGCAAGTGTTTGAAAGGGAGAAAATGTTGTTGGAGTCTTCCAGTTGAACCATCTCTCCTTGAGTTCAGTTGAATAAATCTCTCACCAAGAAATGGGGTGCCAAAATGAAACTTATGACTTACTCAATATTTTAAAAAAATTTAATGCTTTTTCAATATTTGGATATTTTAAAACATAACTTGTAAAGCCTAACTTGTAGTTTGTAGTTGAGACTTTTACAACTTATAATCCAAATGACAAAAAGGGATGTGCAAATTACAATGTGAGTTTCTACAACTTTTAAGTCATTCAACTTGCTAAAAAAAAAGTGCAAAATTCAAGTTGTACTTTTTCAATCAAAACTTGACAAAATGATAATTGAAAGTTACAAGTAGCACTTTTTCAACTTAAAGCTAAGAGCTATAAAAATGACGGCTGAAATTTACAACCTGGAACCTTATAATGTAGCTTAAAAAATTTATAATTTATAGAATGTATTCTTCTTAAATAATTAAATAATCAATAAAAGATAGTGATAGCTATGGATTCCTTATCTTTTTCTACTTTTATTTTCTTGATGGAAACATCGATGCTACTAACTATTTCTTGTAGGCACTCTTCATCAAGACCAACTGTGTAAAGATTACTGATGTCAAGCTTTGTCATTACTTCAAATAATTCCCTAGCAGAAGCTCTATATATTTGGATGTCTTTACCCATCTGATCAAGTGTGTTATGGTACTTGATAAACTGGTGGATGGAAACCAAATTAAAGGTTGTGTCATGTATTGACTCCTTAATTACCTCTTCGATTTATCTTGGACCTTTTGAATAGGAAGAGGTTTATGTTGGTAATTCATTGCCTCACATGACAATCTACAAATTGAATCTTCAATGTCATACATCATATATGTGGCCTTGTCACTTGTGCTCTTGGCCTTGTCAATATTTTCACTAAGGATTCTTTTTCTGAAGTTGGTTGCCCTCTCCAGATCATCATGCTCCAAAGGATTTTTTATTATCTTTTCAAATGTGAGGGTGCCACTCTCTATTTAGTCAATGGTCTATAATTTTGGAAAGTAGGGGTTTAGCTTTTTAACCTTCTCATATTTATTAATTTCTACCTTTAAAGATGCTAGGTCATCCTTTAAT
Source organism: Torreya grandis (assembly GCA_037957365.1). Classification (NCBI taxonomy): domain Eukaryota; kingdom Viridiplantae; phylum Streptophyta; class Pinopsida; order Cupressales; family Taxaceae; genus Torreya; species Torreya grandis. The sequence goes on from JARHVA010002626.1 coordinate 430,898, forward strand.
GTCTTGTAATAGTCCATGGCCAAACCTATCACCTTGTTCCCTTTGGTGATCAGTTCTTTAGCCCAGTCTTTTATATATCTACCCATTGTACCAATCTATGTCATTTCATCAAATGTTTATTTATTGGGGAACAAAGAGAGAGATTAAATTAGTTGAGTTCATTCAGGTTGATTTGTTAGATCTATAACCTTCCTTAAGGTAGTTGTCAACTGCTTAACCTTATTCTTCAACTCATCCTTAGTGACCTTGTCACTGTCCATTTTCTCAAAGAGAGAACTTATGCTTGTTTGAACATCATATTTTAGTCCCTCTCTTGTTAGATGACGAAGGTGTGCCTTGGATAGTTGATAATCCCCCACTGTTAAATCTTCTATTTGTTTATCAGGTGGGGAAACTACTACCTCCACATGTTTTTCCCCTATTGCATCATATGAGATTCTAGAAATGGTCTTGAGACCTCTCTTTGGTCATTTGGATGCTTCTAATAGACCAAAATCTAGGGTGTTAGGATATATCATTTATTTCCTCTTCTTGGACACTAATTGTGCTATCCAACTAGGAGTGGTTATCAATGGATCCTATCCTATTCTAATAGCCACTATTATCTATTAATCTACAACTAAAGTTGCCTCACTGATAGTTACCATAACAAGTGTTGTATCTACCAAGGACATTATCATTGAGTACTTAGTAGATGATCTAGTTCTCTCTACCCCAACGACGGGTTGACTATCCACAGTTGTGTCAATGGGCTTCTCCATTTCCACCTCCTTGGTGGGAGTTTGAATTAAGGTGAGAGTGGAAGAAGGAAAATATACTTGCATGGGTGGAGTGGGTGTGCTTACAAGGGGTGTGGAATTTAGAAGTGACACAGTTAAAGAGGTAAGCATGTGTGGTTGGAATAAGGGAACTATTGGAAGGGTGGTGTCTAAGGTAGCAAAAGAATATATCATTGTAGTGGGAATGGCCAAAGTGGAAGTAATGGGTAGTGTGATGGAATATGAAGAGGGAGATGTTATTGACCCAGTGGTTGTGGTGGGTAATGGGACTATAGTCAGAATTATTGAGTCTGTAGCCATGTACTTTTGGGTGTTGTTAGTGATTGATGGGGTAGTAGAGGATATAAGGGATCAAGTAGAAGTGATTATAGAAGAGGGAGGTGAAGGTGGAGTTGGAATAACTAAATGCATTGATTAGATTACTACTAAAGGAGTCACTTATACTAGTGGCTGGTAGAAATAGAAGTAATTACTTGTGTTGTTTGGATAGTAGAGATAGGAGGAGGGGTTATAGTAGTTGTATCCCCTATGAAAATTGGTATTGCTTGATCTAATGGTTGGGTTGTTATCACCTGACTACTAGAAGAGGCCCTTTTGGCTTTCTACATTTGTTTCCCTTTATACAAGACAATTGGCCCCAATACCTAATCTGTTTGAGTGTCACTCCTAGAAACTTATGCTATTATTACCTCTACACCCTTATCATTTACCTTTTTGAGTCTATCTATGATACTCAGTCTCTCTTTAGTTATATTTACCGCCTTGCTTCTTAACTAGTTTAAAGTTTTATTAATAACTAGGGAGGTCATGTCTAATAAGGAGAAGGATTTGGGTGTATACCACCTGACTTGAGGAAGAGTTTGGAGGTAGATTTGATTATCATAATACAACCTATCCACTAGTTGTTCTTCGTCTTTCAAATCTTTTGGAAATAGTGCCATATCATGGTATTAATTTGTTTAAGGGTCATCTTAGAATAATATCTCAACCTAAACTCTTCCTCATCCTACATATCCTCCTAATAGTCTTCATAAAAGGGAATGTGGGAATATGAGGAACCCAATAAACTAGTAACATAACTAGTCATATAATAAAAGGGCCTAGCGTCAAGAGATCTCAAAGTCATTTGGGTCATCTCTACATGTGCACATTTAGCCTTAGATAGAGAAGGGCAGGTGTATCTCACTATACTGAGAGGGAAGTATATGTTTGTTGTGCATGCTTGATAAGAACTTATAGGTTTACACTAGTTGTCTTACTAGTTCCATTAAGGCCCACTTGTCACTAACATATCTAGGAAGGGTGTAAAGATGCCTACTAAAACCAATAACTCTGATATAAGAATATGTAAGGAACTGGATAAAGTATGATTCCCAATTTGTAATTTTAGTAGTTGCAGCATCAAAAAACTTTATTTTTCCTAGTTCTTGTTTAAACATGATTATGATATAGTAGATGAAGGTATAATTAACTCTCTTAAATTGTTGTTTACTCCCTTCAAAAGTGAGATTCGCATAGTAGGTATAAACTTTATTGATATGATCTAGCATTATATTTAATCCTCAGAATGTCCTCCCTCTTGCTAAACCATAGATGAGGTAGGAGGTCATGTAGAATTTGCCAATGGTTTTAACTTCCATCAACTATCTATGAATAGAGTCACTAATAAATTGGGACTAATGAATGTATTACTTGTTTTATTGGATTACCCAGATATACTGGTACATTTAATCTTGGTAGTTCTTTACATTAGGGCTCCCAATAACTATATATAATAGTATAATGATATCTCCTACCTCGTCTTTGAAGTCTATCTTAGCTAGGGTCTTAGGCATTCTTATGGATGAAGTTGTAGGGGTATTTAACCACTATTTTTTATAACTCATAAACAGGCTGAGGTATTATCCTGGTAGAACTTCTTGGAGGAATCAAGTGTAATGTATATATAGCTCTCAAACCCTAGGATTAAGAACACGATATCAATGAAATTTGGATATAGTCTCAAAATCTTCTCCTCTTTATCATTCACCACTTTTCTCTTTTATGCATCATAATGTTTATTCATAGAGAGCACAAGTTTGGGGCTTTACATTAAGAGTGGGAAAGCTATAGCCTGAGGTAAACCACTAGCATAGATGCTCTGAATCTAATCATTCTTGGATTCTACATTGACTCTAGTCTAAAAGTCTATTAGGTCTATATGACCTAGGTATGTCTTAGTTATCTCATTGATGTTTAAATCTAAGTTGGAACAGACACTTGGTCCCTTTGATTTGAACTTCATCTCTTTTTCAGACATGTACACTAGGAAAATGGGTGATGAAAACTAACTATAGAGTTGGTCAAGATTTGGGCTTGCAATTATAGGTTATTTTCTCACTTTTAACTTGGTAGAGTTTTATTATTATTATGCAAGGGTTTAGCTCTGATGAGAATATGGTATGAAGTAGCAGTGAGGTTTTAATTTACAATTGCACTTGCAATGTCCAGTTGAATCTCCATTGAGGTTATGGTTTGTAATTACAAGTTGAATCTCTGATGGGAACTCAATGTGCAGAAATAAAGGGAATCTCTACCTAGATTTAAGTAAGGAGTTTAGGTGTTTTACTCAATTGAAATTTTTGATGGAGGTTCAAGATCGGGAGTATTTTTGAGTTTAACAAAAACAATGAAAACCTTAGATTTTTGGAAAAAATATAAATAAATTATAATAATATTAGATAAGTCATAGTAAGATTTTTAACATATGAATGCAAAAATAGGAAATTACAAGCAATATAAGGTTAACAATGATGATTTTGACAATTTTAGAGAAAACCTTGATTATGGAAAGAAACACTAAGCTTTATAGGAAATAAAAATGGTGTAAACTAAAGGAAAATGCAGGTGACCTAGGAAAATACCATGGATGTACACATAGTTTTTGGTAATGGATAGATCTGGTATTTACATTGATCAATGATGGAGGTTTGGTTTGGGTTATGGCATCACTACGATTTAAGATCTAGTTTGCAATATCACTTGGAGGAGTTTTGGTTTGTAATTACAAACAAATGACATAAAAACCTAATTATATATTAACAAACCCCTAATTAATGTGAAGTGAATCAATAACGATGGTAGATGGATTAGTAGGAGGAAAAGCAGGTCAATGGAGTCACCTTACAAGTTTTCAAATTTGTAATATGTTCTCCATTATCTGATTTCTACTTACTTTGATAGTGGTTTTGGAGGTGAAGGTTGCTTAGGAGGCAAGGAGCATAATTCGGATTAAACTTCACAACTTTGAAAAGTTGCAAAGTGTAGTGAGAATTTCAGTCTCCACTTGGTCTTAATGAAAAGTAGAAAATGGAGTTTGGATTACACTTTGTGACTTTGCAAAGTTACAAATTATAATGTGAGTTCTAATTTCCACTAGGGACTCGGTAAGCGAAAAAGTGGAGGTTTAAGTGCACTTTACAACTTTGAAAAGTTGCAAGGTGCATAAAAATCTTTTATTTTTGCGTGGGTCTTAGAAAAGGGTATTTTGGCCATTTTAAAGCTTTTATCATAATTTTATAGGTGTCCTCTAAGGCACAAGGTGTTTTGAGTTTATTGGCACAAAAATATCAATAGTTACATTACTCTGATATCAAATTTGGGGGCATGATGTAGAACATGTGTCCTCTATCTCATAGGATTCCACCAAATTATATAGATGGAATGGAAAAATATACCAGTATCTATGCACAAATTATCATATTACAGTCAGATTATCCCCAATATTTCACAAGGTTAGATCTTATAGTTGATTATAATGGTTGATCTATAGATTGTCACCAAACCCAGATTATGAAGGTTAGGTGGTAGTCTCAACCTCTGAGTAGATTAATTCATAGACTCAGTTCACATACCAGAGGGGGGGCAAGTAGGTCTTATTTCTCTATATTTATAGATCACTCTAAGATTCAACTTACATACTAGAGTGGTGGCAAGTATGGATTGTTTCTCCACACTTTGAGATACCTCTCATGACTCAATTCACATATCAAGGTGGGGACAAAATAAGGTTTTGTTCCTTAAAATTGTGTTCATCACTCAGATTCAGTACAAGGGGCATTCATATTATGGATTTTTGCTTCATAGATAGCATTCTAGCTCTTGTCCACTTTTATGGCCAAGAAGTGGGTCAGGCCTAGAGCACATCCATCCTCTACAAGGATTGATCACATAAGTAAGTACATGTATGCATTTTATTTTTCATTTTACTCTATCATATCTATTTCATTTCATAAATAGAATAAAAGGGGGAAAATATACACATCCAAATTGGGTCAAGCAACCATAAGTACTATGTCTTTTATTGTTCTTTCATGAGAAGGTCTTAGTGACGAATGTGAGCCTTGTTCACATGGTCATTTTGGGTCTTTTATTATTTCTTATGACTTATTTTCCCTATTTGTTACACCCCCAATAGTCTTATGTCATCCCATCACACTCATAGGGGGCTTGGCCTATTTTACATAGTCTTCACCTAGTTTTGTGTTCTTAAGACACTAGTGTGGTCCTAAACAATAGTGTAGTGCACTAGTGTCTAGTTCAGCACTAGTGTCTAACGATCACTTTTTCAACGTGTTTTGGGTCTTAACCCTTCCTTGAGCCTTCTATTATGATTTTATCTTTCTTTTACATCTTATCAACTAGCGAACAAGGGTCTTACATTCAAATCAAAGTCCCTTCTATATAAAGATCCTTACAAGGCACTTTACATCTAGCACTTACTATTTTAACACATAATTACATAAAATTAGTCAATAGTATAGCTCAACACACTGCATATTATAGACACCCCATTTTGGCCACAACCATGTTCCAACTGGACTTTAGATTGATTTCTACCAAATAGTGCAAATTAAGCCTACAAATCACTAAATGTCCTAGTTTTGTCTGCACATCAGATATTATTGGTCATAATCATGTTGAGGCATATCTATTTGGGGTATTATCCTTCACACAATAGTAACTTCTCATGGATTCATTTCCAATTAAGTTATGACCTAGCAAATTGATAGTTTGGCCCTTGGACCCAATAAGCAGGGCACTTAAACAATTCATAAAATGCAAAAAGGCTAAGCAAAATGAATTAGCTAAGCAAATCAAATTAAATGTTTAAATGAAATTTCCATGTGCAATCAGTGAAAATGAATTTTTTTAAAATAAAATTCCAATAAAATTTAGGTCATGACGATGTCATCATCTTCAAACTCAAGTAATCGAAAATATCTCCATTAAATCCTTAAATTTAGAAATAGAGAGCCATGCTTGATAAATGGGATCTCTATCTCAAATATTAATTACGTGTCCCCTCCTTAACTCAACTAAGATTAAACTAAACCTAACTATAGTTAAGGCTAACCTAACTAAACTTGGGTTAGGGCTAGTTTTAAAGGCTATAAATAAAAGTGCCAAGACCATTCTAAAACAAGCTCGCAATACAAAGTTACAATGTTCAATTATTGAGAGACAAAGCATTCTTGTAAGGTTATAATGCATGAATATTAATAGATTATTATATCAAATCCAAGCCAAAGCCAAAGCTAAGCTAAACATTACCAAGGTGACAAGGAGAGATGTTGCAAGGAGCACCATTATCAAATACTCTTTGAATACATGATGAAACACATTCCTCCATGGCAAACATGAAACTCTTGCTCGCAAGAAAGCTAAAGGATACTTTTTTTGTATTTTATTGTTAGTTTCTTGTATTTTTCTCTTGCTTCTTGAGTGTATAGGCTTGAGGTATTAGATTCTTAGTGTGTTTTTTATTTGGTTTTTATCATACTAACACTGTAGTAATTCGCCTCTTAGATTCTTATGATCAGATAATGATATACCCAATTGAACCACGTAGTCCACATGCATAAATGGAACATCTTCGGACCTCTTCGAAGCTAAGAAGAATTCATTTTAGACCTTGATTGCTTGATTTTTATCTAACTTTCTCATGTTTGGCCTTTGACTATAAAACTACAAATTTGTGACTGCAAAACTGTGAATTTGATGAGATAAACCATGAAATATTTGAGTCAAACTATAAAACTATCTAGTTTTAAACTCATCTCTACGAAACTATGAAATCAACAAAGAAAGTTACGAAATCATCAAGGAAAATTATGAATTCATTCTACAATTTTTAGATTTTTTCCTTGTTTTATGAAAAATTATGAATTCATAGAGTTTAATTATGAAATCATCCATTTAAATTATGAAATCATCCATTTTAATTATGAAATCATCCATTTTAACTATGAAATTATTCCTTTATTCTCAGTGTTTTCATGGTTTTCCTGACTATTTGCAAATTTGGGACACTTACTAGCAAAATCATGAAATCATTTGTTCTATTTTAGTGTTTTTATTGAATGTTTGAGACAATTTAAAAATCATAGACTCAAGTTGCAAAATTATAGACCTGAATTGTGAAATTATAGATCTAAGTTATCAAATCATGAAGTTGCAAAATTATAGACATGAGTTGCAAAATCACAAAGTTATGAAATTATTTACCTGAGTTGTAAAATTGTAGACCTAAGTTGTGAAATTGTAGAGCTAAGTTACGAAATCATTGAGTTGTGAAATTGTAAAGTTGTAAAATTCTAGACTTGAGTTACAAAATTTCAGACCTAAGTTATGAAATTGTAGAATAGAGTTGTAAAACCATTCTTAAACAGTGAAATCATCCACTGTAAATTTTTATTTTTCTAGTTTTCTATGTTTTATATGCCTAAATAATTTTGTAGATCACAATTTACTACGTAACTATAAAATCATTCCAAAGAGTTAAATTTGTGTTTTATTGAGCTAACTTGTAGGATTTTCACCTTGTCTTAAAGTACAGATTAATCCACTAACCTTGTTTGTAGAGAATTGAACTAATAAAGAGGAGATTTAAGTGTTTTTTAATCAATTTTCCCATTTTTTTAAGTCAAACTCCACAACAAAGGTTAAAATTCATTCATATTTGGTTAAGATGCTTAAAAATCACTTGATAAATTGTCTTTTAGCATTTTCAAGCTTTTTACAAGTGTAAACATGGCCAAGGGGCTAAAAAATTTAAACACATTTCAATTTGGTGCTATTAAAAGGAACCTACATTTTAATTAGATTTCTTAAGAGCTTTTTAAATTTGTGTTTGTTCTTTAGATAGTTTCAATTACTTAGATTAAATTCTTTGATTTTGGCAAACATGAACTTTAGTATGTATGCTCTCCCCCCATCCCATTTAGGTAACATAGGTGACAAAAAGTACTTGGTTTATTGTCATTGTTTATAAAGTTATGTCAAAATAATGTTTGGTATGCTCTCCCCAAGCTCTGAGTGACTTGGGTGATTCAAAAGTGACCTCTAAAGTCTTTACATTTTCATTTATTTCTTTTTATACATTTGGTTTATGGGTGGGAGTTCATCACCTCCCCACAATTGTTTTAGGGGTACATTGACCTAGGGCTTCATCTCTCAACATTTTACCAACCCTAATCCATGATGGAGTATATAAATCAGGGCACGTGATACTAGGATTACCAGGGGGCTTAGTGGTTAGCCTCTCTAATTCTAATAAAAACCTAGATCAAGTCTTGGTAAACATCAAACTCTACAAAGTAGTACATGTCTAGATTTGTTATGCAAAGGAATATACCCTTGCATAATAAGTTAGTAGGTATGAACCCAATTGACATGATTGTGATCTTATAATAGCCACTCTTGGGACCATCTAGTACATTTAAAACTTACTTATAGATTTTTATTCAACCCCACTTGCCACATAATTTCTTGCTAGATGTCGAGTGATCATCACTCTAAGTTCGTGTCATGTATTAATGCTTGAGAGATAGAGGGGGTGTAAACAATCTACCTACACCTATAATTTAATTTTTGGATTAACACTTATTTCCTCATAAGTATTGGTATATCAGTGGAAACTTTAGCAAAAGCTATGTGCACCCATGTTAGTTATAGGTATCGGATGAGTCATTTGTAATTTGTATATTTTTCTTTGATTTACATGCATGTTTCGAGAATAGAAATTATTTGTTTGTTCAAAATGAGTCATAACCATCACATGTTTTTATCACACATTTTCCCAAGAGGTGTTATTTTGCCTATTTTATACACACTTTTACCTTAGACTTTTCATTCCAAAATATTTGTGTGTGTCACTTATTTTAATGGGGTGTTATTACACTATCCATTTCATCCCAAAACATAAGAATTTAAAACTTATAGATTTTTATTCAACCCCACTTGCCACATAATTTCTTGCTAGATGTCGAGTGATCATCACTCTAAGTTCGTGTCATGTATTAATGATTGAGAGATAGAGGAGGTGTAAAAAATCTACCTACACCTATAATTTAATTTTTGGATTAACACTTACTTCCTCATAAGTATTGGTATATCGGTGGAAACTTTAGCAAAAGCTATGTGCACCCATGTTAGTTATAGGTATCGGATGAGTCATTTGTAATTTGTATATTTTTCTTTGATTTACATGCATGTTTCAAGAATAGAAATTATTTGTTTGTTCAAAATGAGTCATAACCATCACATGTTTTTATCACACGTTTGCCCAAGAGGTGTTATTCTGCCTGTTTTATACACACTTTTACCTTAGACTTTTCATTCCAAAATATTTATGTGTGTCACTTATTTTAATGACGTGTTATTACACTATCCATTTCATCCCAAAACATAAGAATTTAAAACTTATAGATTTTTACTCAACCCCACTTGCCACATAATTTCTTGCTAGATGTCGAGTGATCATCACTCTAAGTTCATGTCATGTATTAATGCTTGAGATATAGAGGGGGTGTAAAAAATCTACCTACACCTATAATTTAATTTTTGGATTAACACTTACTTCCTCATAAGTATTGGTATATTAGTGGAAACTTTAGTAAAAGCTATGTGCACCCATGTTAGTTATAGGTATCGAATGAGTCATTTGTAATTTGTATATTTTTCTTTGATTTACATGCATGTTTCGAGAATAGAAATTATTTGTTTGTTCAAAATGAATCATAACCATCACATGTTTTTATCACACATTTGCCCAAGAGGTATTATTCTACCTATTTTATACACACTTTTACCTTAGACTTTATATTCCAAAATATTTGTGTGTGTCACTTATTTTAATGGGGTGTTATTACACTATCCATTTCATCCCAAACATTTGCCTTGGATTTTTAAATCCAAAACCATTATCATATATTTTGATTAAAGGGGCATCGTTATGCTACTCGTATTCCAAAAACCTTTCCCATTGTTTCCAACTAAGTTCCAAATCATGTGTGCCTTTGGTCTAAAATTGGTGTCGTCATGTTGCCCATTTGGGTCTAGGATGTTCTCTATTTGAAAAATCTAAGTCTTTAAAACCAAGTTCAAAATTTGTCTTACAAAGTTCAGATTCAAAATTAATTGGTCTACACCTATGTCTTGATTAAATTTGACTTGGGTGTTTACCTCTTACCTTTGAATTGTGTAACTTGGACTAATTCCTTGCTTGATTTGAATACCCCTATGCCTAAACCTAAGAAATGGTTTATTTTCATGTGCTTTGAGTTGATTTTTTGCCTTAAACAAAGGTCAAAACTCTCTTTTTAAGTATAACTCTAAGCATAGTTAGTTTACATTAGAGCCTTGCTTATCACTTGGACTTGAATGCTTTGCTCATCACTCCTATTTTGATTACTTCAGATTGACTTTCCCAATTAGTTTATGTGAATGCCTAGAGTGAATGTTTCATATCAAGGTCAAGTTTGTTTTAAAATCTTTGAGCCAAGATTGAGTCAAACTATTTCGAATTGTTTGCCTTAGATTTAGATTAATTGTAAGTTTTTACCTTGAACTATTATATTTTAAAGTCTAGCTTTGTGCCTTCTTACCAAAAACCTAGCATTACCTTAAGTTTTTAGACCTAGTTTGTTTCAAAGTCTAGCTTTGCGCCTTCTTACCAAATACTTAGAATTGCCTTAAGTTTTTAGACCTAGTTTATTTCAAGGTCTATATTTGTGCCTTCTTACCAAAGACCTAGCATTGCCTTAAAGTTTTAGACCTAGTTTGTTTCAAAGTCTAGCTTTGTGCCTTTTTACGAAAGACCTAACACCTTTTCATTTTAGACCAAGTTTAGATTTGTTTTAAACACTTTGCCAAGACTAGGATTCTAATTTGCCTTTTATTTAACCATTTGAGTGAAGGACCTTAGATATATTTGAGACCAAGTTTTTCATTGATACTTTTCATTTTAGGCCAAGTTTAAACAATTTGCATTAATAGACTGAGTTTTCCATCTAGACCAAGTTTCAAGACATACCAAGCATTGACCAATCTTTTTAGACCATGTTTCAAGTGTTTTATGAGCTTTAGATGTTTTCTTCATGATACATTAGTTGTGGGTTTAGATATGCTTTGCTACACACATAGTAGGACCATGTGCAATCTGGATTACAAAAATGTAGTCATGAGAGATGCTTTTATTCAAGACCCATATGGTGATGATGTAGTTTGTGAGATGGATCTATATCCCCCTTACACTACCTACTATGCAAAACAAGGGTAATTTCCATTAGCATAATACCTGGTTAGTACACCTCCTTATCTAAGGCAAGAGCAAGAATAGATAGCTCAATACCTCGCTAGTGTGCCATCTTTCAAGCAAGTCCAACAATAGCTTTACTACATTACCATGCATCGATCTATGACCCATACTTGGTCAATCGTCACTTGATTGAAAATAAGGATGAGGTTTTGGTTATAACCTTAGAGGTAGGAGCCAAGTTTTTAGAAGATTTTCCTCATGAAAATCTACCTAGTCTAGTTAGATTGCCTCGTAATGTACCTTATACCAAAATTATTTAACATGCCTCTACTAGTTACCATTAGGCACTCATGCCAATGCTAAACTAAGATCTGAATATGCTTGCAAAGGGAAAGGGCCCCATGTTAGACCAATTCATGCAAATACAACAAGAATATTAGACTTATCTTAATCTACCATGGAATTCAAATGTTATAGCCATATCGAATACCCTACTTATAGAGCTAACTCCTCCATTAGGAGTGCCAATTGATTCATTAGGACATACTAATCCATGTGTAGACCCATTTTCCCAAAGTACCTCGATAGATGACATGTTTAATGTCTCGTTAATTGAGAAAGTGACTATGGATTCTACTGAGGACCATGTGCCAAATGTAGTGGATAACATGTAAGTGTCTCCCAATTCAGGCTAAGGTGGGTTAAATGCACCACCAAATAATCTGCAACAACAAGTGCCTCTTACAAATACCATGAGTGGTTTAAAATAATAAGGGGAATGAATGCCTAGTTCCCAACCATATAAGGTTACTCCCACTCCTCAACCAGCTACTTCTTCAAACATGCAACAACGAGGAATAAGTAATCAGGCCTTACCCAATGTCTTACCTCAATAAATGGTGAATGTTATCTCACCTCAATAAGAAACAACTAATATCTTTTTATCATAAACATAGGCTAATTTACCACCTAAACAAAGGTGGAACACTATTCCACCTTAATAGGTAGCAATAAATGTTTGACCTCAACAAATGTAAACCAATGTACCTCAATAATCACAGGTATTGTTTAATCAATAATGCATTCTTATTAGTCATTAACAAATACCAAACACCCAACAAGCATCTAGTTCACAACATGTGTTTGTTCAACATAGATATGCCAACATATAACAAGTACCTACTATGAAACTATTGCCTTTTGCCTAGCATGTGCCACATATTTAAAGATAGGGCCTTAGTCAATAGAGAGTACCATTTATAGAATCGGGTTCAACTAGTTGACAACAAGATCCTACTCAAACTTAGCAGGCATAGAACATTCCACAAGGCCACATATTTCCATCATAACCTCAATTCCCTCATACCTAAAGCCATATTTTAAATCCAAACAAAAATATTTACCAATAATGTGTGCAGTATCAACAACCTAATCCTAATGTGTGGATACATATTCCTGATCGATGGTCTATCAAACCAATGTTCCATAATACTCCATTCCTCCATTATACCCAATCAACATAAACCACCTTTGACTGCCCTAGCCACAACCACAACCAACGATGCCATCAAATTTCTTAGCCCAAGAATTGCAATAGATGAAAGATGCAATTACAGCCATTCAGATGAGAAAACATACTAAGAAGTTCAAATTGGATGGCATGTGTTCATATCCATTTAACATGGAGTATCTCCAAATATAATTTCCTCTGGGTTATGAACCACCAAAATTTGACAAATTCAAGGGTAAAGGAGACCTTAGAGAGAATTTAAAAGGGTTTTTTATCACTTACCAATTATTGGCCTATAGTGGCATCTACCTACTTCTTTTTCCTTGAATTCTAGTTATACAGGCTCTAGACTGGCTTCTTAAGTTACCAAAGAACTCAGTATCTAACTTTTATTATCTTTTAGAAAAGGTTGTGCAACATTTCTCCTATAATCCCAAAAATGAGATTTCAGTAGTTATTTGAGTTAGGCCAAGCAAAAAGTTGGTGAGAGTTTTGCAAGTTAATTACAATGATGGAGAGTGCTTGCTAATCACTTCACCCATAATCGACCAGATAAACAATTAGCAATTATGTTTACCAAAAATTTGCATAGTGAAATATCTTATCACTTGGAGTTTCAGTGCACTCACACATTCAAGGAGATCATTGAGAAAGGTAAATAGATTGAAAATGCCCTTATTAATAAGAGGATTATAAATTTATCTTCCTCAAACAAAAATTAGAGCCAAAACCAAAATTTAGGCCCAAGTCAAAACACTATCCTAGTCTAAGTGCAAACATCTACACCCACTCAAGCTAATAATTATGAAAAAAAAAATCCATGCAATCTCAACAAGAATGTTGTCAATAATAGAGTCACTAATGCATGTCATGTTTAAATAGTGCAAATGCAGTCTGCTTAGCCTATATTGTAAATTTAGTTTATTCCACAAATACAGCCTATCCAGCATGTGTAGTATATGCCTCGACCCAGAATAGCTCCCCAAATGATACATCCACCACCTTTGTAAACCCCTCCTCCAAGAAGAAGACCCACAACTAGAATCTTCAACAACCTTGGTGAGCCTACTAAATCAGTGTTTCACAAATTAGCCACGACCAATATGATTAGTTAGCTAATTCCAAAACACTTTCTTGAGGGAATACCTTATCTAAATTGGTATAAAGAGCATGAGTTCTGTGAATACCATCATGTTCATGGAAATTATATACATTATTGTGTGCACCTCAAGCACCTAATTGAGAATATGTTGAAAAATGGAGAGATCTAGTTGGATAACAAAACAACTACTTCCAATCAAATCCTGGGTATTTACCAAAATCAGTTTCCACAACATAAATATACCAATCAACAACAACAACAATGAAGACCACAACCACAACAAAAATAATAGTAACATCAACAACACCAATAACATCAACTATAAAATGGATTGAATCAAGGCCAAAATCATCCCAATAACCAACAGACCTATCACATAGTTACACACAAATACAATAAAGTTTTAGGACGTATTATGGGTGGTCATGTATATACCATTACCATCAATCCTAAACTAAATGCCAATAGACCAAGATCATTACCTAACAATGCCAATCAACCTTCCAATGTCGGTAATCCTTCTTTGACCTATGACTTCAACCAAGCATAATAGAAACTAAAAATACCATCTGAATTCCTTATGCTAGTAACCCTTCACTACCTTGTGACCATAACCAAGCATACTAGAAATCAAGAATTACCCTCTCTGGCCTATCTCCATAATTTTCTAATTGTGACAGTCTTGAATCCAATACAAATTGCGTAATCATAACTCAACAATTTAAAGTCGCCATCTTAGGCCTGCAACCCATTATCAATGAGCTAATCCAACCCACTATGTTGACTAGGAGTAAGCCAATAGCCACTATTAAGGCAAAAAAGTATGATATTGTGGAACAACTCCAAAACACACCTACACAAATATCAGTTTTAGATTTATTGCATACATCTACCATCCATAAAGATATCCTTGCAAAACTCCTAGGCCAATCCTAAGTGCCCAATGACATTACGCCAGATAAATTTCAAGTTTTGGTTGGACACCTATCCCCAGGCCAATAATTGACCTTCGCCTAAAGTGATATGTCATCACTTAGCCCAAAGTGATATGATATCTATAATAACCCATTATAAATTGAAGTTGTTATAATGTGACACAAAGTTAAACCCATCCTCATAGACAATGGATCAGACTTGAATATTGTGTCTCTGAAGCTAATCAAGCATCTGAGATATACAATAGATCTTAAACTAGAGGTTATTATTATCAAGGCCTATGATAATGAAGAGCGAGAATCACAAGGAAATATTAATTTTCTAGTGATTGTTGGGCCTTTAACCCAATATACACTTTGCCATGTGCTAGACCTAGATTTATCATACAATTTACTTTTGGGTAGACCATGGATACATGAAATCCGTGCAATTCCTTCAACATTGCACTAGTGTATCAAGTTTCCTCACTCTAGAATGGAGGCAACTATCCATAGATATTTATAGCCATATGAACATTGTAAGCATTTGGAGATCAAATATGAAATCTACAATTATCATTTTGGTCTTGACCTAGTACCAAATAAGGACAAATAAAAAGAGACACTTGTTGAATTGTTAGAGACCAATTGCATAGACCTTAATAGCCTTGCCTCAACTTCATGTATGCCTCCTGTTGAAATGTCTAATCATTTTACCATTTTGGAAAATGTTCCAGGAGAGTATTTTACCTATGAAACCTTCCATATAGCCAAGCTTCCATAGAACCCCAAGTCCTATGGAAGGCCCAGAGCTAAGCCAATTTGTATGAAATGTCAACGAAATGGAAAAGGAAAGCTTCATAGCCCAATACCTATTATTTTCACACCGGCCACTATCCAAGAATAATACTTGATTACCAATTATGATTTATGGTTATATAGTGACAAATTGGCTAATTACTACTAAAGTATAAAGTATCCCATCCCTAATAAGATTATAGATAATCAAGCAACTGAAGGTAGATGCCTAGGGCAAATTAGCAGGGTACTATTGAGCCCATTTATATGACCAAATATAAAGGAACTCGTGGTCTTGGATTTGAACCACCTGGAGGTGACCCCACATATCTTATTCATGTTCTTACGCCAGTGACTAGTGATGACAATGTCAGCAACGAAGTAGAGTTTGACCATAGATTATACAAAGACCTTGCTAGTACTAACATATTTGACCCATTTACAATTTTTACCATCATGTCAGTACTTTCACATTCCCCACTTACCCTTTATCATCCTTAACTAATAGATTGAGACCAATAAGAATCCATAGTACCTTTAGACAAGTTTGAGAATGATGAGGCCTTTTGTGTTTTCTAGGCCTAAGAGATAATGTTCCATTAGGAGACCATAAACAAGGGTTATTTATCAAATTGGAGAATGTTTCCTATTTCATAAAGTAGGTGAATACCCTTAGCCAAAAATAAAAGAATAAAACATTGAGGTACCAAAGTGAAAACATCTTTGAGGGGCTTTTGGACTAGGGTAAAAGTGAAGAAAAAGGCTAGTCTTGTGGTGAAAACCTATTTTAGGTGCCACTAGATGGGGATGTTACCCTTCTTCGAATGAAATTTAGGAGACCACCAAAAATGAACTTATTTTTGGGTCTAAGCTCAATACAGAGGAATAACATGCCTTTGATAAAATTATCTAACAATTTCCTATAGTATTTGTTACATGGCCCTTGCTACCATTAAGATATTCAGATTCATCCTGCTTGGGAGAACTTGAAGAACTAGTCTTATCAAAGGACTTTGCCATTGTTAGACAATTTACATCTTTGCCAACTATTATGGAAGATGGCTCAACTCTCCTAGTATATGATATTATGGAAGTCAACATTGAGACTTTAGAAGACCCAAAGTGGATCAAATTAGGCATGTCCCTAATGAGGAGGAACGTGAAGTTTTTACAACCCTTTTGAGGGAGTTTGTGGACATATTTGCATGGGCATATTCAGACATGCCAGGATTGGATCCCACCTTGGTTTTACACCATCTCATTATACATCCTGATGCTAAACCTATTAATTAGAAACTACGTAAAATGCATCCTTATATTATTATATTAGTTAAGAAAGAGTTGGAAAAACCCTTAGAAGTGAGATGCATCAGACCGATCAACTATTTAGAGTGGATTTCCAACATTATCCCTATTGGTAAAAATCCAGAAGGTATCATAATTTTCACTAATTTTAGGGACATCAATAAGGCTTACCCAAACGATGACTTTCCTCTATCGAACATCGACATGATATTTGACTGCATAGCTAGGTACGAGATGCTTTCCCTCATGGATGGATTTTTAGGATATAACCAAATTAGGATTGCACTAGAGGACCAACACAAAACAACATTTAACACTCTTTGGGGAATGTTTTACTAGCAGAGCTTGTTGTTTGTCCTCAATAATGTAGGGGAAACATCTAAAAGGGCTATGACCATTATATTTAATGACATGATACATGATATTATTGAAAAATGTGTCGACAACATATTAGGTAAATCTAAGACCCGTGTAGATCATCCAGCTATACTACAAAAGATATTTAAAAATCTTTATGAGTACAAGGTTTAAATTAATCCCAATAAGTACACCTTTAATGTCTCTTGAGGTAAATTGTTAGGCTTTATTGTCTCTCGCTAAGGCATTAAAGTTAATCTTTCCAAGGTACAAGTCATTACCAAGATGCCACCACCTTACACTTTGAAGTAGCTCTACGGTCTGTAGGGAAAAATACAATCTATTATATGTTTCATTTCACAGTTGGCCAATAAATGCCATCCTTTCACTTATTTGTTGAATAAAGGTATTACATTTCTTTGGGAAATAGAATGTCAAAAAGCCTTTGAACACCTGAAGGAATACTTAGCCAATCTACTTGTTTTATTACCACCAATGCTAGGGAGGCCCTTCTTACTCTACCTACCACTAATAATGCCCTAGGGGAACTGTTATCCCAACATGATGAATGAAGGAAATAATAAGTCATGTACTATCTAAGTCATACACTGGTATCATATAAACATAACTATACACTATTTAAAAAATCTTGTTTAGTTATGGTCTTTACAACCCATAAGTTAATGTCATTACATTCTTAATAACAATACTATATCCATTTCCAAAGTAGATCTAATCAAGTATCTACTATAAAAAATAGCTTTACGGGGTCACATGACTAAGTGGATCATGCTTCTGAGTGAGTTTGAGATTGAGTATATCAATCAAAAGGCCATTAAGGGACAAGTACTTGTAGATCAACTTGTTGAACCTCCCATTTTAGATAATCAACCACTACCTTTTTCATTCCCAGATGAGTATATTATGACTATCATATAAACACCTCTTGAGGAATAACACTAGAAGCTATATTTTATGGGTCATTCACATCTAATGGATCAGGAGCAGGACTGATATTTATTTCATCATAGGGGGATCTCATTCCAAACTCATTTCATATCAACTTTGCTTGTACTAATAACATGGTTAAATATGAAGCACTCATTGTAGGGCTTTGTCTAGTAGTACAATGGAACATTTAACGGTTCATGAAGATTCCTAACTTATTGTTAATCAGGTTACAAACTAGTTCTAGACCAAAGATGATAACTTGGTACCATATAAGGCCATGGCAGACATTCTCAATCAGTAAATTGATCACATTCAGTTTGAACATATATCTTTGACCAATAACAGGATGACATATTCCATGACTACCATTGGTTCTTTGATCCATAACACATACAAGGTAAAAGACTATAAGTTCCTTATTAAACATCTTCTAATGCTTACTCATGAACCCTTGACCATTGAAATGATATGTGATATTCTTGGTCCCAGTTCTATTTGGTATTTTAACTTATATAATTACCTCCATGACCAAATCCTTCCACCAAACCTTTCACGTAAGCATCGAAAAGCCTTCACACACTAAGCCTCTTAATATACCTTACTCAACCCACCCCTTTACTATAGAAGCTTTGATGGAACTATACTTCATTGTTTGAATTCAATAGAAGCTGCATTAGCGTTAAGAGAAGTACATAAAGGAGTTTATGGGGTCCACACCAATGGGGTCATCCTTACCGAAAAGCTTATACATACTGGTTATTATTGGCCAACCATGGAAGTAGATGTGGTTACTTATGTAAAAAGATGTAACAAATGTCAAAGGCATGCAAATTTAATTCATTCTTTGGCCATAGCACTCAAACCAATGACTACACCATGGCCTTTTCAATGTGGGGACTCGATCTCATTAGGAATATTAACCATACCTCCTCAGATGGTCACAAGAATATCCTTACCATCATTGAATACTTCACTAAGTAGGTTGAATCTATACCCCTCACTTACATAACTAAAAAACAAAATTTCAAATTCATCTTCAACCATCTCATTTGCCACTATGGTATCCCATCCAACATTGTATCTAATAATGGTGGATCGTTTAAGAACAAGGATGTCAAAGCACTCTATGTTGAGTTTAACATTACCCAACATTTTTTGAATACATATTACCCACAAGGTAATGGATAATCATAGGCATCTAACAAGACCATTGTTAATATTCTTAAGAAAATTATCAATGATGTTGGTCATGATTGACACTTGCATATCTTCCAAACCATCTGGGTTTATTGTACTAATTAGCATACTCCAGCAAGAGACACACCATATTACCTTATTTATAGCACTGAGGCCATTCTTCCCATCGAGGTCGAGTTGCCTTCTCTGTGCATCTCATTGAAGCACATCTTGGATGATGAAGATTATAGTGTAGCTCGCCTACAAGAGCTAGAGTTACTATACAAAAAATGAATGGTCACTATAAATAGCCTTCAAGCATATCAGAAATGGTTATGTGGTTAGTATAATAGGCATGTCAAGTACAAAGAGTTTAATCTTGGCGATCTTGACCTCAAATAAAACTAGAAGAACACCATGACTGAGAAAAATAAGAAACACAAGTTCAAGCCTAATTGGATAGGCCCTTATGTCATTATTGCTAATTATGATTCTAGAGCTTACGGGTTAGCTACACCGAAACGATATGAACTTGATGAGCCCACGAACATAATACATCTCAATCATTAATTTGCTTAAGAAACCCAAGGTATTGTCGATGAGGATCATTTATGTCATACTATAATGTCACCTTCCTTGTACCATACCATATACCATTCCTATTGTACCTTCTCTATTAGCCAAAGTTTGTTTTGTCATCCCTTACCCACCCTTTTTGACCTTGGTTCCACTCCACTGGTTTTTAAAGAACCTTTAGATATTGGATTCAGATGAAGTTTTAGCAGTTAATTTAGTATGGCAATTCATTGAGTGCATATTTTTTAAAACAAGGTAGTAGGGGTAGTATGACAGTAGTTTGGCAATTGCATTCTTCATTATTTTCATGTTTTATCTCATTCCCAATGCTATTGATTGTAACCAACTTTGGGAAAATTAGTATCATAGACCCATACTATTATTTCTTCATTATAACCACCTTTGGGAAAATTAGAAATAACCCCATTTTTATCCGCATTGCCACATCATTGTTATATACTTTATCATTTGCCTATTCATGAACTTGTTATCACCTAGTCAGATTCTTTCATTGTAAGGCAAAAATATAATGGCTTGAGGTCCTATAGGGTTATGTAGGCAACACTCAATTCATATTGAGGTTAGCTTAGTCACCCCTTTTCTACACTCTTATCATTTTATGAGAAATTTAAGTTTGAACACTTGTCATTTTGTGAGCATTTTTAAGCTACGCTCTCATCATTTTACGAGTTGGACCATTATGTATCTTGTAATTCTCGATTGAGTTGAGATGCTTAAAAAATTCCAAAAATAATTGATTTTTTTTTAATCCTAAAACTCATGAAAATTGGCTTAGAATTTCCATGTGAGATATAAAGCCATCAAAATTTTCTAGGATGGACTATCTTATCTCTTTAGCTTCATTTTTAGACCACCTTGGTCTTTTTCCTCCCATTTCTGGGAGAACTACATTGGCATAAGGTCTACATGGATTATGTAGGCAACACTTAGATACATGGGGTATCTCAAGTTAGCTCAGTCATACCCTTCCTTTCTTTTTTTGACCACTTATTTGCCTTAAGGATTATGGGACTCCTAGCTATTTCACAAGTAACCACTTGTCCTTTAGTTTCCCCATCCTTATTGGCCTTTGCCATACATTTTCTCCATTTTACGAGTTGATTGTTATGAGTATTGTGTGTTTGACCTTGATGCACTAATGACCACTTGGCTTTTCCCACACTCTCATTATTTTACGAGTAACTATTTCCAATGCTCTCATTGTTTTATGAGCTCATTCTCATTTTAAACCTTAGATGTAGAAGAACTATGAATTACTAATTTAGTTCATTTGTGGATACTAGTCTCTTGCTTTTTAATGTGGTTTTAGCCTAAACCATACTCTCACACTTGCATGATTTGTTTGCATTGATGTTTTCATGATTATGAGCATCTCCCCCTCTTTTCTAATGCACTTGATATTTTGTGAGACTATTCCCATATTCATCTATAAGTCAATCATATTTTCTTATCATCCATCTTCTTCCATCCCATATCCTAGGAGAACTACATTTGGCCTAAAGTTCACATTTATTCATGGAACTATGTAAGCATCATCTACTTGCCTAGTGCATTTGGAGTCAACTTAGCTACCCCTTCCTTTTATTCTATTCCTCCTATTTTTATTTATTTATTTCATTGTCTCCTATAGCCTAGGGGAAATATTTGACATCTTGTTTGTGTCGTTGTTCCCTAAAACCTAGCGTCAAATTTGTGTCTTTTGTTCTTATGTTGTTATACCTGCATCATTGCCACCTAGCTTAGGGATCAACCTATCGCCAAGAGTAACACTTATATTACACATGCATGAACAATTGGTATTTTATATTTTACTAACATTGTGATTAATCGTTGTTTGTATATTGTGTGTTGAGAATAGTTTGGCCTTTGTGTCTTTTGTGTGTTTAGAATAGTTTGGCCTTTGTGTGTTTAGAATAGTTTATTTATTTATTTTTCTTTGGTATGGATTGTTTCTTAATTTTATTTATTTATTTATTTGCAACCATATTTGTTTTTTGGTTTATTTATTTATATTGGTGTTTTGTTGTTTGTTTCTTTTTTGTCTATTAGTGTTTTGTTTTGTTGTTTATTTATTTTATTTTTATTTGCCTTTTTGCCTTTCATTTCTCGATTGTCGTTAGGATTCTTACACTTGAGTCTTAATTACCCATATTTTGTACTTAAGTTGTAAATTAGTGTACGTTCCTCCATTTAGTTTATTGTAGTATATTCACTTGGGATTTGATTATTCATATCTTACGCCTAAGTGATGTATACTTGAATTTAAACTAAGTTTTCCATGCTTTGGATACATGTTATTATAGTTGTCTATAAATATGATGCATAGTATCACAAGCTACAACAAAAATCAGGCCAAAGAATCTATTTGATAATACATTGGGCAATACTTCTCCTTGTTCACACCTGGAAAAATCTTAGACCTACCCAAATGTAGACTAATTAAATTACAAATGAATAGTAATCATTATTGGTTGGGACGTGCATCTCCATACTAGCAAGTAGCCCAAATTCATGTTTATCCTCTCTACTAGCTTACCATTACTCTGTGAGTTTAGATTTAATACGTATCCCCATTTCTTGATTTGACTTATTAAGTCAAACTATGTAGACCTTTCCTAGTCATATTTGCTCTACTAGGGTGAGCAACAAGTTATATCACGCTTTCATCTACCCTATTGGGACATTTTTACTATCTCAATGATTATAACCACCTTTGGGTAAATCATTCATTTTTGACCCATCTTCCACTAATATGCCAATGATTATAATTACTTTTGGGTAAATCATTATATTTCGATCTATCAGCCCTACTAGGACATTTTTCAGTATGCTAATGATTGTAACTACCTTTGGGAAAATCATTAAATTCACTCATCTGCCCTAATGGGGCACCTTTTTATGCCACTGATTATAACCACCTTTGGGCAAATCATTATTTTCACACCCATTACCTATATATTACATTGTTTCCTTATTTTTTAGGGAATGTTTGACAACTCTATTTTTATCACCTACTCTCTCAAGGGGGCATCCAAGGCTCATCCATCACCTTATGGGGCATTAGCTAAGGTATTAATGACTTTTTAATTCTTTGAGAAGATGTTACTATGCTTGTATCTTGAAACACCTTCCTAAATAAGAAAAAATTATAGACACCCCATTTTGGCCACAACTATGTTCCAACTGGACTTTAGATTGATTTCTACCAAATAATGCAAATTAAGCCTAAGAATCACTTAATGTCCCAATTTCATCTACACATTTGACATTAGTGCTCAAAATCATGTTGAGTCATCCCTATTTGGGGTATTATCCTATACACAATGATAACCTCTCACATAGTCATCTCTAATCAAGTTGGGACCTAGCAAATTGATAATTTGGCCTTTGGACCCATTAAGCGGGGAACTTAAACAATTCCTAAAATGCAAAAAAAGCTAAGCAAAGTGAATTAACTAAGTAAATAAAATTAATTTCTTAAGTGAAATTTCTATGTGCAATTAGTGGAAATGAATTTTGTAAAAAATAAATTCTAATAAAATTGAGGTCATGATGATGTCATCATCCTCAAAGTCAAGGAATTGAAAATATCTCCATTAAAGCCTCAAATTCAAAAATGGAAAACCATGCTTAATAAATAGGATCTCTATCCCAAATATTAATTGCATGTCCCCTCCTTAACTCAACTAAGGTTAAACTAAGCCTAACCATAGTTAAAGCTAACTTAACTGCACTTGGGTTAGGATTAGTTTGAAAGGCTATAAATAGAAGTGCCAAGACCATTCTAAAACAAGCTCTCAAGCCAAATTTATAATGTTCAATTATTGAGAGACAAAACATTCTTGTAAGGTTATAATGCACAAATATCAATATATTGCTACATCAAAGCCAAGTTAAAGTCAAATCTAATCCAAACATTGCCAAGGCGATAAGGAGAGATGATGCAAGGAGCATCATTATCAAATACTCTTTGAGCACATGACTGAGGACATTCCTCTACGGCCAACATGCAACTATTTCTCTCAAAGAAGGTAAATAATACTTGTTTTATCTTCCATTATTAGTTACTTATATTGTTCTCTTATTCTATGAGTGTCTAGTCTTGAGGTGTTATATTCTTAGTGTTTTTTTTATTTGGTTTTTATCATACTAACACTATACCATCTCCCCTCTTAGATTCCTATAATCACACATACTACTAAGAAACACACATAGACTTGCATGCTTGGTCAAATAAGGGCTTGAGCAAAGTCATTCTAGCATATCATGTGCATTGATTATGCATGTTCCCTAAGGGAGAACTATATATGATATGAGACCCCTATCATTAGGGTTAATTTAGGCAACAATCAGGACAACATGGGTTTTGTATCACGTGATTGTAACATCTCACAACCTAGTTTTTCTCTTCCTTTTGCATTTTGATCTTGTTGTTATTTCATGTGTATAGGGGTTCGTTAGGTTTTGGAAAAAAACAACAAAATAATGACATAGATTAATGATCATAAGCTCAAAACCTACATACAAGTTTGTGACACCCTATCACAGCATCCTTGGAGGTCTCAGGTAGTTTTTTTATATAAGGACACTAGCATGGCACCTTAGACACTATTACAATGTGTTACTATCCTCCCAATTATGCTAATGTCTGAAGGCAATTTTAAACCCTAGTTCTAGAATGAAGGACTCTTGACATATATCCAAGCCTGTTCTAGCCTTCTTGACATCTGAAAATGCTTGTTTCACTCTAGATAAGTCAATTTTCTCATTATGCATACATCTCAAGTAAATTAGTTCGATATATCTATTTGCGATATTTGTCTAAATCTACCCTCTATACCCAACCCCTTTAACAACCTAGGATTTACATGTCTAAGTCTTAAATAGTTAAAATAAAACACATCACTTGGTTAATCTTCTAATCCCACAAATTCTACTATTATTACACTTACTACAGGGGCATCTCAAATTCTAAAACAACCTACTATAACTAGCCAACTCACACTAGTGAAAACACCTCCTATGGATAATACACTTCCCTCCTCTCCAGATGTACCATCCTTTAGGTAGGAGATCCATTCTCTACAAGCTAAGGTATTACATTTTGAGTAGGGTGCCACTAGACCATCTCATGCCTTAGACTCTCATGTTATCCTAAATAAACCATTAACACAACATATAGTGACAACTCCTTTGTTATCTAGATTTATGGCACCCAAGTTTACTATGTATGATGGTAAGGGTGACCCAAAGCATCATCTACATGCTTTTCATGCAACATGTTTGGACTATGTGTTCAATGATTAATTCCTAGCAAAGTTATTCCCTTGAAGTTTAAATGACAATGCATTACAATGGTTATATGATCTCCCTAATAAGTCCATTACCACATTTCATCCACTTACATATATGTTTTTGGCACACTTTTCGATCAACATCAATGATAAAGTTTCCTATGCTCAAGTTGCTCAATTAAAGAAAAAATTTAATGAGCCAATATCTGAATATGTCTTATGCTATAAAACCATATTAACAAAGATGACTAGCCACATGGTAGATAGAGAACTCCAGGACATATTCAAGCAAAGCTTAATACCAACATTACATGAATCTATATTGTTCAAGAGGTTTCCATCATTTACAGATTTATGCCATACAATGAAGGAACAATAAGTCAAACTTCTCTCTATAGACAAGTTAAAATACACAACCTAATCGAATTCCACTAATAAGAGTTAAAATAAGCTCTCATATAAGGTGAGGCCCAATGACAACAAGTGCTACGCCCCTAACCTATCACATGTATTAGGATAGGAATAGCCAACTTGTGGCTTACTTATCCCTCTTTGATGTTATATCACATTTCTCTATATATTCATTTGGTTATTAGGTTAGCCTATGGAGTAACCATGGCCTAAATAGACTATATATAGGAGGTAGTGGGTAATTGTTTATCATCATATTATGAATTCTGCTCTTATTGAAACTTGTGGAGGTTGCCCCCTCAAAGTGGCTTGTCTATTATCATATATTCTGATATATTTTAGTCATATTTGGATCTATTTCTGCTATTCTACTTTATTTTTGAAGTAAATTCATTACAAGTGGTATCAGAGCTGCGATTTGGGCAATCTTGTGGGCGAAACCCTAATTTTTTAAATTTGGATATATATAAAAAATGGTTGTGAATTTCTCTTAAATTTTTTTACTTGAGGTGATAAATCATAAAATTAAGCTTCCATTAAAATTTCAGCTCATTTGGATCTGTTTTACAAAAGTTATCACCATTTTAGGGCTTTTCATAAAATTGCTCTATAGTGCACAATTCAAAGAATTTTTCTAAGTTATTTACATTTTTGGAAAGATTAGAAAAATTTGGATAGGGTATTTTCTTTGTATGTTTTGATTTTAGGCTGATATAAGACCAAAATTGCTTGGTCAAAGTTGGGTCAAAAGTGCCAATTAGGGTCGACACCGTAAAGCACTTTTATGGTAGGTCCACAAACTCGACGCTGAAGAAAGGGTGTTGAGACTCCAGGTAAAACTCCTAACATGGAAGATATGGAGTCAGAAGGGGGATGTACTAGATCCTTTATACCAGGGTTCTCTGACAAAGATCATAAAGTGAGCTAGCTTGACTATAATGTGCAAGGCATTCAAAGTGATGTGCAAGGCATGTAATCTAATATGAAACCCATACAAGATAGTTTGGTAGATATCATGATGGATTTGAAAAATAATAAATCAAATCATCTAGCTATCACTATTGTATAACCCTGCTATGGTGGTTCTCCTAACCAGTCTACTTTAGATTCAATTACATTACCATAGAGGACCCTGTTACCAAAGGTGGGTATGCACAAATTTGATGGAAAAGATCCACTCAATTGGATCAACCAAATGGAGAATTTTTTTGATCTGCATCAAATCCTAGGTGGATAGAAGGTTACCATGGCATCTTTGTATCTTGAACCTGATCAATTCATTTAGTATTGATGGTTGTGTACTCAAAAGAAAAATATGACTCTCAATGTCACTTGGTCAGTTTTTACAGAGGAGCTACAATTACACTATGGCAATAGTGTGACAAAGAATTACTTCAGCCAATTGGAAAAATTGTGACAGACTAGCTCCATCAAGTATTATATTCATCATTTTCAGAGCCTATCCTTACGTGTGGAGACAATTTCTGAGGAAAACTTGAATGACCTATTTTTGGGTGGACTCTAGGACCACATTCAACATGAGGTATGCATGTTTAATCCACTTAAGATTTCTAATTCTATTATCATGGCATGCAGAGTTGAGAAAAAATTCATAGCCAACAAGAAGCTATCATTCACTCACTTCAAAGATCATAGCATATCGACACCAAAATTTCCTCCACCTACCAAATTGGCCCCTCAGCAAATTAAAGAGAAGCGTGCAAAAGGATTATGTTTTGGTTGTGATAGCAAGTGGAGCAAAGGACATAGATGTGCTGAGAATAATTTATTCTACATTGAGGGATCCAATGAAGATGAATAAGAAGATGATGCCTCCAATGATGAGGAGGAAGAGATAGAGGAGGTACCAAAATATTCCCAACCTATAATCTCTTATCATGCACTTGCAGGTATTGTCACTCCACAAACTCTTAAGGTGGTGGGTTTCCTCAAGAAATAGAAGGTGACAGTGTTGATTGATTTGGGGAGTACACATAACTTCATCAACCATAAGTTGGTCACTCGATCGAACTATTTCATCTACCTAGCACCAAAATTTTAGGTCATGATTGCAAATGGTGGCACAATTAATTATTCAAGCAAATGCCATAATATTAAGCTTGTTATGGGTGAGTACAATCTTGATTCTCCTATGTTTTCTATTCCCATGGGTAGCACAAACATTTTTTTGGGGGTCCAATGGCTCACAACCTTGGGTACCATTGAGATGAACTTCCAGGAACTATTCATGCACTTTCATTCTGAAGGTAGGAAAATTGAACTACGTGGATTACAGGCAAAATCTCCATAATTGATTAGTTCACATCAAATGACCAAGATGCTAAAAAGGGGGCCAGAGGGAATTATTGCATGATTATGTTCTATAGAAGTTCAACCCACATAGGGATCTACACATCCTGATCTATAGATGATTCTTGATGACCATCCATCTATTTTTGGGGCCATGCCAAAAGGACTACCACCAAAAAGAGAACATGATCATGCCATTCAACTACTTCCAGGCAATCAACCACCAAATATTAGACCATATAGATATCCATATGCATAGAAGAGTGAAATCAAAAAGATGGTCCATGAGATGCTGGAGGCAGGGATCATCAAGCATAGCCAAAGTGCATATTCATCACCAGTGGTCATGGTGTGAAAGAAGGCTGAGACATGGAGGATGTGCCTAGATTATAGGGAACTCAACAAGTACACCATCAAAGATAAGTTTCCTATTCCACTAATTGATGATTTACTTGATGAGTTGCATGGTGCTAATTATTTCACAAAATTGGATCTTCGCTCAGGGTACCATCAAATTAGAATCAAAGATGAAGATGTTCATAAAACTGCTTTTAGAACGCATGAGGGCCATTATGAGTTTTTGGTAATGTTCTTTGGTCCTACAAATTTACCATCTACTTTTCAAAGCTTGATGAATACTATTTTTAGGCCTTTTTTAAGGAATTTTGTGCTAGTTTTCTTTGATGACATATTAATTTATAGTCAGACATGGGAAGCACATATACAACATGTGAAACATGTGTTGATAGTTTTGGAGAAGCATTAGCTTTATGCGAAGCCATCCAAATGTGCTTTTGGAGTATAGGAGGTAGATTACCTAGGTCACATTGTTCCTATGAAGGTGTCAAAGTTGATCCCTATAAAATCAAAGCTATGATGGAATGGCCCATGCCAAAAACTCTCAAAAACCTCTTAGGGTTCCTAGGACTAACAAGTTACTACCGAAGATTTGTGAAAGGTTATGGCAGCATAGCGGCTCCACTCATTGCATTGCTAAAAAAGGATGCCTTCCATTAGAATGATGCTGCCACCAAAGCATTTGAAAAACTAAAAGTAGCTATGTGCACCACTCCAGTTTTGGCTACTCCAGACTTCTCAAAGACATTCACTGTTGAATGCGATGCTTCTGGATCTAGGTTGTGAGTAGTACTAATGTAGAAAGGAAGACCCATTGCATTTGAGAGTCATCAATTCAAAGGTAAGAATCTAAAAAAACCTATCTACAAGAAAGAAATGATGGCTATTCTTCATGCAGTTAAATAATGGAGGCCCTATTTGATGGGTAAACACTTTAAGGTGAAAACAGATCATGATAGTCTCAAATACTTTTTGGAGCAAAGATTATCATCTGAGGAAAAACAAAAGTGGGTAACCAAAATGTTGGGTTATGATTTTGAAATCATCTACAAGAAGGGTAAAGATAATGTAATAGCAGATGCACTATCTAGATGGGATACATCCACAGAAGCATTACTTTGTGCAATGTCCATGTTGAAAGCAGATTGGGTGGATGAAGCTAGGTTAGAATGGGAGCAAGATAAGGATACACAGGTTCTAATTCATAATCTCCAGCAAGGTACTTTAGCCTCTGACAAATTTGAATGGAAAGGTAATGTCCTATGGTGTAAGGGTAGGTTATACTTGTGCAAAGATTCAAAGCTTAAGCATACGATTCTTGCGGAGTTGCATGCATCTCCAATTGGGGGACACTCAGGGTTCTTGAAAACTTATCACAGAATTAAGAAAGAATTATTTTGGGAAGGACTCAAGGGATATGTACAAAAGTTTGTGGTAGAATGCTTGATATGCCATTAGAATACAGGTGAAATAGTTAAGACCCCAGGTCTATTGCAGCCGTTAGCAATTCCTAGTCAAAGGTGGGCGGAGTTTTTCATGGATTTCATCATAGGGTTGCCTTGTTCTGAAGGTAAGAATGTTATCTTAGTCATTGTGGATAGACTTACAAAATATTCCCATTTTTGTGCTCTCTCACACCCATTTTCAGCAAGTACAATACCATCTATTTTTTTGGAGGCAGTTCTAAAATTACATGGAACCCAAAAAATAATTGTAAGTGATCATGATCCTATTTTCACTAGTAATTTCTGGACTGAACTATCTTCCTATTTGGGTACTCAGCTAGCTCATAGCTCATCTTAACACCCCCAATCTGATCGACAAATAGAAGTGGTTAACAAATGTTTAAAGGGGTATCTCCATTGTTTTGTATCAGATAAACATGAACATTGGGTTAAATGGCTACCACTTGCAAAATGGTGGTATAACACATCTTTCCATGCCTCTTCTAAAATGTCTCCATTTCTCGCACTATATGGTTACCATCCGCCTTCCATCACTTCTTCATTAAAGGTGCAAACCAAGGTTCGAGATGTGGAGGAGCACATTCAACATCAACAAGAGGTTTTGGTTAGTTTGAGAGAGAATTTGGCCTTGGCACAATATAGGATGAAACAACAAGCTGATCAACACCATAGTGAGCAAAATTTTGAGGTGGGTGACTAGGTATTTATACGTTTGCAGCCTTATAAGTAGATGCCCTTGAAGAGACAAAAAAATGATAGCAAACTTGCTCCTGAGTATTATGGCCCTTATCAGGTTCTACAAAAAATTTGAAGTGTGGCTTACAAGCTCGAGTTACCTCATTCATCTCGCATACACCTAGTATTTCATGTTTCCTATTTGAAGAAGGTCATTGGACATAAAGTTTCAGCCCAGACAGAGCTCCTAGAATGAGATGAATAAGGATGAGTCATTTTGGAACCAAAGAAATTAGGGAATATCTAATCAAGTGGAAGAACCTGAGCAGTGAAGATGCAACTTGGGAAGGTGAAGATTTTTTGCAACAACATCTAGAGTTGTTCAACATTGAGGATAACGTTGGTTTGAAGGGGAAGGGCATGCTATGCCCCTAAACTATCACATGTATAAGGATAGGAATAGCCGACTTGTGGCTTACTTATCCCTCTTTGATGCTATATCACATTTCTCTATGCATTCATTTGGTTAGTAGGTCGGCCTATGGAGTAACCATGGCCTAGATAGACTATATATAGGAGGTAGTGGGTAATTGTTTGTCATCATATTGTGAATTCTACTCTTATTGAAACTTGTGGAGGTTGCCCCCTCAAAGTGGCTAGTCTATTATCATATATTTGGATATATTTCAATCATATTTGGATCTATTTCTGCTATTCTAATTTATTGTTGAATTAAATTCATTACAACAAGAATGAGCAAAAGACGATAGTCAACACAACTTTAGAGCTAGTTCCTCATCTAGTTTTATCAGCTCCTCTAAGGAGGCCTTTTACAAATCTTCCTAAACCGCTAGCTCACATTCTCTAATGAATTTTAGAATGCAATGTTATATCTCTCCCTCCTATCAAAGATGTTGATATGACTAGGACTCTTCCAAAGAGTTATGATTCCAATGCATTTTATGATTATCACAGGGCCCCTGACCATACTAAGAACATATGCATCAACTTATGACATAAGATCCAATATTTGATAGAGGCTAATAACAATGATGTGAGCACTCCTACAAAAACACCCAAAGCATAACCAACTGAAGTAAAAACAATGAAAACATTTTTTGATCCATTTCCAAAACATACAGCTAATGAGATAACAGACACTTCAAGTGTTCATTATACTTATCAAACACATCCACCACCAACATCCTATCGTACTCATATAATGGAAACACAAACTCTACATAACATCATTGGTGTGGATCATACTGCAATGCTAGCTATGCCTCTTATCACTTTATTAGAATAAGAGATCAATGATGATGACTAAAATTTATACACACTCTTTGTATGAGCTTAAATTGATCATCATAGGTCAAGCATTAATATGTGCACTATTACACTTCTACATCACTTGACCTATTCAGGTCAAGATATTTCTTTGATCGATATAGTTATTTATGGCTTCAATGGCCATGTCTAAAGCTCCATTGGGGATATCGTATTTCCATTATAGGTTGGGCTCACATATGTGGCCACTAGATTCATAGTTGTACCTAGTGCCAAAATGTTTGATATGTTATTATGCAGGCCTTGATATAATAGATTCGAGTCATCCCCTCCACCGTACATAAATGTCTTAAGTATATAATGTTAACTAGGTTGTTATTGTTGAGGGCCTTCCATATGAGTATCCTTTACCTACTCCATAGCCAGCTACACAACAATCACCAATAATAGTTCCATCCATTACCACATCTTAGATATCAGTTGAGCCACTAGTGTAAGTGAGGTATACTTCTACAATATTACCACATATACACACTCTCCCACATAAACCTTTATTAGAGAGACCCATGCGTTAGAGACATCCTATGGATTATAGAGAGCCTTTCTTTATCCCATTCACACCAAGATCATAATTATTGAGTCCCTAAAACACTAATTATTGACCATTTTTTGCCCAATAGGCCAAAAAATTGGTCCCCCTCTGCCCCTGTTGTGCTAGGCCATTTTCATTTTTTGATTTTGCATGAATTTGTTCATTTCTACGAACTCTGCTGAATTTCTATGAACTCTGTAGGTTTTGGAAATCTACGGACTCTGCAAGAGAAGTTTTCTACGGACTCAGTAGGTTAGTCTTTTGGCACATGAAGGAGCAGTTCAGAAAGGGCAAAATTTTACAAGGCTTCTTCGGGCTCTTGTCTGAAGAAAATCAAGAAAGGTTGGCATGGTTGAACCACTGAACCAGTATTCAATGCCTTGGTTCATCACTGCAGATTCATCGCTCCATTTTTTAGCCTTGGTTTAATCACTGGTTCAATTCGCACTTGGTTCAAGTTGTGGTTCAATCGGTAAACCCATCACTTCATTTTCAAGCCTTAGTTCAAGCGGCTTCGGGTTCAACATTTGGTTCAACACTCTATCGACGTGCAGTGATTGAACCGTTGAACCAATTTTGGTTCAACGGGTTGGTTCAACAGCTTGGTTCAAGGGTGTGTCCTACAGTCGAAGGGCAACCAAAGGTTCAAATGCCCTTGCAAAGGGCAGGGGGCATTTCAAGTACAACTGAAGGTTTTCAAAGGGCAAAGGAAAGGACTTTTAAAATTTTTGTTAAGACAAGTCTCGAATTCCTTTAGACTTTTTGTCTGAAGGGATTCCATCAGACAAAAAGTCTGAAGGAATTCAGGGAAGGCCACGCCAAGGAGCCCAGTGAAAATTCTTGCAGACTTTTGTCCATGGGAAAAAGTCCGCGAACAAAGAGCCTGCAGAAAATGTTTGAAGCAAGGGAAAGAACCCCAGAGAAGGTCGAGGAGGACAAAAGCCCGTAGAAAAGCCAACAAAGGACCCGATGACATTTTGTCGAGGATGGTGATGTCCCAAAAGCCATCAACCTAAAGAAGGTGAACTAGCCATTGGTTTTCAAGCGATGACGGGTGTGCGAATGTCAATTTTAACATAGTAAAAAAGTCATTGTTTTTTTCATGCCCAAGCGCCAACCATGAAAGGAGCCAAAGGAATGAAGTGACCAGCCCAGAGATAGCCTGAGGGCTGAAAGAGCCCAAAAGAGACAAGGTAGGGAAAAGACAAAAGTGCCAAGTGTAAGAGCAGGCAGATAGTCTAAGTGGCAAAAGGAGGCATTGATTCAAGAAATTACTCCAGTAGGTGAAACAGTGCCTGCGAATTGACCATTAGGAGGTGCAAACAGCTAGCAGTGCAACCGATTTTCTCCATTTTGCATTTATGAGTAGACAAACCATGTAATCACCTTGAAGAAGCGGCCTTACAAGCAGACAAAGGGCGCAATTCATTGATGTTTTGAGCGGCTTACTCTTCCCAATGCTCGTAAGGCACATGGGCCACTGACAGAAAATGAGTGCCAAAATCTTTCCCAAGAAATGCCAAATTTCTCTTCCTCTGTCTATAAATTGTAAACTTCTCATTTGAGAAAAGGATCCGCTCTCAGCCTTAAGGCAAAACTCTGCCCAAAAATCTCTCAGGCTTGTAAGGCAGAGCTCTGCCAGATATTTACCTTGAATCGAAACACAACATTTTTACCTCCATTCTGAGTTTTTTGCATCTTTAGTATGTGTCTATGCCTTGATTATATATTAAGTCATTTTCTCAATGCTTCTGTAGAATGATTTCAGCACGTCTGGTGCATTTTTGAGTTTTTCTTTTATGAGTCTGTCAGAAGTGTCCCTAGAGGAGCATAGGTGAAGTGAATAGGCTACTACAGTGCATCTCAGAACACCTCTAGTAGTTATTTCCTCCCTGTATCTCAACGGACCCTTGACCCACTTATGTAGAAGGTTTTCTCATGACAGATGAAGTGTATAAGCACTGGTTCTCGGTGAAAAGTGTATGTTCAAGCCTGAGTGGGTCACATTTTTTTTTGGTGTATCACCTCTTTTCCTTTTTTAGGTTAGGCTTTGTTTTCAACATCTCCTTCTCCCTTTTCATCCCCCCCCTTTTTTACATTTTTTGTTAGGAGTAGGAGAAACCAACGACTAAATGATACATCAAAGGGAGCTAGCCCTCATCTAGAGACTCTCCCCTCTAGCTTCGATGGCCCCACAGGTGAGAGGGGAGTTTTCGTAGTTGTGCAAAGAAGGCAAGAGCTCGGCCTCCTGCCAAGGGTGCAATCTTTTGCGTCAATAGTTTTGGCACACCTAGTGGGACCAACTAGGACAAGTTGTGTCCAAAGAGTTGAAATTTTTTTAGTGTGTTCTTCAACCGACCAACCTTTGGAGGCTTTGCATCAAACACCAATGGCGACTCTGAGTTGAATCTGTTAGTTAAGCAGCCTGGTGCCATCAGAAATCTTACTTTTATATGTATAATTCTTTTGCACAGAATCATGGACCTTATATTCCTTCATATGACTATGATCAAGCTCCAGATATTTATGCAATCCCCTCAAGCAGCTCTCCTAGTTGCCCTGCAACGATAAGGGAAGTAGCCCTAGAGTTTGAGAAGCAGACGATGGAGATCAATAGACTGGAAGAGCAGTACAGGTATCAGCAGGAGCTAATGTATAAAGAGGAGTGTTTGTTTAGGCAAGCACAGTCCTTGCAGTCCATGGAGGAGGAGGTAGCAAAATGGAGAAATCCATTTATTCAAGGCAGTCAGCCTTGTGTGCCCCTTCTTATTCTGAAGAAGGCCCCCTCTTTTGCACCAAATCCTTTCTATCAGATAGCACTCGCCCACTCTAGCTCATCTGACGCATCTAATCTCAATCTCGTGCGCTTGGCTTTCCAACACCAGAGGGCAT
Organism: Torreya grandis; assembly: GCA_037957365.1. Classification (NCBI taxonomy): domain Eukaryota; kingdom Viridiplantae; phylum Streptophyta; class Pinopsida; order Cupressales; family Taxaceae; genus Torreya; species Torreya grandis. The sequence continues at coordinate 466,250 of JARHVA010002626.1, forward strand.
CAGAACAACCTCCCATGGAGATGAACCTTTTAAACTCTTTAGATCGTGAATCTTCCATTGGGGGGAATACCACCAGCCAACACGTCCCTCTTCTAGAGACTCTTCTAGTGCATCAATAGTCTCTTCCTTGCATTCCTCAACCTCCCCAAGTCTTTCAACGTGATGTGCAAATTCCAAGTTGGAGGAAGGAATGCCAGGAACCAGCCCAGATCCTTGAAGAGGATGATGCTAGTGACCTCCAAGAAAGACTCTTTCAGGATAATCTAGCCAAGCAAATTGAAGATTTAGAGGCTAGGATGAGACTGCTTCTTGAAAGAGAGATAAAACTTCCAGACCTCGTGGAGGAACCCTAGGACCTTGGAGAAGACAAAGTTGTTGCCTGTTCACAGGAGCAAAATTCTAATTCTGAGATCCTAACTGGGGGAAAATGGTAGAATCATGGGGCAAGAAGGAAGAGAAGCAAGGTTTTTCTCAAAACCTTGAAGAAGCTGAAGCTGCTCCTGCTCATGATAATGCTGATGACCTCCAAGAAAAGCTCTTCCAAGAGGATCTAGCCAGGAGAATTACAGAGTTGGAATCTAGAGAGAGATTCCTCAGCCAGTGTGTGATGGATGGTTCAAACCAAATGGCACATTCTATGTCTAAACACACCCCATCTACGCACCCCCAAGAGAGCTATTAGGTCACACCTGATATAGATGAAGTGTTGACCAAGTGGAAGGAGGAGAATCAGTCGATTCTAGCTCAAGGACTGCCTCCTCTTCCACATGGTTGTCCCACTTCACCCCTTCTCAAGGAAGAACTGTTCTGTAGGAAGCAAGTGAGGAGTAAAAGATCTAATCTGCATTTCTTTAAGAGGCTGTCATGAGTGACAACGAAGGTGGAATCATCATGCAGGCTCCTTGTGAAGACCTCATCAGCAATGGAGAAGACTCATGGCATGCATATATGCAAATGTTCCAGCAATACGAAGAGGAACAAAAGCATGGTGAGCTCTTTCCCCCCTTGTTCGATGAACTTCCTTGTTGCTTCGATGAGGAGCACGACTATGCTGAGGAGCTAAAGTTGGAGGAGGATCAGGAGGATACCTTTGAACATCTAGAGATCCTGATCTTTGAGGAGGGAAAAGAGAGGTCTGTCTTCCTGGAGGAAGGCCTTAAAGAAGAAAGCTTCAAATAAAGAGGTGATGTTCTATGGGATGAGCAATCATTTTGTGAGTCCATTCCAGACATCACCATAGTCCCCCTTCTTCAAGAAGGCCAAATAGAAGCATAAGACGTGTCTAATAGGATCTTCAATGAGGTAGAAGGAAACAAGTCAGACCATGATGCATTGCAGAGAGAATGTACATGTCAAAGGGCTAGCAGTGATAAGCCAGTAGCCACTGATTTCTTGGTGAAGAACACCAATATGAAGGACCAACATTCAACAAGCCTCCAGGGACAAGAAGAATACATGTATGTTGGAGGCATGTTTGAATCTGATTCACTCAGATACCAGCCAACTCAGGTGACAGGCAAGAGGAGCAGGTCACCAAATCCCCTTTTCATTCAGCTACTTGCCTGGCACCATAAGTCTTCTTGCCAGGAAGGGGACTTAAGAAATTTTCCCTTTGATCCAGGAGGGAGGCAAATTTTCTTGGTTAACTATATATAGTAGTTTGCTTTCAGTTTCTTTTCCTGCTTTCCCTAAGTGCAGTTACACAGGTAGTGTTTTTAGCCTTGTGTGTTTCCCTTTGTGTGTGGGGTAAAAAGCTTCATGTTTGATTCTTAGATCTTTTGGAGCTGTTGTTGAACTTTCTTCAAGCTGCATCTGATTCCATGCCAAATGGACTGCAAGGCAACTGGTCTTTAAGCATAGCAGGCATGTTTCCCCTGGGAGTCACCAATTTGTTGACCATTTTTTGCCCAACAGGCCAAAAAATCGGTCCCCCTCTGCCCCTATTGTGCTAAGCCATTTTCATTTTTTGATTTTCCATGAATCTATTCATTTATATGAACTTTGCAGAATTTCTACGAACTCTACAGGTTTTGGAAATCTACAGACTCTATAGGAGAAGTTTTATACGGACTCAACAGGTTAGTCTTTTGGCACATGAAGGAGTAGTTCAGAAAGGGCAAGATTTTACAAGGCTTCTTCGGGCTCTTGTCTGAATAAAATCAAGAAAGGTTGGCATGGTTGAACCACTGAACTAGTATTCAATGCCTTGGTTCATCGCTGCAGATTCATCGCTCCATTTTTTAGCCTTGGTTTAATCCCTGGTTTAATCCACACTTGGTTCAAGCTCTAGTTCAATCGACAAACCCATCACTTCATTTTCAAGCCTTAGTTCAAGCGGCTTTGGGTTCAATGTTTGGTTCAACACTCTATCAGTGTGCAGTGATTGAATCGTTGAACCAATTTTGGTTCAACGAGTTGGTTCAACGGCTTGGTTCAAGGGTGTGTCCTACAGTTGAAGGGCAGCCAAAGGTTTAAATGCCCTTGTGAAGGGCAGGGGGCATTTCAAGTACAACCGAAGGTTTTCAAAGGGTGAAGGAAAGGACTTTTCAAAATTTTGTTAAGACAAGTCTCGAATTCCTTCGGACAAAAAGTCCAAAGGAATTTGGGGAAGGCCACGCCAGGGAGCTCGGTGAGAATTCTTGCGGACTTTTGTCTACGAGAAAATATCCATAGACAAAGAGCCCACAAAAAATGTCTGAAGCAAGGGAAAGACCCGCAAAGAAGGCTGAGGAGGATAAAAGCCTGTAGAGAAGCCAACGAAGGACCTGATACATTTTGTTGAGGATGGTGACGTCCTAAAAGCTGTCAACCTAAAGAAGGTGAACTAGCCGTTGGTTTTCAAGCGATGACAGGTGCGCGAATGTCAATTATAACATAGTAAAAAAGCCATTGTTTTTTTAATGCCCAAGCGGCAACCATGAAAGGAGCCCAAGGAATGCAGCGACCCGCCCAGAGATAGCCCGAGGGCCGAAAGAGCTAGAAAGAGACAAGGTAGGGAAAAGACATAAGTGCCAAGTGTAAGAGCAAGCAGATAGTCTAAGTGGCGAAGGGAGGTGTCGATTCAAGAAATTACTTTAGCAGGTGAAATAGTGCCTGTGAATTGACCATTAGGAGGCACAAATAGCTAGCAGTGCAACTGGTTTTCTCCATTTCACATTTATGAGTAGACAAACCGTGTAATCACCTTGAAGAAGCAGCCTTACAAGCAGACAAAGGGCACAACTCATTGATGTTTTGAGCGGCTTGCTCTTCCCAATGCTCGTAAGGCACACGGGCCACTGACAGAAAATGCCAAAATCTTTCCCAGGAAATGCCAAATTTATCTTCCTCTTTTTATAAATTGTAAACTTCTCATTTGAGAAAAGGATCCGCTCTCAGCCTTAAGGCAAAACTCTACCCAAAAATTTCTTAGGCTTGTAAGGCAGAGCTCTGCTAGATATTTACCTTGAATCGAAACACAGCATTTTTACCTCCATTCTGAGTTTTTTGCATCTTTAGTATGTGTTTATGCCTTGATTCTATATTAAGTCATTTTCTTAATGCTTATGCAGAATGATTTCATCACGTCTGGTGCATTTTTGAGTTTTCCTTTTACGGGTCTGTCAGAAGTGTCCCTAGAGGAGCATAGGTGAAGTGAATAGGCTACTGCAGTGCATCTCAGAATGCCTCTAGTAGTTATTTCCTCCCTATATCTCCACAAACCCCTGACCCCCTTATGCAGAAGGTTTTCTCATGACAGATGAATTGTATAGGCGCTGGTTCTCGATGAAAAGTGTATGTTCAGGTCTGAGTGGGTCACATTTTTTTTGGTGTATCACCTCTTTTCCTTTTTTAGGTTAGGCTTTGTTTTCAGCATCTCCTTCTCCCTTTTCATCCCCCCCCCTTTTTTACATTTTTTGTTAGCAGTGGGAGAAACCAGGGCCTAAATGATACATCAGAGGGAGCTAGCCCTCATCTAGAGACTCTCCCCTCTAGCTTCGCCAGTCCCACAGGTGAGAGGGGAGTTTCCATAGTTGCGCGAAGAAGGCAAGAGCTCGGCCTCCTGCTAAGGGTGCAATCTTCTACGTCAACACTAATCATAGAGCATTCATGTCGGTTATAGCTTCTTCCACCAGATGGAACCCCGAGAGCCCCATAGTTCATAGTCTAATTCCTTCAATTCCACATATTCACAGCCACACTCCGTAGTCATCTTTAGCTATAGATTATTTAGTGCATCTAGTTCCTAGATTTCATATACTTTTTCACATACCACATGTGGTCACTCTTCTTTTACTTGATATAGGTCACCTTGATAGTGAGTCTCTTACAAGACTCACCAATTAGTATGTTCTCCTTTTACTTGTACATATTTTCCTTTATCTCGCTCCTTATATATAGTTTCATTTTCATGTTACTTGTACATAGCTTATACTCATAATACATAAAAATAATATAATATGTTAAAAATATAAAAACATTCAAATATTTTCTCAAAAAATACAAATTTTAGATTGTTTGCATTTCCATGTTTATGTTCCTTTTATTTGTTAGGTGCTACATATGTTATCTATGTTAGTGTAGTCGGTTTTATCATACATACATGCTTCACTTGTTCCCTTCGAGTGTTCACAGATTACTACTGGACTCTAGTCCTCTACATAGATCTAGATTTGCTACTATTTGACCATTGGGGGCACATACACATATACACATATTTAACATTGACATATCATCCCATTGGGGGCATCATACACATAGCTTCTAGTTTGCTAGGTTATACCTTTTTACATTCCATATCACATATTTAACATCGATTATATCTTGATATTGATCATCCTATATTACACTGATTTTTTACCGACTACTACTACTATAGACACAACTTATATACATTTTTGCTCTTCTCTAGATTTGTACCACATGATTATGCATACTTTCATTTATAACTTTACTAGTTTATACTTAATTGTGTCTTTTTACTTATACATCTAATTGAGGGCATTTGAATATGCCATTGTTTTATGGATCTAAGCTAATTCCTTTCATTATGTGTATGATTTGGACATGTGCTCATGTACTTGTGTGTGCTTATTGATTATGTATGTGGACATTTGAACACATCTTTTCATGTGGCTTTAATCCAACCCTGCTTGCTCTTTACATATGTGGACATTCAAACATGCCCTTGCATGTGTTTGTTCTCTCAGACTTAATGACATGTGCCCATGTCCCTTGTATTATGGCCCCTTGGCCTACTTTGTGTGCATCACGTGTATATATGTATGATTTCATGTATGCATTATGGCCATGGCACTTGTATCTTGATTTCCATATTCATATAAAATATCACTTGAGTGCAATGAGTGTCACTTGAGACCACCCTATCCCTAGCTTAGCTTTAGACCTATCTTAGGTTCTCTTTCAATCTTTATCCAACTTTCATGCAGGTCTAACCCATCCCTAGATGTACCAAAAATAGTCCTAGACCATCTCCTAGGCATTCAAGCCCCTAGTGCACCAGATTCTACTACTTGGACACTAACACACTATGCTAGTGACCAAGGGACCGTGTTACTATCCCTTACCTCTTTTCTCCTCCAATGGACATATTTACACTTTTCAATACACCTTAGGGTCAACTTAGACTTATTCCACATCTCGAAAAGCACCATATCAATATATATACACCACTTTTATCCCTCTACCCACTAGATGAAATTCATGTGTAAAATACACATAAACAAGCTAAAAAACAAGTTATGCAAATCATGGTCACTGATCCCTATCCTGCCCTACTTCTACATACAACCATCCACAACAATCCTAAACTCATTACTCAAATTTTCAATCGCAAGCACACTCAAAGCCCTTAAGCTAGCACTCATACTAGCATTCAATTGCACTTATACCAAGCACCTAGATGAGAGAACTACATTGGGTTTGGTCCCCTCTTGAGGTATTGGTATGTAGGCAACTCTCAACACAGTGGGGAGTTAAGGTCAAGTCCAGCCTATACAACTAACATTACACTTTTTTTACTTGTGCTCCTCAAATACCCTAACAACATGGAGGTCTAGGGTTTTGTATTCTAAACTAGTCAAAAATAGGTCACAAATAGCGAATCAAAGTTCACCTGCATAGGCATGAGCATCTCAAATTCAGGTGAAGGTCCACCCAAAAACTCATAATCTCTACCTGTAAAGGACACTATCGCACCCCAGAGAACACTAGCATAATACATTAATATCTAGAGGACCACTCTACTATCTGGGAGGATTTTTGACTTCAAATTACTATTGATGACACCTTGCCTAGTCTCTGCACCAATTTCCAACATGTCAATCATTTGTCTCAATTAGTTTCCAACTAAATACATCTTGGTGTAATATATTGCTATTTATAGATTAATCAAATTAGGTCAATTATTATACAAATTAGTGGTTGTATTTATTGCATATTTATTCTTTTATTTAATGTTCCAATCCTTTAATATCCTAGGGTTTTAAACTCCATAATCCCCTTAAAATTTAAATCACTTTCTCATCCAATTTACGATGCCACGAGGGACTTCATGCATCTCCACTTCTTCTTTGGGTACCCTGATGGACATCATGCCCCATCCCCCTAAGTAGTTTACTCAGATAATATTTAGATTTATTTTTTATGTATATGCTTACATTGTTATATCTATCTTGACAATCTTGTGAATTCTGTATCTAACATACATCGCACATTGTCAACTTATGTTTAATCTCTTTTACATTTCGATGTCATTTATACACATTATATTGGTTTATCACACATATATCATATATTTTCAATTTAACACACATGATGCATAGCTCTTCTTTTGAGGATAATTATTGTAGGGGTTCAACAACTCCCCTCAAAAGAGGGGGTATTTATAGGGGTTTGTCACAGAGATCAAGCCACCCTTGTGCACTCAAAACATAATTTTCAGTACGTAGACATAGATTACAAAGACCAAATTCAAAAAAATACATTGAAACATAATCACACATAGATCTTTCATAATTTTCTTTATAAACAACACATTTAGATAATAGCACAATACATTGCCAGAAGTACAATGCACTATAGTCCACCCACCATGCTATTGTCTAGTAGCCTAAAAAAAAATTCCAGAATTATCAGAAAGTTACAGTTCAAATTTGCATAGTCTCAAGCATAAATTATCATATATGCTCAGTATATATTCAAATTTTACATAAAATTACATAGGTTTGCTCAAATTAGGGGCATCATGCAAGGTATGATCACTCCCATTTCAATTTTAGATATGCATAGACACTGAGTACTATAACTCAATCCAGAATCTATATGCACATACATAGATTATTATAACTTAGTCTAGAATCCATATGCATAGATATTAGAATTGGGGGCATGTGTGTGGCACATTATTCTCATATGCTCAGTTTTGCTCTAATTCTCTCATATGGAATGAAAACTTTATGTCATTATCCACATTATATACTTCGGACACCATATGCATCAGTTGTTTACAAGGATTACACCAGAATGATGCCTCATTTTGCCTGCAGAGGTTGGCATTCTCGAGTGACCTAGAGCCATTTTACATTCCCTAGTGGCCTAGAGCCAATTAACATTTTAGAGTTTCTGTGTGGCCCAGATCCATCTTACACAGTTTTGGTTTCAAATGCATCTACTACACATGGGTAGGCAATGATAGATTCATAGCTTACTTGGATTCTTAAGCCACCTACATATCAGTCCAATCTAAGTTATTCATAGATTATGATCCATTGAACAAGGGTGGGCAATGATGGAGTCAAGGCCAAGTTGAATTTTTGAGCCACCCACACATGGGGATTGGATAAACCATCAACCCAGTCCAAGCTATTCATTGTTTGATCACCATCTACATACACACACAAGATGTCACCAGGTTTTTGCATTGGTTTGCATACTTAGTGAGGTGTATTCATTCCTTTCCTCTCTCTCACATCTATTTACTCAATTTTATCTTTACTTTTAATATTTCTTAAGTAATGACTGATTCATACATGTTTCATTTGCAGGACATGTAATGGAGCATAGTTCATAGACTCAGACCCACATTCATGGGCTTTGACTCTTAGATAAGTCTAGGTATGTTTCTCTTTCATTTATCCTAGTCATTTCACTTTATTGCATTTAAAATGTCATTTAATGCAATGAGTATCAATTGAGACCACCCTATCCTTAGCTTAGCCCTAAACCTATCTTATGACCTTTTTAAATCCTTTTCTAGCTTATATGCACATTTAACCCAATCCCAGATATACTAAAACTTGTATTAAGCCATCACTTAGGCATCTCAAATCCTTTCTCACATGTGTCAACCACCTGGACAATAATGTAGCCCCTTTGGTTTATAACACAATGCACTATTGGCAAAGGGGGAAACACTATTGACTTTTAGCTTCCTTTTCCCCCAACAAATATATTTCCACTCCTCGAAGCATTTTAGGGTTGGCCTAGACTCATTTCATGTCTTGACTAGTATCAAAACACTAAATAAAGACCACTCTTATTCATTTATCCCTTAGATGACAATTCTCACAAATAAGCTCAGAAACAATTGTACAAATTAAGGTTATTGATTCTTATTTACCCCTATTTCTTCATACATCCATCTACAACAACCCAAAGCCTAGTTTTACTCATATTTCTAATTTCAAGTCACACTAAAAGCATTCAAATTGACATTCATACTTAGGCATACTAGCATCACTCTCACTTGTACCAGCACTTAGATTAGAAGAACTATATCGGGCTTGATCCCTTTTTGAAGTATTGGTATGTATGCAATGCTCAACACATGGGGTGTTGAGGTCACGTCCAACCTACCCTACTAATGACATTTTTCTTACACTTGTGTTCATCAAAACCCTAGCAAGCATGAAGGCTTAGGGTTCCATAGTGAAATCAGTCAAAATGAAGTACATATGATGATCCAAGTCTTAGTCACCTAGGTACATGCTTCCTAGAACATAACAAAGGTTTGCCCTAAATTTCATTACTTCATTTGCACATGGTTAATAACATAGCATAAAATGTCAATAATGCAGTGCATTATTAGTAAAGAGGGTTGCGCTATTGTCCAAAGAGGTTTTTGACATCTGTTTTCTGCTGACAACAATCTACACTGCTCCTGAATCACTTTATAGGCTGCCATTTATCTATTTCAGTCATATTTTCTAGCTGAGTACATTTTTAATTCATTGCTATTTATAGGCTAAACAAACAAATCAATTATTGTACAAATTAGTGGTGGTTGATACTATAGTATTTTATTCCCTGATTTATTACTCAACTCTTTTATCTACTTAAAGTTTTACATTAATTCCCCAGATAATTAAATAAAAAAGAAAACGACAAATGGATAAATAAATGCAACATCAACATGCAAAAACACCCAAATACCAATGAGAAAATAAAAAAGTATGTGAGAGAGAAATTTAGGGCAACCATGAGAACAAAGTAGTTAGGTAGAAAGAAAACATACTACATCAATAAGTTTAACCTCACATGGGAGTATGGAAAAAAGACATACATAGGGGCATAAATTAAATGGAAATCAAAGATGTTGATTGCACAATTGAAGACTAGCTCACATCATCTTAGGTGTGAAACTCACAGGGGGATAATACCCAAAGAAAAATGAGAAACAAAAACATGTTTATTTTATCATAAGGGAATAATGGAGACAAAATGACACTTCATTATGGAGTGTGCAGTCTATAATGACATATGTATCAAGTATAAAGATAATTTGAAGGTTGACAACTTAACTAACTTGTTTGAAGAGGAAAGGTTAAATAGTACAACAAATTTCTAATCAAGATCCATGGTAGAAAAATTAACATCGAGAAAGGATTAATTTTTTTACAATATCAATAAAACAATCCTTATATCACGAAGTTGTAATATCATGGATCAATGTTATTGCAACTCTTGATTCCATAGAGTACTTAATCTCGTGAACATTCTTTAAATCTTTCTTCCTTTCTCAATACCAGAAGTACTTAGTCTTGGTGGAAGATATTAAAATATTTACCTCCTTCATTCATTTAAGTTTTATTTATGCTTATACGTTTCCTGGATAATCTTCGAGTAAAATGAAGATCAAATGGAATTCTCCACGTAAATACCTACCTCATCTCAAATGGATTCCGTTCAAAATTATTATAAACATTCACACAAGGAACGGATCGGATTTGTAGTAGTGGGAGGAAGCAGGAAAAGTTAAAAAATGCAGGGGCTCTGTAAGGCTGTATTGTATCCATCTCTTTCGCAAATCAAATGCCTTTCATCACAGCAACACTATCATGAGTTCATCGAGACGTCTGTAGTGGCCTGGCTGAGGCCTCACGTTGCAGGTTTGGTAAGAAACTTGCATTATTTCAGGGGTGGCAGCAACAGCAGTGCGGTTCGATCCCCCAACACCAGCATTATCACTCGACAACAAAGGAGGGGAATTCGCATGAAAGTGCGAAATGGGAACGTGGAAGAGGCGCTGAGGTTTATGCAGAGGAGGATGACCTCCAGTGGAATGGAGAGGCTCATCAGGAATGCTCCACGCTGGCACATCAAGGACTCCGAGAAGCGTATTTTGGCTCAAAAAAGACGGGAAAAGAAGGAACGTTCCCAACAGCTTGCAAAGAAACTTAAATCCATTCTCGTCAAAAAAGTCAGGTTAGTTTCTTTGGTTGAAAATCCCAGGATAGTGTCTTTCAGCTATTGTTTGGATGGTTATGAAAGGAATTAAAAGAGATTGAACAGTATGACCGATTTTAGTATGGTCTGGAAGACAATATGTGCTCCTGGTGTATTTGGGCAGTCGAAACCTAGGGGTACAAAATTTGAATAATATGTAAGTAAATTGAAACAAGTCTCCTTCTGTGCTTTCACAAGAGGGTTCCGCTGTGACCCAAAAAAACAACTTTTCCCTAATATAGGTACTTTGCTTTTCCTTATGTAGGATGAAGTACCTTAGCCGTACCGTTTCATCAAATTCACCCAGGACTTGCATAAGGCGTACACGGCTCTCCCCTCAGCAGAATGCACCAATATCGTAAACTGGATCTTTTTTCCGCCAATGCCTTATCTTGACCACTGAACCATAACCGAATAGACTTATTGATATCTTTAGATTTTATTTACTTTTCAGAGCCCATCAGGGTATTACTTTGCGAATGGCATCAATTACTATCGTAATGAATTAGGTTTCTAACATTGCAAGTATCTCTCAGTAACAAATCAGTGGAAATTGTAAAATGGGGCATACTATATTGCTGCAAAATTGCAGATGCATAAGGGCAGCTTCCCTTCGCCTCTATGAAATGTAGACATCTTTATGTCAAACTCCCAAAGTTGCATTAGAGTAAAAGGGCATGCCAAAAGGTTTTTGAACCTTCGAACCCGGTTCATTGTGGCTTTTAGTGGCCCCACCTTTTTGCTAGACCACAGTCCAACAGACCACCTTCTAGTAGGTGTTTTTGCTGTTATAATATAATAATAATATAATAATAAAAATTTTAACGTCCACGAGACTAAAAATAGTCTATGGGACAGCAAGACAACTCAAGCAGATTTAAGTAGCACTGTTCGCTTCTTGTGTAGGCTGATGATGAGCCCCCCTAATTGCTCAATGTGCTCTTCGTTGAATAGGTTATGCCAAGAACTGTCACATATAGTATCCGTAAATTTATCTTTGCTATCTTTGTAGGCCTCACATTCTAGAATAAAGTGCTGTTCAGTTTCCACTTTCCCAGAATTGCAAAATCTGCAAATTCTCTCTTCCCAAGCCTCCTTTGGCCTCTTCCAACGCCCGGTCTCACAACGAAGTTGGTGAGAGTTGGTTCTCAGCTGAGCAATAAGAATTTTAGCCCTCCAAGAAATGTTGGCTCCTATGTACGCTTTTTGGAGTTGATCACAAGTGGGGTTGAACTCATTTATATAATATAGTTTCTTCCTCCCGATCTCGCTTCCCCAATTTCTCTTGTAAAATTTCTCCATAACAAAGACTTTTATTTCTTTATTATTATTTGTGGGGCACATATTGAATTGAATATTCCATTTACTCATCCATGTGATATTTTGTTGCATCCATGTCCTTTTTCGCTTACATAGTGTATCACTAAAAACAACTTTAGGCCATCTATCCTCTTCCATTTTTTCGATTCTTTTTAAATAGTTTAAAAGGCGAACCATAGCAAGTGCCTCGATAGGAACAGCGCCCATTTCACTTAGCATGATGTCATATGGAACCGTGCTTTTGTTTTTAATCTTGCTTGTAATCAAGCGCTTTTGGATTCCTTCAATTTGTTTCCATTGTGCTATAGTAGTGCTGCTGGCCCATAATTCACACCCGTAAAGAACAACTGGCAGCACAAGAAGACCGAACAAGGTTTGAATAGTTTTCCAATCCCACAACTCCGCTTCACGGCACTTATTCTGAAGAGCATAGAAAGCCTTCCACCCACCTAATGTCCTTTTATACTTGCAGCTAGACCAGCTTAGCTTTTTGTTGAAATCGATGCCAAGGTATTTATAATCCGCAACCTCTTCGAGAAGACTTCCATTGTAATAAAATTCATGTTGATGTTGTTTTTTATTATTAGAGAAAATCATAACCTTAGTCTTGCTGATATTGACCTGCATCCCCACCATTCTGCAAAAGCGCTCAAGAGAAGATAGATGGTCTTGCAAACCACAGGCAGATTTGGTAATTAAAATGAGATCGTCCGCATATAAGAGCAACTTTATAACAAATTCACCTAGCTGAATGCCTTCGCCCTTTTGTATGTTTAACCACTCTTCCATTTTATCAATATATAAACCAAATAAAGTAGGAGACAAAGGGCAACCCTGTTTGACCCCGATATCGCTCTTGAAACATTCTGAAATGCCATCTGAAGTTCTGATTTTCACTTTCACCTCTTCGTACATCCTATGAACAGCAGCTCTGAGATGCCTAGGAATCCCCAATTCTTCCATCCTAAACCAAAGCTTGTCTCTCGGAACGGTATCAAAAGCCTTTTTGAAGTCAACAAAGCAACAAAAAACCTCTTCCTTTTTCTCCCACTCTTTTTCAATAATGTGTCTCAGAGTGACACAGTGATCCACTGTCGAGTGCTTTGGCCTAAAACCAGCTTGCCCTTTAGCACGTTTATGGTTTTCTTCTGCCCATTTGCTGATCCTAGTTTCTATCATGCTGCCAAAAAGTTTAGCAAAGAGGGGATTGATCATTATAGTCCTGTAGTTGGAGGGATTGTTAACATCACCACTCTTAAAAAGTGGTATTGCAAGGCTGATTGTCTAATCTTTCGAAAACCCTTCTTGGCAGATTTTGTTGAAGATTTCAGTGATGTACAGTGCAAGAGTTTTCATGCCCCACTTCAAATATTTGGCTTGAAGTGCAACAAGATCTTTTGCTTTACCTCCACCCAACTTCTTAATCCCTGTCTCTACCTCTTGCACAGTGAAAATGTTTGTAGTATCGTTGACCAAAGGTGGGTGTCCCACTCCACCCTCTTGTTCATAAAGTTTCTTAGCATATTCAAACCATTGGGTGGCAGTAATATTATTTTCATTTTGCTTTCTCCTTGGTTGGAGTTCTTTCCAGAAACGTTTGGGGTTATTTCTGCCCAAAAAAATTAGCTCCTCTCTCCTTGTGAACATAAAATCAGTTTTTTTCTTCTTTAGGATCTGTTTGTAGGCCTTAATGTCGAGTTTAGTTTTATTCGACTCCCTTAGGTTCCTCCTGGCCCTCTTACATTCCTTGTCAAACCATGCATTGGTTGGAAAACAATTAGTTTCAGATTTTCTATTTTTTGCTCTCTTGCATTTTGAAAGAGCCTCGTGAATCAGATTTGATAAGTCATGACTGTTAACACCATGCTTATACATAGGGTGTCCCATACAAAGTTCCTCAAGAGTAGCTCTAAAAGTGTTACTGTTTTCTGAAGTTAACAAAATTCTGCCCTGAGAAGGTGGGTGTTGAGGGCCTTGGATTTTTGCCCCAAGCCGCCTATCCTTTGCCCAATACAAATTTATGTACAGCGGTCTATGATCTGATTTTAGATCCCAAACATGCTCTCCAATTTCAACTTCTTTAATATTTTTATACAAATTCTGCGAATAAATTACATAATCTACCACACTTGCCCCGTTGTATGTGTTGCAAGTGAAATTGCCCGACTTAGCCCATCTAGCCAAACCATTACAGATTATTAGATCAAATGTGCCACATAAAGTGATCAATTCTTCCCCAAAATGATTGTAGCCTTTAGCATCTTCGGATATTCTTTCCCATTGCTGATTTCTCTCTTCTGTGAGCCAAATAGGGTTATCATTTACTTCGGAGCTGAAAATACTTGCTTGCCAATTCGCTGTTATTGAGTTCAAATAGGCTGTCGGTCAGATGTAATTTCTTTTGTCATTGTTTTTTTGACTTCACTGGAATACGTTTAATTCATGAATAAGTAGCTGCTATTTTGTGCATCCAAATTTCTTGTAACCATGTGATGGTACTGCGCTGATAGAAACTAACACAATTTTAATTTGATAAAAGGCATGCTCTTTAAAGATGGAGAAGGCAAACTAGTATATTCATTACAATCTGATGTACGTACAAACATTGGTTTTCTCCAAAGTGGTCAATGAATGGCTATTTAGGTTCTTTCAATTGCATTGAAAGATATGACAAACAAGCGTTTGCAGTTTGATTTGTGTGTTTTCCAATTATTCTTACATATGTCAATCTGTGGTTAGATCTCTTGTTGTCATTCCCTTCAGCAAAAATAGTTGTCAATTTTTCCACTTGCATGCCCCTTCAATATTTGCTGAATAGAATATGTCACCTTCAGCTGTATTCCAAGGCATTTTTGTTTCTGTTTGGCCTAATTAATGAATTATTAGTGTGTGGTTGAGCTGCCAAACGACGAAATGTTTTTTTATGGCTATTAACTGTTCTCGTTTCTTTCTTATTTTTTTATTGTAAAAATTCATATTTAAGCTAGTCTAATATTGTTTGTACTCATTCATTAGGACCAATGGAAATAATGACACACAGTCCTATTATGTTTGCTAAGTTTATGATACGGCAAGAGTGGTGTATGTTTTGATACTATATCACCTCATGTTTTCCATTACACAGGCCTATTATGTTTGCTAAGTTTATGATATGGCAAGAGTGGAGTATGTTTTGATACTATAGTTTTTCTCATCACCTCATGTTTTCCATCTCATTTCATGTGTATATTATGTAATATGAAGAATATGAATTATAATGGATATTTGTGTTGATAACCACACAGTGTCATGCAAATAGGGTTTTAATATATGTTCTTCTGAGCAGAAATTTGTTTGGAGAGGTTCTTGCTTATAGCTCTAAAGGTGAACAAAACATAGGGTTGGCATGCTTTTTGAGGTCTGCCAAATAGATGCCAAAGATTTCAGTTGCTGATAAGAACAGATATCATGGACTCTCTGATTGTACTTTGTTAATTTGGTGGATGACTAGTAACCACAATGGGGAAACATGGATCAATTCACTCATAAATGTAAGCCCATGTCAAGAGACCAAACCAAGATGTGTTGGGTGAGGCACATGACTTATTTCAGCCTCTCTTAGGTGGAGGTTTTAATCTAGCTTAACATAGAACATGCCATTGTGGGATTTAAACACGAATAAATTTGCGTTTAAATCTAAATCCACACCAAAACACCAAACTAGGGTGTTGGGTGAGGCACACACAATTTTTGCAGCATGCATCTGTGGCATATAGTTGGGTCAAGATATATGGCCAAAACAATGAAAAAATAAAAATAAATGTTTTTGTTTCTATTTTTTGCGTTGATTAAAGATGTTACTTTTTTTTCTAGAGAGGAAATGTAGTCAACCCATTGACCAATATACCCCACCTCTACAAAATGAACTATAATTTATAACTTCAATCAAATCTAAGGTTTAATGAGTAGGCACTTGAGTGGTCAACTCACCTTACACTTTATTGATTTTGAATGTGTATTTATAAGAGGCCAATCCCACCCATTGTTCACACAGTTTTTGTATTCTCTTATTATTGAGTATATTGTGATCCGGGAATCCTTGTGGGATTCCACCATGTCTTGTGTTGGTGTTCATTCTTTGCATGTTTGTGTGTATTTCATTTCTCTAAGTCTTCTGTTCATCATGTAATATTGCAATTAAACACTAATGTGGTACCAAAGCTGAAGGGTTTTTTAATCTATGGGTTTTCCTTTGCAACCAAGTCTTGTGAAGGCGTGATCGACAAACAAGAGTGTTTGGATCTTTATGGAGGTTGGATTTTTGAAGAAGAGATTGCAATTCAACATATTGGCATCTTCAAAGGACTTCTTTGGTGGTAGATTTATAGATCATGTGTGTTTCAGAGGTGTAGAGAGCTTGTTTGAAGAGAAAAGCTTCTTTTTTGGTCATCTAATGCAAAATTTTGTTCCTATAGGAAGATTTGATTCTCTAAAAGAACCTTGATTGGAGGCAGGATCTCTAATAACTAGTCACTTTTTTGGAAGCCTTGTGAAATTTTGTTAGGTGGTCCATTTTTTGTTCATTGAAAAATACCTCTGTTTAGGGCCTGAAATCTCTAACAAAAGGATTTGTGAGCTATTAGGTGGTCATATTGATGATTGGTGGCTTAGCACAGGGGGTTGAGTGATGGAGTGGAGCATGTGGTTACGATAGTGGTAGGGGGCTGGATGGACTACGTAGCGGTAGGTCGTGTGGGAAGAAATGCTTGTTTTTTGTAGCGAATTTTTGTTGGGTGATGCAGGAGCATCCAAGGTGAAGAGGGAATCTTACATCATTAAAAAATATAGTAGGAAATTGTGTAATTTTCAATAAGGGGCCACGGGTCACATTCTGGAAGTTCTGAGACCATATTTTGTGTCACACATCTTTTCGCAACTCTTAAGTTGCTTTTTTTAAGATGGTCACATATATTCTTTTGCAACATAAGTTGCAATGATCACATACGCCACACAATGCCAAGTCTAACGGGGCCATGCTCAAGTGTCCATGTTTTGCGGAGACCCGCCCCCTCTCCCCCGCCCACACACACATATGTTCTTTCGTGGCCATGATTCACTACATGTTTGCGACTTAGTTCTAATCACACAAAAGTCATTGCGGACCCGATGCAATCCTCAGGTGGATTGAATATTCACGAGGATCACAAGCCAGTGGGCTTCATTGTGGATCTGACGGCTTTATTAATTGATCTACATAATCTAACGGATCCTTGGCCCAATGAAATGCATGGAGTCCACAGAGTTCGTTAGCCTCGGGAAGCACCCACAAACTATACGGAAGTTCACGAAAACCATTATCCTCGGGAAGCACCCACAGACTATATAGAAGTTCACATAGTCTGTTAGCCTCTGAAAGCACCCACATACTATATGGAAGTTCACAGAGTCCATTAGCCTCGAGAACACCCCATAGATTGTATGGAGCCATGGAGTGCACAAAGCATGAGATCCACGGAGCTCACGTCCTTTGGAAGGCCCTATGGAGTCGCATTAGTCAGAAAACTATTTATGGAGTCTATGTACGCGATAGGTGTCGTAATGTCAATGATCACGGAGACCACAGTCAAGGTCAAGGCGAGGACCATGATTTCAAAGGTGGATGTGTGATAAGTTTTAAGTGGAATGGATAATTCCATGGGTCCGTGTCCATGGTGACCATAGTCCTAAAGGCAAATGCGTGATAATTATTACATGGATTTGATAAATCCATAGGTCTATTTTTTCACAAGGAATACACAGAGACCTCTGTGCATAGGGAACACATTAAAGAGAACTTCTAGCAACCACATTTCTCACCAGAGATCACCAAATGAGACATTTTTGGTCCCTTTGGAAAGTTTTCGATTTGAAATGGCCACGAGTCATTCAATCACCTGTTAGGATAACTATTCGCAAAGAAAGATCCAAGAACCGTTTTGTTTTGTGATGGTTCAATTGTCTCAGGGACCACGTGTTCACGAATCAGTTACATGGAAGTTGAAGAGTCTGTGGGCAAGGATGAATCCATGGAAGTAGAGGAGGGCAAAGCATGAGAATGGGTTCCTGAGTGAATAAAAGAGAGAAGGTAGAATACAGAGGGAAGAACACAAAGCTTCGACCTGCAAGCGTAGTGTGAACGTTGTGATCCCAATTTTGATTGTGATTGTAAATGTTGTCTCGATTTCAATAAAGTATTTGTCCTTGTTTTTGTGTCTTGTGTCTTGAGAGAAGAGAGTGAGAGAATCATTGTTGGGGAGTAAGGCAACCATTAATTTGGCCCCCCTTATTCTTGTCTCCACCAATTGGTATTAGAGCAATGTTATTTTCCCTTGCTGGGTTGTGTGTGAGGACTCCACTTGAGTCATTGGCAAGTTGTGAAAGAGAAGCTTGCAATTGGGAGAAGTGATGGCACACAAAGGTAATGATGTTAGGAGAGGTGCAAGAGTAGGGCACCTTGAGTTGCAGACCTGACAAAATTGATGAGAGGAATCCAAGCAAGACTGGAAGCAATGGAGACAACACAAAGAAGAGGAATGCATGTTGAAGATGTGAGCAAAAATGAAGGAGAAGCAAGGGCTTTAGAACTTGAAGTGGAAGATATGGAGACTGAAGTTGAGAGTATATTTCTCAAGGCTGTGACAAAGCTTAGTGGTAAGCCAAAATTGGACACCCCTTGCTATAATGGAAGCCTAAATCCAGAAGAAACCATAAATTGGATCAAAAAAATGGAGAAATACTTTGATTACGAGTCAATGGAAGAGCCCAAGAAGGTGAAATTTACTTGCACAAAATTGAGAGGTCACGCACCTTTATGGTGGGATTATGTGTAGATTGAGAAGCAGGGAAAAGGTAAGGATAAAATCAAATCTTGGGATAAAATGGTGACAAAATTGAAGGCTAATTTCTTGCCTTCTAATTATCACATGAGGTTGTTCAGGAAATTGTAGAACGTGAGACAAAAAGAGATGAGCATCAAAGAATATATCGAGGTCTGTAGACTCACTATAAGAACCTAAGTTACCGGTTCGTTTTTGGTTCTAGTGTGGGTTTGAAGAACCCGGTTTGCAGGTACGACAAATTTATTTCCCTTGGGTTCGTTATTGGATTCGTCTGTACAAAAAATATATAAAAAAATAAAAAATATAGAAATTCTAGCATGATACATAGGAAATTAATGCCATTGTCATTAATTGCATAGTATGCATCTTGATAAATGATAAGTATAACCATTAAATAGAAATGATAAAATCATAAATATTAAAATATAAAATATCAATAATTATCCCGTGGCTGTAATTAATTACATGATACATCAAACTTTAAAAGTCAATTTTCATAGTCATATTGCTATTCATTGTGAGCATCCACACCATCATCATGTTGTGGTTCATTAGAAGTAGAACCACATGGACTATCAACACTGCCACTCCCGCTAGCTAAGTTATGTGTCGTTGAAGCTGAAGGACTGCCAATGTCATCTTACGAGAAGCAGGAAATGCAAGCATCCAAGTCAACAACCTCTGGATCTATATCCCAATGCTTTGACGTCCCCTCGTACTCTGGGTTCTTGTGCGATAGAAGACGCAAATTGGAGTGTATGTAGACCAACTCCTCGGCCTTTTTAGTTGCGAGCTTGTTGCACGTTTGAGAGTGGATGAAGCTATATGTGCTCCAATTCCGCTCACAAGAAGATGAACTTGCAATCTATATTCAAATTTAAACATAAATTTTTAATTTTTAAAAGAAAAAGAAAAACTTAAAAACTTAAAAAATACAAAACTTACCTGTGACAAGATCTTGATTGCAAGAGGTTGTAGGTTTGGTGATCCTTGGCCATGAAGGTATCACCACATAGACCATCCTTCTTGTATTTGTCTCGAAGAGCACTAAGACTATGACCTCAAGAGGTAATGAAAGCCCCAAACTCGTTTGTAACCATGTCTTCTATTTTAGGATCAGGTAATATCCTAGACAATGCCAATTTGTACCCTTCAGCTACTTCGACATCCCTATATGGTGGCACCCTCCTCGACAAAGAAAGGATATCCGTGCTATAGAAACGAGGAGTCAATGCAAAGGCAAGGAGATATAGCGGGGTGGTCATTTTGTTCCATCACTCAACAAGGATATAATGCACTTGCTTGAAAAAATTCTCCTTAGGATCTTGCTCTTTTTCATTAATGATGAACTTTATCTTCTCAGTCATTGAGTCTATGCCTTCATATATTTCTCCCATACATGGCTGATCCATGCCAGCAAAATGGATCATACTCATGATGGACTCGGTGAAACTCAATAAATAATCTACACGGGCTCACCAATCATCATCTAGGATCAAGTTTTTCACTCTTTGGGCCCGCTCTTTGCTTGCCTCCCTCCATACACCCCACAAGTTGCTAATGACCATACTGCTAAGTGCTTGTTGCACTTTCACAAGTCATCTCAAGACGATTGTGTGAGAGGTGAATCTAGTCAGAGCAACCTATTACAAAATTAAAAACTTATGAAAATATTGAAATAACAATATTTTAATTTAAATATAGTTATTCAAGCACTAGATTAAAAAATAAAAAAGTTAAAATTTTAGAACAAAAATAAAAATACTAAAATAAAAATACCTTCAACAACTCCAATGTTGAGAAGGATCTGAAAATGGCTTGAGAGAGTTGATGGTTGGTGACAAATATTTGAATCTGCTCAACTTCATCATACATTTGTTTGATCCAGTCAATTTCCTGCCCATCTTTTGCAACATGAGGTTGACTGAGTGGACAACACAAGGTGTCCAAAAAATGTGTCCATACCTTGCCTCCACCAACATCCCTGTGGCCTTGCAATTTTTGGCATTATCTGTTATAACTTGGATAACATTTTCAGGTCCAACTGCCTCAGTGGATTCGATGAGGATGTTGGCAATGAACTCCGCATCCTTCACACACCCCTCACAATCAATGGCCTTCAAAAACATTGCCCCTTTAGGGCACACTGCAACCACATTGATCAAAGGCTTGTTTCTTGCATCTTTCCATCCATCGGAAACGATGAAGACCCTCGTTTCAGTGCATGAATTTCTGATTGGCTTCAAAGAATCTTCAACATATTTTCTCTCCTTCGTCAATAAAGTGGTGCAAACTTTTTCAAACCCTCGGCCTTTGTAATCTTTTGGGGCCTCGTTGATTGCTCTCACCATTTCTTGCCAATATGGTGGTCGAACCACATTGAAAGACAATCCATTTCCATATACACATCGTGCAATTTTCTGATCCGCAATCTTGTTGCTCTCATTTTGAAAAGACCTATCCAATGGTCCTCTTGTTCTTTTGTTTGGAAGAGAAGCCTTTTTGTGCAAAGAGGGTGCTCCCAAAAATTGATGTCTTCCAATGGGCACAACTGGAGAACCACCAGTAGGACTTGGCGAAACATGTGGTTTCCCTGATCCCTTGTCTTTCTTTGCTAGGGGGTGATTGAGTCTCATGGCATGTGCGGCATCTGCATGTTCTTGTTCCTTGATGAATTCAAGGATTTTTGACTGTGGCAATGGAGAGTTAGTCTTCCCCGTGCAAAATTTGATTCCGTGTTTAGGAATGTGACATAAATGTGCTTTCACCGTAAAGTATGAGCTTGTGAACTAAGAATCACAAATATTGCATTTCCAAATATAGGCTCCACCATCTGAAACTTGGTCTATCAGTGTTGTATATTTCCACAATGGTGGGTGTGTCAAGTCCATTTGTGTTGCCTTTGGCCGGCGGAGGAAGAACTACGAGACATTGTAGTAATAGCATATATAACTACAAGTTAAAAAACAAATGCAAAAACAAAAAAAAATCAAAACAAACCATAGGGCAGCAGCCAACAACTTGTAAATTTTTTAAAAAATGACAAAAATAAGTAAATAAAACAATATAAAACTTACCTTGAGAGCAAATGGATTCCTCAATCACCGTAGGGCGTAGGCAAAATGATTATAACGATGCTTGATGAAGATTCAAACCTACAACAGCAATGGAAGGCAAGTATGCAATGAGAAAATTAAAAAAATGAGAGGCAAGTGGTTTTCTTTTTGTTACTTTGTTTTTATCATTTGTGTTGAAGTATGCTTTTGTTTTTGGCTTTTAGGGTTTAGGAAGGTGTTTTAAATTTTTTCTTTGCGTTGGTTTTGGTGAAAAAGGGAAAAAAAAAAAAAAAAAAATGTTTTTGACTGTTTTTTTGTGCTGGCGATTGCGGAAGAACCCCCAACGCACTCGGGTGCCCAGGGGCGAACCCTGGTCGTTGGGGCAATGCACCGAACTATGAACCCAAACACGGTTCACACCCATGTGCCCAACGTCTACAAAAACCGGCGAACCGGTAACATTGATAAGAACTGGACATGTGGAAGACAATTCGAAGAAAGTGGCAAGATATGTGAATGGACTGCATATTGCTGTTCAAGATGAGATCAATTTGTTGAACTTGAGAATTGTGGAAGAAGCCTATCAATGCGCATTGAAGGCGGAAGAAAAGTTGTCAAGAAGACAACAAATGAACTCTAGAGGTAGAGGAAGGTCCTTAAGAGGAAGAGGACAAAATAGTGGTGGAAAAGGACAACAAATCCATGATGGAGAAGCGAGCAGCTCTCAAAATCTGAATCAGAATTCAAGAGGAAGAGGCTATTCTTCTAGGGGAAAAGGATCTTTTGGAAGAGGAAGATGCAAAGGTTTCATGGGTAAATGCTTTGAATGTAATAAGTATGCTGGACATAGAGCTTTTGAGTGTCTAGAAGCACTTAGAATAATGGTAAGAGAATTGAAGGGACTGCTTATATTGCTCATGGTGATGAAGAAAGTGTTGGGTCTCCATCACAAACCTAAGAGCTAGAACAAGGAGAGGCTCTTATGATGAAAAGAGTGCTGTTGAAACCAGCCTAGGCGGCAAATGAACCAGTGCAAAGGAAAAGTCTATTTCGGACTCTGCAAATCTGGAGGTAAGTGTTGTAAGGTAGTTATTGATTGTGGCAAAACAAACAATTTTGTATATAATGAGATGGTGAAAAATCTTGGACTGAAAAGACTTGTACATCCATCTATTAGGAATTTATTTGTTAGTACTCACATTTATTAGTGGTGAGTAATTATATTATGTGTAGAAAATAATATGTGTTGTACGTGAAGTTGTGTTAACAACTCACGAATAGAATTAGGTGTGTGAGATATTCTAGGAGAGAGAATAAAGGTTGTTGAACAACCCACCTAGATTAGTGTTAGGGAATTATAGGAGATATCTGTGGTTGGATAATCTCCTATTTTATAGGAGTTCTTGAAGCTATAAAATGTAGTCTCTAATAATGAATAAATATGGTGATTTGAATCTAATTGAGCCTTGGGTCTCTCTAGATATGGTGGTCTCCTCACATTTGGTATCAGAGTAGGTTTTGAAAAAGGCCTCTTTGACCTTCACCCCGCTCAATTTTTGTTTTGTCAAGTAGACTAAGGCAATGGGTAAGTAGTGCAAACAACATGCAACCTCCTTACTTTGTTTGTGGTCCATTCATTTGTTGTTTTTTGTCAAAATGGTGTAAACAAAGGATATGTAGTGTAGGCCACATGCAAAACCCTTTGTTTATCCGTCCATCCTTCTTGCATTCTGTCAATAGTCTAGTAGTGTAGGCCACATGTGAACTCGATGGCATTCTTCATTCACTTGCATTGCCTAACTCTTTCCATCCGGTTTACTCTATCCATAGTTTTCATTCCACTTTGTTCACATTGTTCATTTGTAGATTAAATTTTTTGCGTGCATATATAAAATAAATAAAAATATATATTGAAATTTTTTGGTGTTGGGTTGTACCAGGCCGTACAACTATGGATAAGGCAGATCGGGTTTGTTTGGCACATTGCACATCACATTGCATCGAGTACGGATGTGACCATTAGGGTTTGACTATTCAATTTTGCATTGATGTGGATTGGGCATTGACATTCGTGATAGAATTTATAGGATCTACTCAGCTTGATTGTAGAGCGGCTCAACACGACAAGAGCTTGGCTTCACTTGTGTCGGCGATCCCACTCCATTTGGTGACTTGTGAGATCCACTCGACGTATGACTTAGCGCGCAACTCGAAACCCTCTACATCCACCGAATCCAAGCTTGTCTGAACTTGCATCTTGACTAAGCAACTCAACATTGGTGACATTTGAACTCGACTAGGGTCGCATACCATTCTCTACCTATGGCAACTCCTGCTAATGAGCTCCCCGAGCTTGCCTCACCTTGAATTTTGCGTGCTCTCTTCTGAAGAGTGCTTGACATGGCTTTGCATCGAACGACTTGTCTCAGCTTTGATATTGGCTCCCACGCAAGCCATCGAAGCTTCAATAGCTATGCATTACTCTCAAATGCATGTGGTTTGGTTAGAGTTTAGGTATCTAGGTTTTTCTTGGTATAAATGTTTGTGTTGCGGTTATGTATTTATTAGGTGTTTGTTTAGATTAATACATAATTTTTCTTTACTGTTATTTAAACATTATCAATTGTTATTAGATTTTGTTATTGCTTAGTCATAGTTAATATTTAATAGTTCATTATTGTTACGGTATAGTTTTTAGTTTTTAAGTGTTTAGTATATAGTTTTTGTATAATGAGTTTACGTTTAAATTTGTTTATTGTAATTTGTTTTTGTTAAATAGTATGTTAAGTCTTTAAAGTTGTCACTTTTATTGTATTTAAGTTTATTTTTATAAATAGTGTTTTGTTTATTTAGGAAACATTTTCATGTTTTATGGTGTTATATGTAAGTTGTCATGTGTCTATATTTTTATATATGGTCAAAGTTGTCCTAGTAATAGTTCATTGTCTTCACTCCAGTCTTGTGTCATTTTTTTGTCAATCTTAAGTAATTGGTATATCACATTGTGAATTGTCATTAGTTGAATGTGTTTAGTAGTGTGGGTCTTTTTAAGTCCATCGTCGATGCCAATAAGTTTCTTGTGTATGTGTCAAAAATATTAAATAAGCCTATGTTGAAAGGCAACTTTTATCTCAATAAAGCACGCACAATGATCATAGTGAATTGTCATTAGTCGAATATGTTTAGTAGCATGGGTCTTTTTAAGTCCATTCTCGATGCCAATAAGTTTGTTGTGTGTGTCAAAAATATTAAATAAGCCTATGTTGAAAGGCAGCTTTTATCTCAATAAAGCTGGCACAATGATCCTCATTGTGAAATCTCCCATTTATGTAACATATGCAATATCGGGTGAACCCGACGTCCATTTTGTTGGGAGGTTCATATTCACCCATGTGAGCACTGGGGGGGGATGTTAGGAATTTATTTGTTTGTACTCACATTTGTTAGTGGGGAGTAGCTATATTATGTGAGTAGAAAATAATATATGTGTTGTACGTGAAGTTGTGTTAACAACTCACGAGTAGAATTAGGTGTGTGAGATATTCTAGAAGTGAGAATAAAGGTTGTTGAACAACTCACTTAGATTAGTGTTAGGGAATTGTAGGAGAGATTTGTGGTTAGACAATCTCCTAATTTATAGGAGCTCTTGAAGCTATAAAATGTAGTCTCTGATAATGAATCTAATTGAGCATTGGCTCTCTCTAGATATGGGGGTCTCCCTACATTTCCAACGACATACAAGGTTTTATGGTTGCTTAAAGGCTAGAAAGTGCTGGTAAATGAACAATGGGTGGTGAACTTTCAAATGGGCTCACATAAAGATGAAGTTTTGCGAGACATTATGCCTATGGATGTGTGTCACGTGTTGTTGGGAAGGCCATGTCAGTATGATAGAAGATTTGTACATGATGGAAGGGCAAACACTTACACACTTGTGAAAGATGAAAAGAGGTTCACATTGAGTCCATTGAAGGACAAAGGAGAAGAGGTGGACAACTATTCCAAAGTAATGATGGTTTCTAATAAAGAATTTTTAAAAGTTGCAAAGACGGAAGAAACATGTTTTGCTTTCATATCAAACCCTATGCAAGTTGTAACAACCACAAAGGTTAATGATCTTCCTACTGAAATTCAGAATTTATTGGAAGAATATGTTGATATTGTGACAAAGAATTTCCCTCGAGGACCTTTACCAATGAGGAGCATTAGCCATCATATGGATTGTAATGTCACATTTTCATATAATTTTAGTAATTAATAAAATTGCCCAAATAGCGATTTTAATCATTCGGAAATATAAGTCAATTTAATTAATTATTAAAATAGAACTATCTTGAGCCCACACGGGTAGCATAGTTGGCCAAGGGCTTTGGGTTCGTCCCATATAAGTCCCAAGGTCAATTCTCGCTGTCCGAATTTTCAAGGTTGTCCGGTGCGTGTGGGCCCCATCGGCAACCCCCAGAGGATTAGTTTCGCCTCCACTCGCCCCAATGAAGGTCGTTGGACGGAGTCACAGTGTCCCAATTGGGATCGGGGATACCTATGGGTTTAAAAAAAAAAAATAGAACTACCTTGGATAATTATTCAAATTACCAGAAAAACTGTTTTAACCATTTAGAAAATTAAGGTAATTTTAATGATTATTCTAAGGGGTTTTATAATTAATAAATTGCTTAAAAAGTGATTTTTATCATTTTAATTATTAGAGCAATTTAATTAATTATTTAAGCAAGGACCTAATATAAAATAATTATTAAATTTGCCAAAAAGTAATTTTAATTACTAATTTATTAAGGCGAGTTATTTAATTAATTCAAAAAGGCCTAAAGTGAAATTAAAAGGAATGTCGGCGTGGGAGCTAAAACAAAGGAAATGAAAAGATATCCTAAAAGTTGGCAAGAGAGGGTTATGGGGTATTTTACCTCTCCAAGGTGGTTTGCCGCCCTTTTGGAAGATACAAATACAAGGTGAAGATCACAATTGAAGATATGTTGAATTTGATATTATTTCTTCATGCTTGAAGGAGATGCCCAATAGGTGTTCGTAGATCTGGAGCTGATTATTCTACAAAAGGTGTCTTTTGATGCCACCTTTGCTAAAGGTGGATTTGTTACTTGCCCTAGAGTGGGGCGATTTGCTTTGAGAGATTAGTGAGAGGGTTTGGTGGACTATTTGAGGTCCAACTTGGTCATTAATAAATTTGATTATTATTTGCATTAATTTTTTCAAGTGTGGTGACTTGTTTGGGATTGAGGGTTTGATGTTTAAAGAGGTAAATTTTGAAAACTAGGGTTTCCCATTGAAGGAAAATTTTGAAATTATTTTTATTTGATAGTCATTATTTTTGTGATCAGTTTGAGCTCTTATTTGCATCATAATTCCAAATATTGAGGGAGTTATGAATTTTTAAAATTTTTAGCTGTTCGTAGGAATTAATATTTGTTGAGGGCAGATTTTCAAGGGTTTCGTTCTGATTTAATTATTGCAGTAATTTTCTGAATATTGGTGATTGGATTGAACTAAGCTTGAGCAGGGATTAGAGTGCGAAATGAGAACTTCAATTCAACTAATGTGGTGCTAGGGTTTGGAGGATTGAAACATTCATTTCAGGGTTTTTCTTCTTTGCGGCAAGAGCCATTGGTGGCCAAAATCACAAGGTATTTATTTGTCATTTATTTCAAGATGAATTGGAGTTAATTTTCAGTGTGAAGGTGCAATTATAACAGCTAGGGTTTGCTGATTTTAACAAATTTAGAATTCAGAAATTGTGGATTTTTGGGGAAACCCCTTTTTGGTTAAATCGTCCCATTTGGGGACATTATATGGATCTAGTGCTAAGAGCAAGCTTGCCAAACAAGGCAGTTTAGAGACTGACTCCAATGGAGAATGAAGAAATAAAAAGACAAGTGCAAGACTTATTAGACAAAGGCTTGATCAGAGAGTTTGGGCACATATGCGGTTCTAACTATGTTAGCATCTAAGAAAGGCAGAGAATGGAGGATGTGCATAGATTCACCTACAATAAACAAAATCACCATTAAGTACAAATTTTCATTGCCAAGAATGGACGACATAATAGATTGTTTGAGTGGAGCCAAGTATTCACTAAAATAAATTTGAAGAGTGGGATATCACCAAATTTGAATAAGAGAAGGTGATGAATGGAAAACCACATTCAAGACCAATGATGGATTGTATGAGTGGCTAGTTATGTCATTTGCTTTGACAAATGCTTCAAGCACATTCATAAGACTTATGAATGAGGTACAGAAGCCATTCATGAGTAAATTTGTAATTGTTTATTTGGATGATATTTTGATTTTCAGTCATTCTAAAGAACATTTGAAACATTTGAGGTTGGTCTTGGATAAGTTGAAAGGGGAGAAATCGTTGATTAATTTGAAGAAATGTAGCTTCATCAAGAGAAGCTAGTGTATCTGGGATTTGTAGTCTCAAGTTATGTGTTAAGGATGGACCCTGAAAAGGTGAAAGCAATTTTGGAGTGGCCTTCACCAAAGAGTATGTTTGAAGCTAGAAGTTTTCATGGCTTAGCAATTTTCTACTTGTCAAAATTGAGCTCTCCAAAACTTCCCATTTTTACACCAGTGTGTAGACTAAGTTGAAGTGAGATTTTTTTTTTAATTATTGACACTTAGCATAATTTTCAACTTCCCTTCATTTTTTAGATCTTTCAGACACCTTGGGAACTTCTTTAAGTTCTTTAAGTACTAGAAATTCTCAAAATGTCCAAAGCATCGGTCAAATTTGAAGTCTTTGTTTAAGTTATGAGTTTCCAAGATTTTGGACTTCCGAGGAACATGAGGAAGTTCCTCAAGTACTTCAAGTACCCAAGATTCTTGAAATTTTTGAAATCTCGATTTTTGTTTAGATTGAAATCAACTTTTTTAGAGCTTTCGCATCCGTCGGGCAAGGCAACAATTGTGGGTACCTAGACTGAAATACTCGAGGATTCTGAATCTCCAGCGTTATTTACAATGAACACAGTCCTTTGGTGATTTCAGGGTTTTGGGGAAATCATGGCAGGTACTGACGGTACCCTCAATACTTGAAACCCTCGAGAATCTCGAAAACCTCAAAATCTTGGCCTAACTACAAAGTGTTTAAACATTAAAAAGATTTCAAATCAGTTCCACCAGTGTTCCGAACTCTCGGTTTGGATGGGAGGCTTTTTCTTTTGAAGTCAAAAAGCACTTCCTAATACATATAAATCGAGGTTAAGAGGTTCTTTTTGCTCACGAAACCTCCAAACTCTTCTGTTATGATCTACAACGTCCAAGACTTCTGACTTTCCCATTTCTACTTAGGTTTCAGTGATCTCACTCTTTGCAGGGTTGGTCAATCTCTACCATTGTCTTTTCATTATGTTTCATGCAATTTCTTCATTTTCTGCACATCTTGTTGTTTGTGTTGTTGCATTTTGTTTCTTTCATTTTCTTCATTTCTCACTAGTTTTTATCCCATCCCTTCATGTCAAGTAGAGAGTTTTCATCTCCTGATTGAGCTACAATCTTGCCCACAAAATTCAGGCCTTTCATTGTGCAAATTCCTATATTTCGGGTTTTTGAAGTGCGGTGGGTACCTAAAAATTTCGGTTTGTTCAAACATAGTCTTCAATAGGTCCTAAAGAGTTTTTTTAGCACTTTTATGACTACAATGACCCAAGCCTCTTACTCGCATAAACACTTCTTCCCTACCGACATTACTGTCATAAACTTGAGACTGCTAGCTGAAACCGCATTGTGCATATCCGCTCTTGTCAAAATGAAATTCAAATACATGGGCTACGAACCTATTTCCGCTCTTGAGACAAATATTTTGGAAATCACAGACCCAAAAATTTAGGGAGAGGATGGAAGATAGAAAAAAAACCGTGTTAAGACTACATTTTTGACAGTGAGCTTGCACATATAAGAAATCATGTTCAATGAGAATCAATAATCTGCTATATTATTGCAAGAAAGGAGCCTATTAAATAGCTCACAAGAAACCTACAAAAAAGGAGAGCCTGTACAACCATAAGCCATTTTAGGCTTAACAAGCTATTAACCAAAATAACAAGCTAACAAGATTAACAATATGCTAACCAAGCTAAAACAAATAGGCTAATTATTCTAATACCCTCTCTTAATGGCTAACCTGAAACAACTCCAAGCTTATCTCAGAATTTTACAAATTTGTCTTTACACAAAGGTTTACTCATTATATCAGCTAGTTGTTCAAGGTTAGGACAATGATAAAGACATTTATTCATTATTAACCAACTGTTGGATGTAGTGGAGATGAACCTCAATGTGCTTAGTCTTGGCATGGAAAACTAGATTCTTCACCAACTTTAGTACACTCTGGTTGTCGTGGAAGATAGGTGTGGGTGCTGATGAATCAAGTTGAAGATCCTCTAATACGGATTGAATCCACATCAACTCCCGACTTGCACTAACAACTACTTTACACTCTGCTTTAGTAGAAGACAATGCAAATGTACTCTGAGGCTTACTTTGCCATGAAAATGCTTCTGAACCAAGAGTGAAAACATAACCTGTTATAGATTTTCTAGAATCAATTGATCCTACCCAATATGATTCAATATACATTCTTTACTCAAAATCAACAGATTGCTTATATAAAATGCCAAAGTCAAGGGTGCCTTTGACATATCTAAGAATCCGTATTGCAGCTTGCCAAAGTTCATGTGGTTTAGCCATGAAGTGAGAAAGATAACTCACTACAAAACACAAATCTGGTTTAGTAGTAGTAAGATAAATCAAACCACCTACTAATTGTCGATACACTTTCTTTTATTGCTCATAGTGAATCAGTGTTAGTTGAGAGTTTTATCCCAACTTTCATAGGTGTAGCTGTTGGATGACAATCACGCATTCCATTTTTTTCTAACAAAGATTTGACATATTTTATTTGGGATACAAAGATTGTATAACCAAAATTGTGACATTGCAAAAACTCTACACCTAAACAATATTTAAGCAAGCCTAGATCAGTCATTTCAAACACATAACAAATGTCAACTTTCACATGTTTAATCAAATCATTATTGCTTTCGGTGATGGCAAGATCATCAACATATACAACTAGAATCACAATGTCATCACCAACCAATTTAACATAGAGAGTAGATTTTGCATCACATTTTTAAAAACTAGACCCTCTAAGGTATTTATCAATTTTGAAATTCCAGGCTTGAGGAGCCTGCTTGAGTCCATACAAGGACTTCACCAACCTGCAAACTAGATATTCTTTTCCAAGAATCTGAAATACCTGTGGCTGTACCATGTACACCTCTACCTCTAAGTCTTCGTTCAACACTCTTACATCCATCTAATATACCTGCCAATCAAACTAAACAACAATAGAAATAACCATTTTGAATGTTACTTTTTTTGCTATAGGAGCAAATGTTTCTTCATAATCTAGTTCTTCCTGTGGATATCCCTTAGCAACAAGACAAAATTTATACTTATTTAAAGAACCATCTGTTTTACATTTTACTTTATAAACCCATTTGCAACCAATAGATTTCTTACCTTGGGGTAGATCAGACAAAACCTAAGTACTATTTTTATTACTGTATCATATTCCATCATCATCGTAGATTTGCATCCAGGCTTTCCTTTAGCATTTGCATAAGTATTTGGCTCAAAAATTTGTGAAACAACTGAATTGAGAGCAAAATTTACTTGCTCAAAAGTCTGTTTTGCTTGTTTCCCAGATCTAGTGGATCTATCTTCCAACAATTTTGGAAGGTCATCTTGACGAACATCCTATATTGTGCTATAAAACCACTTTGGCCTCTTATGCTGACTAGTTGAATCACCGTGTTTCACTATATCCTTCCATGGAGCTAGACTTCTCTGGTGTTTGCCTTTTTAAGCCCTGTTCCACTTACGTATTAGAACTAGATTCACATTCATCATTTGGAATCCAAAGATTACTAGTATCAATAGGTTTACCATCCTTTGAGAAATATGGAAATTTCTCATCTATTTTGACCTCTCTATTTACAATTACTTTATTTTTAGAGATATCTAGTAACCTATATGCTTTGGAATTCTCATTGTAGCCAATAAACACGTACTTACTTTGTATCTAAACCACTCCTTTTATCCTTAGTAATTAATACAAACGTAGTACAACCAAAAATTCAAAAATCACTTACATCAGGGTTTCTTCCTGACCATGCTTCTTCTAGAATAATATTATGCACAACTTTACATAGACTCCTGTTTAAGATAATCATTGCAGTATTGACAGCTTTTGCCCAGTACCAAAAACGTACATTTTTGCTTTGCACCATACAACGTGCCATCTCCACGATATTGTTTCTCCTTTCCACTACTCTATTTTACTGTGAAGTGTAAGGAGTTGTATAATGTTTGTGTATACCTTCCTGTGTGTAGTATGCATTGAACTATTTGGAGACAAATTCTCTCTCATTATCAGATCTAAAGGCTTTGTCCTTTCTACCTATATGATTCTCAACTAGTGCTTTTTATGCAACAAAGTTAACAAAACATTCTGAATTTTTCCTTAGAAAACACACCCACATTTTTCGAGAACAATCATCTACTATCAACAAGAAATAAAGAGCTCTAGATACAATGTGAGTTTTCATAGGACCATGAAGATCTGCATGTACCAAATACATTCTTTGTTATCCATGCTTTACTAGTAGGAAAAGGTTGTCTTATCTGTTTACCCAAGTGACATCATGTACAAACATCTTGATTTTCTTGAATGGATGGAAGTCCATTCACTATTTGATTTTTACCTCAAGACATTCAAATATTGGTGACTAAGATGACCATATCTTTCATGTTAAATAGTACTAGTCTGCTCAATTGTTGCTAAAGCATATTGTTCTACTGTTTTAGGATCTACAAGTTTGTACAAACCCCTTTTCTTATACCAATAACAACTATTTTAACGCTGAGTGTAGTTACTCTACATTTGTTTCCTTCAAACTTTACTACCAATTATTTGTTTTTGGTGATGTCATTGATGGATAAAAAAGTCTTGTTCATATCAGGTACATAGCTAACATTAACAAATATGCATTTGTACTCATTATTCAATATGATTTGCACATTCCCACATCCCTTAATATCATGTGTCCATCCATTACTTAAGGAAACTATTTCATTACTACTAGTATCCGGAATGAAGTTTACATACCAATCTTGATGACACGTGTAGTGTTGTGAAGCTCCTGAGTCGAAGTACCAAGCACAAGACTCACTGGATTGGTCATTTGACACTGAAAAGACAAATTCAGTAGATGTTTCCCCTTCTACTTCTTCTACAACATTAACATATCTAGATTTCTTGTTTGCATTAGCCATGTCTTCTTGTTACTTTTGACAATCTTTCTTAAAATGTCCTAGTTGATTACAATAAAACATTTCCATTTTGTTGTCTTTGATGCACTTACATTGGTTTTTGAAGAGTCCTTGTTTGCGGTCCATTGTTTTCCTTTGCCTTTTGACCGTGCTAAGAATGCACTTTCTGTAGATGCTAACGTTGAAGCTTGAATGTCCTTGTCGTCTTTCCTTTTACATGAAAAATGTGGACAACTATGCATAATCTAGTGTTTGTGTCTCTGCATTCGTACGCAATGACTTTATAAATGAATCATATGATGATGACAAATTCTGCATGACAAGAGCAATTAAGCCTTGTTCATCCCCAAGTTTTCTGCCACTTTTAACTGGTCACATATTTCTTTCAATTGAAATAAAAACTCAGAAATGACCCTGCCTTCTTGTATCTTAGTGGAAAACAACAAATTCTTTAAATATAATCCCTGCCGGTTTCAGAAACTTGATATTTTGTTTTAAAATATTTTCATAATTTTAATGCAATTGTTGCATTTCTAACTTCTAGTATTAAATTATCAGCTACTGAAAGTTTAATAGCATCAAGTATTTGCAATGACGTTTATCATACTCATCAGGTTGAACATCTGGTCTAGTCTGTTTATCAGGGTGATCTATATTCCAATACAGATTCTATGTATCTTATGACTCCATAAACTAAAGTTTTTGTCAGTTTTTATGAATCTGACAATAACAAATGTTGTAAACTAGCGATTTCATATAGGTTTTCACTAAAACAATTAAATAAGAAAAACTATAATGGTTTTTACAAAAATTCCTTTTGCACACAGATTCTATCCTAAAACTAGACAATGCTGTCAGTTTTCAGCAAAAAATTCTTTATAGTTTATGAGAAATTGATTGAACAATTTTCGTAAAATTGGCTAAAAAACACAGAAACAATTAAATTTCAAGTTTTACACATTTTTTTGCAAAAATTCTTTTTGCATGCGGACAAGAATTGAAAGACAATGTGGCAAAATTTCAGAGTTTTACACCTTACGATTCTCCGCCTACGGAATTAACTATATCATTTTTTAGACAAATGTGAGTCACTAAGGCAAAAAATAAAAAGTTTAATTTTGGATAAATTTTTAAAATAATTATTTGCTGCCATATTTGCACCATTTTTAAAAAACTTTGGTTTAGATTTAAATAAGTTAAGTCAACCAATAGAGAAAAACCTTTGCAGTAGTAGTGCAACAACACACTTTTGCATATGACAATGAAATTCACTTCTGCATACGAGACACCACACCTCCAAACAATAGATTGTGGGCTGCCACACCTTTTTCCTCTACCATGTCCTCCTATCGGATTTAGAATAGTAGTTTCACACTCCAGAAAAGCTCTTTTGCTCATTGCTATACGTGTTTACAATGAATGGTTCCTTTGGCATGCCCAGATCAAGGTTGCCATGCTTTGTTTTGCCTTGAATGGCTCTTTCCTTCTCAGAGATCAAAAACTACAGAAGATTTG
Source organism: Torreya grandis (assembly GCA_037957365.1). Classification (NCBI taxonomy): domain Eukaryota; kingdom Viridiplantae; phylum Streptophyta; class Pinopsida; order Cupressales; family Taxaceae; genus Torreya; species Torreya grandis. The sequence continues at coordinate 501,095 of JARHVA010002626.1, forward strand.
AATTACTTCTAGTTTTGCTCTAATAAGACAATGGTGCCACACTTTTTGTTGTGTTTCCAACTTAGACTTGTGTCCCTCCAAGCTCCTACCATGCCTTGTGCCTCCTAATTTTGCAACCAACAAAACAATTTAAATCAAATCTAATTTATGTGGAGCACCTTCCTCCTTTGGCATGACCCACTTAGACCAATTAAGATTGCCATGCCTCAAGCAAGATTCTCTAGGATAGAGTTTCTCTTGTCTGATGAAAAAACAATGTATGCAAGTCTTCTGGGTGCGTTGGCTCTCCACGCACTTCCTTCCTCTTAAACACAATCACCTCAGAGAATTTCTCTACCTCACAACGTTCCTCCTTGATCAAAACCTTAGGCTCTGATTACCATATAAGAAATCATTTTCAATGAGAATCAATAATCCGCTATATTGCATGAAAGGAACCTATTAAATAGTTCACAGGAAGCCTACAAAAAATGAGAGCTCGTACAACCATACGCCAAATTAGGCTTAACAAGCTACTAACCAAAACAACAAGCTAACAAGATCAACAATACATTAACCAAGCTAAAACAAATAGGCTATTTATTCTAATAGCACATGTCGGTTTCCCCACATCTATTCAATGTGCAAACTTGGTTATGGCTTGTGCCACATACCATGATCTGGAGAAGAGGGAGATCAAATACGTTGATGATGTATTGATAGCCAAGCTTGATGCTCAATCAATAAATGCAAGTTTCAGTGTTCTGACTCATGATGAAACAATAGACATAAACAAGGATATTGCATTGAACTACTGGAACCGGAATAATGATAAATGTTTGAACATAATTCACCAAATTTGGCTTAAGAAGAAAAGAAAAGGACCATCAAAGCTTCCTAAGGTTTTGATTAAGGGAGAATTATAGTAAGAATTATTTGACATCATAACTCTATTAAACAAATTTATGAGTAATTTTGACACTTAGTTCTTCTCCAATTGGATGTGCCTCTATGTCAACTTTGCCTGTGTGGGAAAAGAATTCATTGATTAGGGAGAAGTAATCAGTGAAAATGTCCATGACCAATTGACAACGCTTGAATCAACTCAATCTTTATACATGGCCTCATTTTTGGTATATTGTATTGCAGATTTGAGACAATGGTCAGGGCTAAATGTGAAAGGACAAGACTTCCCATTGAAACTAATATATGATAAGTTGGCACAACTCACTCATGACCAAGGCAAGAAACACGTTAGAAGAGTGAATGATGCTTTTACTATGTTAGTGGTGAGGATTCTCAAAGGAAACACAACACAAATCTCAAATGAAGTTGCTTCCTTGGTCAAGAAATATTCAATGTCCCCTTTAGGGCAGATTGTACAATTTTGAAAAATTACAGCAAACTCTAACAAAAATTGCAGTTTTTGATTTTTCTTTCAAACCCTAATGACATAAAATTTCAGACTTTAGAGAATACCAAATTTTAGGTCACAATTTCAATATTTTATTACCAAAAACACACCAAAAATCAGATAAAATACAGCCATGCAAATACCTTCAAATCTGAATTTTTAGAACAAATATATAATTGAAAATTACAACAAAAATACCAGCTGTATGAATGTGTGATCAGACATCAAAATAGGCATCAAAATCACCTCAAAACTGCACCTGGAAACCGTCCAAGGGGTTCACTACCCCAGGAGAGGCACCAATTCAGGTCGCTGCCCTTGTTAGGGCTCCAAACAAGGTTTGCTGCCCTAAAAAATGCTGCGCCACCCTTTCAACTAATGTTCCACTACTGTGCCTACTTGGAATGGTAGTTAGACACCATAAATTGCTCAATTCTGTCCAATATGATCCCTGAAATGAAGTCACCTAGCTGAAGGTTGAAGGTTTTCGTCCTCAACTTCAGAATACCAAAGAAGGGTTTCGTTTTCTAAGGTTGAAAGGCAAGCAAGCTGCTCCAATTCATAATTTTCATTCATAAAAAATGACATAAGTTTCAAAATAAATCTCTTTTTATCCTTTCCCTCCAAAAGACCTTCATAAAAGGGGAGCGCTCCACTTGAAGAGGAAATTTAAATATTCAAAAAATAATTTCCTTATAATTTCACTTAAGGGCCAACTTGCCCATGACCAAAAAGGTTCCCTCCTTAAGTCAAAATTAGAAAAAAGTTGCCAATAAAGCACTTTTGACAACTTGAATAGGGAACCAATGTTTCCCTTGATTCTTCCTTCCCTTAGCCTATGGGGAACAACAAGAAAAATAGGCTAGGGGTTTTCAACCGCTCTAATCTCGATAAGGCGACATTACAATCCTCCCTTCTCGAAATTGCTTGCCCTCAAGCAATTGCAAGTTTGGATGCTGCAAAATAGCTGTCCCTTCCTAAGTAGCGTCCTCCAAGTCTTTCCAACGAACCAAATATTCCATGATGCTTTGGTTCCTTGGCTTCCTTTCCCGAACCTCTATGATAGAATCTGAGATCAAAATCAACTTGCCCCCATCATCTAGTGCTAGTTAATCAACCGAAGGAGTGATGTACTGCCCTAGTGCCTTTTTTGAAGCTCGAAACATGAAATACATGTGGATCCGTTATGTTCGAGCAGATTTAGTTCATATGCAACTTCTCCAAACCTTCTTAGAACTTTGTAGGAACCATAGAAACGGGGTTTAAGTTATTCCGCCCTACTATGCTTGATGGAAGATTGTCTATAAGGTTGCAACCTCGAAAATACCATGTCATCCACCTCAAATGTCCTTGTTATCCGATGTTGGTCCGCATACAATTTCTGTTGATTTTGAGCATGTTGATGGCTCTTTTTGAGCACCTTCAACATTTCAAGATTCTGTTGTACCAAATCCATAGGTCTCGACACTCTACTCTTTGTCAAAATTAAGTCCACAAAAGAAAATGCATCATATCCATACAGGGCCTTAAGGTGACATACCTATAAACATGTGGTATGACTTATTGTATCAATACTCAACCATGTACAATCACTTAATCCATATTGTTTGCTACCCTGAAACGTAGTTTTGTAGGTATTTTTCGACCCATTTATTCACTATTTCAGTTTGCCTATCGGTTTGTGGGTGGTAGCTAGTGTTGGGAGACAACTCCATGCCTATCAAACGGAAAAGTTCTTGCCAAAATAAACTCATAAATCTGCTGTCCTGGTCACTTACAATGTTCCTAGGCAGCCCATGAAGTTCAAACATTTCTCTAAAATATATATCAACCACTATGGGTGCACTATATTTGGTTGGAATTGCAAAAAAATGTGCATATTTAGGGAGTCTATCCACCCCCACAAAAATACAGATCTTACTTTGTACCATGGGAATCCCTGCGATGAAATCCATTGATATATTTTCTCATTTTTGAGTGGGAATAGGTAGGGTCTGTAATAGACCAGTTGGAAAAGTGTGTTCACCCTTATTTTGTTGGCAAATAAGGCACTCCCAGATGTATTGAAGAACCTCTCCTTTAAGGCCCTTCCAAAAGAACTATCCTCTCACTTGCTTATACGTTTTGAAGTAGCCCGGATGCCATTAGGGTATCATGTACAACCTTCAATATTTGATGTTTCATCTTAGATTTAGGGTTAAAAGGACCCTATTCTTGTAGAAAATCAGTCCATCCACCACCTTGTACCTTTCATCATCACCCTTACCTTCTAGGACAGTTGTAGTAAATTCATCCTTGACATACTTAATTGTGATTACAGCTTTCCAATTTGCTATAATTTTAGTCATAGCACAAAAAATGGGCTTCCTAGACAATGCATCAACAACTGCATATATCAAAGTCATAAGATTGTAGCTCACTTATCCATTTTTGTTGTCTATCGCTCAAATCGGTTTGGCTGAGAAAATATTTCAAACAATTGTGGTCCGTTTTCACCACAAATCGGCCACAAATCAAATACTCCTTGAACTTGGCCAAAGCATGCATGATGACCAACATTTCCTTGACATAGATGGAGAACCTACGCTCCACTTCTTTGAGCTTTCTATTTTCAAAAGCGATAAGGTGTCCTTTTTGCATTAGGACAGCCCTTATACGTTCCTTCGAAGTATTACATTCCAAAACAAATGGAATGGTGAAATCTGGAACAACTGAGTATCAGGCAAGTACTCATCAATTCCTTGAGCTTTTCAAAGGCTTCCATGGCTATTTTTGACTAGTTGAAAACTCCCCTTTTTGTTAAGTCCGTTAATGGGGCAGCAAGCTAAGAAAACCTCTTCACAAACCACCTATAGTAGCTGCATAGACCAAGGAATCCCCTCAAATGTGTCATGGTAGTGGGGGACAGACAATGCATGATGGCTTGTATTTTTTGTTGGTCCACATGGACCCCTCGGGCATTGATTACATGCCCCAAATACAGGATTTCAGAAACTCCAAACTTACATTTGGACTCTTTGGTGAAGAGTGTTTGCTCTCCAACACACCCAACACTATGTCCATGTGTTGTAGATGCTCCTCCCATGTTTTGCTATAAATAAAAATGTTATTAAAAAAAACTGACACAAATTTCCTCAAGTATAGCCTAAAAACATTACTCATACATGATTGAAAAGTGGTGGGAGCATTGGTTAATCTAAAGGGCATGACCAAAAATTCATAGTGCCCATAGTGACATCTAAAATTGGCTTTCTGAACATCCTCTTCTCTTATCCGGATTTGGTGGTACTCAGTCTTCAAATCAATTTTGGAGAAGTAGATTGCCCCATGAAGTTCATCAATCAACTCATCGATTCTAGGTATGGGGTGGGATGCCTATTTTTGATGGTTTTCTTGTTCAATAGGCGATAATCTATGCACATCCTTGTTGTCCCATCCTTCTTCACAAGAACGATCGAAGAAGCAAAAGGGCTAGAACTAGGCCTTACATGACGCATTTCCAAAAGCTCTTGGATGGCTTTTTCAATTTCTTCTTTGTAGACCCTAGGATGGCGGTAAGGTGTAGTGATTACTATATTAATTCCCTGTTCCAACTCAATGATGTGCTCAAAACACCTCTTCGAGGTTAGTCCATGAGGAATATTGCCAAAAACCTTAGCAAGTCTATTAAGGATGGGTTGAATATCCTTGTGATGATGTTGCTGTTCCAAATCAGAATTTGTAGTGCTTACAAAACATTCAGTTGCCCAAGCAACCTGCCCTCTATGAAAAACCCTTTCCATCCTCGTTGAAGTCACAACCATGGGTGCTCCATTGCTCAACCCATGTAACACTATTTCCTTACTGGCTGATCTGAATTTTAGCTCCTTTGTCTGATAATTTTGGGTGAATCCCCCAAGAGAGTGCAGCCATTGTACTCCAAGGACTATATCAATCTCTCTGATGCCGATTGCATAAAAATCATTTTCAATTTTGTGCTTACCCAATGTGACATTCAACCTTGGAATCTTCTTTGTGCAAGGGATAGCGAAGCCATTTGTCACGGTCACATTAAAGCCTTTGAAATCAATACTTTGCAGTCCATATCTAGCTGTCAAACCCTCATCAATAAAGTTGTGGGTGGCTCCATATCAATGAGCACGGTGACTTTCTTACCTTGCAAAACCCCTCTCACTCTCAAGGGGTGATATCTAGGAGCTCCGGATAAGGTAGCAAGGGTGCCATCCATGTTGTCACCTCCTTCCTTTTCAACTTATTCCTTCTCATTAGTGGCTGTCCCCTCTTCTTCTTCCTCTTCCTCTCCATCCGAAATTTCTTCAATGTAGTGAACTTGCCCTTTTCCACGGCAACGATGTACCGGAGTCCAAGGGTCCTTGCATGTAAAACACATTGTTTCTTTTTAATTCATTCCTTAACTCCACCTCTTTGTTCATCTTTGGCAGCTCTTTTTGCTGCCCAAAACCCTGCTGATAAGGCTTCTATTGCTGTCCAAATAGGACTGATTCTGGCTGTTCTAAAAGTGTAGTCCTAGGCTGTCCCAAAATATTTGTTCTTTGCTGTCCAAAAGACAGAATTTTGCCTTTGGGCGCTGTAGATTCAAGGTCAAGAGCCTTTTGAATGGCTTTTTGAAGAGTAAGAGGGCTGAAAGCCTTGACTAAACCCCTGAGTGGGTCAGCGAATCCTTCCATGAACAAAACTACAAGCCTTCTTTTTGAGACATCCAGTACCATCACTGAAACCTTCTGAAAATCAATCACATACTCCTCCACTGAAGTCTTTTGTTTCAGCGGCGCCAATTTTCTGAATTGAAGTTTCAGATCAGCACTATCCAACCTTTCAATTATTCTTCTACTGAACTCCTCATAAGAATTTATGAGGTTGTGCCCTTGTGTTATCAAACTGTGGCACTACCACTCATAGGCAGTTCTCTCCAAATGCAATGTGGGGAACTTGATGGCCTCATCCTCCATCATAGGCCGAAGTGTGAGATAGGTGTCTACCTTTTGTATCCATGCCCTAGTTGAACTTTTTGTGGATCCATCAAAAGTAGAAAGTGTGAGCTTTCCCAAAGCATTTTGTAGATCTCCTGGATTGTTCCTTGGTCTATGACTAGGTTCTATAACCACCCTTGTCTTTCTTCAATGTCACGAAATTTGTAAGGCTCATTTCCTCTTTGATTTCGGGTGGAAGAGTCCTATATTTCTCATAGCTTGCAGCCGCATCATCTACTATAGAAGGTTGCTCCTTTTTTTTGGAATGACTTCCTTTCTACGAAGGAAGTTGGTTTGAAAAGGCCTTTTTGTAGATCCAACCATCACCCTTGGTGGAGGGGGAGGGTGGTTGTGTGTACCAAAAGCACTTTTCACATCATTGTGAGGTCGATGCCCATTCATGTTCTTCATGGTTTGGATGAATTCAACCATCATATCTGTCAAACGCTCTTGATTTTGAGTGAACTTTTCAAACCTAGCACGATCCGGATCATCCATGTCTTTGTGCCTTGATTGTTCCTGCCCTTCTACCTGATGTTCTGGAGCCCTTTTCTTTTGCCTTTCGTTTTATCTAACCTCTTTGTCACTGTTTGGCATGTAGACAACTCACTTCCTTACAATGATCCAAGAATTTAGTTCTGATACCCCTGTAATGTCTTTTTTAGGGCAGAGTGTACAATTCTGAAAAATTATAGTCAGCCCTAGCAAAAATCGCAGTTTTTGATTTTTCTTTTAAACCCTAAACACAAAATTTCAGACTTCAGAAAATACCAATTTTTAGGTCACAATTTCAATATTTTATCACTGCAAATACTTTTAAATTTGATTTTTTGGAGCAAATATATAGTTGGAAATTACAACCAAAATACCAGCTGTATGAATGTGTGATTAGACATCAAAATAGGCATCGAAATCGTCTCAAAACTACACCTTGAAGCCCCCAAGGGGTTCACTGCCCTAGGAGAGGGCACCAATTCAGGTCGCTGCCCTTGCTAGGGCTCCAACTAAGATTCATTGCCCCAAAAACTGCCGTGCCATTCTTTCAACTGTTGTTCCACTGCTGTACTCCACCTGGAATGGTAGCTAGACTCCACAAATGCTTAATTCTGCCCAATATGACCCCTGAAATGAAGTCACTTTGCCAAAGGTTGAAGGTTTTCATCCTCAACTTCGTAATACCAAAGAAGGGTTTCGTCTTCTAAAATTGAAAGTCAAGCAAGCTGCTCAAACTCATAATTTTCATTGATAAAAAATGACATAAGTTTCAAAATGAACCTCCTTTTTTCCTTTTATATCATTTCCCTCCAAAAGACCTTCCCTACTCTCCACTTGAAGGGGAAATTTAAATATTCAAAATATAATTTCCTTATTATTTCACTTAAGGGCTAACTTGCCCATGACCAAAAGGTCCCCTCAAGTCAAAATTAGAAAAAAGTTGCCAATAAAGGACTTTTGACAATTTGAATGGAGAACCAATGTTTCCCTTGATTCTTCCTTCCCTTAGCCTATGGAAAACAACAAGAAAATAGGCTAAGGGTCTTCAAGTGCTCTAATATTGAGAAGAGGGCATTACAAAATACAAAAAATATTTCATACAATTCTCGAGATTCACATGTATCAGAGTTGAAGGGTTCATAGGTGTCCCATATAAAAAGCCAAGGTATGCAAGTGATAAGATCATTCTGATTGAGCTTTGTAGGAAATTAAGTGAAGTTCTCAAAAAGTGTAATGAAAAACATGTAGGAGGAATTGCATTTCCTATCGGTTTGAGCTATTACATGTGCAAATCAGTTTGGGATGCATCTAACATCAAGAAATCCATGGTTGATTTCCCAATGAAATTTCATACCAAAAGATTTCTCTTTGACTTTAAGTATTTTGTGAAGAACTATCTCAAGCTTGGTCCTGGTTATTTGCATATACCAGAACTTGAGTACTAATGGGGAGATTGTGAGAACGAATTTGAAGTCAAAAAAAGGAACTATTCAAGAATGATCCTAGAACAAATAAAGGCATTTAGATTGGAATGGGTTACTCAAGGGATAATTGATGATGGATCGGATCGGATTGATCCTCTTTTTGATAAAGTGCATCTTGTACCTTTACCAATAATTGATCGGTCAATCAAAGAATTATCATATTTCAATGAATGCACCAAATTTGTTCTAGAAAGATCTAAACCCTGGTTCAAGAAGAAATTGATTGAGTATACAACTACGAGAAGCTCAAAAGATGCTGGATCTTCCAAAGAAAAATAACAAACAAAAACAACACGTTACTTAATCATCTGGCACCAAAGTGTATATAAAGAGTCCTCGACTGAGTAAAGCATTAAGTGGTGGAAATGTTGGGATCCGAACAAGCAGAAATTGCCAGAGCAAACTTGTGCAAATGAACCTGGAAAAAGACCTCCAAAGCTTGCTATTAAGAGGCATACAATGCCTTCTTTCGTTTCTATAGGTGAAGTCCCTTCGTCAAAAGAGTCTGATCTTTCTTTACTGATTTATGACACAACGCAACAATATCTTGCTTCTAACTCAGGTTTGTCACAAACACCTCGTGTCTTCTGTTGGTCCAACAAAAGCACCCCTTGCATTTTCTGTTGCTCCTATACAAGTGCCTCTTGTTTCTCCATTGCACCTTCACAACCTCATTTATCTCCTCATGTCTCCATTCCATCCCCACCTCGTGTTCCATCTCCTCCTCATGTTGCATCTTCTCCTCCACTTCCTTCACCAGACCTGAAGCAATTTGCTATTTCACGAGATCCCACAAGTGCTTCTTAGCAATCTCTCTCTCATTGGGTCATCCAATGCTCAAGATACCCAAGTTGTTTCTTCAGGTAGTACATCCTTTCCTTGTGTGCATCAGAGGATAAACAAATGGAAAAAAGTGGTGTGAAGGCTGCTGCTTCTGATTTTGATGTAGTAGCTAATCTCTTACAAGGCCCACCACCCAAAAAGGCGAAAACTACCTCAAGATTGATATTCGAGCCTTAAGTCACAATTTTTTGAAATTGCTAAGCCTATGACTGATAAAAATGAAGAAGATATGACCCCTACAGACTGCAATTTGACCATAATACACATTGGAGAATCTACTCATGAGTTATATATTTACAATTTTCAAGTGTGCAACAAAATTAGTTGAAAGAACAGAAATGGGGAAGCAAACTTGAGAAGAACTTGAAGATTACATATATGCACTTTCAACGTATATAAAGATGTTCTCACGTCAAGATAGTTTTCATATGGCTTCTCTCCCAGATTTTGGTCTCATTGACGACATTGATAAGAATGTTGCTACAAACATTCGTAAATATAATAATCATGGATGAGTAATGGAAAATTGGGTCGAACAATTTTCTTGTTGACGAGACTCAAATTCATTGATGAAGTGAGAAGAGCATATGGACTTCTACAAGAAGATCAAACTAAGTTCTCATAGGAAATGAAAACAATTTCAAAAGAAAGTGGATTGCTGAAGAATGTAGTTAAGGATTTGGAGGATATGGTTCATTCAGACACAAAAATTCTCATATATGAGCAAATCTTCAACAAAGTAGAAAATAATTTGTCATTTGTATGGTTTCAGAGCATTGAGTGGAAAATTAGTGTTCTTGAAGAAGTTTGGAAAGACTTGCAAAAATATAGTAAGCTTTGTGATGATCTCATGATTGATATCTGTGTTGACATATGGTCTATTCATTGTGAATTGATGAAAAATGGAGGCACTGGGCCATTTTCAGCCGTAGAAATCAAATAATAGTTTTAAACAATGGTCAAAAAAGAATTGTTCGGTACAAACAATTACAATTTGGAAGCTATGAATAAGTTGAGTGACAATCATAGTGTTCTCACTCAATGCAACAAAAGTCGTTCGATCTCTTTGAAGAAGAATGAAGAAATGAATGAAATAAAGGTCGCTTGGTTAACACGATTATCAAATATGATCATTCCAAAACAAGGAATTGGTGCGACAATTCAAAAATCCAGATCATTTAGGTTAAAATCAACGCAGATTGAGGAACAAGGACGGATGGTGGCCTCTTGTCAGCGATCAGCTAAACCAGACAAATCTTCAGCTTCTTTTCTCTCTTCTTAATTTCCACTCTTCCTTTTTCTATTTCTTCGTTGTACATTTCCATAAAATTATTGTAATTTGAAATTACTGTATTTTCAGTTTATGAAATAATTTCAGAAAGTGAATGAAGAAATAGAAACTTTTTTCCAAAAAGGGTAATTATAAAAAGTTATGAGGTAGTTATTCAACCTCTAAGCTATATATATAGGGATTTCCATTGTAATCATGGATTTTGACGCTAAACAAGACAAATTTGTTCGTGAAATTAGGAAAAAGAAAACTTTGTGTTCTTTTGTAGACATTAATACTAGAAATATCAAAAGGGCGTTGTGTCTTTTGTTTTTTTGATGAATGATTGTTTTTCTTATGTTCAATATTCATTCAATCTTTGTATCTCCTTCACATTAAAATGTTCAATGCTAAAATGTTTATAATTTTGGTTATTTACAGCATGCATGAGTGATTAAAATCTAAATTTATTTAATCACGTATGCTTTCTTTCTCTGTTCTCATTTCTCTACTTTCTTTCTAGCCCTCCTCTTCAATCTCGTCTTAGATATTTATTTTTCAGTTCATAAAACAACTCGTCAAGAACAATTTTGAATATGTATAATTGTAAATGTTTTGTTTCATGCATTTTTCTAATTTTTGATGAAGGGAGCCTCCCTTGCTAATTGATGAGGGACTTCTTGTTCCCTGCACTTGATAGAAAATCCATATTTTGTATTCCATGCAAAATATTCCACCAATAGTTTTTGGCATCCACTGTGGGGCATGATTTTGTTCTTTCCATGCAACCCACAAGATTGTTTCAGTTTTGCTCACATGACCATTCTTGGAGTGCAAGATCCTATTCTTTAGCTAGGTCTTGATTGGATATGAGTGACTCAAGATGATATTTCTTCTGATCTCCAAGCATGTGCTTGGGATAATAGAACCAACCTTGTTCAATCCCAAAGAGCCATAGCTGTGTTAGAAGAAGAAGAAGATTGTGTTGACCTTGCCCAAAGAGCCGCAAGACTTGCCACTAGAAGAATACAACCAAGAAGCGCCGTTCAAAGAGCTATGCAATTACCTCCTACTCTGAGACACCAATAATTTTTTCTAGACTCAGTAAAAGAGAAGGTAAATCTGATCCCATAATTGAGTTGCAAGAAAAAATTGATTTCAAGTTAAGTCCAGAACATCTTTCAAAGAAAGATAGTAAATAGAAATTATGCAAGTACCTCAACTAGTTCACAAAAGCCAAGGCCAAAAGTTGAAACTACAACCAGTAAAACATTGGTTCTTTCTGGAACTATAACACCTCAAGTTAAAAACTTTGTCAAAATGGCTTCGGTACCTTGGGGACCAGCTATAGGCCCCTTAGCCCTTGGTGGACAGTTGCATGATTTGCCAAAAGGATTAAGAAAGAACTTTACGAAGTTCATTGGCAATGGCAGACAACATCCGGATGAACATCTCTTTGCTTTTACGGCTGCGTGTGGTATTTTAGGTGTTCAATATGAGGATGTAGCAGTCAGATTGTTTGTTGAGACTCTACAATATGGAGCAACAAAGTGGTTCCATCATCTTCCCCCTCGTTCTATCAACAACTGGGATGCAATGAAAATGAAGTTTGAAATTGTTTCAAGCCAGCTGAAGATGCGCACACATTCCTTGCACAACTAATGCAAATGAAGAAAGAAGTACATGAACCAATGAGAGAATTTGTTGTGAAGTTCAACAAACTGTTGAATAAAATTCCTATTGCAGCTAAACCTACAAGGGAAAATCAAAAGTGCTTCTTCATAAATGCTCAGCTATATGAAGTAGGATTTTTGTTGAGAAGAAACCAAGTTGCCAATTTGGAACAAGCCTATATATTGGCCACTGAAATCGAAGATGATTTGATCATGGCAGGAAAATTAAAGAAAGATTCCATGAAAGCAAAGGGGCAAACTTCAAATCAAAACTCAACTGATCAACGAATTCAGAAAATGGCTAATGATATCATTGCTCTGAAGAAGCAACTACCTTAGAAAGCTATAGCTCCACTGTATCAAGACATTCTTAGAAGGAATTTTGTGCTGCACAATAAATGTCTTCGTCTACAAGCTCCACAACAAAAGCTCGCCATTGAAGCTCCTCCAACCCATAAATGCAGTACTTGAGGCATAAGAAGTGTATGAATACGAAGAAGATGAAATTGAAGCAAAAAAGTCATATTTTCAAGAGTTTGAAATTGAACAATCCGATGGGGACTCCCATAATGGGCATCTTGAATATGAATCTGATGAAGATGTTATTGGTGATATAAATGGCCAATCTTTCGTTGTTCTTACAAGGTCACAAAGCCAAAAAGAAGAGATCAAGAAAAAGCAGGAAGCTGAGAAGTCTATTGAGAAAGAGAAGGCCAAAAACAAAGAAGCTTTCAAGACACCTCCTACGAAAGTCATTCTTCCCAGAGGTTCTCTGATACCCAACCAAGCAAAATTTACTCTGAATCAAGCATATTTGAAGGACAATTATCCATTATTTATCATGGATCAAGTGTTGCAAGCTGTCATAGGCTTTGAGATGCTATCAATGCTTGATGGTTTTTCAAGGTATAATCAGATTGAAGTTGCAAAAGAAGATCAACACGATTGTGTTTACAATCCCATGAGGTACATTGCTTACAAAAGGATGCATTTGGTCTTATCAATGCGGGTGCAACATTTCAAAGAGCAATGGACATGACTTTTCATGACTTGAAGAACAAGATAATAGTAGTGCATCTTGATGATCTGACAGTCCTTTCTAATGAATGAAAAAATCATTACGAGCATTTGGAGAAAGTATTCAAGAAATGCCAACTCCATGGTATTTCTTTGAATCCCAACAAGTCTATTTTTGGAGTCACAGAAGGAAAGTTGCTAGGTCACAGTGTTTAAAGAAGGCACCAAAGTTGATCTAAAAAGAGTTTAGGCTATTCATAAATTTCTCTCCCAACAAGCAAACCTAACGTTCATTTTTTCTTCGGAAAGGTGATTTTTGAAGAAGGTTCGTACTTGACTTTGCAGGACTGACAAGGCATATGGCTGACATGATGAAAGGAAAGAATGTTTTCAAATGGAGTAAAGATGATTTCGAAGAAATAAAAGTTTCCATTGCCAAAGCACTAATTCTTGTGTGCCCAAATTTCAAAAAATATTTCATCATTTACTGCTATATGTTGGAGCATGCTTTGTCAGGTATCCTAGTTTAGAAGAACGATGGAGTTGAATCTCCTATTGCTTTCATGAGCTGCAGTCTAAAGAATCTTGAGCTTAAGTATTTAGCTATTGAAAAACATGCATATGCTGTTATCAAAACCGTGAAACAATTCAAATATTACATCCGGAATTCTCACTTTGTTGTTATGGTACCTGATACAACTGTCAAGTCCATCTTCATGTAACAAGAGCTTTTTTCACGAAAGAGAAATTGGATAGCAAAAGTTCAAGAATATGACCTTGACATCAAACCAACCAAACTTGTCCTAGGACGTGGTTTGTGTTAGTTAATAGCAGAAAATGAATCCAGTAACGAGAAGCTTAACAAATCATAGGGAGAAAATGTGCCTGAAAAGTTTCCTCTTACTTTGTTCATTAGATCCACTGACGAATGGTATTCAACTATAACATACTTCCTCACTTATGGAGAATGCTTTCAAAATCTCAGTGAAAAAGAGAAGAGAGCAGTTAAGCTCAAAGCTGCCAAATATGTAATATGGGACATCACTCTCTTCAAAAGAGGGCTTGATGTTTCTTCTTAATGTGTGTAGATAAGGAGCAACAAAAGAGATTACTGCATGCATTATATACTCAAACATGTGGTGGTCATTTCCCCCCCCTCTTACAACACACAAATTTTAGAGCCCATTACTATTGGCCTACACTTTTCAAAGATGCTCAAGAGTAGGTTTCAAAGTGTGAAGCATGCCAATAGCTCGTTGGGAGACCAACGCTTACTGCACTTGACTGAAACCAGTTCTGTTTGAGGAACCTTTTCAGCATTGGGGTCTAGACTTCATTGGCACACACAATCCACACTCTAGTGCTGGACATACTCATGTTCTTATTGCAACTGACTACTTTACGAAGTAGGTAGAAGCTATCATTGTCAAACAAGCTACTTCCGAAGTGGCATGCAATTTTATCAAAGAGAATGAGCTGATTAGGTATGGTGTGCCACAAAAGATAGTGATGGACAATGCATCATTTTTTTTTTCTCTTCTAAGCTTTTTGGATTTTGTTATAGATATGAGATACCTCTATCTCATTCTTCACACTATTATCCGCGAGGGAATGGTCAAGCAGAATCAAGGAATAAAAATATTATCACTATCATTCGAAATTTGGTTGATGAGAATCAACGAAACTAGCATAAAAAGTTGTATGATGTGCTGTGGGCTGATTGCATCATAGCAAAAAAAGCTATTGGAATGTCTCCTTTTTAGTTATATGGTATTGATGCCACAATGCATCTCATTGGAATTACCAGCGCTTTAATTAGGTAAAACAATCGAAGGTGAAAACTTTAGAAACTCTTTGGGTAAGAGAATCATGTAGTTGAACAAGTTAGAAGAAAGAGTAACAGTTGTTGACAAAATTGTGGAACATCAAAGAAAAATTAAAAATTTGTTTGATAAAAAGGCTAGACAAAGAAATTTTCAAATTGGTGAACTTGTTCTACTAAGGAATAAAAGAAAGGAAACGAAAGGAAGTCATGGCAAGTTTGACCCTTTGTGGACAAGTCTTTTTAAGATTGGACACTTTTCTGGAGACAACACATACTACTTGACTTATTAAGACTGTATGCATCTTCCATTGCCTTACAATGGGCAATGTTTGAAACTTTATTTTTAGTGAAAGTAGCTTGTCCCTTACATGTATAGAGGTGAATTAGGATTTTGGTTGTGTTTCCTTTCTTGTTTTGTCTTTTCCTTTCCTTTTGTCGTGTTTCCTGTTTGTCCTTGTGTTTCCCTTTGTCTTTCTCTTGCCCTGTTATCAAAAATATCTAAGTTAGTTGTTTGAATCCGTTGTCCAATGGATAAAGCATTTGTCTGTGAAACCAAATTTTTTGGAAAGTTCTCTGTTGACTCTTATAGGTCAAGTTATCAGTTGACGCAAGTTGTCATCAAAATTGAGTTCTCCGAAACTTCCTATTTTTTACACGTGTGTAGACCAAGTTTAAGCGAGAATTTTTCATTATTGACGCAACAGAATGTTCAATCTTCCTTTGTTTTCCATAACTTAGGAACTTTTAGACACCTTGGAAACTTCTTTAAGTTCTCCAAGACTTGAAATTCCCAAAATGTTCAAAGCATTGGTCAAATTTGAAGTCCTTGTTTAAGTTATGAGTTTTTGGGATTTCAGACTTTCAAGGAACACGAGGAAGTTCCTTGGGTACCCGAAGTCCTCAAGATCCCCAAAATTTTGAAGTTCAACAGGTGTGGTGGGTACCTGGGTACCCAAAATACCCAAGGATCTTGAAACTATGACTTTATCTACAGTGGACACAATCCTTCAGTGATTTAGGGCTTTTACTAAAATCACAAGTACCAACGATACCCTCGATACTCAAAACCCCTGAGACTTCCGAAAACCCCGAAACCCCGACCTAACTCCAAAGTGTTTAAACATTTAAAATATTTCAAATCAGTTCCGTCAGTGTTTTGAACTCCCGGTTTGAACAAGATGCTTATTTTTGAAGTCAAAAAACATTTTCCAATACATATAAATTGAGGTTAAGAGGTTTTATTTCTTTACATAACCTCCAAACTCCTCTATAGTTGCGATCTACGACGTACAAGACTTCTGGCTTCTCCGTTTCTGCTTTGGCTTCAATGATCTCACTCTTTGCAAGGTTGGTCTTTCTTTTCCATTGTCCTTTTATTGTTTCATGCAATTTCCTTCAGTTTTAGCACATCTTGTTGTCTGAGTTGTTGCATTTTGTTTCTCTTTCATTTTATTCATTTCCCACTAGTTTTTCTCTCATCCCTTCTTGCCAACTTGAGAGTTTTCATCCCTAAGTGAGCTACAATCTTGCCCACAAAATTCAAGCCTTTCATTGTGCAAATTCTTGCATTTCAGGTTTTTGAAGTGCGGATACCTAAAAATTCTGGTTTGTTCAAACACAGTCTTCAAGAGGTCCTAAAGAGATTTTTCAGCACTTTTATGATCACTATGACCCAAACCTCTTACTCACATAAACACTTCTTGTCTCTTGACATTACCATCAAAAACTTGACACTGCTAGTCAAAACCGCATTGTGCATATCCTCTCCTACCAAAATAAAATTTAAATACATGGGCTACGAACCTATTTCCACTCTTGAGACAAATATTTTAGAAATCATAGATAGTGAAATAGGCCATATAGAGATTGAATAATTTTGGGAGAGGATGGAAGATGGAAAAAGAATTGCATTAGGACAATGCATTTTTGACAGTAGGCTTGCACACGCTGCCGGTTTCCCCACATCTGTTTAATTTGCAGACTTGGTTATGGCTTGTGTCAAAAACCATGATCCAAAGAAGAGGGAGATCAAATTTGCCGATGATGTATTGATAGCCAAGCTTGATGGTCAATCAATCAATGCAGCTTTCGGTATTTCAACTCATGATGAAACAATAGACATAAACAAGGATATTGCTCTAAATCATTGGAACCAGAATAATGATAAATGTTTGAACATGATCAACCAAACTTGGCTTAAGAAGAAAAGAAAAGAACCATCAAAGCTTCCTAAGGTTTTGAGTAGGGGAGAATTCTAGGAAGAATTATTTGACATCGTAACTCTATTGAACAGAGTTATAGGTAATTTTGACACTCGCTTCTTCTCTGAATGGATGTGCCTCTACATCAACATTGTTTGCGTGGGAAAATAATTCATTGATTGGGGAGAAGTAATCCGTGAAAATCTCCTTGACCAATTGACAAAGTTTGAATCAACTCAATTTTTCTACATGACCTCATATTCGGTATACTGTATTTCTGTTTTGAGCTAAATGTGGAAGGACAAGACTTCCCACAAAAATTGATATATGATAAGTTGTCACGATTCGCTCATGAACAAGGCAAGAAACACTTTAGAAGAGTGAATGATGCTTTCACTATGTTAGTGGCGAGGACTTTCGAAGAAAACAAAACAAAACGGATCTCAAATGAAGCTGCTTCCTTGGTCAAGAAATACGAAAACTATTTCATAGAGTTCCTTAGATTCACATATATTAGAGTTGGAGGGTTCACGGGCATCCCATATAAATTGCCAAGGTATGCAACTGATAAAATCATTCTTCTTGAGCTTTGTAGGCAATTAAGTGAAGTTCCCAAAAAGTGTAACGAAAAACATGTAGGAGGAATTGCTTTTCCTATCAGGGTGAGCTATTACATGTGCATATCAGCTCGAGATGCATCTAACATCGAGAAATTCATGGTTGATTTCCCAATGAAATTTCATACCAAAAGATTTACCTTTCATAGTAAGAATTGTGAAGAACAATCTCAAACTTGGTCCTGGTTATTTGCATATACTAGAACTTGAGTACTATGGGGAAGATTGCGAGGATGAATTTGAAGTCAAAAAACGGACTATTCAAGAATGACCCTACAGCAAATGAAGGCATTTAGATTGTAATGGGTCATTCAAGAGATAATTGATGATGAATCGGATCTGATTTATCCTTTTTCTGATAAAGTGCATCTTGTACCTTTACCAAATTTGATTGGTCGATCAAAGAATCATCTAATTTGAATAAACGCACCAAATGTATCCTAGAAAGATCTAAAGCCTGGTTCAAAATAAAATTGATTTGAGTATACAGCTGCATGAAGCTCATAAGATGCTGGATCTTCCAAAGATCAACAACAAACAAAAACAACACATGCTACTTAATCATCTGGCACCAAGGTGTATACAAAGAGTCCTCGGTTGCGTAAAGAAACAAGCGGTGGAAATGATGGGGAGGATCCGAACAAGAATAAATTGCCGAAACAAACTTTTGCAAATGAACCTGCAAAAAGACCTCCAAAGCTTGTTATTAAGAGGCCTGCAATGCCTTCTTCCATTTCTTTAGGTGAAGTCCCTTACTCAAAAGGATCAGATCCTTCTTTATTGATTGACAACACAAGACGACAATATCTTGCTTCTGACTCAGGTTTCTCACAAACACCTCTTGTGTCCTCTGTTGGCCCAACACAAGCACCTCTTGCATCTTCTATTGCTTCTATGCAAGTGCCTCTTGTTTCTTCCGTTGCACCTTCACAACCTCATTCATCTCCTCACGTTTCCGTTCATTCCCACGTTGTGTTCCATCTCCTCCTCCAATTCCTTCACCCACTCCTCCTTCACCATCCCTGAAGCAACTCGCTGTTTTAGGAGATCCCACAAGTACTTCTTAGCAATCTCTCTTTCTCTCTCTCATTGGGTCATCCAAGGCTCAATATACCCAAGTTGTTGTTTCTTCAGGCAGTCCATCCTTTCCTTGGGTACATTAGATGATAAAAAAAAGAAGAAAGGTGGTGTAAAGGCTGGTGCCTTTGATTTTGATGCAATAGCTAATCTCTTAGAAAGCCCACCACCCAAAAAGGCGAAAACTACCTCAAGCTTGATATCTGAGCCTTCAGGAGCACAATTTGTTGAAATTACTAGGCCTATGACTGATAAGAATGAAGAAGATATGCCTGTGCAGACTACGGTTTGCGCATAATACACATTGGAGAATCTACCCATGAGATAATTTCCAAGTGTGCAACAAAACAAGTTGAAAGAACAGAATTGGGGAAGCAAACTCAAGAACAACGCGAAGATCAACTATGCGCACTTTCAGCGTATATAAAGACGTTCTTGAGTCAAGAAAGTGTTCCTATGGCTTTTCTCCCGGTTTTGTTCCCATTGATGACATTGACAATAATGTTGTTGAAAACATTCGTAAAAGAATAATCATGGAAGAGTAATGGAAAATTGGTTGAATAACTTGTTGATGGACTCAATTTCATTGATGAGGTGGGAAGAGCATATGGACTTCTACAGGTAGATCAGCTGAAGGTCTCAGAGGAAATGAAACCAGTTTCAAAAGAAAGTGGAATGCTAAAGAATGTAGTCAGGGATTTGGAGGATATGGCCCATCCTGACGAAAACATTCTCATATCTGAGCAAATATTCAGCAAAGCAGAAGATAATTTGTCATTTGTACTGTTTCAGAGCGTTGAGCGGAAAATCAGTGTTCTTAAAGAAGCTTAGAAAGACTTGCAAAAATATAGAAATTTTTGTGATGATCTCATGAGTGAGATCTGTGCTGACATATGGTCTATTCATTGTGAAGTGATGAACAATTGAGACACTGAGCCATTTTCAGCTGCAAAAATCAAAGAACAGTTTCAAACAATGGTCAAAGAAGAATTATCTAGTACAGGGAATTTCAATCTAGAATCTATGAATAAGTTGAGTGACGTTCATAATGCTCTCATTGAATGCAACAAAAGTCTTCCGAACTTTTTGAAGAACAATGAAAAAATGAATTAAATAATGATCGCTTGGTTAACACGACTATAAAATACAATCATTCCAAAACAACGAGGAATTGGTGAGGGAATTCAAAAATTCAGAGCATTCGGTTAAAGTCAGTGCAGGTTGAGGAACAAGGACAAATGGTGGCCTCCCTTTGGTCAGCGATTAGCTCAACCAGACAAACCTTCAATGTCTTCGCTCTCTTCGTAATTGCCTCTCTTCCTTTTTCTATTTCTTGATTGTACGTTTCCATAAAACTGTTGTGTTGTCATGAATTTTTACTCTCCACAATTACACCCCCAATCGTGTTCTTATAGGTGATTGGAGGTAAACCAAAAAAAGGGATGGTAAAAAAAAAAATTTTTAGATTTGTATGGACATTTTGTCTTTGAAGTAATGAATGAATGAATAGTATATATTTTCAAGTGTTTTATTATTTATAGACAAATATTTCCATACTATGTATTTTCACGTGTTTTACTAAAAAAATGAGTCACACACACACACACACACACACACACACGCACGCGCGCACATGCATACACACGCACACGCACGCACACACATGCACACACATCCAAATCAAGGTTTTTGAAAAATGGCATACCTGCATACCTATACCTGTACCCAAACATAGCTTAAAGACAATTTTTTGATTACGATCATGAAATTTCTTCTTTGTTATCAATGCCAACTGATTGTTAAGAACTATAGGATAGAGTAGTCTCTAAGGATTAGGAAGCATACAGACCAACAATGTGTTTAAGGACAAAGGTGCTGATTATCCTAGATTCTGCGCATAAGGCTATTTGATAAGAAATAACTTTGTGATAATATGTGGGTGAGACACACATAATTATCCATAGTATATTACAATGTGCAGAACAATTTCAAGTGAATACATATGGGCAAAGCTAAATCACAAGGTTCGAGTTTGAGTTTGAGTTCGAAGAGGATAAAATTTGGTTCGAGTCCGCCAATAGATAAAGTTCGAAAAAAATTCGCCATTAAGTTTGAACCATAAAAAAATAAAATAAAATATAAAAATAAAATTAATAATAAATAATAATTGTTTTTTAAAAAATATTATAAAAATAAAAATATTTAAATAAACAAAATTTAAAAAAAAAATAAAAAAAAAAATAAAAATCAACTAAAATGGATATAAAATTAAAAAAATAAAATAATTTTATTATACATAAAAATAAATGAAAAAAAAGTAAAGAAAAAATTTAGAAAAAAAAGTAAAAAAGAAATAAAATGAATGAAAAAAGTTATATAAAATTAAAAAAAATCTAAAATGAAAGTTTATTGTTTGATGTTTTATTATACAAGCTAAAGTTTAATGTTTTTTTTTTTTTTTTTTAAAGTCGTAAAAAAAATGGTCGATGCTGCTATGCAGCTGTGCAGACCTTGGTTGATTGCTCGCTCAACTTTCTGCACTTTTCATCGTTTAAATCCTCTTGTGCCTTGAAGTCTGCAGAGATTCTCCTGTGCCATAGCTTTAGATTCTGGTCTATGTTAAGTTCTACAAATATGTTTCAATCTTCAATCCTGTTCTGCATATAGGTTCTGGTCTTGTTATGTCCTGCTCGTCCTTGTAACTTGTGCATCTGGAAATCATGACTTTATCCTGTTGGTTTGGTCTTTTTGACGTTTTGCCTTCAAGTGGCAATGTCATCATGGACTGAAAGCATGTCGTGTGCCCTAGATACCATGAAAATCACGAAACTCCTGATCCTTGCATTTTCTTCCCGCGCTTAGGGGTTTTTCCTGCTTAACATTTTTACCACTTGGGTTATTTTTAGGTTTTTTGATTCCACCATTAAATTCGCTGAACCAGACGTTTTTCACTGAATTTTTGGTCTCCGCAATAAATTCGCCAAATTCTGAATTAAGGTAAAAATTTGGCGAACCTTGTGATTTAGGTTCTGAGCATATGTTTTTGTTTTGTTTTAAAGTTCCAACAGAGTACTAGAAATCCCCTTGAAAATGGCCCGAATTGCCTTGGAAATGTCTGAATTTGAATCTGATCCTGATCCTGATCCATGGAGATTCCAGCCCGAGATAAGGATCAGATTCAGATTCAGATTGGTACTGGTCTGGGTATGGGGTTTGATAGGGACTGGGTAGCATAATATATATATAGACACCGCACACCACACACATACATACAAACACACACACATATACGCATATACATATATATGTACTTGATTTACATAAATACAGGGATTATAACCTCTTAGTATTTTACTACCACTGATGGAGAATGCCACACCGACTAACACATCATTATCTTGAATCACGTCTTCTATCCTCAAACAATCCTTGAGGGCATCTCTCTATAATGAGCTCGTGTCTCTTCGTTTTTGGAGGGTAGGAAAACCTTTCCTTTTCCTTGTCTTTTGAATAAGAATAAACTTTAAAAACTTGTTCAATTGCAGAACACTACCATATTTTATCCTATTTGAGACCAGTTCAAAACTTTAAGAGACCGTAGTATCATTTTAGTCTCCTCTTTGGTCCCTCTTAGCCTTATGATGATTTGGCCTCTTTCTTTCTTTCTTTGGTCCATTGCATTTGCTTCAGCTTGTTTGGCTAGAAACTGGGACTGTAATAACTTATGAGCTTAAAATTATGTATGAACTTAGGGTCTAGAAATATCTTGGACTTGGTTATAATTAAAATTGGGGTTGTGATGGCAATGACATCATACAATGATCCACAACATTCCACTTTCATCTTAGATAATACACACAAACTCTTCACATATGCGTTGATGTAACTTATCCCAATGTAACCAAAAGAAGTCCTCCACTTGCTGTTCGCATTATGATTCACTCACTTGGCATCCAGGGAATCTTTTTGTGAACCCTTGGTTCACTCTGAACTTACTTTGTATACTTTTCCCATCTTCTACAAGCTTATTCCATTGATTTTAGTTTCTGTTTAATTTCCCACGTTATAATAATCAATTTTGGTTCATGGATGATCCAAAGATTATATACAAAGACCAAAAATGAATGGGCTCAATTCGTCTCTGAACCAACACAATACGGAAGAGGGCTCCGAGAGCTTTTTGGTGCATTTTACGGTTCAAAAAATGTAGTTCGTATGCGAAAGATATGGTTGGTCAAAGTTTTGGTCAAAGTTAGTCAAAATAGTCAAAGTGATGTGGACTAATAAAACACTGGCATGTAGCATGGACGTGGCAGAAGAAAAGTCAAAATTTGAGAAATGGCCCAATCGGGGCTTGACATGTGGCATTCTCCAAAGACTTCCATATGGAGCACACATCAACTTAGCGCCAAAATCCTCATGATCTTATTTGACCAAATAATACTAAAATAAAATAACAAACATGATAAAGTTTGTTAAAGGCATTTAAGCCTTATTCAAAGGCTACGCCCACCATGAGGTGGAGAGCCACGTGGGGTGGACTTGGTACCCCACTCCCATGCCATTCTACTTGTCTTTATGCCAAAAATAAAAGGGATACATAAAGGATACAAACCTTTTGGGGATAATTCAAAATCCCACGAAAATTTGTAATAAAAGGGATAAATCCAAACCCCATATTAATTGGTGAGGGGATAATATTAAATCCCATCAATATTGCAAAAGATAATGATTAAGCCCACTATTTGTGTACCCCAACAAGTATATAAAGGGGTGAGGGGTTATTTGGAAATCATTGGAATTGGAGTTCAAAAGCCAACATAAGCACGGAGGAGAAACGTAAGCAAGTTTTTGAAGCCATAGGTAACTTGCGAAAAACATTTGACAGAGAGTTTTGCAGTTGGTTCTGATTGAGTTTTCAAAATGGGATATTTGACTCGGTATTAGTCCTGAGTTGTTCCATCACAAGATTGGATATTGCAAACTACATTGTTTGTTAGCTATAGTACTCGCATATTGTTGATGTAAGAGTTTTGTTTTACTTTTACATTAATATATCGGTTCTGCAACTTAGCGAACCCGAAGATGTAGCCCAATAACGGTGAACTCTGCTATCAATTTATTGTGTAATGCTTGATAAATCTTAGTTGATTTTGCATAATAATTATAAAAGCTCAGTTTTTCTTTTCCAATTTAAAAAGAAACTGAAGCATTATTAAGATTTATTTGAAAAAGCGAAAAAAGACATAAGGGGTCACTTACCGTTTATAAATCAATTTTGGTATTAGAGCAGTTAGAATGCTAGATTTGCTTTTGATTGCGTGGTATACTCTTGAAAAGAGTTTTGAAATTAGTTTCAGTATTCCATTCCATTGGGTTATTTGCAAACTTGTTGGATTGTTTTTGATCCTTCATTTGTAGTTTGCAGTTGTGTTGGAAGGATAGGTTGTTTGCAGGAAACTATGGGTAAAGCCTTGAAACATGAGAGGGTGGAAGACTTCAAGGAATGAATCGTCAGATTCAGGAAGAAAATTCCTTTCTAATGAAGAGATTGCATTCCTTCGAAGAGGAAATTGAAAAATTGCAATCATATTTGCTGGCCAAGGATGACCTCTTGGCAAAGCTGCAAAATGATGAACAAGTAAAGGATTTGCCTTCCACCACCATGCATAAACAATGACAGAATGCATGGTAAGTAGTTCATCACATGGTTATTCTTCCCATTCAGATTCAGATGAAAATGATTATGGTAAATTTGAACAACATACTAAGGGAATTGGTTTAAAATTACTGTTTAAAATGGGATATGATAGAAAAGACCTTGGTAAGAATGGCCAAGGTTTGATTAACCCAATACAAGTAGAGGATCAGCCTCACTGAGCAGGATTGGGATTCAGTGGTGGTATGAATGAAATAGGTGAATGCTCCAAGATAGCTGAAGCAAGAAGTACTGCATGAGAGAAACCTACACCCATGAAAGGTAATGACAGTTTTCATTTTGGCAAACCTTCTAATGAGAGTTTCGTATCTTGCAGTAATGGGCAGACTTCTCATATTGATCGTGAGAATCTTTGCAAGTTAAATGTTAAGAAGGAACAACCTTCCAGAGTTGGGAGAAACATGGTGAAGTGTAATCCGCCACAGAAAGAAGGTAAAACGAATTCCTTGCATCACACTTGCAATAATGTTGATTCTGGGAAAACTAGACAATGCAAATATTTCAATGTTTCTTTTGACAACGGGAAAAATGATTTTAATATATAGAATTTGTGGTACATTTATTCATGCACTTTTTGTGGATTGTCTAACCACGGTCTAGCCAAATGTTGGAAACGGAAATCTTTGTTGAAAAAGATTTTGAAAGACCACTCTCCTTGACAATGTTCAAAGAATGGTAGTAAGGGCTTATTTTCTAAAAGAGTGGACAAACGTTTTTGTGCCTATTGTAATGTCCGAAACAATACTGGAAAGTTGTTAAGAATGAAAGCATTAAGAAACCAACGTTACACAACAACCTATGAAGAAGCCCAAGAGGGACTCAATAGAATGAGACCACCCGCCAAGGAGCATCTGTTAAAGTGGGTTGGTAAGAAGCTCCTTAATTTTATGCTTACATAGCTGATATTGATGATTAGCATGCTTTTTGAAAATTTCCTTACAAGCATTTTTGGGTTTCCTGATGCATTTTGTGAAAAGGAATTTAACTCGTGTTTTGAACTTGGAAAGTTGACAGCAAATTGAGGAGTTGATTGGTCATCATGTTCAGTGTGCCTATTTTTTCGAAATGATCTTCCGAAAAGAAGACAAAGTGGATAAATCAGCTTTTTGGGTGATTTGATTACAATGAAATTAATACTGTTGTTTTTGGATTGCATCTACTTTGTGCAAATGGTTTGGATGCAGTTTAAGACCCATACATGGGCAATACCCTGTTTGTAGTTGCATATGGTGGTTATCACACTGTTTTGAAATGTAATGTTTTGCAAACAAAGTCATTCTATTTTGTTTGCAGTATTAGGATGGAATGTATACAAGGAGAGATTTGACAGTTCTCTTCATTTTGTCAGCTTCACAGGGATTTAGTTGGACAAGTTGCTTCATTGGGAAGTATTTTAATGTCTATTTTTATAGCTGATCTATTTTTTAGTGGAGTTGAGAAATTTGCAGTTAATTTGCTCTATTTGATCATTATTATTGGAGTATTTTTGCAAATATAACTTGTCATTGTGCTCCTGATACTTTGGCTATTTACAGGACGTTGACAGGAAAAGATAATATTGCCTTTAATGCTATTTTTGCTCTTGTATGTTTTGTTCTGTGCAGGAAGATGTTTTGGCAGAGAAGAGAGACATGAAACTCCTCGAAGGGGTTAAATGGATCTTCGTTTTCAAGTTTTGATGGATTATTGGACTTTTGGAGACCAAAAGCCTTTTTAGTGGGGAGGTGTGATCTGGGGATCATCTACAAAGACCAAAAATGAATGGTCTCAATTCGTCTGTGAACCAACACAGTACAGAAGAGGGCTTTGAGAGATTTACGGTGCATTTTACGGTTCAAGAAACAGAGTTCGTATGCGAACGAATGGTTGGTCAAAGTTGGTCAAAATAGTCAAAGTGACATTGACTGATTTTGGCTGTTTTTTTAATAATGTTTTACATCGTACTTTTTAGGGATGTGGACTTTCTCCCTTTTCAGGGTGTTAAACCAGCATTTTGTTTTTTTCTTTGATACATTTATTGGAAGCGTGCATAGTCATATCATTTTTCCGTAGGTCCTCTTGTCCAATCCAATATAAGTTTCAGATTACTGCATTTCCTATATTTGCATGATTTTTTCATCCAAATCATTAAGGAATGTGAAGTTCATTGGCAGTCTAGAAGTTTGATCCACATAAGATAAAAAAAAAAAATCACTGCAAAAATTCTAACAAGACAACTATTTGCTGGCTTAAACAGAGGAGGTTCCTATACATGAGAAGACCGCTAGGGGTGGTCCTGCCCTGAAAAGTAGTGGCCGCTCGTGTGACATTGTAAAATTCCCTGTTCTCACTTTCTCTAAAATTGCTTGTTTTTTTTCTTGTTTTTGGATGTTTTTGGTTTTTTTGTGTTTTTGCATGAACATATGAAATAGGCTATTCTATGAAGAATTGCTGAATAAATTCAAATAAAATAATGCAAATCTGAAAATTATAGAAAAAGAGAGTTTAATTATTGCCAATCGATTTATTGATCATTTATGACAATTACAACTAATATCTGGTAACATGCAAACCAAAAGCAACAATTTTTTTATGAAAACCTGGTTATTGCAGCCAACTGAAAGAATACATGAAAACGGTACAGCTTTGTCATCAAGCTACTTCTCCCTCCGTCTGATGCTGGGAAAGTGATCCCAAGGTGTAGGCGCCTCAAGGAAGGGTGACAGATAACCAAAGAAGTAGGCGATTTGCCCAGGATAAAAAAAATACGTCCTCTTTGAAGGTACAGCCCTGCTGTACAATAGTACGGCTCAATGACAGCAGCCAGCCAATAAAAAGTATGCCCTTGTTTGATGTGATAGAAACTTAGGGAATAGGCGCCTCAAAAAGAGAAACTCTTCCGGATGAATTCCACGCTGAAAATCTTGAATGATGCAATCTCTGATGAAGTTCTGTGATAACCTTTGAATGAAGCTACCTCTCTGAAAGCAATAAATCGGCTGGTATTTCACAGCGTCTGAACTGCAACACTGACTATGGCTCGTTCTCCAATGCTAAACGAAAACTGGAACCCTTGGCTCTGTTTTCAGAAGAAAGACTTAGCAAAATTTTGATTTCAATACATAATGAGCTCCCATCCCAATGAAAACCCTTATATCCATCCCAAGTTCGATTTTCCTTAATTAGGCTTCATTTAAAATAATTTGAACTTTTCCCCTTTTAATTTCAATAGTCTTCAACGCACTTTTTAATTATAAATTATAATTAAAAAGTGGCCCCTCTCAATGCTGGTCGACCCCTTCAATATCACTTAAGTTATAATATTAATAATATTATAACTTTATATTATAAGCTCCTGATAATTAATATTTAATTTGACAATTAAAATATTAATATCTCCCTAAAAAATTGTCCGATTCATGAACCGTCTGAAGTTGGTGAATAAGTGATTGATTTCGCACATGACCAAACCATACTGCTAAAAATAACAGGGGTGCTCCGCTGAGTGACTAATATTGCTAAAAATAGCAGGTCAGGGAAATAGTGTCCGAATGACCTCGAACGAAAGCCAATTGGTACTGTCTGACGATCGAAGCCAAGCCAAGCTCCAATCAAGACCCTCTATCCATCCTATTAGCCTACGAGGGTCGCATAATAGGTTATAAGCTCTGAGAGATGTCAACTGGAAGGGGACATGACAGACATGGTGTTATGCATGTGGCAATGGCGGTTCTGTAGTTATCGGAAGTTGTGCATGTGTCACCAGTTGTCTTGCCTGAACAAGTGGTAGTCTTGCCCTTTGTGCCAGCACACAATAGTAACGGCTGTAGTTTGATGTCTCTTTAGCTTATTGACAATTGGGGGTCCTTTGCTGTATGAAGGGAGATCTTCAACAGTTGTATAAATAAGAGGCATGGTGTATGGGCCAAGGCAGGAATGTATGGGTGTAGGAATAAGTTATGGATGTAGTTGTTGCAGCAGAGAGTTGAAAGAAATAATCAGCATAATGGTGCGGGTTTGACACTCCATTTGTGCTCTTTGTGATATGCAATTGTAGAAGAGGTAACAGAGAGTTGAGAGAAATAATTAATAGTGTAGTGCTGATTCATACCTCATGTGTGCTCTTTGTAATATGACCAACTGAAGAAAATGGGGTGGTGATCAGGTCATGTT
Organism: Torreya grandis; assembly: GCA_037957365.1. Taxonomy (NCBI): domain Eukaryota; kingdom Viridiplantae; phylum Streptophyta; class Pinopsida; order Cupressales; family Taxaceae; genus Torreya; species Torreya grandis. The sequence goes on from JARHVA010002626.1 coordinate 529,852, forward strand.
ACCAAGATGGTTCTCCAAACAATGGGGTTTCCAGGGGAAAATCCTTGTGCGATTTGTGGTTTTATTTGTTTCCTTTCTCTTGTTATTGTTCTGCTTGAAAGTAAACAACAAATCAAATTCTGACTCTAATCAAATTCTATGACTCTAATCCACATTCCAATACACTGCCATTTGATGTGCACTTTTAATAGTAGCAGCAAGTTTAATTTTTGATCTGCAGTTAAATTCCAATAAGTAAAATCCCTGTGTTGCTTTACAGATAAAATTTGGTTTTTTCATTTATAGTTGGTTCTCTTCTGAAAACCTGACTTTCTTAACTTCAGTCTTTTTGACATTTGGAGTGGTTGCCAAGCTCCCTATCTTGAGATCTAATAACCGGGCAGGGAAATATGTTCCCAATCCCTTTATTTACCTTTATAAAAGTTACTTTAGAATGTTTCTAAAAACAAGAGATTTTTTCTTGGCTAGTCGGCATTCTAAAGGAGCCATGAAAGCTATCACCTTCCTGTGAAGAGAAATTCCCAGCCTTGGATATAGAATAGGTCAAAATGTAAAGAGATAGCAGTCAGACTTCAAAAAAATTAGAAAATCTTGGTAAAAATCCATTTTTAGACAATGAACAATTCTACTGATTTACATCTCTCCCTTGCCAAGATCTGAAACTTGGGCGGACATGTTGGTATTCTTTCAGACAGGATAGTGCTTTTGAATGTTATAATAGTAGTCCGGCAAAGCTCCATTAAAGACAAAGTGCACAAGAATGACAGGTGGCATAAGGATAACTGAAGAAAAATGTAGATAATCAGGGATTGATCAAGTGAAGCAGCACATGGAGATGAACCAAAGGAATTGGATCTAGAAGGACAGGTGGAATTCAATTGATCTTAGTTGGTGACAATTGGCAAAAGGACACATAAAGCTGACTAAGCAACAGATGGCAGAGGGAGAGGGGGTATGAGAAACCTATATATAGACCCTTTAACCTCTCATTTGAGACACTGGAGATTTGCCACATGTTTGCAGATGCAACGATTGCAGATAGCTTTTGGAGAACAAGTTTTGGTTTTGAATGTAAGATTGAGTCTTTTGAGACTGCTGTAAAGTGCTTTGTATTCCGAATACTTACTTCTGATTGTTAATGGAGTCATTGTATAAACTGATGTAAAGTTGATGTTGTATGAGTAATGAAAGGAATGTTTGATACCTGTGTTGTATGGATTGTTATGCGTGAGTTTACTTGTCTTATCATTTGGCTAGGGTTTGTATGATGTGTTATGCACACTTAATGATCTTTATATCTCTTATCATAATGGCGTTCTCAGTGATATCTCACTGTGCCTAGTGTGAGCACTTTAAGTCTTTGGCTTAAGTGATATGCCAACGTACAAGTGTCTTATTTGTTGTGCATAGACAAGTCTGCGCAAGACAGCGAGGCTGACTAAGAAAAAACACAACATTGGTTCCATTGCCAGTCTGGCTATTTATAGTTTTGCTTTTTCTTTTGATGAATATACCACTTGGCTATTTATTGGCCCTGAGAATAGCCAGGGGATAGAATTTTTTTCTAAAATAAAAATTTGAATTCAGACCATTTGATGATTGACTGGCCTCTTTAATGTTGTTTTCTGCTACAAAAATTCTCCCACTAAAGGAGAGTCCGACTTCTCATCTTGAGGTAATCATACGTTTCCTTTCGGAAGTCCAAAAACCTTTGGATGGAAAAGTACGTTTCCATCTATTGGAGCCAGCCATCCGATTTATCTACACCCATGCTACCATGATAGGTTGGAATATCGTTCTTGTTCTCCACTTTGAACAATCTACTTAAACAATGTTTTTATAGATTTTATTTTTCCTTGTGTCTCTGAGAAGATGACTCTGGTCAAAACAATATTGCTATCTATACGAGTATAGAGAAGGTTGAAATTGTAATTATTGGCTTTTGCATGAGGACCCGTAGGACACCATAACATAGTTCAAAAACTCGGACTCTGGAAAAACTTGGCAGACCAAGATTCTGACTCAGACTTGTGACTTGGAAAAAAACTTCGTAAACTTGGCAAAAAACTCTGCAAAACTCGACAAATTTGAAAAAATATATAAATTCTAACTTCATAAAATAAATTTTAAATTTAAATAACATGCAAAATACTGTTAAAAAGCATAAAAAATGAATTTAGAATATGTAAACGTATGTTATCTATTAGTTTTAGACCAAAAAAGAGTACAACTCAGTGGCATTTACTACATTCTAATGGTAAAAATTTGAAATCACTTTCTAAGTTCCTTAAGCTTGACGTGTTTTTATTTATTTTTCCTAAATGAACAATAGTTTGGCCGTTAAATGATATAGGAGAGAAACAAAGGGGCAACTAAAAAGCAGGTGCAGCTGCTGCGACTACAGCAACAGGTTGTAATATAATTGGAAATAACATAGCATCTTCAGAGGTTGCTGCAACTTCAGCGACAAGTTCTAATTTAACTGGAAATGACATAGCATCTTTAGAGAGTCAGAATGATGCCTCACAGGCCCTCAAATCTTCTCCCATTGTTGAGGCAAAACAGTTGACATCTATGATTTAGAAGTCTGCTCCATCACAGCGGAAGAAATGAGTCTAAAAAATTGTTCAAATATCCTTCAAATCCATAGCAAGGAAAAATATTTGAAAAAAAGAATATGCTGACTCACGAGTTTCCTGCTCAAACTTGTGAGTGCTCTGCATAAACTTGCCATGCGAGTCACTGTGAGTTACTCTCCTTGCACTATAACTCACTAGTTTGGTGAGTTCTCAGCGATTTGTTGCGAGTTTCATAACTATGCAATAATTTTTGGTTCTTGCTGTTGTGTTGGCAGCCAGATGATTCTGAACTATTGAAAATAATTAGCATGCGCCAATCAAAATTTTAATGTATCTGCAACATATTGGATTCATTTTGATCGATGTGTCAACTTTTAGCTTCCTATGTTATTAAGGGGAGTACTTTCAACAACTAACACTACCATGATGGGTTGACTCTGGGAAGATGGAACTCTACTAGCTTACCTTGGTTTATTATTGAGATCCTCAGCTGTTGGCTGGCATCACTTACTCAAAGATATGATGCCAAAAAAAGAGAACGAGCAGGTTGATATCTAGAAGGTATGCAGAAATCTTTAGAAACAGTATTATGCCATTGTAGATCAGAATTAAATTAGTATGTGCATTGTGGATACAATGCAAATCTTGGCACATACGTCTATAATTGATAGGCTCTATAATCCTAGCTGATACAATGCAAGGAAACATTGATATTTTCATTGATACTTTAAATTACATAGCATGACATATTTGCTTAGAGCCTGAACTCAAAGTGCAATAATAGCTGTCATAGTTACCAGGAGACATGGGTCTATGGGTACTGGTACATGAACAGAGACGCCATTCAAATAATGGTACGTGAATAAATGATTAAGGGTACAGATATATTGTATATAAATATTGCTGTCAAAAAATGTGGGTACGGAGATGGGTACGTGGTCCTTGCCCCTGTATTGGAGTTCCCTGGTAACTATGAGCTATGTAAATGGTATGCTATTGAACCACTTGCACCATTTCACTATGTCGAAATACAAATATATTCATGTACAAGGATTTGTTACAGTAACCCGCATGTGCGACGAACATTGGCATATCTATTATTGGAGTTTGTTGTCTACTGTTCGCAAGAATGCCATGGGGTGACTGTTACAGATTCATGTTTGCTACGGGAATTGTTGCCAAAGATGCAACTATTTTCTAAGAGCAACGCTGCAAGAGAATACATGTTGTCATGACTTATTGACACAGCTGCTATTAGTTGGCTTTTGTGGTTGTTATCTGAAGAATGTTGTTGAATAGGATGTTTTATGCCTCCAAGTTTTAGAGAGTAGTAATGAAGGATAAATAGAAAATATTTGAAATCATGACACCAAAGGAACAGAGGAGAGATAGGAATAGGTATAAAGTATGTTTCTGATCACAAAGTCATATGAGTGATCGTAAGTGATAGTACTATTTTATTTGTGGGAGATGGTTAGGGGAGTGGTGAAATGGACCCAAAAATGGTGGACATATAAACATGTTGCACAAATAGGACTCACGAGGATACACAAACTTCTTTGCTAAAGTACCTAGGGAGAGGGCTCTAGCCCAGAAAAATTAGTGTCAAATGAGGATACACAATCGTCAAGAACATTTAAAAGTAGATTAATGAGCATATAAATCCCAAATCTAACTGTCCTTGATAGAGGATAAGGCAGAGACAACATTAGAGACTAAAACATATAAAGATACCATTCAAAATGATTAGGTCGTAAAACTTAACGAGACTTGAACTACAACCATATGCATAAAGTATTTATAGACTGAACTCTATATCTCCTAGAAAAATGTGTAAACAATAATTTTTACACAAGCATTTAACCATAAAAAATTACCCCAATCAATGGTATTAGAATCAGCAACTGGAGATTCCTCTGTCTACGTAGTCACTAACCTCTTTCTCTTGTTATTCTATTGGAATTCTCGAGCTGTTGCCTGTATCCGATTCATTTTCCAGGTCTAGTCATTTATGTGAAGATTCTGACTTGCTTTTTTGTTTCCTGTCAATAACTATTTAAAGCAACCTATTTCTTCCTTTATGTTACACGAGTTTAGTGGTATGAGGTATTTTATGCTCGTGTTCGTCTTTGCTATAAACTAGAATCAGCATCTTGCAGAGGTTTAACTGGCTAAAAATTTGATTCAACTGGTTCTTTCTGTTTCAGATTTTTGAAGTCTTGCACTTGGTGTTAGAGATATTGGATTATGTTGCTTCATTTCACGTATTTAGTTTATAAGGATCTGAATCCCCTTATTTCCTGTTGTGAGGGTAGCATGTTTCCTTGGAAGTATTGCTGGAATGCACAGAGAGTGAAAATTCTTCCACAAGCACTGAGTGCCCCCAACTCCCTAGCCGGGTATGGAAACACCTTGAGAAAAATAAGAGAAGTAAAAATCTCTGTCATAGTCTCATTTGGATTTTGCTTGATAACGATTGCCCTGCATTGAAGTTAGTACCTTGATTAGCTAAGGTATCTATTTCGTCATTAACAGTTTGTGCTTGAGTAGGATGCTGATGTGTCATGTTATGGTTAGCTGCTAACCGTTTTGGCTGAAATAATGTATGATCATATAGGCTTCTGTATATGACTGTCGTGTAAAAACATAAATGCTGCATCTAATGCACATTGGTTTATTACTGGTATGATTATGAAAGTTCTGCTTCCCTTTTCTCTGTTTAGCCTGTGGGCATTAGACTGATGACAGGTGTTAAGAACAACCAAATAAACAAAAGGGTAGAGATGATTCACATTGATTTTTTGTTTTATTCAAACAGTGTTGATGACAGGTGTTAAGAACAACCAAATAAACAAAAGGGTAGAGATGATTCACATTGATTTTTTGTTTATTCAAACAGTGTTGATGACAAGTGTTAAGAACAACCAAATAAACAAAAGGGTAGAAATGATTCACATTGATTTTTTGTTTTATTCAAACAGTGTTTTCTTGCTTACTACTTCTTACGACGTCATAACTAGCAAGAATAGTGCAATTGGTTAACATAACAAGAACAATATATATGGTTAGTTAGATATTGATGTCTTGATCTCCTGGACAGAATCTCAGGTTGAAATGATGAATTTATACTGGAGAATGTATTACTTACAATTGCAATAGTTACACATTATTTCAATTCACATGAATGCTTGATATATAGATTTGCTGATTAATCTTTCTTGTTTTGTTTTTTGAAAATGTGACATCAGAGGTCTTTGAGATCAGATAAAGAACACAGTTTGAAGTGCTTGCCATAGCATTTTATGAAGGTTGCCATGCACTGGGAAGAGGTAGCGACGTTAGTCCTATGTAGAAAATGACTTTGAATTTTTGGTTTAAGTTGAACTTTTAAAAGTGTCTTAATTTGTGAAACTATCATTAGTGCAAAGATTGCTAATGTCATTGCTAGAGGATTTAGTTTCTTCATATTTATTTTTGAGCATAATAACTATTGAGAATTCTTCAGATAGAATAAATTCTCTTATGGAGTAAAAGAGCACCACATTAACACAATGGTAAATTTACTCGTGCTTTTCTTTGTGGAAGATGAGAAGATTGTGTGTCAAGAGTTAGTCATGAAATGCTGCTGTTCTTAAATTAACTTGTCCCTTTATATTTTCAATGCTAATTTGAAGCCTACATTTTAGGTATTTCCCAATACTTACACGTATAAGAACATTTTTGTTCTCGTTCTTTCAATTATGTGTTATAGTTGATGCTCTCAATATCTCTATTCAAAATAGATTTTTATCAGGGAAAGAACCCATGTTCATGTTATTATAGTATATAATGATGCAGGGGCATCTGGGTCCACGTGTAATCTTGCATCAACAAAAAACATTGTGTAGTTAATAAAGTGCGGTAACATATTTAGCTATTAGGTGGTTCGTGGTATGGTTGCAAGTATCAACGTTTTCATTCTTAGTCACTGCATGTTTTGTTTTCTTTCCACATTTTCTTTGGGCTATCTATGTTTTAGGGGATCCTTGCGTACGCTGGTTTCTTAACACAAATGCTTTGCGGTAATTTGCAGTAGATTCCTTTTCAGGGGTTAGCTATAGTCAATTGCACAGTTTCAACGAACTTAATTTTGGGCTTTGCTTGTGTATATCTTTCTTTTGCACTTCTTTTAGCTTAATGCAAGTCATTTAGACACCTTGCATTGATAAGTGGTAATATGTCTGGGATGAGGCTTGCGATGACATTGGGAATAGGTAAAGGGGTCCGTGATGTGTTATGATGCATTGATTATGTGATGTGTTATCTAGGGATGTATTACCATTGGGACTTGTATGCATTTAATGATTGTAGTGTATCTTGATGTGTCACGAGCATTTAATATTTGTGGCGTTAGTGGATTGTTGAAAGCAATTGATGCAAATGGGTGGATTATGTGTCTATATAAACACATTCCCTACAGTTGAGAAAGACATTCAATTCTAGATTGAAGAAAGAATCTAAGCGCAATTACAAGGAGGATTGCAAGTAGATTTGTGTGCAGATCTGAGGAGGACTAGTGGAGTTGAGTCGTTTGGAACCACACTGTGGTGTTGGGTTGATGTTTGTAAACCTGCAGGTTGTGTGTTTGATAATTGTAAGGCATAATCATTGGCAATTGGTACAATGTTGTGTATTATCTCTTTGAAGAAATAAAATTTTGTTATTATTGTGTCAATTTCTACTATACATTTGTGCGCTACGCAGTAAAGGACATCTCTTAATTGATACCTCTAACTGTGGTTGCATTATTTGGTAGTAGAGTGAGGAAAAAAACTCCAGGTTTGAGAGATCGAGGTTTGTGTTATCCATTCTTTGTGAAGGTGGGTAGAGAACAAGAGGAGTGTGCATAGGATTGCAAATGGTGCTGCAACAAATCTTAAAGTACGAAATTAGTACGATCTGCATAGGTTTGCAAAAGGTGCAACAGTAGATCTGAAGATTGTGAAAAGTCAAGATGTTGCCAAGAAGAATAGTGTGAGCGGGCGCAATAGTTGCAAATATGAATAGAAGATTGGATGAGTTGTAGAAAGGTTAAGAGTTATGCAAACAAGGTTGCTGTAGTAGAGGAAGATAGAAGAAGAGGATTCATCCTGAGGGATGATGTGAGGGATGTAGAGATTGAATCGCAAGAGGGTGACTAGATCAAGTGCATGAGCGATTGGATGAGGTAGAAGAAAGGCTTATCAAAGCCATAACCAAGATTATAAGAGGAACAAGAATGAGGGTTTCATGTTTTACTGAAACATTGAACCCAAAAGAGTTAATGGACTAGCTCATGGAGATGGAAGAATACTTTGAGTTTGATGAAGTAGCGAATGAGCGAAATAAAAAGGTTGCATAGACAAAGTTGAAGGGACATACAACTTTGTGCTGGAAGGAGGTACAACTTGAGCAAAATCACAAGGGTAAAGACAAAATCTACTGGTGGGACAAGACGATTGCAAAATTGAGAGGCAAATTTTTGCTTGGAGATTAACTGTTGTATTTATTGAAAAAGTCATAATTTGTGACAAAACAAGTTAAGTGTGAGAGTCTATAGAGGAATATTACAAGATCACTATCTGGGCTGGTCATAGTGAGATGGACTAAGAGAAAGTAGCGCAGTACATTAATGGACTGCAATGGGTCATCCAAGATGAGATCAACATAGTGAGATTGCAGACAGTGGAGGAAGTGTATCAGTGTGTGTTAAGCGCAAAACAAGAGTTGACACAGACAGTATTACGAGATGCAAAACAAAGGTTGGCGGTAAGAAAGAACGATGGATAGAGAAGAGCGAGGAAGACAAAAACACTGTGCATGTGTCGAAAGCAAGGGGAGGATCATCTTCTATGAGAAGTGGTAGAGGTGGGAGATTTGAAGGAACATGTTTTAGATGTGGTAATGTAGGACACCACACATTCGAGTGCCCTCATGTGCATTTGGATAGTGGTAAGAGAGGAAGTGATGGTGTATAATTCTTACAAACAGGGTCAAAATATGAAGAGATGCATGTACACCATATAGAGGAACTTGAGCAAAGCTAGAGTTTATTGGTAGCGAGGAGAGTCTTGAAGGTCACATGAAAGAGCAAAGATGTGCAGCAATGAAGACATCTTTTCCAGATCAAGTGCAAGACGAGAGGTAAATGTTGCACTTTTGTGGTGGATAGTGGAAGCACAAATAATTTGGTATCCATAGAAATGGTGAGGAAGTTGGGATTGGTGCAAAAGGCGGATCCAAGACCCATACAGAGTGCCATGGTTGATAGAGGGTCAAGACAACGTTGTGAAGGAATAATGCGGAGTGGAAATTACTATTGGTAGCTATCTGGACAAGGTTTTGTGTGATGTGCTAGAGATGGATGCATGCCATGTTTTTTTGGGGAGGCTGTGGTAGTATGACCGTGAGATATTATATGACGGGATAGAAAATACAGTGCAAGTGAGGAAGGATGTATGAGTCCATGTCTTATATCCACTAAAGGTAGAGGACAAAGAGGATGAGCACCAAAGTCATTTGTTCAAGCGCAGTAGCAAGGAACATGTGCATGGGGTGGAGTGTGTGATGATGCAAAATAGCAATGTGTAAAGGAAAGAGTGGTGATACGAAGGTAAAGAGTAATACCATGTAGAGGAAGGTGAATGAGAATGCAAACCACAAACACAATCGTTTCACTGGGTAGTGCTATCACTCGAAACGTGCACCTATGTGTGAAAGGCTCTTGTGCGCATTGGCATGTGGTTCCTTTGTGTCTGGCGCCTTGGATTTGCGTGTTAGAGAGCAATTCGATGTCTCATTTTAACAATGGGATCATCCCCCAAGGTGTGGGACTCTTGCGTTCCTTAGGATGAACCTCTAGAGTAGGCTGACTTCCTTCCATTCTAGATGCCCTTGGTTTAGGACCAATGTGGAGACCTACAAACTACAAAGTGCAGAATGAAATCTATAGCTAGCGGTAAACCTAAATTTGACAAAGGGGAAAAGGGAGAGAAAAGGTAAGAGGGTTGCTGGAATGTGAAAGGTGATGCACCAAGAATTGAGTGAGCACCTCACCCACTTAACGACACAATAAAACTAACAAACTGAATGCAAAATCTTCAAATTGGGTGCACTACATAAGTGTTTTGGATGGAGGTAAGGGAACACATCACAATGTTAGGAGGACGACAAATGGTCCATAGATAATGCCTACGCAGACCCGTGTATACACAACATGAGACCTACAAAGACTTACAGTTCTCCGCAGAGGTGCGAAGGGAGGACGACAATGAGAGGGACAAACATCTACAAACAAGGATCAACAACCATGAAGGCACACATAACACAAAGCATGAAGAAAAGTAAATCAATTCTTATTAATCTCAAGGTCTAAGGCAATATTACAAACTCCAATAGGCAGAGCTTTGTTATACCAGGAGGGGGCTTTTAGAGGGCAAATTTCGGCAGCATTTCGATGCCTAGAAATATCAACTTTTTTTACAATAAAAATCAGGGTTTAAAGCTAAGAAGTCCTTCCAGGATATAAAGAAGGTTATTTCTCAAGCCCCAGTGCTTGCAAGCCCATATTATACTAAAGACTTTTTCTTGTACCCATTCACCTTAGAGCATACTATTGTTGCCATAATTATGCAAAAAAGGGAAGAAAGTGAGCACACTATCATGTTCATGAGAACTAAATTGAAAGATGCAAAGCTCAAGTACTCCCTTATTGATAAGCAAATCTTCACTCTCATCAAGGTGGTTACAAAGTTTGGGTGCTACATCCTATGGAATAGAACCATTGCCATAGTACCAGATCTTACTACCAAGCTTATGCTGGGGCATAATGAATTGGGGGAGCGTAGAGGTAAATAGATGGTGAAGTTTTGGGAGTTTGATATTAAAATTAGACCTTCTAGGATCATTAGAGGACAAGGGATTGTTCAATTGATGACTGAACCAGACCTGCACATCACCATCAAAGAAGTCTACCAAAACACAGGTTTACCAAGAATATTGGTATTTAGGTATTATTTAGTTCTTACTAACTAGAATGGGACCTCAGGAACTCAAGAGAGAACAAAAGAGATATTTAAGGCTCAAGGCTGCTCATTATATGATCAAGAAAGGAGTCCTCTATAAGAACTTTGAAGACATCTATTTAAGATGTGTGTCACGTGGAGAAGCTCAAGGAATCTTAGAAAATCTACATCAAAATATTGGTAGAAGCCATCCATCTAGCAATACTAAAACTCATAAAATACTTAGCATGGGTTATTATTGGCCAACGATCTTTAAGGATGCTCACTTCCATGTGAGGGCATGCCATGAATTCCAGGGCTTGGCAAAAAGAGAGGTACATGCAATAATGCCACTACATCCTGTGATTGAAGGTAGGTCATTTTCCCAATGGGGCTTGAATTTCATTGGTGTTATAAACCTAAATTCCTTAGTTGGGCACAAATTTGTCCTCACTGCTATAGATTATTTCACTAGATCGACTGAGGCAGAAGCCACCAAGAACACAAGAGCCCAAGATGTGATTAGTTTTATTGAAGAACATATCAAACCAGGTTTGACATGCCTATCTCTTTAGTTTATGATAATAGGCCAACATTTCAATCAACTGAGTTCACCGAATGGGCCCATGATAATCTGATTACAATCATATCATCCTCCAATCACTACCCACAAGGGAATGGATTGGTCGAGTCAACCAACAAGAACCTCATAGACACTATCAAGAAGCCAATCATAGATAAACCCAGGGAATGACATCTCTTACTAAAATATGCACTCTGGGTAGACTGGACTAGGTACAAACAAGCCTTTAAAGCCTCACCATATCTACTAGGTTATGGGAAATAACCCTTGTTCCCAGTCATGTTGAAACTACCAACATATCAATTTATGCAAGAATATATGGATACCAATGACAAAACAAAGTCTAGATTGTAGGTTATTATCAAAATGAAAGACTCTAGGAATGATTCATTGTAAAACTTCATAAAATATCAAGATGTGGTCAAGAGATGGTTTGACAAGAGAGTGAAATTCAAATTATTTATAATCTCTGACTTGGTGCTGCTTTGGAACAAAGCCCGTGATAAAAAAGGAATGCATGACAAGTTTACCCCATTGTGGATAGGACCATATCAGATCTCCAAGATCTTGGGTATTAATGCATTTCATTTAAAAGATCTTTAAGCTAATAATTTGACATATCCATTTAATGGATAATTTTTTAAGCATTACCTCATGGCTACCCCATCTAGAAAGGTCTCTGAGTAATGACAGTTGTTCTGGTAGAGGTAGGATTAGGTTAGATTTTCTTCATTATTAGTTTCCTACTTTTAGTCATTTAATTTTATTAGATTAGTTCGTGTTTTCTAGATTAGACTTATTACTTTCAATAGTTTTCTTGCTTTTAAGGGTAGTTTTATTTTGATTTCATGGCAGTCTAAGTTGATCAATCCTAGTATAATCAAATGACAGTTAAAGGTGTTTTGAATCCAACTTGAATCAATGGGTGTTGAATACTATAGTTCATAATCTTAATCTAGGTAAGTAATGAGAGAGTTATCCATGACCATGTCCTAAAGATAATGTTTCTATTAGGTACGTGAATGTTGCTCCCATAGTTCTATGTAAATTTAGAAAACTCTCCTTATCCCCTTGGGTCAAATGCACATAAAATACTAATACATTTTTAAGGTAATAACCATTGACATGGGCAAAAGTTGATAGGGACATTTTGATTAAACCAAAACTTTACTAAGACTAGCTCACAATGGTCACCTTCCTTCTTTTATTCAGAAAGTTAAAACAAAAATAGATAGAAATGTTTAGAAATAAAAGGCATAATCCAAAAGTCCAAAAGAAAATCAAAGAGGATTCGAATCCGACATGATGAAATAATATCAATGTATCATGCATCATATAAAATATGAATAAAGAAAGAAGAGGTGATTAAAGGTATCTCTATTGAGGCTATGGACACCTAGCTGAGAATAGAGCAATGCTTGATCCCCACAATGTCTATGCACCTAATGCTGAATCAAAATGAAACCTAAAAATCACCCCATGTCTTTTCCTAAAACCTCGAGATAAGAGATAAAGAATGTCACTTTCCACACACAAATCCAAGGTATAAGTGAATTTAGTATGTTGCATGGGATTATTAAGAGTATTTTTTCATTTATAATTTAATAATTTCTTTTAGTAAGGTTTATGGTTGATATTGGGATTTCAAAACCATGGATTCTGGGTTATTTAAAACTCAGGAGTGTTCACCTCTGTGAGTTGCTATTTGTTGTATTCAACACACCCTGCCTTGTATTTTTCTTTAAAAAGTGGGGACCCGCTTTGTTTTTAAAAGATGTATATTTTATTTGGGTATATATGTGTTTTTGATGGTTATTATTACCTATAGAAGCTCAGAGTTTTGAACATTGAATTATGTTAGGGTACACCAATTTTCCATTTGAAATGACTTGTTCAAACTAATCTATTAAAGGAAAGTCGAGAAGAATTGCTTTGAATGGTAGGTATTCAGATTCTTTCATGTCAGAAGCTTTACTTTAGAAGGTTTCTCTTCGAAAACTTTTGGTCTTCACAAGCTTATCTTAGGAAGGTTTCTCTTTGAAAACTTTTGGTCTTCAGAAGCTTTACTTCAGAAGGTTTCTCCTCATAAACTTTCTCTTCAGAAACTTTCACTTCTAGAACTTTCTCTTTGGAAACTTTATTTTGATTGACAACTTTCTCTTTGAAAGGTTTTCATTTGGCAAATTTCTCTTTGGAACATTTATCTTTGGTAACTTTTCATTTGACAAATTTGTATTTTGGAGCTTTGTTTTGGTCGAAAACTTTCTCTTCGAAAGGTTTTCGTTTTCCAACTTTATGGTTGGAAGCTTCACTTCAAAAACTTTGTCTTCAACAACTTTGTAGTCAGAAGCTTTACTTTAGAAGGTTTATCTTCAACATGTTACAGTTAGAAAGTTTATTTTTGGGACCTTTCTATGTAACAACTTCCTCCCTAACAACAATCCTATCGAAGATTACTTAGTCTTTGGAAACCATTCCTTTGGAGGCTTTTGGACAAACCCTTTCAGAACAAATTCCTTTGAAGAGCATTTTGATTTTCATGGTCTTTTAGAAAGCGATGGTAAAGTTTGACTTCCCTGACTAAACCATATAATGAAAAATTTCAAAAGAGAAAGGTAACATCGTGGAACCCTGAATGAGCAAGCATCCTATGTGGCATGTAGACTAGGACTAGTGGTCAAATTCGAATTGAATGAAGGTGACAAACTCATAGACGTTGGTGATTAATGATGCACTAACTAGAATGAATACATAAAGCTATAACATTGAGCCCCCAATCTAGTTCATCTCATTCGATTTTCAAGAACTCAAGCAAACTTATCCCTTTGTAATCTCAAAATCCCTCGCTGTGATTAGGACAACTTACAATTCATGTAATTTAGTTTAGTGCCTACCATTTTTGAAAGCTTGAATCATACCAACATCCATCAAATAGACATGGCATCTTCATCCAGGGCATATAAGGGACCTTCACCACCCTCTAGGTTTTCCATCAAGGACTCTACTAATTACTTAGACACATCTTTTGATGTAACTATGTTTGATGGACTCTATCCTAATTACTTAGCTTTATGGGAGGTCATAGAGAACGTGGATTCAGCTGCATTGGAAGAAGACATATCAGCTAAGGAGAAACATATTATAAAGGACCTGCTCCCATTCAATCGACAGGCCCTTCACTATGCCTTTGCTAATTCAAAGGTCATGCCATGTATAGATTTATTGTGAGGCCTATTTTTCAAGGCTAGAATTGAAGATGAAAGTCAACCACACTATGTCGATAATAACACAATCATCGTGCACATCTCTAGAGAAGCATTCATGAGTTATTTGAGTCTCCCTATCCCAAGTGTTAAATTTGACTGGCATATCTTAGTCACTTAGAATAAAGGCAATAATGTGGAATGAACACTAGGAAAGTGGCTTCTCCAAGGCAAGGTGTTCATTATAAAAGAATACATTAAGAATCCCATCCCTATCACCCAATTTATGATGGGGATTTACATAGGCATGGCATTATTGAACCGACTCTTCGGCCACATGAGCATCCACTTTTTGCATTTAGAATGGGTTCCCATACTAGACCTGCTCAATACTTTAGAGTGCACCTATGCATTGGGGGAAGTAATTAGTGCCTACCTATGGGAACAAATTCTTCACAAAGATAGGAGGCCCCATGGGGGAAGTTTTTATATGTCTTACCTACTAGATGCCATCATGGAAATAGTGTATAGGCACAATGGGGTTCTATGGAGTCCTAACTTAGATTTTCTCAAAAATAGAATATGTGACTTTTACTCTTTCGTTCACATATACTCATATATCAGGAACATCACCAGAATTATAGACGACCTCTACCCTCAAGTTTGGATGGCCATTCATGGTTCGCCCTTGGCTAGTATTTCACCCATCATTTCCAAAACACTTGCTAGTATGGGAGACTACTGGCTCTACCCTGATCACACTGTTATAGTGGTTTTTGTTCATAAGGTGGATCCTCTTGAACTTCCCAAGTTTTTTCCCAACATGGTGGATGAATAAGAAATTGCCTTCCAGATATGGAATGGTATAGATTAGGAGGCGATAATGAACAAGAAAGTTACCTTCCATGGCTCCTGTATCACTAATGGGAGGATGTATTACACCATCAGGAGGCAATTCAAGGAAGTTGGGAATGCAAGGAGAGCATATAGATTAGACACTTTGCCCCATAGGGATTGGGACCCCCATGGGAAAGTCCAACAAAAGATCTACAATCTTGGCATCTCATATAAACATTCGCCATTTGATCATGACTTGTTATTTCTAAATGTCGAGGATGATAAGGAAGTGAAAGAAAGAGAAGTGATAGCAGGCTTGAGCAAGGACTTATTGAGGGTAATACAAATTGACCCCTCTTTCACACTCAACCAAGCAAAATTCAAGATCCCACCACCAGGAGGATGGAGATCCTCTGATTTCTGGAGTGGCAGGGCATACCAACAGCTAACAGACCAAGGACAAGATCCCCAACATCCATCCATGGCTCAAGACCAACAACAAGAGCAAGAATAGTTGGTAGGTGAAGCATCACATGCTCAATAACATGAACAACATCTAGAGATAGAAGAAATACTTGAACATACACAAGAGGAAGAGGAACAAACTCCTACAATTCAAGCATCGGCTATGGAACTGAGGAAAGTTAAGTAGGAGTTAGCAGAGGAGATGACACAAGAAAAGGAAAACACAAGAAGGGAAGATATGGGGAATATTTGCTTGGATTCTTTTGATAAAGAAGAAATGGCATCTATTTTGGTGACTTTAATAGCCTTGACATCTAGCATGACTACCCCTTCTCTTCCCCAACAGGGGACTGCTCCACAAATTGTTAAAATGACACAGTGTTATCAAAGTAAACCAAGGGGAGAGAGGCCTCAAACCCCATCCACAGAAGCACTCAGAGAGGCACAACCTTTATTAGAGGGAAAGTAGAGTCAAGAGGTAGATGAGGAGGAACTACAACAAGCCAAGGTTTTGAGCTTACAAGCACTGAAATCAAAATCACCGCTCAACAATGATTCATCTAGTAAGAGTGCTCTCTTTATTGACCCCTTACACCTTTTTCCTTTAATGTCATTACTTATTGATTCTACCATGCTTGTTCAAATTGTTTCCACTTTCATTCCTATGCAATCACTTTTTGTTAGTCTTCTTTTCATGCACCCAAAGTCTACTCTTCATATTTCTTCTTCAGCTTTTTCATCCTCCACTACTGTAGTTTCCATTCCTTTGCTCTCCATCCCTTCTCCATATCTCTTTCCATATCAACCATCAGCTAGCTCATCACTCAAATTGTTCCCTCCTCTACCCAATTGGATTCACCATTACCTTCTTCAACAACTGTCCAAACCATAATAGTAGTGATAACCAATAGGGTTCCAAAAAGGCAACCAATCTATGTTGTGCACCCAATGCCACAATTTAGAAACATAGAATGGTCTAAAATAAATTGGCCCATAATGCCCAAACCCTTTGAATTTGGACCTCATCCTGAGGAGCATGCGCAAATAAAATCTTGACCATCAGATCCTCTGAAGCTCACTCTTACAGACTGGGCCAAGGAGTTATGAGTTTTGACCTCTTAAGAGGCCCAATCTGAAGATTACTGAGCTTCCCATGGTAAGTTCACTGTTTGACAAGGCTATAATGTCAGTCCAGAGGGTTAGAAAGAAAAAGATTGAGGATAGTTTTGGGAGAGGATTGATTTTTGAGGAAATGAAAGAAGTTTATTCCCTTTGAAAGAAGAAGAATAGGAAGAAGGGTCAGTCCCCATACATTAAGGACCTCAATTCCTATATAGAAACCCATACTGAAGCAGTCTTGGCTATACTTGAGGGAATGGATCTGGGTAGACAAGAGATGGAAGAAGAGTTGGAAACTCTTAAAGTGTAGGATTAGGTGATACGAGTTCCCCCTATTATAGAACATGATGTACAGAATGTGACACTTATATTATATTAAATTTTGGATACAATTCATTCTTTGAGAGTTCAATTGGCTCCACATGTGAATTCAATAACAAAATTGTTTACGCTTCTTAGATAAGAATAAATTGATTTTTTGGGTATTGTACACACCCAATAAGGCATTCAACCACCTAGAATTGATGACCCCTCTAGAGGTAGATAATACATTAAAAATATCTCTCATCATAACATAGGAGGCCTGGGATTGGGTGTGGTCTTTTGAAGCCTTTGTGAATAAGCTTGCATAACAAGAAATGCAAGCAACACAAATTTTGACTGAGCTTGAATTGACCATAGTCTAGATTAACATAAAGAACCTGGTAGCTCAGGTGACTTTTGATCAAATGATTGATCAAGTTTCATATGGATTCAAATAGATTTTTCAAGGACTGAGCTTGGAGGACATTGAAGCAAAATTGAGCACAGCAAGGAGGAAGGCCATAGATGTAGAAGTCTTTTGGGTTGGCTTTCAAGACACCAATAAAGTGCATATAAGGCTAATGGAACAAATAGCTGAGGTGACTAGACCTCATCTTTTTGACATGAACTTAATTCATGCACAACATGCTAAGGCATACAAGTATTACCAATAATTGGACACAAAAAAGAAAGCAACATCAGTTCCACCTGCCAGTTTTGTTCCTCAAACCCCACCTACAGTGCTAATAACAATACTGCCATCAATCATAGCCCCTTTTAGTTCAATAACTACACCAATGCCACCTCATAATTCAGTTCCAATTATAAATATAGTCAAATTAATGAGTTCATCTCCAAGCACATCTCCAGTCACCTCATATGCAACAACAAAAACAACAGTTCCAACAACAATTTTGAAAAATGTTTAGCATGAGCCAATTTCGCCTAAAGTTAAAAGGTTTTTTTTGTATAATTTTGCATGTAATAGCTATAAATGAATATTTAAGTTTTAGTTACATCCATGTTATAATTGAATAAATTATTTTTTATAGCATGCACCATGCACATGTTGCATGTAATAGCTATAAATGAATATTTAAGTTTTAGTTACATCCATGTTATAATCGAATAATTTTTTTCTTTTAGCATGAACATGTTGCATGTCTGAATTATCTGTAAGTTATGACATGTAATCGAGACTTATGATATAGTCATTCAGGAAGTAGTCAAAGTTTTCTAAACTTGGAGGATGAGGTGACCCCTTACCCAAGTTATTTATATACATGTAAAACCCTTTTTTCAAAGTGTCAAAGTTTTGGATGAATATACAGGAAGAGATCAAGAGATTGATTATCATGCAACTATGTTTTTTCTTTCTTCTTCCCTTTTTGTGGTAATGAAATTGAAAGTTTTTTCGTCTGTATTAATTCAATAATTTTGAAGTGTGATAATTCTATGGATGAATATGATTGTTTTATTAATGAATATTAATCTTAGATGTGGAATAACAATTGAAGATTGATAGGTTTCATTGCTTTAAGCAGTTAGTAAAGGTTGTATTGCTAATCCAAGGTGTGTAGAGGTATCTCTTGTGATACAGTGTTCTAGGTGTGATCCATAACTACCCTAGACAACTTCGTGGTCCAAACTATACTCTCATAGACAAGGGTGTGAAACAACAGCCCCAAGAAGAGTAACCTTCAATTGAGATAATTAAGCATCATATATTTGTTATCCTACACTGGTAACCATGCTTGTTCATAAGTTTGCAATAGCTACAAATAATAGAAACTGGTCTTGGATATGTTTGCCCCCAAAGAAACAACCTTAGAAGTTACCTTTCAAGAACACAAAACCTTATTTTATGCCTTACCCTTCTTTCCATTTTTCAGTTTATTTGAGATATACCCACCATAGAATAATTCTCCACCCATCCAACTCACCCAATGATTAATTTCTATTATATTCCATGCACTCGTCAACAAAACTTGGTTAAACAATCCATAGACTCAACCTGCTATTCCATCACTTGGTTGTTTAACCGCATACCTGCAGCTCGTGCCCCAGAGTGGAACCCTATTCCATAGAGATCCCAAAATGTTAGAGGCTACCTCATTTAAAATTTCTAAGGTGTGAATAAAACCCACATCAACAATGACAAATAAAAGTCATGATAAACAAAACTTTTAAAGAAAAAAAAATTGACGAATAGAAGACATGACACCCAAAAGTTCCAATGAACAAACATTGTGAAGACCCATGGAGGCATGGCAACCTTTGATTGACAAAATCCAAAATATATTTTTTATCCTATAAAGTTAAGTGGCTATCCCTTACACATCGAACTTGGTTAATACAATCCACTCTCCAAGTAATACCCACTTATTTAATGGAAATTTTCAAGGTGCATAGAAACGTTGTAGATGGAATAATGAAATTACAAAGGATGGAGTAGGACATAATAAAATAATAAAATGAGTTTTTCTTATTTATATAGGGTTTTCTCCCCAAAAGAGTGTGGGTGTCTTAGTTTAAGGTATCTTCATAGGATGAACAAATCACTAGGCACTAAAATCTATTCAACTAAGGAGAAGTTGTTGTGTAGAATACTACAACACAAGTATTGTTTTTGGATAATAGATAAAGTGTGGGTTTTTATAGGATCCCATAATCTTACAAATCTGAGAGATAAAACATTGAAGCACTAACTAAATCAGTACAAGAAACTAGTCTTCCACCATGAGTTAACCAAAAGACTCAACAAAAGTCAGTAAAACTTCAACAACTACCCAAGTAAAGTTTTGCAAGATAAAACAAGATACACAGATAAATAACTAGTCATATGGGTCCTCCAAGTCATCTGAGGTCTCCAAAATCTTCTTCTAAGCTTGAATCTTCATAGTGGTGTTATCATATTTATTCTTATTTTGCTTGGTTTTGGTCTTCTTCATGCTGCCTCTAGTCCTTTTGCTTGGAGAATCAATTCAATATTCCATGGTTTTTTACTAGTCTTATCCTAATTATTCTTCTTGTTGGGATCTAGTTTCTTATTTACATTTTACACAACCACTTTGGTTGTTTCTTGCTCCTTCAAGTTCTCAAAGTCTTCTTGCTCATTTATTAGGATATCCTCAAGGAAAGGTTCAACATAATATGGGGTTTCTTCCTAATCTCAACTATTTTTCCATTCCAAATGGCTTGAGGATATACAAATTCATCTATGATACTATTTAAAATAGCACTAAATCTATTCAACACTTCCATTTTCTTGCTAATGCTCTCCTTGATATTATCTAGCCTTTCATTCATTGAAATATAGTTTACGCTAAGACTAGTAGGGAGAACTCCTTCATATTGTGCTTAAATGTATATTTTCCTGACAAAAGGGGAGTAAGGGTATATACTTATGTTTCAAATGGTTCTCAAGCACAACCTCCTTAAATATAGAAATACTTCCTGCCTCTTCCACAACCAGTTGAACCTCACTAGTATTACTCTTCTTCTTACCCTTTTTAAGCTCCCTGGAGGCTTTGTTCAAAGTTTCCTCCATCTCACCTAAAATTTACACAAACCTTTACCCTTTCTCCTTATAGGTTTATAAGTCTAAACCCTTCTCCTTTTTATTCCCAAGTTCCCCTATCAGACAATCAATGGTGGGTTGGCCTTCCTTGATAATAAGGTAAATAAGGGATTGATGAAGGATAGCCTCTAATTTATTTAATTAAAAGGTCATGATCAAACTTTATAAATATCTAAGATAATAATACAAGAGTATTATTATTTTTTGGTGCCTAAAATTATTTAACAACATGAAATGCTGTGAATATGACAGTCTATGATTACCTTTGAGTGTTAGATAATTCATAACTTAGAGTCACACCTTTGGCCAAGGGTAGGGATGAGATATACACAATAATCCCTCCTTTTCCTTATGTAAATGTTCCCCTATTTTGAATAATTTACGGATAATATTTTTCCTCCTTTATTTATCTTTGTAAGATTTCACCCATTCACAAGACATTCCTATAACCTCAAAAATTCCTTCCTATATGATGATCATGGTGATGCCTCTAATTTTAACCACTTTGTCATCCAAAGCAATGAAAAATTACTTAAAAAATATTTGTTCAAACCCCACAATATGTTCCATGTATGGATTCATACCTCCACTATTGAGGATTCTCCAGATGGAATAATTCTGCTTCATCTCTTCATAGGAAACTAGCTCGTTATGGTCCCTATCAATTCCTATTGCACAATCAAAGAGTTTGTTCACCTTGATGGAAACCAATCCACTGCATACATGTTTAACCCTTGTAAATAGAATGAAAAAGAGCAATTTGTATGCACATTTGAAGGAAATTATTAAACCAAAATTTGAAATAAAACCTTCATCCTCCTCAATCCCAAGGGGGAGCTGACACTTCTCACACTGATTACAACTGATATCATTAAAAATTATGTTTAAAAAATTGATATTAATATTATTTTTCCATTCATAAGGATGATGATGTCAAGTATTATATTCTCACAATAAATGGGGAATATTATCTTCCTCCTACATCTTGTTAGTGAAGGGTGAAGGAATATCCTCCAACCTAGTCCACTTCATAAAATTTTGACTCCCAACCCCTATATTAGCCATCCAATACACACAATTATTTCCTTATCTGTAGCTAATATTTATACTCATAAACAATAACTCATTAATCAGGATCTTTCCTGATCATGTTTAAAATAATCTAGTAGGGATTAGACTTACCATTGAGGCAATTGATGATGTTGAGGGATTCGCCTTTGATAATAAGTTTTTTGATCTTTACTTCTAAGGCCACTTTTATTCCTCATGATGTTTCTATTGATTTAGTAACATGGTTGGTTTAGGTCCCCATATGGCCTACATATGATACCACAAAGATTCCATTGTTGTCTTTTATGACCCCATCACCTCCCATAACCCCCATATTCCATTTGGTAGTTCGTAAAAGTATAATTCGGCCAATTGTTAGGTAGTTTGGTCCAATTAACATAATTCATGTCATCCTTATTCATATATACTTCCTTATACTTTAGAACATAAATTTTCCAATTCCTAAGAGTTTCCAAAATAGGCTCCGCTAAGGAGATATTACCCTTTTTAATAAAAGCAAGACAATTATCCTTGATGGCTTTTGTGATCCTCATACCTACAATGGTCTGGATCTTCTTTTTGTTCTGAACAATTTTACTATTCCTCTCTTTCCAAATTCTCCAAAATAAATGAGGAAGGATTAGATTCTATAGATATTATAACACTGAGAATTCTTAGGGGGCTTCCATTAGACAATTAGGTCCAATAAAGAGTTGGGTCTCACCAAGATTAGATTGAAAAACACAAAAAATGTTTCAAAAACTTTGGTAGCATAATGATAGTCTATAAAGAGATGCTTTAAATATTAAACTTCCCTTTCACATTGCATATAGCTATTGGGAATAGACAGTCCTCATTTCATGAGATTGTCAACTGTCAAAATCTTGTTCTGAGTTCTTAACCAAAAGAAAATGTTGACCTTAGGGATTAAGTTCAACCAAAAGGATATCCACGGGATTCCCTCCTAATTGAGGTCCAAGTTCAATAAATTCCCATAATTAATTTAATACTCCCTATTTTCCTCCATGTGTTAGACTAAATTATCCTCTTTCAAGTAAATAATGATGTGGGTTTCCTGCAAATTATGATTCGGCATTATTAGATTATGAATAATCCTCATCCTATGTCACCAATTTTAGATCTTTCCAATATTTGTCCTTTTAATTTGAATTACAATAATATTGAATTTTCTCCCCTAAATTTCTCTTGAAGATTTGTCCTACTTTCAACCCAAAGAGATTTATGCCTTAGGGGGAAGTGTAAGAAATAGGGGTAATCCCAAAATGATAATTTGTAGCCATAATTAATGCACCACTTCTCTTGCATAATATATATTTTCTTTTAATTAGAGCCTTCTAAAAATAACACCCTTGACTAGGTACATTCTCCATCATCAAACTATCTTCAATTCTTCCTTCAAGATATTTGGATTTAATAGTTTTAGTCCAAAGTTACTCCATCGTCACTTTCCAACCAATCTTAGCAACCATGGTTATGCTCATGATTTTAATCTTTCTTAGGCCAAGTTCCCCTTGGCTCTCAGGGAGTTAATTTTTTTCTCAATCAAATAGGGGAAACCTATTCCTTCATTTCCCACACACAAAAAAACATACTTTTTATTTCCTCAATTATTTCATTAATTTTGGAAATAATTCTAAAAAGGAGCATCAAGTATGGAGATCTTCAAAAGTTGAAGTTTACTTACCCGAGCCAAAATATTTCCTTTTCAACGTACTAGTTTCCTCTAAATTATGTCTAAGAGCGAGTTCTAGTAGTTTAAAGGTATCTTTCCAATGAAGAGGGTCATTCCTAAATAGGAAGAAGGTATCTTATAAATTTTACATTATAGGATGTTGGAAATTATTCTATGTAGAGAGTTTCAAGTGTGCAAAAAAAAAAAAAAAATTGAAAAAAAATACACATTGCCTCCTGACCTCCACATAATACGTAAGGATGGATTTAATATCTTTATATTCTCTTACATAAGATTCTCATAAAACAAAAGTGTTTTGCATGAACTATTGGTGTGTTATGGGCTCTATTTGGGGTTCTGTTTTAAGGCATTTCATTTGCCCCTACACCCTAGATTTTTCCATGCTTCTTCCTAAAGATTACACTAGATAAATTAAAAAAGGAGAAAGAGGCTTTCTTTCTCTCTGCATAAGGAAGAATTCATTTGTAACTCCATTAATTAGGATAGATAATTTAGGGGAGGAAATGTAAGTTGTGATCAGTCTCCTGAACTTAGAACTAAAACTCATTTTGTTAAATAATTTATCTAGGAAACCCCATGAGACTCTATTGTAGGATTTGTTCATATAGATCTTTAGCAACATTCCAAACCTCATGGAATTATCCAAGGAGTAAAGATCCTCATGAACTAGGATAATACCATCTGTAATCTTACTTATAATACAAAATATCCTTGTTGTTTTGAGATGATTGTTGGTATTAAAGGTCTGATTCTTATCACCAAAGTTTTGGCACAAATTTTGTAGAAGGTGTTGCATAAGATTATGGGCCAAAAATCTTTAGATGTCTATATCCATTCTTATTTTGGGTGAGAACCATAAAGGTTTTGTTCATCTCTTTGAGGATGTTTCCAGACTTGAAAAATCAGAGACTGTAGCTAAAACATCCATCTGAATAACATCCCCAAAATTTTGAAAAACTACCAGGGGGAAACCATCTAGTCTGAACACTTTTTATCCATCCATGGAGAAGGATGAAAACATGACTTCTTCTGGGGAAGTTAGTTTGAGTAGAGCAACTTATCCTCTTGATTTATGATATTGATGAACAATTATAGAATAACATCTTCATTGTATTAGGGTTTGTCCTACTTTATGGTAGATTTATTAAAAAAGGATTTTTCTTATTTCTTCGATTCATCTTCTTCATGTCAGACATATCCATCATCTTTTACGAGCTCTATAACTCTGATGGAATTTCTATTTCTGATGGTAGAGTGGTGGAAGAATTTTAAATTCCTGTCCCCTTCCCTCAGCCAAAAGCATATGGATTTATACCTCCAAAAAACTTCTTCCTTTGCTTCCAAATTATTTTAATTATTAATTAAAACATTTTATTTCATTATATTTTCTTTATTCAACCCATTTACATAAACATATTCCTCAAGCATTATAAATTCCTGTGTAATTATTGTTTTCTACTAAAAATTATTCCTGAAAACTTCCTTAT
This sequence comes from Torreya grandis, assembly GCA_037957365.1. Classification (NCBI taxonomy): domain Eukaryota; kingdom Viridiplantae; phylum Streptophyta; class Pinopsida; order Cupressales; family Taxaceae; genus Torreya; species Torreya grandis. Next base: position 554,793 of record JARHVA010002626.1, read on the forward strand.
TTCATATTTTGAGTTTGTTCGAGATGTGTTTGAGCTTTTAGGATATTCTAAACATATCAAACCCTTGGAAATATTCTTTCCACCATTCCTTAATGTATTATATTATATCTAAATGATGGATCCACATTTTCTCTAATTTGAAGGGTTGATTTTTTTTTTTGATCTCTCTCAATCTAATGACAACCAAAGGGTTGTGATTGGAACCAATCCTTCCAAGAGTCATTAAACTAAAATTGATTCTAAATTCCCACTCATTGGATTAAAAAAATCCTATCCAATATAACTTGTATTAAATTCTCCCCCATTCTTTTTCAGACTAGGTAAAATTATCATCGCTGAGATCTATGTCAACAAGATCAAACATTTAGATGAAATCATTACACTCTGCATGCTATCTGTGTAATTTTGGTACCCGCCATTTTTAACCATAGGATATATGGGATAATTAAAGTCCCCATTGACTAACCATTTCTAGGAAGCGCATGAATTCTTAAAATTACCAAGGTTGTTCCAAATATTCCTTTTAATTATCTTGTAATTAAGAGCATAGATATTAGAAAGGGTCTAGTCAAAATTATTTTATTCTTGAGCAAGATAGCAAGGTTATTGTTTTTTTTAAAAAAAAAACTCCCCCTTTAATCTTTGGGGGTTATAAAAAATATCAAGATACTTTGAAGACCCATAAACACTACCTCCTACACATTTGGAATTATTCTAAATTCTCTCCCTAACCTACTCAATATTCTTCTCAAACATTTTTTATTCTTGTAAAATCATGATATTGGGATCATGGTTTTATGTTAAATTCTTAACTAAACTTTAATTATTTGGGGTTTTAAGCTCCATAACATTTCATGATATGATATTAATATTTTAAATTTTTTAGAATGCTTACCCAACTATAAGGTTATTTGAGTTCCTTTGGCTACCTCCTTGGCCTTTTCCTCGATTCTTTATGTATGTCCCATGGGTCTTCCTAGTGATTTGGCCTCATTTCCTACCTCATATTTTTTCTTCCCACTTGTGATATCTTTAAACTGGATATATTTTTCCTTTTTAGGATATTTAATCTATGAGTCCATGTTCAAGGCTAAAGGGAATTGTATTGTTTCTACCTCTTTACAGTTTTCTAGTAGCTTTTCTTTAGTTTTGGGAAATTCTTTGTTTTTTCAAAACTAACATCTCGAGGGATTACCTTTCCACATTTCTTGGTTTTGGTGTTAAGGAATAAACCTTAATCCTTACCTATTTTATGTCTATAATGTTTCTTTGCTTGTTCTCCTCAAGAAAGCAACTAGAATTTTCTTTTTTCTTTTAAAGATCTAGTATTTTGAATCTCATCTATTTTATTAATTATTTTGATTCATATCTAGTACTTAGGTTGCTCACTCAAAACCACTCCTTCGAGGATAATAAATATGAAAATTTATTAAGTCCTAACAAAATTTTATTCTTTCATTTCTTAAATGAAACATTAGAAATGGGGAGAACACGTTTTTTTGATAATATCCATAGATTAGATCTTAGGCCTTAGTTGATTTCAATTATTCATACCACTTATGGATTATACATTAAATCATTGGATCAATAAGATCTATGAGTATTGGGAGGATTCCGTTGGTGGGAAGTCAACTCTGGTATTGGTCAAACATCTTAAATCCATAGGAAAATCAATTATTAATGACTAAATTACCAAAAATAACTTATTCATTCATTTCAAAGAATAATAATATTTAATCTAAGTAGAATTTACATTACGAGAGAGGTTTATGTTCAATATTCATATCAAGTAATCCTTAAAACATAATGGATGGTGCTTAACAAATTCCTTACTAGTTTTGTTTGGGTTCATAAAGTTTTACCCAAAGTAAATATCTTCTTCTGTCCTATAACCTAAAATTGAATTTTTATTTGTGACAAATTAAGATTAAGGTCATTCAGCAAGCCTTATATATGAATGTTATGTATATTCCATGAATAAACTTGTTATCCCATTCTATTGCATTATTTGTATGCCTAGAAATTATGAGGATTATTTCTAAGTAAATTTGGAATTTAAAGTGATTTTCATAAAACAGTACCAGAAATCATAAAAAATTTACGTGAACAATTTTTTTTTAAAATGATATATGAACTGGCCCCTTCTATGATTTTCTAGAATATTTATCTAGAAAGGAACAAGAGGATTTTCACCGAAATTGATCATACAGAATAATGGTTATGGGTGGATATAAAAATAATCATTGGAATTGTGAATTCTCAAGGTTTTGGGTTTGTATCTAGATCTAGTGAGGATGATGTGTAGGAATAAGATTTATTTAGTTATTATTTTCATGATATGGGGCTTGATTGTGTGGAAAAATACATTCCTAGGCTACTTGCATTTTAGATTCCACATGAGTTATAATGTATTAAACTAAAATTATATGGAAATTATAAATTTAATCTATGTTTGTATAGTCGTGTTGGTATTTTTTGACATCATGAGGAACCATGTTATTATTTTGTATGTATATATATGTTCAAATACCAATAATATTGTTGAAGCAATCCCCCTCTTGAAACGTATTCAAATGTCTATGATAAAATGCTACAAGAAAATCATAGTTGAGGGGGACTCAACTTATCGAGTAAACCTCAAATTTAAATGAATTGGTAGTAGAGAATATGATGAATTAAATAACTCTGATTTTATCAAAGTTTTATAGGGTTGATTTTCAACACACTAGGAGAGAAGGAAATAAGGTTACTGAATGGGACGTAAATAGGGGTATTGGATTGATTAAATCCACTAGTAATTTTATTACCTTATATGAACCACCCCTATAAAATGACATTCAAACCATCATTATATGGGATGATCAAAACATCTTTCCAAACCTAAGCCCCTCTAAAGTGTTGGTGAATGGGGGATGAAAACACCATTTGTTAGACTTGAATTTTTTGACAATTGGTTGTAAATAGGGTAAATCATTTAAAATTATATCTATATATTAAAAATTGTTAATATAATAGAATGTAATAATTGATTAGACAACTCCAATGAAACATACCAAACAATTTAATTATTTCATGCTTTGCATTAGTGACACCACCATCCCCACTTGTGTAATTTTCCCATCTTGGCAGATGTTGTAGGGTTGGTTAGAAAAATGCGAAGCTGGTATGGTTTTAGATATTTATTCCTCCTCTGCATTCCCTTAAGATTCATTTATAGTGTTTAAGTATGAAGGTGGCCAATATTTATGAGTATTATTCCCCCAATACCCAAGTTAGGAATGGAAAGCAAAATACTTAGCATTAAATAGGTGATTTCATGGTAGAAATTTTTAAAGGTTATATTAACTAATATATTATAAATCCTTTCATGTAAATATTTCTCACAAAAACATGGGTGATGAAAATAAAATTGATGAATTGGAAATCAAATACATTTCCAATCTCATAAAGGCGCTCATGTTGGATCCAAAGCAACATCTTGTTTGTAAAAATGTTATTAGGTGGCTCAGTGACTGAGCTATGAAAATGTGATCTTGAATGTGGCTGGAACATACACCCTTAATGAGTAATGTATGGAATTCAAGATGATATTACATTCAATTTGGATAAATGGATAAGACTTTTGTCATTTAATCCTTTGTGGTTTGAGAATTGTTGGCAAGGATTAATAATATTTGGTACATATATTGGGCACATACTTTCCTAAAGATTTTATAATTAATCCTTCAACATATTGATGAAATGATGAGATGGTGAGTTTCATTGGAATTCATAAGAATAAATAAATGAATATGGGATCCCTATGGCCATTGGTGAGGAAGCTGAGCAGGAAAATTTGTTTGTCATAGATTACAAATTTCAATAAACTATTTTTTCTCATATATATGTCGTATAATCATTTGGTTTTTTTGGTAGTATTGTATAATTTCCTCTCCATATCAAAAATCCAACTTATATTAATTTGTATAAGAATCAAAAGTTGTTCTTGGAAAAACATATTTTTTGAATATGTGTGTGTATAGAGGTCATTTCTCTAGTGTAATTATTATGGCAATAAATTATGTAACCACTATGCACACACTACTTCACTACTTAAATATTATTTTATATAGTATAGATGTTTTATGTTGGATATATATCCTCCTTGTGGAATAATTCATTTTAACACACCAAGGGTGTCATTTTTTAGGTCCCCTAGGTAAACCTATTTGGGTTTATTATTCCCCCTTGAAGGATTACATTTGAATGGTTTAAGGATGACCTCCGATGTGATCTTAGTATTTCATGGAAAACATGGTTAAGTATTCAATATAATATAAATATTAGTGTAACTTCATTATAGCCATGTGCATGAACAAATATATCTTCCAAGGCTTTATGTACATTTAAAGGCTAAAATTAAAATCATGGATAGGGGTCTTGACATTTTAAAAGTGGGATTTATATTAGTTTGCATGGTTTGTGTCACTTTTCACACACAATTTCCACTAATTGATTGTCATAATGGTAAATGCATGTGCTCAAATTTGATACAATTTGATTTGGAATGTTGGGAAACTATTAAATCAGGGGAATGATTTGGGTTGTATTTTTTTATATTTCAATATAACACCCTTTTAGACTATGCAAATATTAAAAAATACTTCCTATAATACATTGCACACATGAGAATATAGTTATATGGATATCTAGTAGGGTATTTTTGGGTCTTGTTTTACCCCTCTTTCACCTTACATATAGTTATCATGGTTTCAATCACAATTGATAAATTATCCAAATGAAATTTTTAGTGGCAGGTAGAAGTTTTCAATCATTGATAATTATAGTTTGATCTTTGAGGTGATGATGATAGCGGATGATATATGGTATAATTCCCCATGTTGATGGAAATTTTAAAAAATGAGGGTTGGAAAACCCTGTGGCTTAGCTGAATATGTTTTTTAATTTTTAAATATAAAGGTCCTTAGTTGGGATTTTCATTCCTATGTATGGATGATATTCTATACCTATATTTTAATATGGTAATCTAGTACACAATGTCTTATTTTTGCATCTAGGTCACTCATTCCTCTACTCCGTACTTTTTACTTTAACATTATAACCATTGTAGATTTTCCCTATGTATATTATTAATTTTATTTTTTACAATCTAGGACTTATCCTTAGTTATCTCTAATATAAAGTATATATTATATATTTAGTACATATATATAATTTTTTATCATGGATTTTTCACATACCAAATTAATTAATAATGCCATTTGTCACTAGTCAATGGTAAAATTATGAATAATGTAATATTAATATACTAAATATATACACACTAGTGGAGAAAGGATAAATAGATACAAAAAATACCAAAAAATAGTTACGTGTGATTATTTTGCGATTAGTGACTTTTAGTATTATATTTTTATAATAGTCAACAGATCTTCAATTAAGTCATTGATTTTTTTATCAAATTGAATATTGAATAGAAGATCCAATACAACATAAAACTGGAGGTCAAAATGGAATATAAACTTTTGTTTTTATTTGATCTTTAATCTGATTCAAAATCAATGACTAAATTGAAGATTTATTAACTTTTATAAAAATCTTATACTAATGGTCATACATCATAAAATAGTCACACATAGCTGATTTTTAATATTTTTTAATATCCAATTATTTTTTCTCCACTATAATCCATATATAGATATATTAAATCGTATTATGTAATATACACGATAACAACTCCAATATAGCTTGTTCACGAGTCTATCATTATAAGAACAATCATTTTCATCATAATTTGAAAATTACCATTTATCTAAATCCACAACAATAAATGGAATGGACTAAACTATTCAAATATTTGACCATATTTGTTATATATTTATCATGTGAATAAAATATTAAAAATAACAAAAATTTATTACCAACATTTAAAAAATTAAGCAAATGTTCAAAACTTCACTAAAGATAGAAATATAAAATAAAAGTGGTGACACCAATGAGATGTGGGTGAGTTGGTAAAGTGTCTTGGTTGTTTTAAGCTCCACCTAGGTTCAAATCTCACTATTGTATTTGAGGTTGAATGTGGTTATCATTGGTATTCTCGATTTAATTATGACCATTATTGGTATTTTTGGGTTGATTATAGCTATTTGTTGGTATTCTTGGACTAATTATAGCTGATCATTGGTATTATTGAGCTAGTTGTGGTTATTATTGGTGTTCTTGAGTTGTTTATGGCTATTCATTAGAATTCTTAAGATGATTGTGGCTATTTATTGATATTCTTGGGCTGGTTGTGGCTGTTGTTGGTACTCTTAGGCTGGTTGGTAAATCTGGTACTTGTGATAGATGATTGCTTGGGGATCCGGACCCTCTATTGTGTCTCAGACTGGTTGGATCTCTGGTCAAAAAATGAATATCTATCAAAAAGTTAATAATGGTGACACTAATGAACTATTCCCCCATTAAAGCCTTTCTAAAAAAATTTATCAGTCATGTCTACTTTTTTTTACTTGTCATCAATTTTATTTAAAAAAATATAAAACAAGGGTTCTTATGACACAAGTAATTAAACAAATCACAACTTCATGATTGAACTTCTCTCCATGACATTGTGAAAGTGATTGGATTGTTTCATATACCAAAATTCCTCTAAATATTGGATCTACCACTCCACTTTATCTCCATTAAATTTTGTTTTTTATGGACCATATCAAGATAAAATTATATAATTAAATTCTTGCTAAAAAAATAACATTAAAATGACATATTTTGAAAAAAAAAGGTTTTAAATTAGCATTAAAAATTCATTCAAATTGATGCCAAATAGAATAGAAATAAAATGCTCAAAAGTTATTAATTCTATATAAAATAAGTACAAAACTTTATTCAAAATTTCAATCAATTGATAATAAATACAAGTGACATGAGGAACTTGAAAATCAAGAGAACAATGTTACAAGACTACATCATTATATATGGTACAAGTTTCAAACATTTTTCTTTGATTTAGAATGTGCAATCCTTCTAATACCCACATGAAAATGTGTACTTGCATAGTCAATGGGGCATTGATAAATATATTTATGTTTATAAATATACATGCATATGCATGTGCATAAATTAATCTCTACCAAACACACATATCAACCTTAACAGTGACATGCAAGCTCCTATTCAAAAAATGGTAATACATAATGAATAAATATAAATTATAAACCTTTTTGATGAGGATATATCATATGATAAACATCAAATGTAGAAATTCTTGATAGGAACTCAATACAATATTTTCTCCACTTTTCTAGTAAAATAAGAAAAAAGTAGAAAGAGCCAAATATTTTATGGTAAATTCATATACATATTAGAGTAACTTTGTTTAAAAAGTTCTAGTCAATATAAAATCATTCCTTTTGTGAAATGGTGTACCTTTGCATGTTCTAATTCCTCTATAATCATAACTCCCCCCATGACAAACAAGTCATGGTCCACTCAAATATAGAACAATTATTTAGATAATTTGAATGGTTGACTTAAAATGAATATTAATGAGATGATTTGATATCATATTAAAAACATGAGATCAATGATGTTATTCCATACAATCTATAAATCTCCTAATACCTACAAATAATCATGTTTCCACTAGATCAAAACACAATTACTTTTAGATGGTGATAAAAAACTAGTAAATTTATTTGAAAGTAAATATTTAAATATAATTTCTATGAATGATAGATAATCCTATACAATATACATTGATATCACAAGCCAATTAAGGAGAATAAAATAGATTCCCTCTTACTTTTCTAGACAAAATATGACTATAAACCATCTTATTTGAAACAAATTTAAAAAAAATAAACATATAAACATGTTATTTTATCCTTGTCAACACAAATAGAAAAAAAGTAGAAGGAATTTCCTTTGATATAATTAATTGTTGCAAAATAAATATCAAAAACATGTATGAATATGTAGAGTGTTCAAGAATAATCTAAAATAATTAATAGTTGGACTTACCAATTGAAATACTTGCAACATTAGATCCAATAGAGAGCATGATATCTTAGAGACACACCAATTTGAATTTTTTTAACATTTAATTAGTTTGAAATGAAATGCATCTATATTAAAAAAATATTTAGTTAAAAGATAAGATCAAATAAATTATAGCTTCACCCTAAATGATTTTATTTTTATCACCTATGAGACATAAATTGCTTGTTGTATAATTAGTATAAATATAATAGTTTTGACACATCCATATTTTAAATCGAGGCATTTAGTATGAAATAATAAGTGTGCATCTATTTTTCATATTATAAACATTAGATAATAATTTATTAACTTCATATTCCACTAACCATATCCATTAAAAAGTTTTTAGAGCCCATAATTGTTGTAGGAAGAGGTACACATAAAGTAAAATTCCAACCTTTTAAGCCATGCTAAGAAGGATAACTACATTGGAGAATCCAATGATAAATAGTAACTAGAATATAATCATAAAATTGAAACCCATTTAGTGTTATTCTAAATACGTTTGGCCATATTGACATGAAAAAAATCACCCTCATTAATAACTTGAAATATTTGAATAAATAATAGTTTTATAATCCATATAAGATAACGCTGACAAAATAAAGAAATGTGGAAAGCCCACATGATTAATTGATAAAATTTTCTTAAGCTCACACAAGAAGGTAAGTAACATACCATCTACCATTGTAAGACACAAGAAGGTAAACAACACCCCATCTACCATTATAACACATTTCACAACATGAATTTCCAATGGTTTTATAGACATCAGATAATGGCATGCCATTTCTAGAAATCCTTATAGGAGGCCCTAATGATTAGTTTGTAAAACAAAGTTTAAAAAATATTTCAAATAGGAATAAAAGGTATTTTAATCTTATAAAAATCAATTTTATATAAATCTATAATGGAAAGTAAGGGAAGAATAACTCTATACATGTATATAATAAGAGATTGAATAAGTTGATTTCCATAGTTGACAATCATCCTATAAATGGGTTGAAGAAAAGGTGGTTCATGGAGGCTTTAATCCTAAAATTCCAAACATAAGTTGAATATAAGAAAAATTTCAATATTTAGTTATGCATAGAATCAAGTGTTGAATTTTCAAAGTAGAGACACTCTAATAATGATAATGATTTTAATGAGCCACAATCCTTATTTTAATGAAGATAATGACAAATATTTTAATTATATATATGGGGATGGTTAAAACATAATAAGTTTTATATTGACTACATATGCACTTACATCCAATCATATAAAGGATCCATCATAGGAACCACCCCTCTAGATTATGTCGGTAGTAGAGGGCATCCATATGAAGTGGTAGATGGTGTTTTAAATTGTGTCACTTATTGGGGAGGAACAAGATGATTCCAAATGGATTGGTAGGTTTTCATTTTCATTTTTCCCATTTTCAATGCAAAATTTTATGTAGAGATGAGGAACATTACCGTGGAAATTTGGAAACAAAGTAGAGACACTCTAAACAATAAATTTTCAATAGATTTAATTCTATCAAAATTTCAACTTTATAACTGATTGTGTAATCCTATTTAAATTTTAATCCAAACAAATTAAAATGCCTATCCTAAGATATTATCATTTTTTTTGGTTATCATGCCATATTTACACTATTTAAAATTTGTTTAATGTAATTGGCTCATAGAAAACAAATAAAATACTTTTAGGAACCCTTAATTTATATCATATAACTTTTTAATCTAATAATTTTTAATATGCCATTTCATATAGTCTTGTGAAGTGCAAAAATAGTAAATAAAGAGAATACAAACCTTACATTTTTCAATTTAGAATTCTTGATGGTACTTAATAAGAAATACTAAATATAATTATTTTATATACGGTAGAGAATAAATGAATAACTTAAATAATTTTAAGAGAACATCATGATAGATTGGATCATTTCATTATACTTTCAAACAAAATGATGAATTATTGTTCTATATATTTTGCCATTTTATTTTTCAACAAGGGTTATATGGTGTGAATGGAGAAATAGGTTGAAGGTAAGAGGTGTGGGTTTTTATTGGGAGATATTAATACTCTAATCTTGAATATGGATCTTTTCATACCTGATAACTCTACTTAGGAATAATTTCTTAGTATTTTGAGATCCTTGTGAATTTATGAGAAACGTCACAATCATCCTTCATAAAAGGACAAAATGGAGTCTAAGGATATTTATTTTGTTTCATAATAATGGAATAATATATTACAAAAGTAAGAGAATAATAATCAAATCTACAATAATAATTGACAAAAGAGAAAAAATACTTGATAATTGTGACTGAACTGCTTTGAGGTGGAAACCTCCAAAATTATGTAATAAGATCAAAATTAACAATATGATGATAAAATACTAATCACTGCCTCTTATATTTAATATACTTAGCTATGATTATTCCATAGGTTGACCATACTAAGAACATAAATAAATATAATATTATAATATAAAATGTATGTAAGCCATTTGTTGGCCACATGTATCCTTAGATGCACTATAGATTAAGGTCATAACATTACCCTCCCATTAAAAATAACATTTACATAAATTTTGAATTAACTATGGATGTTTATACAAGAAATATTCATCCTCCCATGTTATATCTTCATTAATCAAACTCTTCCACTTGATCAGATAGTCCTTAATTGCTCTTGTTTTTAGCCATTTTTTGTGTGTGAAGGATCTCCTCAGGTTATATAATGAATTTGACGACTTCATCTAGCTTAGGTAAATCATCTTGAATAGAAACTCTCCATCTAATGACATTATTTAGGCAAGATAAATGAAATATAGGATGTATGTGAATGTATTGGGGTAGCGCCAACTTGTATGCCACATTGTCAATTTTGTGCAGGATATGATAAGGGCCATAATACTTAGGATTTTTTTTATCATTTGTATGTTGCTTCAAATACATATAATTATATGGTTTCAAGCACACAAAGACCCAATAATCAATATAAAAATGCCTCTCAATACAATGCTAATCAACTTGATGATTCATTCTATTATGTACCATTGTTGAATTATCCCTTAAACTAGATAATACCTCATGTTGATGTTAAATGTGTTCCTTAATATCTGGAATATTGGGTTGCAACTTAAACTATGAAGTGATGGATTGGGGATGATAACCATAAAGTTTCAAAAATGAATACATTTTAGAAGAGGTATGGAAGTGTTGTACCACCATTTTATTAGTATAAGATAATGGATCCAACATTCATGTTTATCTAATGTAAACCAATAGAGATACCATTTTAAGCATTTGTTGACAACCTCTATTTTTCCATCAAATTGAGGATGATAAGATGAGATATGAACCAAATGAGTACCCAAACATGAAAATAACTCAAAAAATTTACTGTTGAAGATATGATCATGATCACTTACAATGATTTTTGGAGTACCATGCAACTTTTGAAATGTATTGATAAAAATAGTAGCTACTATACTAGCTAAAAATAGATATGATAAGGAAAAAAATGATCATATTTTTCTAGCCTATCCAAAAAATAACATGATGACATTTTTACCTTCAGACCTTGACAATCTTATAATGAATTCTATAAAACCCTCCTCCCACTACTGGCTAGGTATGGATAATGGTTGTAGAAGACCAAGTGTTTTAATTGTTTCTCCTTTATTCTATTGACAAACCCTAAATTCTACCACAAATTTATGTATATCCCCATTGAGTCTTTCAAAAAATAAAAATTGCTTGGTTTGATGACATCTTCAAAAATCATGAGTGCCCCAGGTATACAAAGGAAAATGTAGCTGACCTATTAATCAATCCTAGCTCAGAGAAAATAAATCCTACTTACACTTCTATTTATTAATACATTATATATTCAAGGTCATGACCAATATGGATCCACTAGACCTAACCAAGGGATCTCTTACTACAATAATATCACTAGAGAGGGTTCCAAAGCCTCTATTCAAGCAACACTATGCAATAACCCTAGTTAGGTCCTATGTTTTCATATTCACTAAGTAAATTAAAATTAAATTAAAATATAATATAGTGCTCACCAAAGCTTGTGTCACAAAATGGGGGTAATAAACATAAAATTTAAAAATTCATAGAAAATATATACTGAAGTCAATGTATAATAAATCTTACATGGGAGAGAAGTAAAAATGTTAATCTATTTATTTTAACAAAGGAGGAACAAATTTATGAATACTTACATTTGAAGATAAACTCTACCGAGCCTTAATCTCTCCCTTGGTGAAGGTGCTTCGTAAGAGGTTGTATGGTATGTAAGGATAACAAGAATAAGTCAGCTCTAAGATACACAACTTCTTTATGTATCCAAAATACTTCTCCACAAGATAAAATCTATATCTCTAAAGAAAGTATTTAAATCCTAATCAATGTTCTTCAAGTAGACTGGTGGATAAGCAGATGCATAATATAATATTCTTCTTCTATTTTTTTCATAATTAATGAAAATAAATGTGTATATATAGCTAAATATAACGTTAAACCTTTCCAAAAGTTTAGCTGATAGGGTTAGCCCAATTTGAATATGTATTATTATTTGATAAAAAAAGTTAGGTCTCAGTCTAGGTTGGCTAAAGTAGATCTAGACCCATAACATGCAAATATCAATAAGAATACAGGGTCAGCCTAGGCCGATAGTGTATAATAAATGTCAAAAAGGGGTTTTAGGTTTGGGTAGGGGCTAAGTAAGGCAATTAATTCATTTGAGGAGTGTGTAAGAGAGGAGGAAAATCTTAGGGAAGTGTATAGGATAAGGTTGTGTACATAACAAGTGGTGTTATAAGGACAACAATCTTGTGAAGTATCAATGGTCTGTCCACCTCTTTTCCAATGTACCCTTTAAGGTATGTACTTAGAGAGATTGAGACTCAATGGGTTCGCAAAATAGATAGAGTATCAACAATTTATAAAGTTTAAAAATATTATGTGTATACATTTTTCTCACTCAAATCTTATCACATGTCACATGAATGCAACATGGGATGGTGCTTCAGAAAAAGAACATAACAACACACAATGATGAAACTGAATAAATTGCAGTAAGAAGTAAAATAAGATAAATTAAATGACAAAATTGAAATATACATAACTTTACTTACCTTAGTGATGTAGATAATAAATTAAGGAAAAGAAATGTGAAGGTGTCCAAAGTAAGGAACATTAGGCAAACCAATAGAGATTAGCAAAAAATATCAAAAAATCAATTTTTTTGAAAAATATACATGTAATATGTGAGAGGATTATATATAGTGTAAGGATTCCAAAACATCTTATGGTTCAGAAAAATAACTAGTAGAAACAAAGATACGGTCAATAAATGAAAAATCTTTGTAAATATTTGTGATTTAATTTTTTTAGGAATATTGAAGTCTTATTCATAATTTAGTTAAGGGTTTGAGTTATTTAAAATAGTAAATAATATTGAGATAATTAAGCTACTAATTTATATAATTTAATTTTAATTTTAACCTTTTTAAAAATAGTAATAAGTGGGTAGAAATGTAACTTAGCTTAAACTAGACTGAGATGGCTGAGATAGAGTCTAGAATCTACTGTGTAAGATTGTGACAGTGTCATGAATTAGGATTTGGCCTTCATTTCATGAAAGGACAAGTGCACTTAAATATGACTCCTTGGGGTCTGGTGCTATAGTCATCTTCTGTCATTATTATCTTGGAGGTTTGAGCTTTTGGGGTTTTGTTTATTGTTTCTGTGTGAGCCTACTTATGAAAATTTGGATGTTAGATGTCTATGAAACTCCATGTAGATATGATTTAGTCTTCAAACCCTAGAATTCATTATACTTTGATAAACTTTGAGAAAAGGGGGGGGGGTAGTGTGTGTAAGATGCACTGAACATGTATCCACACCCCTTGTATGGGCACGTTACCTACATACCAATACTTTGAAGATAGATCAAGTCATATGTAGTTCTCCCACTTGATGTGCGTTATGAAATAGTATGTATGAAGATGTAAAATATTAAAAATAGGTGTGCTTGAGGTGGTTAGGGACTGGTGTAAGGTTTTGAATAAACTTATGACTGCATTGAATGGCTATATGTAGAGAATAAAGAAATATGTCTGAGTAGTCTTGCTTGTATTCTTGCTTGCTTTGTGGTATTTGAAAACCCCCTCTAAATCAACTTTGAATGAGTTTTTTAGAGATTTGTTGGTCATGGGTCGAATGTATTCTTGCTAAGCTGACATAATGAGGAAGAATAATGGGGAGAAAATGGTCACCTAGGCTCAAAATGTGATTAAACAAGAGCATCAAACTCAGACACTCTAGGGTCTGATGCTATAGTCCAAGTTGGGTGTCAGTCCTAAGGGCACATGACTTGGGGGGATGGATTTGTCATGGGAAAAACAACCTGGCTGAGTTAGAATTAGGTTTTGGAGGCCTACAGATGATTAGAAATAAGTAAGGTGTCTATAAGGGTCATGAGAGCATACAAAAGTGACCTATGGGTTGGGTGCCATAATCCACACTCATGTTACCAATTTTTATATTTTATATGACTACATTTGCCCCCCTTTATTCTAGTGATGCAACAAAGTGAAATAATAGGATAAAAAAAAGTAGAAAGCATACTTGAACTTACCTACAAGGGTGAAGCCCATGAAGCTATGTGATGTTAGGTGTGCATAGAGAGAGCACGTCATGAAGTGTAAATATACAAAATAAAACAAATAGTAGATCATTTCTTACTAGATACACTATATCTAAAACAAGAAGGTACAAAGTTGGGTAAGAGAGAGGAAAAAAAAGGAATAAATACATCTCACCAAGTATGCAAACCAATATAAAACCTGTTGTGATGCTGGATGATGCTGAGTAATACTGGGTATATGCTTAATGATGTTGTACTAAGAGTAATATCATGAACATAGCTAAGTGCTCAATTCCCTAAGAGTGGCTCAAGAATGCAAAGGCTGGCCCTTTGGCTCCATTATCGCCCACTAAGTGAAGCTATGTGATCATGCGTGTGCTAATCGATGTTTGGATTATGTGTCTAATCCCTCTGAATAAGTGGCTCAAGAATACAAAGGCTAGCTAGTCCTTTGGATCCATCATTGCCTCATGAAGTGAAGCTATGAACTAATACTAGCATGAATGTATGTCATATGAGATGACTTGTAAATCCCATGGATGCTCTGTAATCTAACAATGTGGTGTGGATAGCTGAATGTGTGCTGGAAACTAGGCCACTCTTGGCCGCTTGAAAAAGCTGAAGATTAGGCTTGTATGAAATCCACTCCAAAATTGGGCAATAGGCTTATGTGGAAGCCACTCAAAAATGATGTCAACCAGCTGTAGATGGAATAAGGCATGAAACTACTAAGAATACCTAGGTAATATATTGAAATCTAAAAGAAAAGAAGTCAAATGTGATGTACACATTGCCCCTAATCACTAGTGTTTGAAACATGGATTCTGATCTAGAAGTTATACCAACTACCTAATCTAAAATTGGAAGTAAGAGCCATCATGCAGTGCATAATTTTCTCTATATCTATATTCTTTAAGAAAAATTGTACTGAAACTAATGATTCTAAACTGAACTGTAGCTGACAAAATTATAACTGGTCTTACTTTTCTGTCTATTTTTAGAAAATCTAATTTTTTGTTATTTGGATAAGAGAGCCAAAATTAGACACCTTATTGTCTGACACTGTAGTCCAATCTTGGCACTATTATCTTGAGCTAATTCTGATGACTATTAGTGATTATCACTATCTACCTGGTCTATTTTGCCTGGTTTGAAGTCTAGATACTATTCTAGGCGTTTTGAACGCTGTATTTTTGATCGGTAGGAGTTCTAATTTATGTGACAAAACCCTTATTTGTTTCCCCCTCTTTTGAGGGTAGGAACGAAGACCCTACAATGACTATCCTCAAAAGAAAGAGCCCTACAAGTGTGTTATGCTATGAGAATACGTGATATATCAATGATAATCAAAATGATGTCTCAAGATATAACATAGTTTGTAATGGAGATTGTTAGATCAATAGAGGTATGCCTAGATAGATATAACCATGTAATAGGATGTGTAATACAATAAAATAGAACTAAAAATATTAGTTATTAGTTGTCAAGGAGAGATGGATTATGATGTCCATCATGCCAGCTAAGAAAGCAAGATAATGCATGATGTGGATCATGGCATTACAAATAATTGAAAATTAAATAAGAAACAAGCACATAAGGCAAGTAGTGAGAATCATACAAGAGTGGGCAAGGGGCCAAACAAACAATGGACATGGGCACATGTCACTCAATCTAGAAAGCAAGCATACAAGTCATGTTCAAATGCCACATACACATATAAGTAAAACAAGCAAGGTTGGCATAAGGGCCACAATCACATAGAAGAGTATAGGCAAAGGACATTGGAAAATGTCTTAAGGAACACATAAGAATAGAATCAAAGAACATTAGCAAATGTCCTAAGGCACATATAGGAAAAAAAACAAGAACTAAGAAATGCAATCACATCTAGCTATGCAAAGCAAGAAAGAAAAGCATATAAATGCTAGAAATACAATCATATCTAACTAATCAAAGCAATAAGTGAAAGTATGCAAAACATGGAGTACAAAACTAGGTATATGCTAAGAAATACACAAGTGCAATATACTAGTGAAATGTCGATAGAGTAATCTATGTAAGCTAGTAAATAATGTACATCATCATGATAACTATAGTGTGTGGTGTAAGAATGACATAACTTGGATGATGTAGTCATGTAGAAGATGCTCCCAATGGGTAAATATATCGATGTATGTCTCGAATGTAGAAGTAGGATGCCCCTTCATTGGGTAGAGTGAAGCAATCATGGATCTAGATGTTATCACACACACTTAAAGAAGATCATGTGAAGCATGGTAATGTAGATAAACTGACAAATAATAACATAGAACAACAATTGTAAGTCTAGCATGGTAGTAAAAATGTGAAGCACAGATAATACATATAACTAAAATATTTTTGTGTTTTTGAATATATTTGAATGTTTTTGGATTTTTGATATTTTGTATTATTTTGTATTTTTTAAATATTTGAATGTTTTTGTATTTTTGAAATAAGCTATGTACAATCAATCATAAAGGAGACTATGTACAAGTAGTTTGAAATAAGCAGTATGTACACAATGATGTAAAAAACTAGGATGGAGGGCGTAAAGGGTCTAAGGATGGATCTAGTCGGGGACAAAGATGGAGGAAGGGATAACGACCATCATCGAATGCCTCAAGATCATCATCATAGGTGTAATTGTATGCCTTAGACTCTATATACATGGTGTCATCATGTCGTAGACAAACTGAAGGTTGCTCTGGTGGTGAAGATGTTGATTTTCCTCTAGGGTGTTTAGCTCTAGTTGCAGATGGCTTCGATAGAAGTGGTGAAGTTGGTGCTATTGATGATATAATTTGAATGGTACCTTGAACCTATAGTTTATCCAATCTCTATTATAAAGTTGTACATGAGTTTGTATCATGGCCTGTGATCCTATGAAAGAGACAAAATGGGTGACCATCTTGCCATGATAACCTACTAATAGATCTATGTCATACTATAGGTAGTGGTATTAATCCACAATCAAGTAACATCTATAATATAATCTATGGTTGATGTTGTGTGTTATCTACTTGAACATGAATGACTAGCTCTATATCCATAGAGGTAACCATGTGAATTGTATGTGCCAAGTGATCTGTTTATCACTGTAAATGTGGAGTATATCTTGAGAGTGTAGTGCGAGATGCTAAGAGTGATGTAGGATGTCTAATGAGAGATCTAGAGTCATCTCAGTACTCTCTTAGGCCAACTGATGTAAAGCTCAATCCACATAAATAGTCATTTATGAGTGTGGGTGTCGTATCATCATCTGAAATAGCCTAGGAATTTGTATCAACATCGTGTACATATGGTAACTCATAATTCACCACAAGGGGTAACTGTGATATGAGATTCTTATCAACTATAATAGTAAAAGATGGAAATACTATGAGAGTATCTGTAACTATCATAGTAACTATAACTATTGGGTTGTATCTATAGAATCAATTGGTACTGCTAGAACTGCTTTCAATGATTGTATAATTGTAACAAGTATAGGAACAGTGACTGATGGAGTAGATGGAATGGTTGAAGTTGATATGACTAGATGAGTATTTGGAGTTGAGGACACAACTGTAAGTGTAAGAGTAGGAGATGTGTTAGTCTCTCCTACTTCATATGTATCTATCTAATCAAGAAAAATGTGATGAGGTGGGGACTGAACTGTGATATGAGGTGTCCCATCTAGAGAAATAGTCAAAGATGACTATAATTTGATAATATCTGAATGGATATTTATCTATTGGGCATGTGTATATGTATCCTTCATGGAGAAACTTAACACATCGATGAAAAGTAGAAGGAACTACCCCCATAACATGTATCCAAGGTCATCTAAGTAAAAGATTATAATGAAGAGGACACGGCATGACCTAGAATGGTGTAGAGAGGGTTTTTATCCCTACCATGATATCTAAAGCAACGGTACCCAATGTTTGTCATGGTATATCATCAAATACTCTAATATTCTTATATGATTTTTGTATAGATGCCATATCTATGCCCATGGTCTATAAGAATGTAATATTACATATGTTAAGTCTAGAACCACTATCAACTAGAACTCTCTTAATTGTGATGGTTTTGACTTGTACTTATATGAATAGTGGTAAATTTTGATCAATAACTGTCTGGGATGGCATGTCCTCACAATAAAAATAATTAGCATCTTCTACAGTTTTTAACGTGTTAACCACTGATGGAAAATAAGAAGGCTCTGAATCAATGGGCATATAAGTCTGAGTGAGTGCCTGATAAAGAATGTCCTTGAACACATTGGATTTTTGAAGCAATTTTAACATGGAAATCTTAGCTGGTGTGTTTCTCAACTGATTAATAATATCATATGCCTTATGTAGATCTACCTGTGTGGATGGGTTGGTCCTGGGACATGAAGGAATAGGAGGGTGGTAGGGCTCCTGATTAAGTAAGTGGGGCATGGTAGCACATCGAGTAACAACTCTAACCTCATTATTTACTATCTGTATAGGACTAATAGTAGCTACGGGAGGAGAGCGTAGATAATGGACAAGTCAAAGGGGTGGAGGGACAAAGGGTGTCAACTAGGATCTTTGGCGATGGGTAATGACTTGGGGAAGAGTAAAATGGACCATGCAACAAAACTCCATACGAGATAAAGGCTCCAAAGGAGGTGAGGCAAGAGGTATCTTAACATGTTTAACAATAACTCTCTTAATATCATCCCATATTATGAAAAGTAAGCATGAAATACAAAGAATGAAGCTTTGTACTAACATATGGTAAACTTCATCATTCATGTACATGATAAGATCAAGTATAGTCTCATTATTTGGAAGAAATTCAAGAGATATGTGTAAATAAGTGAGATCTATTGTTGCTATTATGTGAAATCTGATTTTAGATATAAGGTGATACCTCAAGCAAACAAAGGGACCTAGTATATACAACTAGGGTTTTAAAAATAATTTATTTGTAAAATTACTAAAGAATTTTAAAAATTAAGGTGAATTTATGATTTAAATATGTAGGTAAAAAAATCAAAAAATTATTGAAAAATTCTTGATTTGAAAAGACCTAGTGAATGAAACTAGGGTTTGGAATAAAATAAATTGTTTAAAATTACTATGGAATTTTAAAATTTTATGTTAATTTATGATTTAAATATGCAAGGAAAAAATCAAAAAATTATTGAAAAATTCTTGATTTGAAGGGACGTAGTGAATGCAATTAGGGTTTGGAAGAAAATAAATTACTTAAAATTACTATCAAATTTTAAAATTTGATGTTAATTTTTGATTTAAATATGCAAGGAAACAAGCAAAAAATTATTAAAAAATTCTTGATTTGAAAGGACCTAGTGTATGTAACTAGGGTTGGGAAGAATTTTAAAAAAAAAATTACAATGGAATTTTAAAAATTAAATGTTAATTTATGATTAAAAATATGCAGGAAAAATAAAAAAATTATTGGAAAAATTAGCAAAGAATTTATCTTAGGGTTTTTATGCGCAAACAAAGTAAGTGGGGGTTCACTAAATGATTTAACTTTTTTGAGAATATTGTAGTCTTATTCCTAATTTAGTTAAAGGTTTGAGTTAATTAAATCAGTATATAATATTGAGATAATTGAGCTACTGATTTGTATAATTTAATTCTAATTTTAACCTTTCTAGAAATAGTAATAAGTGAGAAGAAATGTAACTTAGCTTAAATTGGACTGAGATGGCTGAGACAAAGTTTGGAATCTGTTGTGTAGGACTGTGATAGTGTCATTAATCAAGATTTGGATTTCATTTTATGAAATGATAGGAGTACCAAAATAGGACATCTTGGGGTCTGATGCTATAGTTCTCTTTTGCTACTCTTGTCCTAGAGGCTTGAGCTTTCTAGGTTTTGTCCACTATCTTTGTGTGACCCTGTATGTGAAATTTTGGATGTTTATAAAACTCCCTATAGAGCTGATTTAGTCTTCAAATCCTAGAATCCATTATAATTTGACAAGATTTGAGAAAGAGGGGAGGAGGTTAGTGTGTGTAAGATGCATTGAACGTGTATCCACATCCCTTATGTAGGCATGCTACCTACATATCAATACTTCGAAGAAGGATCAAGCCATATGTAGTTCTCCCACTTGATGTGCTTTATGCAATAATGTGTATGGAGATGTAAAATTCTAAAACTAAGTGTGCTTAAGGTGGCTAGGAATTGGTGTAATGGTTTGAATAAGCTTATGGTTGTATTGGATGGTTGTATGCAGAGAATAGAGAAATATGCCCGAGTAGTCTTGCTTGTATTTTTGCTTTTTTTGTGATATTTTATTAACCCCTCTAAATGAAATTTGAATGGGATTTTATAGAGATATGTTGTTCATGGGTTGAATGTATTTGTGCTAGGTTGACACAATGATGAAGAGGAATCAGGAGAAAATAATCACCTGGGCTCAAAATGTGATTAGATAAGAGCGCTGAACTTGGACAAATTAGGTTCCAGTGCTATAGTCCAAGTTTGATGCTATTGTCTTAAGGTTATGGGACCTGGGGGGTGAATTTGTCATGGGAAAAGTAGCCTGGTTGAGCTAGAATTGATTTTGAAGGCCTATGGATGACTAGAAATAAGCAAGAAGTGTCTAAAAGGGTCATGAGAGCATGCAATAAGGACCTATGGGTTGGGTGTCACAAGCCACACTCAAGTTACCAATTTTTACATTTTATATGACTATAATTTGGCAGGTAAATAATTTTGAATGGTAAATATAATAGGGTGAAAAATAATTCTTTTGTAATTTTTACTATTCTAAGAAAATAGTTCTCTGAGAAACCCAATTTGAGCCTACAGAGAGACAATGGCGAGGAGACAACAACTATGATGTGGATGATGTATACCAATTATAACTAGTGAAACACAATTAAGAAAAACATGAATTTTTAATTTTTGTGCAATTTTATTTGAAATTGAGCTAAATATATAAAATTCGATGGCAGGTAAAATATAGACACTGAAACTAACCCTAAGAAAGTTTTAGGTATATTAAATGTAGAATGGGGTACTAGGTAGGAAAATATCAGACCAATAAATGTCAGAGACATTTATGGTAAATAGTCAAAAATTCACCATAGACAAAGAACAGTCAACTTGGTCGACTCAGTTCATAAAGTGAGAGGGAAATAGGGGCCAACTACATAGTAGTGGGCTAACATAGTATTATTAATGGGGGCTGAATGCATAGTAGTGCATTGATATATATTAGAATAGGAAGATGGCTAACATAGTACCCTCTGGCCAATGTAATTGGTAATATGTGGACAATATAGTTTACTAAAGGGGGATGACTGTGTACCAGAGGGATGATGTAGTATGTTAAAGCTAGGAAAGAGCTGATTTAGTATCAAACAAGCTAATACAATCTGAAATAAAAAAGGTTGATTGCATATCAGTGGGCCAATGTAGTATAATAAGACTATAATAGCTCCAATTTAGTATCAAATGGGTTGATGGTGTAAAAAAATAGAAAACATGAAATTAGATCAAACAAATTGATAAAATAGTTAATTTTTAATTTCTTAAGAATGTATTTTAATTGATATGACATCAAGATCTAATACATCCTTTGTTGTTTGATATTTTATATAGACACCATGGATTTTGGTGCCTATTAGAAGATGTATTATAGAAACTAGATCTGTTAGATCAGTTTTTTGATGTGGATAGGGCTTGACTAGTTGCCTTAAGCTTTGACAACATTATGGATATGAGATGGATCCTTCTGAGTGTTGATCTCATTTTCATGTTCCTAGGAGTGTGGGAATAGCTAACCAACACTTTTTGATGAGAGGTGGAGTGGGACACGATCAAGGTGGTTAGTACTTTGGAGGATGTTCATGCATTGCTTGGACTTTTGATAGGCGAGACGCCAATGATCATTGATACATCAAATTCAAAAGACAAGAGACAAACCTTAGCCCAATGGGCTATAGGATTAGATAGGATCTACCCTAGATTGTAGGTGAGCTTATTTGATGTTTACCTTATATTCATTTTAGACATCTAAAAGATAGTGATAGAACTTATGACAACATGAGTATTATGACATAAGACATACGACAAGGTACCAATGTATGTGATAGTTTTGTGTCAGTTAATTTTAGATTAGGGAACACTATGATTTTGGTTATATCATCTAGGTCCAACTCAAGTATGAAATGTACGAGATGCTATCCAAGGGGAAATATGATGGAACCTATGATACTCTTGAGTGCATAAATATATGAGAGGTTCCCTATGTATCTGTTAGTTGGGTTTCCCTATGCGGTCGATGATAGGTTAACTTAGGTCATTTGATGGAGGCAAGATCATGTAACACACATTGTACCCTATTTTATAGCATTATAAACTATCACACAAGGGTAGATAGTGTGGCATCCATACACTCACATAGTTGCCATATGTCCTAATTGGTCTACCATTACTATAGGTTTGGCATGTGTGAAGATCACATGCCACTACACTTCATGGGTGGAGCCTCATCTAGTGGATTGCATACGTGGATAGATGGGAATTCCTCATATGGTGGATCTTCTAGTAGTGTCTTATTATTGTAAATGACATTCTAGAGAGCCAAGAGAGAGAGGAAGAAAAGGAGTAACTATGGAGATGTCAATGATCAGGCCTTAGTAGGCTAGACCATGGGCTGGTCGATCACGATAGTAGGAGGTAGTGGGTCTCAGAGGAGATGGCATGGATGTGATTTCAGGAGAGGAGGGATCATAGTAGGCACCACAATAGAGATGATAACAATCACCATGAGTTCATCAAAGATGGAGACACCATCGATGTGAGGAGATACAAGGGCTAGCTATCATGTGGGGGGATCTAACAACATCTCTAGTACATAGTTGGTCCATATAGAGACCACTAAGGATAGGGATGTGATAGGATCAAGTGGTGATTTTTGGATTTACATTGGTGTAGAGGAATTTGATAGAGGAGGTACTTAGTGGGTGAGCAGATGGTGAGACCATGGTTGATGATCATGAGAAATGTTTTAAATTTTGATTCAAGTTTTGAATAGGTCACTAGTTGCATTGTTGATTATGATAAATTATTTGATATATATGTATGCATTTATGTATATGCGAGCTGATGTCTATCTAGTTTTTGGTTTTGTAGATCCTAATACAAAGGAGGTTAGATGGGGATCCATAGTTATGGCCACACACCATGACATTTTAGATGGAGTGTTAGTGTCGTACATCCCTACCACATTAGATGATCCTATGGTTCTATTTGACCCAACCAAGGTGGGATAGTTTAGACTAATGGGAGAGGCCGCAAGATAGATATAGGCATGTGATGATGGGTCACAACCACTAGCAGGGGTTGGAGCTATAGAGGCACCATCATGACAAACCTTAACATAGGAACAATTTATGCACATGGTGACTACCATCCAACTAGGATAACTATAGGCACAGGTGGCTAATCTACAAGGACAATTTGCTATTTTGTGATCCAAAAATACCTCTTTACAACACACTATTCATAGGGGTTAGTCATAAGCATCTATGGGTAGCATGGATAGGCCATAGGACAAACATGATGTAGCACAACCGTAGAACTATAGTTATTATATTTTTTACTTTGTATTATATAAAACACATGGAATATATATTGATGTTGATAGTTTCATTGATCTCGTGAGTTGTACTTATATTTGGATGTGGATGCATGGATATATTTATTTTCAAGCACATGTATGTAGATTTTGTTATATATTTTATGGGAAATATGTGATATATATTTTATTTTCTAGCATTATGTGATACACATTCATGGTTTTAAAAAAGTGATTTGGAAAAGTATAAGTAATCAAAACAAATGTAATACACACTATATCACGATGGGAAATGTGTAATAACAAAATATGAATAAATATAATAAACTAAAGATGGTAAAAATGATAACAAATGTTTTTAAACCATGAAAAATATTTACACAAAATTAATACAAATAAAATCACACTATATCACATTGGGAAGTATGAAAATATTGTAATAAAATAGAAGGCACATGAAAAATCAATGGTATAAAAATAAAACAATTAAGTCAATCGAACATACTAAACCAAGTTGGGAAGTATGAAAAGAAAGATAAAATGGAAAAGAAAATAAAATTAATCACACTAATTCAAGTTGGGAAGTATAATTTTTTTAATAAAATGGTTGTAAGCATACACACAATTGTTAAATAAGAAGATAAAAGTGAAATACTTATGAAGTAAGCATAAAACATACTAAATCATGATGAAAAGTATGTCAATGATGTGTAACTTATAATCGAACACTACTTATCTCAAATTTAATGCATCTAAGTTCATTTTGACTTGGTTATAATAAGAACTGAGTCTTGGAATGTTATGTGAGGAGGGTCTAGTCCTTTCCATGGTATTACATTGCAACTCACATAGGGAACATCAATAAGGTGGAAACAAATGTGGGAATGATTTTAAAAGATGTTAATTTGATTATTTGTGAGGAGGGCCTAGTCTATCCATGGTCTCACACTAGAACTCACAAGGGGAACATCAATGAGGTGAATGGTAATAAGAAAATGGTTTATTATGGCAATTTGTGAGGAGAGAATGGTCCTATCCATGGTCTTACATTGTAACTCACAAAGGGAAACCCTAAGGGGAATGATAAAATAACAAAACAATATTTCTCAAGGGGGAATATTAGAAATGTGTAATGAAAGAGATAATGTAAAAAAATCATAACATAGGCATCTATAAGAACTTAGGAAACATGAGGCATACTAGGTACAAAAGAGAGACACTAAGAGTATAGTGACCATCAAAATACAAGGGACACCTGCTCACAATAAGCACAAAGTTGTATAGGAAAATAGGTGAGATACTAAGATTGACTCATGCTGGTTATATGTAAAAGAAAATTTAAATGGACCTACCTTCCCAAAACATGTTCCCCATTACTCAAGAGCTCTTACAGAGCCATTAGTCTAATGCAAAGATTAGGTACTTGTGTGAGAAAGTAGGTAACACTAAAAGATTTTTTTATCCTCCCTTTCCAATCTACTGTCTTACCACACCCCAATGAACCTTGACTCTATCATGAGGTTAACTATGAAGTTTGAGATTTGATTAGTAATACGATATGCGCTATGAATCATGTCTCTTGGTGTGATTTGAGTTTTGAATTTTTATGCTACCTTTTATATCAATGCCTTTTATTTAAATGATTTAGCTTTTAAAAAATTTATGGATTTTATGATTCCTCCTCCATATGGTTTTAGAATAATAAACATGCGTGATAGAAGCAATACAAATGAATGAGATTTAGAATTTGTTTTAAAAGAGGTTAAGTATCCAAAGATATGACTAACTAAACACTTAGGCTTACCTATGAACTAGTATGTAATCTCAAGTTTCAACTATATATAATCTTAGTATGTGAAATGAATATAAAGGGATAAATGGAGATCGAAAGTAGATCGGTAAATAGAAGTATAATGAGATAGTTTTTTTGCTAACTAATAATATGGCAAGGAAAAAATTACTAAGGGGATCAAGGTTTGTATAACCAAGTCACAATAATAATTATCTGAGTTTGAATTGAGATAAGGTAGTAAACAATCATTGTAAATGAAAAAGAATCTATGAAAGAAATGAACTCATAAACATAGGTGTGAAATCATGGAAAAAATGATAGGAAGCCATAAGAAAAGAGGAAAGTAAATGAAACCATATAAAACACATAAAGCATAATATAAATATCCATGTAAAATAAATAAGTGAAACTAAATTTGATACATTGTCAAATGATATAATATATATAAAAATGGATCACAAATCCAATCCAAAATCATAATGAAGAACAAAGTGAAATAACAACAAACAATATTGATAAATACTGATTAATTTGCTTGAAAATATTATCCATGACATTTGAAACGTCTCTATGAAGTTGGATCCTAACAACATCTAGAATATCATCAATCCTAATAGAAAGTTGTGTAAAGATTTATCTTCAAATATCTTCAATATAAAATGTAGGTGTAGCTAAAAGATCATGCTCATGAGGGATATCCTACGTAGAATACTCAAGGAGAGGAATAGGTGCTTGAATAAGAAAAATATCTATGAGATGAGAAGGAGACACCATCAGTTGAGAATAAGGAGCCACTGGTGGAGGAGGTGCCACTGGTAAAGAAGAGAGAGCCGTCTTGCATGGAAAACCAGTGGAAAGAGGAATAGTTATTGCATGTATCAATTGAAGGTAATCATAAATGTGATACTAAATAATATGATGATGATCAATATGATGGGTACCACATTGGTGATAAAAATAATATACTTACCTATATTTAGGGATAACTCCAAGTAATAATTTAGGAGGAGGTATATGCTTATCTTTGGGCTAAGTAATGGTAGGGTGAAATGTGTCAATATACTGTCAAAGCTTTTGTAAATGAGTGGATGAATGATTATCTATCTCGTGGAAGCATTAGATACACATGTTAATAGACTTTTGGGGTGTACTAATAGAAGAGGTAGAAGGAGAAGCTAGGGGTGTCTGATATAACTTGTAATCTATGATACAATGACCGGTAACTTTGTGTATATCATAATAAGGCTGATCAGCCCATTGGATGGGCATGGGATCAAAATGTGGTAAAGGAAGAAGGCCATCACCAAGGGAAGGTGGGGATAAAGTAGAAACTGGACTAGGTTCATCTGATGATAAATCAAGATCAAAAGTAGGATGAGGCTCAACAAAAACTAGAGCGAGAGTAGGAACCATACTAGGCTTAGCTAAAGGTGAGTCAAGTCACACATAAGGCTTAAGATAAGTAATTGGCATCTATGGGGGAATCAAACTAGAAGGATCCTTGTATCTAATAAAATGGTAAGGATCGATCATGACATGATCTATGAGCATACTTCTAAGAGGCTCTGTTGAAATTAGAGGTATACCATATGATCACCATCTCTACCTTGTGAAAAATAAGAAGAAGATTAAATTTAGGCACTATGAAGGAATTAATGCTAAAATATGAATGAAAATATTGAAATAAATAAGTACAATATCAAAAAATCTTAGCATTTATAGCTTAGACAAGTCCTAAAATGGGTCATCTAAAGCATAAGCATCATCATAGTTAGGTGTATGTAAGTTGATAGTATATGTAGGTATGACCTTATAGTTTTAAGTTGCATGATGTATAAAATGTTGAGTCTTAGTTAAGACCATAGGTATATCATTGATAAAGGTTGATAGGATTGAAGATTCAAAGAGGGAGGAAGTTGGGTGATGATATGATGGGATATATCAGAAGGTTTTATCTTGAGGTTAATCTCATTTGGCTCATCATCGTCATAATTGAAGAGGTTAGGTGGTATGTTCCCAATGAGTTTGAGGTGAACATTATAACCTTGGGTAGAATTGAAAGGATAATTAAGGAGTTGAGATTCCCTAAATGGGATACTAGGCAAAGGTTTAAGGGTAGGAATTTTAAAGACATCATGTTCTATGCATTGGCATTGTGTCTCCTTAAATCTTGTAAATAATACCATTATGGGGGAATTATATGCATTGGAACATGGATGAGATGACAACCTTCATACAATGAGTCCATGGTCTACCAATCAATATGTTATAAGAGAGTAGAAAGTTAAAGATCAGAACTTTCATTCAGATGGTGATAAGAGGGACGGTAATGACAAGCCACATGCAACCTAGAGGAGGCATATGCCTTCTATTATAGCCTTAACATGTGTTATGTGTGGACTTGAGATTACATTAGGGATATCTAAGAGTTTTAATGAAATTAAGGGAGGAAATATAAGTACTTGAACCCTCATCAATCAAGGCATGATTAAATTGGATATCATTGATTTGAATACTAATGAATAGAGGAGGACCATCTGCACAAAGCATAATATCATATGGAATCATGGAAGTGATAGGAAAGTAAAGGTAAAGATAAGTGTCCACTATTTCATCTACATGTATGGACACCTCTTCTCATTATTGAAGGTTGTTATCTTCATAACTATACAAGGTAACTTCATGTCCTACTAGAGGAGGGTGAGGGATGTTCATTTCAAATAATAATTTCATTAGATGGTTTTGATGATGTGGGAAAGTTCACATTAATTCGAGAAAAGGTACTTGAGATGGGAGATGAGAAAGCTACATAATGGGGTCCCATTAATCATAACCCATAGGGGCATTACTACATTTAGGCACATAATATTATAAGATCTCCTATGAAGGAGGTTTATAAGTGAAATTAAATGTATGCTGGTAAGGTGTAGCTGGATTGGGTTTAGGAAAAATAGGGTGATTGACTTTAGGGGGTGAAATGGTTAATTGAGGTATTTATAATGGTTGGGTTAAAGAAAGACTATTGGAAGGTTGGGGGATGTTATCTTGGTGTGTAGATGTTGGAGGAAGAGTAGAGATAGTTTGATATGTGTGATCAAGTTGAATTGTTGAAGGTGGTTCTTGGAAGGTTATAAGTTCCTCTTTACCCAACTCTATTAGATGAGATTAGGAAGTGTCTTGAATGATGTGAAATGTTTGAGAAGTTTGGTGTGTGGGTGTTAGATTAGAATCGATAAAATAAACTACTCTTCACATCTTAGTCATATCGACCACATTTTAGTCATTATTAGTGAGGCATATAAGACTTTTAACATTGTTTGTATAAGGAGTAGGCTTGTTGTTGCCATACTGATGGTTGGGAAGGGATCTTTGTATTTAGAAAGATGAGCATTAGCTTGATTTAAAGATTGATTTTTGTTTTGTGTTTCATGGGATTTAAAAGTTATGTCATATGCTTGTTGATGTTTGCAAATAATTTATTCATGATCAAAGTTTGGACCAAGAATAAAATCCATATCTAGATTACACAATTTTCTAAAGTCTTGAGAGAGTGGACCCAATTTGCATGAAACCAAAAAAATTTGTTCGGATCATACCATGATTTAATTGGATGAGTGGGGTCAAGATCTTGTGGTAGAGGCCTTAGAAGATGCTTTTGAGTCTCAACTAAGGATAATGGTTTTTGGATATTAGTGTTGTTTGTTTGAGAATATGTAGGAGTAGGAGTAGGAGTGTTGTTTGGAGGGGGAACATGTTGCATAATGTTTTTAGGAGTGATTTCTTAAATGTTGTGAATAGTATCATAGGTATCGATAACCCCATCGTTGGTAGCATGATGGACCATATGAGTGCCTATGGTAGGCTGAGATGGTTCAAATTGGTGCATGAGAATTTATTGTCACTTAACTTGGTCAAGGGCTTCTTCCAAAGTTATTTGAGAGAGAGAGAGAGAGTCTTAACTCAATATTGTAACTTGGTGTTGAAAGCATTTGTGAATAGGTGGAAGAGGTTATCATTATGATCACATTTTTTAGACAAGGTATTCCATTGTTTGATGAAAGATTATGTCATGTCAGTTTCAAGTTGTTTACAATTTATAAAGTGAGCTAAGTTATTCTTGGAAAGATCACTAATTTGTAATTTTTAGACTAGTAAGTTAACCAAGTCTTCAAAGGCTAGTGATTGAGTGGGTTTTGAGTTGATTGTATCAATCTACAATATCTCCTGAGAGTGTTTTGGCTAATAGTTTTGTAGAAACAAAGGTATTAAGTTTGACCTAATCTTTATAAAGGTTACTGAATGTATTTAAGTGTAACGTGGGATCAATGGAAGCATTATAGGTGATGGTAAGTGTTAAACCTCCTATATCAATATCAACAATTTGAGGTACAAGAGGTTCATTTTAGAGGCATTTGATCATTTTAATAATGAGGGGTGGTTGAGGAATAAGGTTACCATGATAATCCCTAAGGGGGGGGTGGGGGAATTTGGATTTTACACTCCCCATTAAACCCATTGGGGTTGATTTTGAAATTTAATGAGATGATTTTGCATCTGCATCATTTAATTTGCATTATTGGTTGAAAAGTATGCATTTTATTGTGTTTGTAAAAAAAGTTATGAGTTTGGGAAATATTTTGACTAATTTGCATAGAATGTGATGCATTAGTAATGGTATTATGGTAATGGTGATGCATTATTAGTAGTAACATGTGCCACACTAGAGGCATGATAAACATTGGTAGAAAAAAGAAGCCTTAGTAGCATGATTAACATTGGTAGCAAAGGATGCACTAGTGGAATTCTTAGCATTTTGATAAAAATAATCACTAGTATCATGATTAGCATTGGTATCAAAGGACTCACTAGTGACATGATTATCATTGGTAGCAAAAGATGTGCTAGTGACATAATTAAGGAGAAAGGTATTTGGAAAAAGGCCCACTAGGAGTAGAACCTACCATATTAGTGGAGAATCTTGGCATGGAGGTTGAAGAAGTCATAAAATAAGATGTCATGGTGTGTGAAGGAGACATGAGAGAAGGAAAAGGTTAAGAAGAAAAGAAAATGTCTCCCTCAAATCCATGAGATAAGGTATGGGAGGGTGAAATAGGTTCTTCTACTAGAGGACCTATCATAAGATTATAAATGGTTGATGGGTTCTTTCCTCTATGTTGATGAAATTTATCAATGAAGAAGAACATTTTATGTGTATTCTAAATCACACTCATATTTTAAGGAGAATAAAATATTATGAACTGAGGATGAGTCCCATAATTGGCAGTGTGAGTGGCAACATGAACATTGCTTTCATCCAAAGTAGGAGCCACAATATGTATTTTTGGAAAACTATTAGGATGGGTAAGACTCATCATGTTTTTTAGATTTAACTCTATATTATACTCAAATAAGTTCATTTTGAGGGAAATAAGCTAATAAGTTAGCATAATGAAGAATCAATTGATAGGATGTAAAATTAGATAGATCAAAGTGTTATGTAAAATAAGAGACAAAACAAAGAAACATAAGACACAATCGTACAGGTTGGTTGTGTACTAATAGATAGAAAATATAATAATAAACAAGAGAAAATAGTCATACAAGTCAACTATGTACTATTAGATATAAAATAAACCATGATGATAAGATACATAGTTAGACATGGTGACTATGTACTGAAGGCAAACAAGATGATCACTTTATAATAAACTATGTTGACAAGGCAGATAGTGTTTTGAAAATAGATAATTTTTTAAAAGATAATATCTAATCAAATGAAATGAAACACATAAGTAATTAGATCAATATGATTGATCCAATTGGAACACGCAACACAAACCTTGTACAAATGCTGACTAATACAATTTTTTCAATATAAAAGAGAATAATCAAATAGAAAGAAACAATTTTAATAAATTTGATAATTAATTAATCATTTGTAAATATTATTAACTTATAATTAAATTTGAAATTAATGTGATGGAAAGTTGGAGTGACAAGGAACTAGAAATCAATCTATGGATATTTTCAAGTAGTTTAAGTTGAAAGAGATATATATTGGTGATGGTATTGGCTTGGTATTAGGGCCTACTCCCTCATTTCACAATTCCATAATGATAAGGGTGTTAGGTTTTCTTCTAATATATACCATCAACCACATGTTTATACTTGGCTAGAAAACCAGGTTGGCTTCCCCCTTGGTGATGAAATCCAAGTAGTTAGGCCTTGGAAAGAAAAATGTTTAATGTTTTTTTGTGTAAAGTGATTTTGAAGTGTGTGAAAAAGAGAAAAATAGTGTGACTAAATCAATAAATTGAAGAACCACGTATTTAATCTATGTTTATTACTCTAAGCATACAAGCAACTGAAATGAAAAGTTAACTAATTACTAGCAAAAATAGGTTAATTCTTTTGACTGTGAAGAGTATAAAGTTGGTTCAAGTGATAATACATGCAAATAATGAAAAATAGAGTCAATAGGGTCATTACTATTATGTAGAAGCAATATCCAGAAGAACATAGTTGAACAAGTTGACTATGTCTTCTAGATTAAAAAAATATGCTACAAAATTATGTCAATCTAGTCGATCTAGTTTTTATAGGGTTACAATTTTATAGACAACAAACTTGTGAAAACTAGTTCTAAAAATAAAAAGTTGAAATGATAGAGAATGTAGGAATGAACTTTGGTGGTTTTGAAGATGCTTAGTTTACAAAATTTTATGTTTTGGTGTTCAAGTGTTTATTAAAATATTCTATGAATAGAGTTGACTGGATTGATGGAGTTTGTAAAACCTATGTTCTAAAAAAAATTATGAATAGAGTTCATTGGATGGACTATGTCTGAAAGCCTATATGATAAAAAGAATAAATGCAAACATAATCGACTGGATCGACTATGTATGTAATCCTATAACTGAAGAGGAAGATGGTGTCGAGCTAATCAATTTAGTCACCTATATTGGAAGAATACCTACATAGACATAATGAGGTCATTTTGGGTTGACTATGTGTTAAACATGTGCATAGACTATTATAACTATAACGATAGGTTTGATACAATGATTCAAAAATAAAAATATATAATATGATGATAAAATGAATGTATGAAAGAAAACATACAATGGTTTGGTTCATGTGGAGTTCACCAGAATGTATATTAAAAAAAATACAACTGACCTATTAATCAATCTTAGCTTAGAGAAGATAAATCTTACTTATACTTTCATTTGTTGATACATTAGCTATTCAGGGTCATGATCAAGATGGATTTGATATACCTAACCAAGGGATCTCTTACCACAATAACATCACTAGAGAGGGTTACAAAGCCTCTAGTGAAGAAACATTATGTAATAACCCTAAATAGGTCCTATGTTTTCATAATCAATAAGTTAATGAAAATTAAATTAAAATATAATATAGTGCTCACCAAAGCTTGTGACACAAAGTGGGGGTAATAAAAGTAAATATGTAGAGAAGATCTATGCTCAATTTAATGTATATGAAATCTTAATTCATGGGAGAAAAGTAAAAATGCTAATCTATATACTTTAACAAAGGAGTAATAAAATTAGGAATACTTACCTTTGAAGATGAACCCCGTGATCCTCAATATCTCCCTTTGACAAGGTGCTTCACAAGAGGTTATTGTTGTATGTAAGGATAACGGGGATAAGTCAACTTTAGGTTACACAATTTATCTATTATGCATCTAAAAGATCTCCACAAAATAAGATATGTATCTCCAAATAAATTATTGAAACACTAAGCAATGCTCTTCAAGTAGAATGGTGGATAAGCAGATATATAATATAATATTATTTTTGTTCTCTTTTTTCTCATAAATGATGAAAATGGATATGTATATATAGTTGAATTAACCTTAAACCTTTTTGAAATTTTAGCCAATAGGGTTATTCCTATTCGACTCTATATCATTATTTGATAAAAACAAGTTAGGTCCTAGTCTGGGTCAATCTAATTAGACTCTATAAGATGAAAATATCAATAAGAGTGCATGGTTAGGCTAGGATGACAGTGTATGGTGTATACACCAAGAAAACATGTACCAAAAAAAAGAAGAAAAAAACTAATATAAAACACATAGGTTGTCCAAAAGTGAAAACTAGTTTACTGGTGCTTTAGGCAGGTCCTGTGGTTAAAACCATATTTTTGGTGCCATGTGTAAACCATTGTCTATATTCCCCCTAGTTACTTGGGGGAATCTTATTTCTATAGTCCATTGTATATTTCCATCTTACTTATTCGTCACTTATCCTATAGAATGCTAGTTTAAGGTTTGATACTCCTAAATGTGAACTTACATCCTTGCTCATGATAGAGGAAAACATCTTTTATATTACTTGTTTTAAAAATCCAAAAATAAAAAAAATCAAAAGCATTATAAAAACATCCCAAAAATATGTGAATGCACTTCCCACACAACATTTACCATCCTAACTATCTTCCTGCATCATTCACTCATTTTCTTGGGTGGGTCACTTACACATATTTTTCATCCAACACTTAAACATTTCATTAGTCACTCACTCTCTCATCACTTCCCATATTGGGAGAATTACATTTATCCTGATATCCCCACATGGACTTTGTCTAGGGTGGATTATGTAGGCAACCCCTAGAGACATGAGGTCTCTAGGGTTAGCTCGACCATCATCTTCCCCATCATCTGCTTCCACGAGAATGGATTTGTTTATCCTTATAATTCCTCATCAATTGTTTAGTACCTAGCCTAAATCTTCTCCATAAATGTCTCATACCCTTGCTTCTGATTTTAAGCCTTTAGTTATATCTTTTCACATATTAATCCCTTGTTTATTTTGATGGTTTTATTTTATCCATTCTATCCCTAACCATTAAATTGGTTATTTATCCACTCTATCCCTAACTAATAAGTTGGTTATTCATCCATTCTTTCTCTCTAAACATTAAGTTGGTTATTTATCCATTTCATCCCAATCATTCAGTTGGTTATTTTATTCCTTTTTATCCTTACCTATTCACATGGTTACTTCATTTTTAGTTATTTTGTCAATTGTGATTATTTTACTTTAGTATGTCCATTTCTTATCTTTAGATTGTTTTCTGTTTTGTTTGTTTGTTTATGTATCATTTGTGTTTATTTTATTAAATATTGTTGCAGTGTCATTTTATGTGTTTGCATCATCTAGATTAATTTTTTTTTCAAATATTTCTTTAATTTTTTTATTTTTGTATATGTGGAAAAAATTATTTTGTTAATTACATAATAGTATGGTTATGGTTTTTCTATTTAATGACATTATTTGCTTTTGCATAATTTATTATTTCTTTAGTTCATATGCCTAAAACATCAACATTCATCATGATTATTTAATATCATTGGTGGTAATGAGTTTTATGTTATATTAAAAATTAGGTTGCTTAGTACTCTTTATTGTTAGAAATCCGATGTAAGGAACAAAAACCAAAACAAAACAACTATCTCATAACATATATCCATGCATCCATAAATTAACTCATACATGTCATAATCCATAATAATATGCTAAGAAAAAATTAATACATGCTATTGTGAATCAAAATTTAGGAAATATAACTGGTGCTCTCTATATCCATATATCCATCAATCATGAGTAATTAAATATAACAAATCATTTGAAGTCCATAAACAGTCTACAATATCCATCCACATAGTATAATGTCTCATAACAATCATGAATATATATATATATATATATATATATATATATATATATATATATATATCAAGTGTGTCTATATAAAAAGATACATCTCAAATATATGTATACATCATTACAATCATCATCCCAACACTGTGTCATGTCTCACCCTAGGCTCCTCATGCCATGGTGTGTCTCATGTTGGACCCATCATGCATTGTGTAGCCTACCCCATAGACCTATCTAAATCTATTGGATATACTGGTCTACTTGACGTATATTGATTTATTGAATACTCTCTAAAGGATGGTACCCTCTATGTGCATGAAACAACCTCTTCATATAAACTCATGTAATATGTGGCTTGCTCCATGGCCCTCATAACCCTAACTAATGTAGTAACATGTCCCTATCCTGATAATAACACTCTAGGCTTTGCTAGCTTAGTCCTTGTAGTATCTCTCTCCTATCTATAATGTTGTGTCAATTTTGTATGATTTGGAGTCTAAGTCTCCATGTCATGTGTCACAAATACAAATGCCATTACCATACCATCTCTCTCCATCCTCTCAACTATATCTTGTAACCTATAAACCTTAACTTATAAATATATAATCTCAGATGCCTAATCCCTTCTGCTATCTACAACTCCATGTAATCTAGATACCTACATGTGCAAACCATATATCTCTATATCATGAGCTCTAATCTCCTTGTGAAGTCTATCCACAAGTGTCTTCTCCTCTTAAGATATCATTGAGTGTGATAAACCAACCATATCACCTCTATCTATATGTGTCTCATTTTCTAATCTCATAACTATGTCATATCCATCCCAATCACCTTCACTATCAATAATAATCAGTGGAGAGTCCTTTCCATCTCTCTACTCTATATCCACATGCATATTTGTATCCACATCTATACCCACACCTACCTCCCATAATATCTCCACATCATCCATATCAATAATATCAACATCATACAACTAACTAATCTCCACATCAATCCATCTACCTCATGCTCATTACCATCCCCTATCTCTTGTAATAGCCCTCCTAATTTGAGTTCCAAATCTTGTGCCTCATGGCTACCTGATTAAGCTAGCAACTAGTCTCTATCTCCATGTATATGGTGGTATATATGGTGCAGTCAATATCAACATCCACTATCAGTCCCACCAATTTATGTAACCATCCATAACTCTTAAATCAATCACATCCCTTTGATCACTCCATCTCACTATTTTAACTATGACCAGTTCTGATCGACTATTGATGGATCAATAGTCATCCCCCAATGTGCTTTCTCATAATTCATGCAAAGATATATGGACCCACTAGAATGTGATGTATAATATTAAACTATCTCATCACCTTATTAGGGTAATATCTCACTATAATGTAGTCATGTGTCCCAATAATATAACATTAGGTCATCATATAGTCCGTATGTAAATCATCTTATGGTCATTGAAATATAATCTATCCATAAGGTCTCCAAGTGATCTAGTCATCACCTAGCTCATCAATAGCCATCCTATATAAATCCAAGTCACCTAAACATGGTCTATGAGTACCAATAATCATATTCCATCTATATACCAATGGCTCATCCACAAATTGAGTGCTCATATGACCAACTAGCCTCTCTAAAGTAACATGCTTCTAGTACCATGCCTATAATACTGTAGATGGCCCAATCTCCCTCCCATATGTATATGATGCATGGTGTAAGTCCATGTATAAGTGTACTAATACACATGGCCCCCACACAAACCACTCACCCATATCCATCATGTCTCTAATAACATCCAATAAACCAATCAAACATAATCTCTTGCTCTTATCAGGTAGCATAATGCCAATAATAATATCCATAAGAATAATAGTCAACAAATCCCTCTCTAATTTAATGCAATAATCGACATCCACTCTACCCCTAAAAATTAAAATCAATCCATTACCAAAAATCCTATATAATGCCATCTCATGTGGACCCTACCCCTAGTACACTCACCTCCCTCATATCAGAATACCTAAAATCTTATAAAAATCCTCTAATGTAACTATCATCTCCCCTATCGATAGATGAAACATACTAGTCTTATTATGCCATCTCTCAGCAAGTACTATCAATAAATCCCTATCTTCTTGAATATCTAGCATCTGTGTAATATATGATAAACCAATATCATTTATAACCCCAAACTCATACTATATGAAGCTAGCCATCCTTTCCAATGCCCCTGGCCTCCGATCCCATGTAGTCAACATTAGTAATACCTCCTTCACATAAAGCACATTAATTTTGTTTCTTAGCGTAATAATCCATCTACCACTATATTAAAACATTTAAAAAACCAAAAACAATGTAAAATCAACCTTAATATTCATGCTACTCTTATGCTTCCTCATCTCGCTTATTCATCCTTACTAAATTATTATTTTCCTCTTTACAATCATGTTTTTACTTCTCTAATACACATTTTCGCTACTAACTTTACAAGTTTTCTCCTCTAACCTTTAATTTTACATATACCCAATCAAATATTCCTCAAATTGATTTTACACTTCATTTTGGTGATCTTATGGTTAATTATCATGATTTTGTTGCTCTATTCGACAATTTCGTGACTGCAAAACTACAAATTTGCATTTTTTCCCTATTTCTACACAAACAAATTTGTTATCCTATTTTATGAAATCACTTCCTAGTTTGATTAATTCACAATTTACTATAGTAAATTCATAACTTTCATTATCAAATTCATAGATCACTCATTTGTAAATTCATTTACATTTAATTTAAACCCTAATAAATGACATTAAATTCAAAAATTTAGAAACAAAACCTCACTTACTGGAGGCCTGATCCTCTTAGGTCTATGAAGTCTCCTCACTCGCTTTGCACAATGTTCATGGTGTGGAATGGGGCCCATTTTCTTCTAAGGTCTTAGAGAAAATATTTTATCTCAACTGCTCTTAGCCAATAGCTCTGAAAATAAAATATGTAAAAATGAAATTCTTATCCCCCACTCTTCTATTTATACTTTACCCCATTTCAATTTTTTTTTCCCACCTCCCTCCATGTAATTCATTTTTCATTCCTTTTGATTCAATTTTTAGGACACATTCAATCAACCTATTCTATATTTATTTAAATATCTCTCAACAATTAATATGCATAAATTAATCAATATAATTTAAAAATCAATAATTTTAGCTCATTATCATTAGAATATATCATTCCCATAATTACTCCATTGACCCCTGTGTCATAAGCAAACATAAGTATGCAATCTATGAATGGTAAACCATAATGTTTTTTTGAACAATACTTGTATCCAAGACTACGAAAAAGTGTCATTGTACTTGCATTTTAACTTAACCCATTATAAATCATGCCATTATGTATAGGTTGAATGTTTATGTGAGATCACATAAAAATTATGTGTCTATCTAAATCATCATCATCCATTTCACTATCATCAAATGTGATAACCAAACATGGTGTTGATGTTTCTATAAATTTATCAATAATTATGTCTATTAGATTCTCATATGTCTTAGGATGAGGATGTGCATGCATGCATATGTAATTGTAAATTATCTATATGATCTATAGTACCATCATTAAAGAATGGATTATTTAATATTTTCATTATCCTTTTACTATGGTTTAATTTATTTTATGGGTGTGCCTAGCTCGATGGTATTAGCTTTGATAAGATTTTGTATCTTATTATCCTAAAACCTTTGTTTGTAGAATGCTCAATACATTTTTTGTACTCAAAAGATGCATTACTATTAAAACCCTTACATTGAATTTTGGTCAAATCAAGCTCAAATGATAGAGGTAAAGATATAATATCGCAATCATATAATTTTTGCTATAGAAAATGAGGAGGTTATGGTAATCTTGAAAATTTCCTCCTTGGTAGAAAGGTCAAATACAATTTTTTTATTGGTTGTGAAATTGCTTTTACTACTTTTGATTCACTCTTGCTTTCATTAGATTTTACGTTGTAGTTTGGCTTGATTTTAAACTTGATATTTGAAATAGATGGAGAACTTCGTACATATTTTAAATTTTTCAAAGCAATGAGCTTGAATTTTAATTATTTTAATGTATGACATAACTCATCAAAATATTTTAATTTATCAAACAATATTGATTCATGGAGTGGTGCTAGCAAGTTTTTTGTGAATATATATTGTAATTAAATATCTTCCATCAAATTTTTCATCTTAACTAGAATATATTTTTTACTGAAAAACATATTCACCATTTGGCTCATTTCATCCTTGCTCAAGTTTTTAAATTTTTACATTGGATATACTTTTGTTGATAAAAAAGTGTGTAAATAATTTATCTCCAAATTGGTTTAACATCATAATTGATTAAACTAGAATATTATAGAATCTTCATAGAGCATAATATTTCAGGTTTCTTGGAAAGAGCTTGGTTAGTAACTAGTCATTGTAAGCATAGTTCAAGCATGGTGCATGGACTGATCAAATATGTTGCTTAGGATCATCTTTACCTTCATAAAATGATATATTAAGATCTAAAAAACATATTGATAATAGGTAAGAGGCTATATTATGTGACATAAGATTGTGAAGCAAAGTATGCAATTTCATTGAATTAATAACTTTAGAGGCACCTTGCTCTAATAATAACACTTTAGCATGTAAGGATACAATAGTTTACTCGAGAGATTGTGAATTAGGTGAGGTTGGTGGTGGACCCTGGCTAGTAATCTATGAAGGTGTGTATGACTCCCTTGTATAAATAGGCATATGAATCTGTTGAAATCCTTGTGATGCCCCTATACCAGGGATGCTGTCATATATGTAACTATAGGTGTTGATATATGAATACAAGCAATAACATTAATTGAAACATTTGAAGTTGAAGTGGAAGCATGAATTAATTCATTTTGCTCATATATTATAATTTATTTTAATGTTTTAATATTTTTTGGGTTGGCATTAAGATATTCAATGAATACTTTGTCATTAACTTCATCCACTTGCTCTATTTTAACTTCATCAATTTTAATATTCATGATAATTCCATCAATAGGGTGTTTGGTATAACATATATCATTTTAAATATATAATCGTTCTTGTTCCAAGGTCAAACTTGAATTTACAAAGAATTGTCTTAGTGGTACTTGTATTCTAGGAGCGTTATTGCAAAAATGTGAATTGAGCAAGGCTTGGGATTATATATTACTTATTTTATTCTTTTTATAATATTTGAATTTTATTAATGTAGATATATAATACATACATATAACACCTTAGAAATTAAGATAGAATGTAATGTTGAACCTCAAAATATGTCATTAAAATTCAATCATAATTACCATGATTTAAATTTTAAACTTTGAAATTTACAGCAATGAGTAAGGGTGTAACTAGTCAAAGGGCATTTTCTTTGTAGGATTTCATATATGTTGGTCCCAATCATAAAATAGTGAACACAACCCAAAAGTCACTAATTACGGAGTATTTCACTATCCCATCTCTAAGGCACTTTAAGAGTAACTTAATGAGGCTAATAGCTTACAAGTGCACCATAAGAACAAATGGTCGAAGGATTCCTATGGCTAAAAAATCCCTATGATTTTTTTAATATACCATGAGGTACATGAAAAATAAAATCCATGTATAATTATGTCAAGTGGCTTTAGTATTGGGGTATTACCCCTCACACCATGGCTCAAGTAAATCTATAGACTAATTTGTTGAGAATGAAAAATCCTATGAGTGTTAAAACAGTCAAAACATGATTTATGAGAAAACAAGATAAAAATAAAAATAAGCTTTAAAATTGATATTGAATTTTTAAAAACCAAAACATACAGCAAGATTTTTGTATACAGAAATCTAAAATTAATTTGAAACCCTATGAAAAATTAAAAAATTAATGCTAAAAAATATATGGATTCATCAATATGTTTTAATTTTTTTGATAAAATAATAATTTTTTTAATGTTAATAGGTGTAGAAATAGATATATATCAAAATTTTAAATATTTACAATAACTATAGTTCTCATTTTAGAAATTGAAAAGTATGGAAAATTATTATTTTTGGAAAACACCAAGAATAAATATACTTATCTAAAAATGTGATATTTGTTGGTTGTTTCAAATTTTTATAATTATAACTCCTAAAAATATGTAACTATGAATGCTTAGGATCAAGGAAAAAAATAGAGTTTGCCCTAGACAGGGTTATCCTAGTTGGATTTTAGTGCATGTCACTTCATTTCATTAACCATAGACTTGTCCCAGTTGGCTATGATTGGTGACTGACAGAGAAAGATGGATAAAATAAGATTTTGACAATGACATACTAGAATCAAAATCTAAGGGTAGTTATAGACATGACATTTATTGGTGGAAAACTATGAAGGATGTTTGAGTCTGTTGACCGTCAACTTGTCTTGGTTGAGTGTGATAAAAATAAGACCATTTTGCCACTTATACCTGAGTTTTATAAGTAAGCTGAAATACCAAGATTCAAGTTATGTAAAGTATAATTAAATGTTATCTTTAAAACCCTAAGGGCACCTTGAAATCTTAATTAACAATGATAGCTCTTTATTTGCTTTGGGATGCTTTATACTTGGCTTTTGGCTACTCGTTATGAGTGATCTTGAATTTTGAAAGGATATGGTAATTTTGCTCAATGTGAAATAGTGTGTAAGATAAAATCAGGTGGTATAAATTGGGGATATGAATGAAATTTTATGTGTATTTATAGGAAAACCTTTGATAATTTAGTTTAGCTAACCTTGTGAAACATATGGGAAGACCCAAAATATTGCTTTGAAAATTATAAATAAGTCATTATTTGATGCAGGACATGACCACTCTAATTGAAAAAGAGTGTTGTTTGCCTTATGTCCACATACTATGGAATCATCTTGAAGGATCAAAGACAATTATCTTGATTATGAGATATTATGTTGATTATTTTAAGTATTTAAATATGAAATTCTTATGTAGTTGTGATGACAATAAATAGTCAAGCCTGCACAAAAGAATATGGGCACAAGTCATGTGGCTCAATATGTGTCAAGAATTAACATTATCAAATAATTGTGACCATATTTATGTACACACACCTTTTCACCTTTATTTGATGAGTTGAAATATGATCAATGACCACCATTATTCTTTATTCAAACTTTGCCAAGTACATGTCTCTCTTCTCCAATGAATCCTTGAATTGATTATCCTTCACAACTTGAGTCAAACTGAGTGTCTATAATTTTATAAAAATAAAAATGGTTGTATCTAATCATGTAATATTTTAAAAGGATAAACCCCAATTTATCTTTTAGGAGTCATGTAGTCTACGTAGAGAGCATCATAATTTTTACTATGGAAATTTCTCTGATTTTCATCTATCAATTTACCAACAATAGTAGTAATGTTAATATTAATAAATTTAGCCTATACATAACCCTAATGGTAATAATCAAAAGAGTTAACTAAATAAATTAAATATCCATAGTATAAACCAATGAGTTCATATGTGGAAAATTTTGAAACTATATCCATCAATATATTTTGAGGAACACTAGATATAACCAAAATAATTTTCTTTGATGAAACTAAAACAACCTCTAAGGTTTTGGATCTCCTCGAAATATATTCTCCCAATTGTTTGAATTAATTTATGATTTTTAACACATGACTATGCCTTTCACTTGAACGATGATTCAATGTGCTAATGAATTGTAACCCCCGATGTTGAAAAGGTTTCTCAATGACTACATGCCATAAATGTAAGTATCCAATTTTGATTTTCCAATTTTTTTTTGTAAAGCTTCACATTTCAAAACCTATTATTGTACATCTATGAAAATTTTAGGATATTAGTAATGGGATTTAAAAATATTATATACATTAACATGAGCAGAGAAATGATTGCCATAATCTTGCTTATATAAATATTCTAATAACATTTTATGTTGTTCTTTTTCTACACACCTCATAAAATTTATGTCAATGCCATGATTAAATAGAGTGTGTCAAAAATTATGTATTTTTATGTTCTTAGCTTTATTTCCCTTTTTGTTTCGAATTTAAATGAGATTGGCATACTCCATATGACTATAAGTATGAAATATTAAAATATCATACATCTAGTGAATCAATTAACACCACAAGTGGTAAATATTTTGTTCCATTTTCAGCTAGATTCTTTTGGTTGGATTATCTTTAACAATAATCTCCTTCCATAATTAATTAATAAAGGCATTGTCATATTACCAACTTGGTAGGTTTGATTTCCAAGTATTATTCATGTACTTTGGTTATGCATCCTATGAGCTTAGAACCTAGTTCTTGTTAATTAAATATATATTTTATGGTTGGCTATGGATCCATCACCATCATAATGTAATTCAAGATATAAAACTAAAATTATAGACTTAACAACACCATATGTGTTTTTTTCCATATTATATTATTTGAGTTCATGATCCTTAAGTCCACAAATCATGAAAACAATTAGAAATTCAATGCCTTATTAAATTTTATATACTAGAATGGCTTAGAAAATATACCATAGAGGAATACTAGTATGCAATGAAGTTTTTTTAAAATCTAGGTAGACAAATGTTGGGCCATTCACAATAAATTTCTTGATCTCTCAAAGTATTTTTTTCCTTATTTACTTCACTTGAAAATAGTCT
Organism: Torreya grandis; assembly: GCA_037957365.1. NCBI lineage: Eukaryota > Viridiplantae > Streptophyta > Pinopsida > Cupressales > Taxaceae > Torreya > Torreya grandis. Next base: position 599,298 of record JARHVA010002626.1, read on the forward strand.
TTCCTCTCATCATCTAAGCAATATGTCTAGTCAATTTAGTAAAATTAGGTACAAATCTTCTCAATAAACTCACCTTGCTGAAAAAGGAATGTGTAATAAGTTTATAAGTAGGTTAATATAATTGTTGAATTTCTTTAGCTCTTTTAGGATCAATCTTGGTACCTTCTATGGACACTACATGTTTGAGGATTTTTCCTTCTATGACTACAAAAATAGACTTATTAGGGTTCAAGGAAATACCATAATCTCTACATGTTTTTGTTTAGCCCTAATTTGGATTTGGATTTTACTTGAGTAAATAGGGTTAAATATATAGAAATGATAGGGCACAAGGGTGAATATCAGATCTAAAAAATGGAAATTAATGTGCTAAACTAAGATGTATCATATGTTAAATTTATTAAACTAAGATAAGATATAATTAGAAAGTAAAAATATGATAGATATATAAATGACATAAAATAAGGTACTTAGCTAGCTCTGATGCTAATGCAAATCTAGATCTAGTATAGGATGAAAGTAGGTAGGAAGTAGATTATGGAAGAATTGTTAGATTCTTGATCTAGTGTCTCTGGTTCTATAAATAATTGTGTTAGCATTGGATGGTTATGATAATTCTACTATCTAAATTCAATTATATTTTACTATATAGATATCAATTAAAATAGGATGCAACCACCTAAATATTTTTATGTTTGGATTTGCCTTCTCTTTGGTGCAGTTAGATCTGGGTCATGGACTATCACTCCTGGTGAAATGAAAAAACCTTAGCTTTCCATCTTCAATGTGACCTTGGGAGGAAATGGATTAGTGGGCACATAGTGTTAATATAATCCACAATGGACTTGATATTAAAGGGTATTGCTTACATAGATAATACTCTATAAGAGATCCTTGGACTCATGTAGTTCTCCCTTATGTTTTGGCTTGTGTGTGAATCATGCAATGTGTATAAATCAAATACAATAGTGACTTATCTTGTAACTTGGAAAATTAGACTTTATTACTACTTCTTTAGTAATTCACACATAGACATGGGTTATTCCTTTTATGTGTATCAAAATAGGGAATAATAAGAAATATTTTGATAACTTTAGTGCTTCTTGAATGCTATTTTGGTATGATTGTTAGGTGTTCTTAGGTTTTATAGGTGAAGAATGAATGAGGGTTGATATTTTATTTATACCAATTCTATCGAGAGATATCTTACATTAAATAACTTAGGTTGACCATTATGTTACATTTCATTTCTAAATTGGATGACTTTAGGAAATCTGACACTTGTTAAAGACATGTCAGTAATGTTGATACTAATATTTGCCCTAGACATTAGTGTCTATGGAGTAGGAGATCAGGTTCATGATTATAACTTGTATAGGTGTGAGATAATTACATTTTAAGCATAATGGGAAAGATAGGATGTTTGTGTCATCAATATAATGTTGGCTAGACTAAAAGATAGGCCAAGGGGAAAAAAATAGAGCATATACAAGGATTGCAGAAGCAAGGCATGTGTATAACTAAGAGGAAAAGATAAAGTTTAATTTTTTGATTGTATATGACTAAGGTTTTACATAATCACAAAATATCATCTACATTTCCCCCTTTAATTTAATAATGAAATTGATAGTTTAAAGGAAAAGAATAAGTACCTAGGTATGTATGCACACTTTATATTTACTTGATTTGAATTCAAGTGATTCATTGGAGTTGAATTTGAATGCTTTGATGGTCACTGACCTATAACCAAGAGCATGTTAAAATGTAAAATCAATTCATATAATCTAGTTTAAAAGTATTTGAAATATACTTAAATTGAAAGAGCAAGTTTTAGGAGTACACATGTGTGTTGATGTAACCACCTTGCCTATTGGAAAGTTATTTTTATAAAATATGTATCAATGTAAGGATACAAAATTGAGAATAGGATAAATATAAATAAATATTTAAATTGCATATATCCAAGGAGATAGATAGAGAGATTGGAAGGCACATGTCCCCAACTTTGGAGAAAAAATGAGTTTCCACCTAGAAATTGAGATTAACTCAATCATGAAACCCAATGATAATTATAACCTAGTAAGGTTGGATGATCAAGTCCAACCAAAAAACTTAGAAATATTGAGTGATTTATTCATCTCCACTATACCAAAAAGTGAACTAACTACTGTAGTAGATTAGCTTGCTAAATTCTATAAAAGTTTGTAGGGTATCAATATGTGTAATAATTTTGGAATCAAAGATTTATTTGGATTTTAAAATATTAGTAACATGTTGCATAAAATATACACCTTAGATATGTCTCATGTTAAAACCGTGTCTAATAATACTAGTCCCAATGTATATAATTTTACAATAACTATGAATCTAAATCATATAACTACGTGCTTTGACCAATTTGGATAATTGTGTAAGTGTGGATGACATGATTTTGAAGAATGCACCCAATATATATGGATAAATAAAAAAATTATATATGTACCAATATATAGGACATGTTTACAAACATGCCGCCACTATAAACTGGATATGTTGAATACTGAATAAGTGTGGATAACATGATTCTAAAACATGCCCCCACTAAATTTTTGAATTAATATAAGTACCATACTAAATTAATGTAGATAACATTTTTTCAAAGCATGTCCCTACTATAATATATAAAATATGAATGTATGGAATCCATGTCCATATGGCATGCCCTCACTAAATCTACAAACTTATATAAGTACTAAATACTCAATGAATATGGAGAACATGCTTCCAAAGCATGCCCCCACCGAATCTAAAAATTATGAATGTGTGGAATCTAATTATGTATGACATTTCCCCCACTTAATCTAATTTTTTTTATAAGTATCGAATACTAAATTAATGTGGAGAACATGCTTTTAAATCATGCCCCACTATAATCTAAAAACTTTGAGTGTGTGAAAGCCATGTCCATATGACATGTCCCCACTTATTTGAGAACTATTCAAAGTATGAAGAACATGATTACCAAGCATTCCCCCCCCTTTGAGGTGATGGAATAATAGTACTTGAAAGTTAACTCACTTCAAAAGGGTAAGACAACTGTAAAATTTATGAATGTAAACATGTAACATATAAAAGGAAATATGTCTAGGTAAATGTATCATTGAAGTGCATAGAACCAATGTGATCATATGTAGACTTAATATGCATGATAAAAATCATGGAAATATCTATGTAGTAACATTACAAGATCAACAAGAAAATAAGCACACACACAAGTGCACTCAAAAGCAATTCAAAAGATAATGGTCCAAAGAGACCACAAATAAGGGGCATGTTCAAATACTATAAAATTGAGTAGACATGACTTAGTAAAATGTCCATAAAACAAGGAATTAAATATTCAAATGTCAATACAATAATAAATGACATTCAAATGTATTATAAGGTAAACATAGGCATAGGGGCCACATACAATAGAGCATAATCAAATGATCGAATGAGTAAGACAATATCAAGGTAAAACACTCAAGGAAGTGTATAAAGTAAAATCATAAGAAACCAACAATAACATGTCAGAGTAGCCCATGGATAAAATGTGTTATCAAAAACATCAAGTTCATATCATATCAAGTACCATATGCAAGATATAAGCATGTATAAGGAATATGTAATTACATATATAAGCTCAAACATGATAATGTAGAGTGATCATAGAATCATATAAATGGTGTGTATGAAGATTATAGAAGATGGATGCCCCCAATGTTTGTATGACATGAGCAGAGGGAAATACCAACATCTTAAATGGGTGATGTATCTATGTATGCCTATATCACAACCAATGTAGAATTGTGTCACATATATGTATATAGGAATAAATAATATGTTATCCCTCAACATGAAATCAACACATACATGACAAGGAGCTAATAGAACATGTATATGCCAAAAATGTTTTTGGATTTTTGAATGTTTTTGATTTTTTGGTATTTTGTGAATTTTTGAATATTTAAGAGTTCCAACCAAAGAAGTCCTCATCATTGAAAGGTATGAGACCATTTTTCAAAAATTTCAAGTGTTATTTATAATAATGGATTGTTTCTTGTTCAATATACTAATCCAATGGATTCCTTAAATCTAATGGTGCTTATAGATAATTGTATCCATCATGTGGGATACAAATCTCTATGTTTATATTAAGAAATGTAACACACATATTTTTAATATCCAACTTGTCTTGTCATTCGACTAGCCAATCTTTTCCAAGCTTTAATTTAAAATGGGGGTCATAGTCTAGTATCCAAATGGTTTTGGCCACCACACATGTACCATAATAAATAATTAACCAAATGTATCCAAAAGATTCTACCATCAATGGAGAGTATATAAGTTCATTCATAATATGTCCCAATTATTAAATAAATATAGTTTCACAATTTGTATCCCACTTATTATGATCAAACTAGAGATGGTGGAGATACACCCCATCAATATTAGTAGTAGTAGTCAAATATTCATGATTTGGTTGCTTTGAAATATTGTTTTCATTTGAAATATAAGAAGGATTTTTCCTTTTCATAGGTTGTGAAGCTTTTAGAGAAGACTCCACATTGTTCACATGGTATATTTGAATTTAATGTTTGTAAGATTGGCTCAATGTTTTAATCAAGAGGGATGAATTGAGTAAAAAGAATTTGCATGCTAATCTAATATGGTTGTGTTTCCCCTATCTGGATTTAGTGTCATTTCTTCTGCAAGTGGATTGATCATATATGTAATAAGTCCTATGGGTTCAAACAAGTTATGAAAAAGGTGGTCAAGTGGATCAAATTTTAGTTTGTGTATTTTATCATTTGTCATATCATGAGCAATGTCATCATCAATGTCATACTAATTGGAAACATGCTTATCATTTTTCTCAGTATTGACCAATAAATGAAGCTAAAATGAAGCAAGTTCTAGTGGTTTTAATGGATCCTTTGGTAATGGTTCTTTTTGTTGATGTGTATCTATGTACACCTCAATATGTGTTACCTTATTTGCATTTTGATATGGATCCATTTTACTTGACTCACATATTTCATGAGTGTGTATATGCTCAATAAGAATGCATTATTTAGATGATACCATTGTAGGAATGCCTTCAATTTTAGATTGTATCATTTTACAAAATTTGAAATGTTAATAATTAATGGGAATTATTAATAAAGTCCCATCATGTATGAATTTTACACATATGTGAATTGTAAATGGGATAGATTCCATTGAATTTATCTAAGGTATACCTAAAAGTACATCATAATGCAATGATTGAGACATTACCTAAAAAGTGGTTGAAATAATTTTTTGTCCTAATGTGACATCTAGTGTAATTTTACCAAATGGAGGACTCTAAATTATCAAACCCTTAAATCTGCATAATCAAATTTTGAATATAATTAGTGCTAATTTTCATAGTGGTTAAAAATTGATACTATAAATGTTTAGGCCTGATTCATTAGCAATGAGCATGCTTTTGATGCCCTTATTTGTTATTATCACCTATATGAACAAAAGTAACTCTTGCTTAATAATATATTATGATTGTAAGTCAACTAGATCAAAGGTAATAAGTTTTTAATTGTTATTGAGATATTTCATGATTTCTATAAAATAAGTAGGCTCAATACCCTTTGAAACTTGAGTTATATGCAATGTCTCATATAGGATGTCTTTGTAAACATTAGATTATTTTAGGATCTCAACTATTGAAATTTTAGCATGTGTATTGCTCAATTGGTAAATAATATCATATCCCTTAAATTTTATCAAAATTTTATGCTTAGGAGGTACCTATTTTATATTATCAGGTGGTAGGGTAGCTTGAGCAACCTTACCTCTTTGAGTAGTAACAACATAGACCAGAAAATCCAATATAATTTATGGTTGAATAATGGGTGTGGGATGGTAACTATCAATCGAATAAGGTTTGGGTAGTAAAATTAGTTCTAGATATTAGCTTTATAGAATTAAAAAAAGAACTAAAAATAGATATCAAAATTTGTCTCTATTTTAACACTCTATCCTTATGCACATGAATCTACCTGATAATATTTACAAGAATAGTAACGTCTCAAACCATAGAAACTATTAGATATTGGAACATGAAATAATTTATAGATATGTCCATGGAAAACATGATTGAAAGATTTATCAATTAGGGATCAGAGAGAAAATTAATTATAAAACCTTATTGACCTAGGCTATACTGTTCAAATATTAAGTTTACCAAATGCTTAACCCTAATTTGTATGTGGTTCCTACTTGCGTAGATAAGATTAAGGATATAGAAATAATAGAGAACAAGGGTGAATGTCATATCTATAGTAGGATAATTAATGCACTAAATTTAGATGTACCATATGATGAATTCATTAAACTAAGATAAGAAATAAATGAAAAGTATAACTATGTTAAATATATAAATGACATAAAACAAGGTACTTAGTTGACTATAACTCTATTAAAGATTTGGATTTGGTACATGTTAAAATTAGGCAAGAATTATATTCTAGATAGTTGTCATATTTTGGATTTGGTGTTTGTCTCTCCAAAAAATTATGTTAGCCTTAGATAGTTGTGTCAATGCTACTATCTAGGTTTGACGCTAGTGTCTTGTATGGAATATCAATTGAAATAGGATGTGACCACATGGATGCTTCTACATTTGATTTCACTTTTAATTTGATGTATTTATATTTAGGTCATGGACTAGAATTCTTCATGAAATTGTAAAACCTTATCTTTCCATCTTCAATGTGATAGTGGGGTAAAATGGGTTAATGGGAACATGGTGTCGATCTAACTCATAATGAATCCACAATCAAAGGTAATTTATTACATATATAATAATTTAGAAGATGGCATTAGAGTCATGTAGTTCTCCCCTATATTTTTTGTTGTATGTGAATCATGTAATGTGTGTAAAGTAAATACATTAGTGACCTAGCTTGTAACTTGGAAAATAAGACCTTATGACTACCCTTTTAGTACTTTAGACCTATGTCTAGGTTTTTAGTTTGAATTATATCAGAATAGGGTAAAATAGGAAAGATTTATATAGCTTTAGTGCTTCTTATATGCTCTTTTAGTCTAACTGTTAGGTGTTCTTAGGTTTTGTAGGTAAGGATGAATGAGGGTTGATATTGTATTTATACCAATCCTATTGAGAGATAACTCACACAAAATCACTTAGGCTAGCCATTGTGATATGTTTCATTTGTAAATTGGATGACTTTAGGGCAGTAGAAAATTTACTCAATATAGAAAAGTAACATTGATTTTACTGTCTATCTCAGAATTAGTGTTCATGGAGTAGGAGAGCAAGTACAACCTCAAAACTTGTAGAGGTGTGATATAAGTACATTTTAAGCATGATAGGAAAGATATAATGTCTATTTCAATAATATAATGCTAGTAAGACTAAGAGATAGGCAAAATGACATAAGATAAAGTAGATATGAGGCTTGCATAAGCATGGTAAGTGTAAAATAAGAGGAACAACCAAGGTCTAAGTTTTCCAAGGGTATAAGACTAAGGTGTTAGATAATCATAAAATATCATATACATCCTCCCTTTAATCTAGTAATTTAATTTATAATTTAAATGAAATAAATAAGTACCTAGGTGTGTATGCACACCTTGTCTTTACTTGAGTTAAATTTGAGTGCTTCATTAGAATTGAATTTAAGTGTTTTATTGGTGACTAGCTTGAAACCAAGACCATGTTAAAATTTAAAATTAGTGTATATAATATGGGTCAAAATTACTTGAAATAGACTAAAATTAAAAGATTAAGGTTTAGGAGTACACGTGTGTGTCGATATAACCATCTTGATTACTGGTAAGTTATTTTTTCAAAAAAAGTATCATTTTAAGGCTCTAAAATTGAGATTCGGTTAAATATAGATAAATCTTTAAAGTGTATATGTCTAAGGAGATAAAGAGAGAGATTGGAAGGCACGTACCCCCAACTTTGGAATAAAAATGACTTACCACCTAGTAGTTGAGATTAGCTTAAGTATGCAACCCAGTGATAATTATAACCTAGTGATTTTGTATGATCAAGTCCAACTTTAAAATGTGTCAAGATTTAGTGATTTAATCATCTCAACCATACAAAAGGTGAACCAACTACTACAGTAGATTGGATTTTTAAAGTTCATAAAAGTCTATGAGGTATTAGTATGTGAAATAGTTTTGGTATCTAAGATTGATTTATATTTTACAATATTAGTCAAATGTTTCCATATTCACCTTAGATATGTCTCATGTTGAAACTATGTATGATAATAGTACTAATGTATAAATGTTTTCCACAACTATGAATCTGAATCATATAATTATATGTTTTGGCCAATTTAGACAACAATTTAAGTGTAGAGGACATGCTTCAAAAGCATGATTCCACTATAAATTAATGAATATGAAACTAATATAAGTAAAAATGTGGAGGACATATTTCCAAACATGCCCCCACTATAAACTAGAGATGTTGGATACTGAATAGGTGTGGAAAACATGCTTCTAATACATGCCGCCATTGAATTTATGAATTGATATAAATACCATATTAAATTAATATAGATAAAATGCTTCCAAATCATGACCCCACTATAACCTAGAAAATTTGAATGTGTGGAATCCATGTTCATATGACATGACCCCACTAAATCTACAAACTAGTATAAGTGTCAAATACCGAATGAATGTGAAGAACATGCTTCTAAAGCATGCCCCCACTAAATCTAAAAACTATGAATGTGTAAAATACATTTCCATATGGCATGCCCCAAATGAATCTAAAAACTAGTATAATTACTAAAAACTAAATGAATATGGGGAACATGATTCCAAAGCATACCCCCACTATAATCTAGAAATTATGAATGTGTGGAAGCCATGTCCATATGACATGCCCCCATTAAATTTAAAAATTGTGCAAAGCATATAGAAAATGCTTCCAAATAATACCCTCACTAATATTACCCCTTTGAGGTGAGGTAAAAATAGTACTTGGAAATTACCTCACCTCAAAAGGGTAAGACACCTTTAAAATTTATGAATTTAATCATGTAGCATATAGAAGGAAATATGTCTAGGTAAATGTATCATTGAATCACATAGAACCAATATGATCACATGTAGGCCTAAGATGCATGATAAAAATCATGTAAATGTATAGATAGTGATAGTACAATCTCAACAAGAAAATAAGAACACACATAAGAGCACTCAAAATCAAGTCAAAATACAATGGTCCAAGGAGACTGAAAATAAGGGGCATGTCCAAATGCCACAAAATCAATTAGGCATGACTTATTAAAGTGTATAAAAATCAAGGAATGATATATTAAATGTATGTATAATAATCAATGACATATTAGGATATCCAAGAAAGAAAACATGAGCATAGGGGCCACATATAATGGAGCATATTCAAATGTATGAATAAGCAAGACAATATCAAGTCAAAACACTCAAGGAAGTGTATAAAGGAAAATCACAAGCAAAGAATAATAACATGTCAGATTAGTTCATGAATCAAATGTGTTAACAAAAATCATCAAGTGGATAGCATACTAAGTACCATGTACAATATATAAGAATGTATAAGGCATGTGTAAGTTTAAACATGATAATGTAGAGTGATAATCAAATCATATAACATGTATGTATCAAGCTTGTATAATATGGATGCCCCCAATGTCCATATGATAGTGTAGAGGGCAAGCTCAACATCTAAAATAGGCATGTATCATGTATCTATGTATGCTTGTATCACACCCAACATATACGTGTGACACATATGTGTATGTAGGAATAAATGCTATGCTAGCCCTCAACATGGAACTAACACATGTATGTAAAGGATTTAATAGAACATTTAGGCACTAAAAATGTTTTTGTATTTTATAATGTTTTTTATTTTTTGGTATTTTTTATTTTTTTTAATATTTATTAATTATAACCAAGGAATTCCTCATCATCGAGATGTGTGGGACCATTTATCAAACTTTTCAAGCATTGTTTATAATGATGGATTGAATTTTATTCAATATACTTTTCCAATGGATTCCATAAATATAATGGTGTTTTCAAATAATCGTATCCATATATGGGATATAAATATCTTTGTCTATATCAAGAAATGTAACACACATATTTATAGTATCCAACTTGGATTTCCATTCAACTATCCAATCTTGTTTAAACTTTAAGTTCAAATGGGGTCATGGTCTAATATTCATATGGGTGTGTTCACCACATGTATACCAACATAAATAGGTAATTTAATGTATCATTAGGATTCTCACATCAATGGAGAGTATATAAGTTCATCTATAATATCCTAATTATTTGAGGAATGTAGTTCCACAAGTTGTATTCCCCTTGTTCTTATCAAGAGATGGAAGAAATATACCCTATCAATATTAGTAGTAATAATCAAATATTCATGCTTTTGTTGCTTTGAAATATAATTTTCCTTCAAAATATATGAAGGTTTTGCCTTTTGGTAGGTTGTGAAACTTCTGGAGAAAACTCTACATTGTTCACATGGTATATTTGCATTTGACCTTTTTAAGTTTGGATCAATGTTTTTAACCAAGAGGGATGAATTGAGTAATAGGAATTTACATGCTCATTTGCTATGGTTGTGTTTCCCATATTAGTATTTAATATCATTTCTTCTACAAGTTGATTGATCTTATATGCTCCAGGACCTATAGGTTCAAACAAGTTATACGAAAGGTGATCAAGTGGATCTAATTTTGGTGCATGCATTTTCTCATATGTCATATCATAAGTGGTTTCATCATCACTATCAAACTAATCCAAATTATGCCCATCATTTTTTTTATTATTATCTAATAAATAAATCTCAAATGAAGGAGGTTCTTTTGTTTTTAATTGTTCCTTTGGTAATAATTATTTATCTTTATGTGCATCTATGTGTACTTCAATATTTGGTACCTAAATTTAATCTTGAGATGGAGGATACATTACACTTGACTCACCTATTTCATAAGTGTGTATATGCTCAATAAAAATTCATTGTTTAGGTGGAACCACTATAAAAATTCTTTAAATTTCATATTATGTCATTTTAATTTTTTTTAAAGGTTCATCATTGATAGGAATTGTTAATAATGTCCCATCATGTATAAATTTCACATAACTATGAATTGTAGATGGGAAAAATTTCATGAATTTATCCATAGTCTACCCAAAAGTATATTATAATGCAATGATTAAGACATTACCTAAAAATTAGCTAAAACATTTTTGGTCTTAATGTCATATCTAGTGTAATTTCACCAACTGGAGGACTATGTGAATTATCTAACCCTTAAATATGTATTATCAAATTTTGAATCAAATTGGTGTCAATTCCCATGGTGGTTCAAAAATTGATACTACAAATGTTTAGGCCTGATATGTTATCAATGAGCACTTTTTTGATGCTGTTATTTTTTATTGTCACTTATATAAACAAATGTAACTCTTGATCAATAATAGCTTTGGATGGTAAGTCAGTTGGATCAAAGGTAATAAGTTTGGCATTTTTCATGAGATATTTCATGATTTATACAAAATAAGCAGGCTCAATATCATTTAGAAGTTGAGTTTCACACAATGTCTCATATAAGATGTCCTTGTAAATATTAGAATGTTTTAGGAGCTCAAGTATTGAAATTTTAGCATCCATATTGATCAATTGATCAACAAGGTCATATCCCTTAGAGTTTATCACAAGTTTAGGCTTAAGAAGTACCTATTGTATGTTAATAAGTGGTAGTGTAACTTGAGCAATCTTACCTCTTGGAGAAGTAACAACATGGACTATAGAATCCAATATAATCCATGGGCAAATAATGGGCATAGTATGGTAAGTCTCACTCGAATAATCATTGTGTAGGAGAAATGGTTTATATCATGCATGTTGGCATCTAGATACCAACTCTATATCATTTTAAGAGGAATTAGAAAGAAATATCAAATGTTGTCTTTGTTTTAACACTCTCTCATTAGGTGTGTGAATTTCCTTGATAGTTTTTTAAAGAGCGATAACATATCAAACCATATAAACTATTAGGTATTGGACCATGAAATAATTTATAGATATGTCCATGGAAAAAATGGTTATAATATTTATCAATCAGGGATTAGAGAGAAAATAAATAGAAAAACCTAATTGACCTAAGTTTCGATGCTCAAAGATTGGGTTCACCAAATGTTTAACCCTCATTTGTATGTGGATCCTATTTGGGTAGATAAGTTTAAGGTTATAAAAATGATAGGGCATAAGATTGAATATTAGATCTACAAGAAGCCACTTAATGTGATAAATTTAAATGTACCATATGCTAAATTTATTCAATTGAGATAAGCTATAAATAGAAAGTATAGTTATGATAGATGTAGAAATGAAATAAAACAAGTTAGTTGGATTTGATGCTAATTTAGATCTAGATTTGGTACAAGCTAAATTAAGGAGGAAGTAGATTTTGGAATAATTTTTAGATTTTAGATCTGGTGTCTCTAGATCTCTAGATAATTACATCAACCCTCTATAGTTGTGTTGATGCTACTATCTTGATTCAATGCTAGTATCTTGTATAGAATATCAAGTGAAATAGGATGAAACTACCTGGATAATTCTAATTTTGGTTTCACCTTCACTTTAGTATATTTATATTTGGGTCATGGACCATCACTTCTGGTGAAATGGTAAAACCCTAGATTTACTTTTTCAATGTGATCTTGGGTAAAAATGGGTTAGTGGGCACATGGTGTTGAGTTGACCCACAATGACCCCACTATCAAAGGGTGATACCTACATAGCCAATACTCTATAAGAGTGCCTTAGACTCATGTAGTTCTCCCCTATGTTTTGACTGTTGTGTGAATCATGAAATGTGGGTAAAGCAAGTACAACAGTGACCTAGCTTATAACTTAGCAAATAAGATCTTATAATTATTACTTTAGTACTTCAAAACTATATCTAGGTTTTTTTTGACTTATATTATAATAGGGCATAATAGGAAAGCATTTGATAACTTGAGTGCTTCTTGAATGCTCTTTTGGTTTGATTTCTAGGTGTTCTTAAGTTTTGTATGTGAGGAATGAATGAGGGTTAATATTATATTTATAGTAATCCTATCGGGAGATAACTCACATTAAATCACTTAGGGCAACCATTTTAATATGTTTCATTTATAAATTGTTAGGGCACTAGACACTTACATTGGGATAGGATAGTAATATTGACACTACTATTTATCCTAAATGTTAGTGTCTAGGAGTAGGAGAGTTTAGTAGAGACTCATGACTTATAGAGGTGTGAGATAAGTACATTTTAAGCATTCTAAGAAAGATAAGATGTTTGTGTCCTCAATATAGGCTAGTCAAACTATGAGATAGGATATGGGGCATGAGATAGAAAATATTTGAGTCTTTAAAAATCAAGGCATGTGTATAACTAAGAACAACCAAGGTCTAAGTTTTTCAAGTCTTCAATACTGAGGTGCTCCATAATTACAAATTGTCATCTACAATTTCAAATGTTCATAATGATCTTCTCTATTTCTAAAAAATATAAAGAGATCATATAGATAGATCACTATACTTTTGTTATTCAAATCACTTAAAGGTAAATCCATAGCTCTTTAAACTTTGGATCCAGCATTAATAAATTTGAAAAGCAATATTTGATAATAAATTTTTTCCCATGGTATAGTGAATGGTATTTTATATTGATATTTTTGGGCTACCTCCACTTAATTGTATCTAGAAAATACATCAATCATAGACATCATTTCATGACCTGCTACTTCTTGAAAAATCTTATCCATTATTAGAAATGGATATATGTCTTTAGTTAAGCTTGATTTATTTTTAATAAATCCACACAAATCCAAACTTCTCCATTATTTTTTCATAATGGCACTATATTTTATGCCAATGTGGAGTGTTTTATCTAGATTATAATTCTAGAGTCCAACATATTTTATATCTCTTCATATATAGTGTTCACAATATTGGGATTATAGTGCCTCCATTTTTGCTTGAAGGGATTGGTCTCTTGTTTCATATGAATGATATTTTAGATATATTTAGGTGGAAAGAATTCAAATTGTCATAATACCAAGTAAGGATATGATTGTATTTTATTCTTTATATACCAGTCATGATTATTGAATAATTGTTCAACTAATACCACACCTCTCAATATTTTATTTCATTTGAGTTGAACAACTATTTATTCATTGGTTTCATTCTCATCAATGATGGGTGATTTTTATTTTTTTTCTTAATCTCCACTTTTACTTTATTGTGAAGAGGATTGTATGTATGTTGATTAACTTCCTTCAAAATATAGATTTTAAAATTGACTAATTGCTCCAAGAAGGTAATTATTTATTCATCATTATTGAACACCTACAAATATTCTTAGTTATCATGTAGCTTTGGTAGTATACTATTTCAATAGTATACTTTTCCTTATCTATCTTAGGATGAGGAATTAACAAATATATGAATACAACCAAATCATATGCTTTAAAATTTTCTTCTCTTAGCATTGTTACAATAGTGAAGGATTCAAATGTTTTAGTGCAATATTAGACCTAATTTCCATCATGATTTTCCTTTTAATTCTTAACTTGATATTGGTTCTACATCTATATAAAAGTTAGTTCAACATCCCACCATGCCACAATATTTTATATTATCATGTCTTTTGCTACATGCAATCCCAATTCCATCAAATTCCTAGGTCCATACATAATTTTATTTTCCTTCAATAAGCTTAGAAAACTCTAAATAATTTTATAACATCATTATGTATATTCCAGGATGTGTTTATTCATATAAAATATCTACCCTAGGATCCTCTAATTTTTTCACAATTTTTTTGGCTTTACATTCTAGCAGGAGTTCTCTTCCACTAATTTAACTAGAATATTATCATGAGTTGCATCCATATGAATTTTTTTCACCAAGATCTTTGATAAAGGTTATACTTAACATCATCCCATATATTGGAGTAATATCAACCACTAAGATTGTCATCTTGATTCTTTTGTACAAAAAGGATGTTAGGGCCACCTGGGCACCCTTTTTTTCTTAATGAGAGGAACTTGTTTAGCTTCCATATAATAATATCAACCAAACATATTTATGAATGTGAATCCTAGGGCATGTCCAACCATTGATGAAATGACATTATCCAAATCTTTGGAATCAATGATGTAATTTTTTTGTTCAAATCCTCCAATAAAAATTGAAACATAGAAAGGATCCAATTTATTTCCACTCTGAATAGATGCATCCATGTGAGTTTGGGGAGAAAAATATACAACTTATGTTCCTTTTAAAGGTGTGTCAAGTGAAATTTTGGGTCCTTAAATAAATCTGATAAACTAATCAAATTAACCCATATTTAACCTGAGATTTTCAACTTGATTTATTTGTATATAATTTTTATTCATATGATCATTTATATAAACTTAATAAGGATATCTAAAATCAGGACCTTCATGGAGGACATATGAGGAGATGTTACATTTCCCAACTTCTCAGCTAATTTATCTTTAGAAATTTAGGCAATGGCATGCCTCTATTATGTATAACCTTACATGTAGTTACCTTGGGATATCCATGCATCTTTTATTTACAAATTTGTTTATATGTTTCTTTATCTATTCCTACAATCTTTAATTTTTCATTTCAAGCTCTTGTGAACATAATGAATGATATCTTATGAACATAGTTTATATATTCTACCCTTTCATCAGACTCATATTCATTAGGTTAAAATTATAAATAACCCATAGTGGAGTCACCATTGAGTTTATAAATTTTAGGATCAAAGGTACGTTAAATACATAAAATTTTAGCCAAGGTGCATAAATGTAAAAATATAAACTTATCTCGGTAGTTAGAACCATCATGGTCATGGTCATTAGTAGCATGCCAAGTGCATCAAAAGTTTTTATTGCATGAACTAATTCAATAATGAGTTTCATAGTTGAATATGGAATTTAGGGACAATTTTTTTAATGGAGAAAATGGTATTTGAGGTACATATTGATATGATGCAGCCTGATGGGAATGGGAATTTGTCTCATTAAATCCAACTAATCATTTTCTAGTTTATAAAATAATATATCTAATCGAGCACCTTTCATTGTATGATTTTTTAGCTTTCCAACCATAATTATGTCATTTTATATCTTGATAGCTTTAATTTGAGCTTGTTTTAGATTTTTTTATCAATCCTAACATAGTAAAAAACTCAATTCTAGTTTTTGTGCATCAACAAAGAAACATTTTTTATTTTCCAAAGTGGGATTTTTTTTTAAGGAATCCTATGGACCAATTTATTGAATTTGGATATGAAATATCTCATAGGCTTATGAGGGTCCTTTTTTATTTGTGCCAATTGTGCTAGGAGTTAATGTTCATCTTATTTAGTTTAAATATTTGTTCAAATTTGGTTCTCATTTTATTATAATCTATAATACAACCAAATTACAAATGATGAAACCATTAAATTATTCCTTCATTTAGAGAAATGATCTTGTGTGTTTGTTTGGTGTTATTTTTCATCCCTGAAGAACATAAGGAAATTTTTCCTTAGCCCCTTAAAAAATTCATTAAGTTGATCACCTAGAGATAATGGTCTAATCCGTAGACCCCAAGGTATTGGTAAAATCCCCATGATATGAAAATATATGTATTTATAAATTGGGATATTGTGAAAATATAGAGTTATATTAAAATTTGGACCAACTCTCCTTATCCTCTCTAGGGATAAGTTTGAAACCATACCTTTTTTCCATTTCAAAGAATGGGTTAGAGTTACCTTTAATTTTACTAGACCTTGTGAATCTATTTTCAGCCATGATGACATACTTAACTTTAAAAGTAATTCTTTATCTATCTAGTGTTTGGTAAGTTGGGACAACAATTCACCTTATGAATTTTTTGGGTTCTAAAGCAATAGGTATTGGTGGGTAACATGCCAATAGTTAAAATGTTACCCATGATGAGTGCCAAATTTTTTTGGCAAAATATTTGGCACAACGATAAATATAAATGTTTAGAAATGATGAAGGGGACAAAGTCCCTCCTCTATTTAAATGAGAGATTCCCTTTATTGAAAATATAAATTTGAAATAAACTATTCAAAATATTTATAAATAAAATTTGGTATTATATTCTATTGATTTATACTTCTAAAATAAAAATGGAATATAACAAATGTGAACAATCATATATGGATAAGCAACCATAGATATTATTTTATGCATAACAAATGAAATGTAAATATAGTTTGAAATTTTAACAATGAAACAAGTATTTATTGAGGATCGAGAATGACATATTAAAATTAAGAATAATACATATATAAATAACAACACATGACACAAACTTATATAATATTATTTATATTTTCAATGGTAGAGTAAGCACAAAGTTTCATTCTTCTTCCTTTGAATAAAAATTACAATGGACATCAAATAGCCCTTGTATAAATTCCATTTATAAAATTTATAGATGTAGGAGGGAATGGACCGACCCTTCATATTCCAATTTTTATCATATTCTATTTTATGTTTATATTCATATTCATATAAAATAAAAATATAAATTTATTGAAATTGAAAAGGACAAAATCAAATGGAGATAAAATACATCCTGAGATGATTTCTTGGTAACATGAATTATTTTGTATGGATCCAACGGTGGAGTGACTGACTAACTAACAACTTTCCCTTTGTCCCAGGCTACTTTGAATTTTTTTAATTTATTAATTACTTCTAAAATTAAATTTTCCTTGGTAACTATTGTGTTTTTATTATGTACTAGCCAACTATTAGATATCAAGATCATCATATTAGGGACTTTGATTAAGTTGGCTAGTTTGGTGTTCATATCTTTAAGGGAAGTGTGAATTTTGTTGAGCACATTCATGGAGGTAACATTGAATACACCTTATTTGAATAATTTATCCTTTAATAAATTTTTGCATTGTTATTTTACCTTGTTTTTAGTGTATTGGGTGGAAACATCCTCCTTGAGCAAGTCACAATGTGAACTCCCCACATTTGAATAGACTTAAATCTTGTTCTCTTCCCTAGTCTAACATTATTTCCTTAGATCATCCATGGATTTAGTCAAAAATTTCCTCTTATGGACAATGATTTCCAACCAACCATAAGATATATCATTTTCTCATTTGTCAAAATTTTTGGCTTTAACCATTGCCTCTACATCAATGGCTAAAAATTCTTCAATATCCCTTTTCACATTCTCCCATAGACTTAGTTCTTTTTAATGGTATTAAATTTTTAGATTAATTTTTTTCTCATATCACTCAATCCTTTCATATAATTTTATCATTTTTTTAATATACTTTAGGCCATCTAGAAATAATTTCTCAACATGTGCTTCAATTTTTTTCTCATATCTATTATACATGCTTATAATTGATATTCTTCTCTACTAATTCTAGGTAAATGAGTTGGGGAATATACTTGAGGGATTGTTGGGGCCTCTACTGGATTCAAGTGGTAATTTACACAACCTACTGACTATCAAATTTGATCCTTAAACTACCCTTGAATTACATTAGATTGTCTATACCTCTTGATAATTGTTTTTATGATCTCTCATAGGTTATGTACATCACTTTCTTGAGTGGGCATGCCCAAAGATTATTTTTAGTATAGTCTAAAATTATCATATCTTCCTCATTTTTATCTGTATTTAGCTCATCAATCTCAATGAATTGACCTCAAAATAAGTCTGACACTAGCCTTGATGTAGTTTTAGACTTCTTTTGAGGAGGAATCATAAGGAGATTGGCAACTACATCAAAATGAGGGAGCTATACTTTGAACACTTTTTTCATCTTTCCAAATAATAGATGCATCCATTGAAAATTTATGTCTCTAAAGTTTACCATATGTGTAGTAGAATCAATAGGAGTGGATGGAAGTGAAGGTTACCTTAACATTGTAGAGTATCGTAGAGGTGGAAATTGAGGAGAGGTTGAAGGAGGATGGGATCTTGATGCTTGAGGTGCAAGACTTATAACAACACTAGTAGTTTTTGGTTGGATTAATCCTTAAGTAGAGGTGAGGTATTGTTTTTTAGTGTTTTCAATCAACAAATATAGATCACCACTAAAGGAACAAGATGATTATATTATTGTAAAGAAAATAATATTTCAAAGTAAAAAATATTCTTTTTGAACCAACTATCAAATATTTACATAAGATTATTTATATGGAGTTATATTCTAAAAATATTACCTACATAATAGGGATGGAATTATTATATTATCCTAATAAACCTCTTAGATAATCATATAAGATTAACAATATTCTAAGATTGAAAGATATATCAAAGAATCGAATAATCAACTAGATATCTAGCCTATGTACTATGAGTAATAAACATTACTAATTTACATTTATTTATTTATGGTGAATAAATCACCCTAATATTCCCATTTAATTTAGCATTGTCTCAAGTGAACATGAGATAATTTTTTTGAATGCCTTAATTTTTTGTTGCATAAGTGATTTAATGAAAACATTTACATATTATTGATCTGTTGGGTAATATTAGAGTTGAATGTTATTATTATGAACATGTTCATGGATGAAATGTACTTTCACATAAATAGGTTTGGTGCCTTCATGAAATACAGTATTGTGAACAAGCTTCACTACTCCTTCATTATCTACATAAAGGATTATCGGATCATCTTGTGATATTATAAATCCTTCCAATATATGTATGGTCCAAATTGATTCATAGAAAACACCTCCTGATACATAATATTACAATTATGTGGAAGACCTTGAAATAAATGTTTGTTTCTTAATCCCCCATGATATCAATCTAGATCTTAAAAATAATACAAATCTTGAAGTAGATTTTCTATTATCAATATTCCTCGTATGATCTAAATATGAATATCCTACCAAGAATAAATTATCATTCTTCTTATATTCTAGCTAAAAAACCATGACTCCTTTGATGTAGCTCAATACATAATTTTTTTCTTTGTAATGGGAAACATTGGTCTCTGTTATTAAACATGAAAGATAACCAACAACATAACTGATGTCGAGCCTAGTATAAGTCAGGTAAATGAGACTCCTTATCAACTATTGATATAGAGTTTTATTTACCTATGGTAATGTATATGCTTGAGATAATTGAATATTTATCTCCATCGGTGTTTGAATTGGTATACAATACATAATGTGAAACTTCTCAAGTGTCATCCTAACATATTTGAGCTAAGATACAAATATGTGATTTTCTTTCTACCAAACTTCTAAATGAAAATAATAGTGTAGAACCCTGAGATTTATCATATCAAATGATTGATTTATATCTTTATTTGTTGACTCAATCATCTTCACTAAACTACCAATTATGACTAGATCATCAACATATACAACAATGATTACCATCTCCCCTGTTTATTTTTTGAGGTAGAGATTAAGATCATATGGACTTATTTTGAATCCATGTTTCAAGAGATGCTTATCAATTTTGATATTTCATGCCCTGCGAGCCTGTTTAAGACCATACAATGATTTGAAAAGTATACACACTTTATTTTAGTTTTTATAACATGAAAAAACCTTCTTGTTGAGTCATGTAGACTTCTTCCTATAAGTCTCCATTAAGAAAGGCACGTTTTATGTCCATTTGATAGACTTTCCAACCAAACTATGCAGCTAGAGCAAAAATCATCCTAGTAGTTTTGATATTAGTTGTGGGAGCAAACATCTTCTCATAATCAATGCCTTATTTTTGAGTATACCCCATCACAACCAACCTTTCCTTGTTTTTTTTCAAGACTGCCATCTAATTTGTACTTCATCTTGAAGATCCACCTGCATCGAATAGCTTCTTCCTTAGTGAAAGGTCTTCAAGTTTTCATGTTTTATTCTTCATCAAATAATTATATTCTATATCCATTGTATATTTCCAAGGTTTTGACTCTAGGGACTCCTAAAATATAGAGGTCTTAATAGATTCAACAATTTTACTCATTAAATTCAAATTAACTTCTCCTCAAGCCATACTATGAGTCCTTGGTTCAGTAGTGGATGTGTCTAGAACACAATCCATTTTAGCATATCTTAATGTAATTATATACCATTTAACAATACATTGAGTGGTTCCTATGGGTGTTTGATTTTCACCATTATTCCCATCATCATTATCATCTTCTAGTGGATTTCCATCGTCTACATTTTCTATGGGACTGATTGGTTTACTAGATGAGTTTTTAGAAAGAGCTTCTACTTCTATCTTCTAAAAAAACTCAATATCTCTGCTAGTGTATATTTTCCTAGTTTTTAGATCCATGAGTCTATATTAAAGTTCTTCATTATTTTACCTTAGGAAGACATACTTTTTTACTATCATGTCAAGTTTAGTCCTTTCCTATTTAGTAATGTGCATACTTGATTTTCATATAAAACTCAAATATGTGCTATATATGTCTTGTGACCTAATCATGATTCTTGTGGTGTTAGCCCATAAATATTTGTTATGGGAACTATATTGAGTAGATATATTGAAATTTTGACTACTTCTACCTAAAATGCCTTTGTCAAACCTGAATCATGTAACATACATCACACCATTTACATGATAGTATGATTACTCTATTTAGAAATAAAATTTTATTGTAGTGTATGTGGATGTTATATCTGATGATGAATGTAATTTTATTGTAAAAACACTTTGAATTCATTACTTGTGAATTCCCCCCATGATCTGAGTGAAGGGATTTAATTTTCTAACTAGTCTCATTTTCAACATCAACTTTGAACTTTATGACATTTTCAAAGGCTTAACACTTTATATTTAGATAGTAAACCCACATTTTTATATAAAAATCATCAAAAAAATCATGAAATAATTAAACCTAACATGATTAGGTGTCATCGATCTACACAAATTGATATGTATCAAATCAATTTTTCCATGGGCCCAATATATAATTTTTTGAAATGGAGCTCTATGTTGTTTACCTATTAATAAATATTGACATTTGTCTATACCTTTTTTAAGAGGTAGAAACCCATTTACCATGGTATAATGGTGGAGTGTGTTGATATATTTAAAAATGATGTGACCAAATCTTATGTGTCATAATTGTGATGAGTTTGTATCCTTTATAAGAAGTGCTTGATTATTTTTATAAATGAAATTAAGATGAAACATTTGACTTAAATTTGATGCTTGTGTAATAATTTTTGAGTTTATATATTTATCTCAAATCAAACATATTTTATTTCCACATTTATAGTCAAAATCAATCTTTAGATTATGGTCCAAAATTTGGCTAACTGGTAAGATATTCTTGGTTAAACTAGGTACATATAGTGCATTTATTATTTTATAGGTTTATGTGTCTAGAGGTAAAGTAATGTTTCCCATTCCTTGTACACTATATGAAGTATAATCACCCAAAGAAACATGATTTTTTTTGGGTGTTTCCTTTAAAGTGAAAAACCAATCTTTTCTTCCTATCATATGTTAAGTTGCACCCGAATCAACATACCAGATGTCACTTTATGAAGGGGATTTTTCATGGAAGTTAGTAAAGTACAGGAAGTCATATTATTCTTCATTGTATTCTTGTTTGCTAATGTTAATTTATTGCTTGTATTTCTTCTATGAAGTTCCTTTTTTCTATCCCTATGGTTTACTTTGAGATGAAGGGGGTGATTATTGGTTAGTGGGATTCTGGCCACTAGAAGATCCCTTATGGAATGTATTATACCAACAATGTTTGAGTTCATATCCCTTAGGACCACAAATGAAACATTTTTTTTTTGATTTACCCCCTTTTTGATTCTACCTAGGATTCTAATTTGATGATGTCTTTAAATACTTGATGGATTTCGTGCCTTTTTATTGAGTATTGAAAGACTCTTATTGTTTTAAAAAAAAAAAAAAAAAATTAGTTTATGTTCTATGATATTCAAGGTAGTCACAAAAATATTATATGAGGGTGGCAAAGCTCTCAAGGCAATGGGTACAAGAGAGTCATCTAAAACTATTTCACCCAAGCATTATAATGATGCCCTTAGTATTGTAACATGTATAATAAAGGATTATACTTATTCACCTAACCTCAATTTCAGAGAGTGAAGTTGAAAATATAGGTGCAAAATAGTTCTCTCATTTTTGCCTTATATATAGTTTGGAACTTATCCCAATATTTCTTGGTTTTTTTGGCTTCACAGGTGTGTGGTTTCACCTCATTTGATACCCTGAACATTATGATCAATTTTGCCTTTTGATTGGATTTTTTATATTTACATTATTATTCCAATCCTTTTCATGTTAGGTGTATGTTCCATATACAATGGGACATATTTATTCAAATTCTAATTGAGTTCTAATCTTTGTCTTCCAAGCTGAGTAGTAGTCTCTTTCAAGTAACTATGAATCCAATAAAAAGAATTTTGGTGCTCGTGCATCCATGATCAAGATTGTAGGTGATGGATTGGTTCTTTATCAATCTAGGTATCAAGGTCTCCCTTTCTATATACCTTCAGACCAATATATAAGACCTTTTTATATGTATTTCCTTATTATATACCTATTCGTACATGAAATAAGCTCACCCTTTCTATATGCATGTCATTATGTGATAAAGGCATTAACATTCATGAAAGATTCCAGTACATGGTACTTAGATAGTACTCAAATGGGTTCATCCAATTATTATCACTTGTTTAGATGGAATTATACATATATGGGTGTAACTTCCATATATAATTAAAATTTCCACCTATCAGGATTTATGCCTTTAGATTGAATCAAATGGGTAAATAGAGGGATGGATATGAGTAAATGTGCCTTATTTCTCCCTGATTATTTATAGAGTCAATGCCTAGACATCTTTGTTGCATATAGATTACGATATGTATGTAGTAACTCAAGCCTAGTGGCTTTACCTGTAAACTTGAGTCATAGGCATAACTTATACCGAACACTATGTTTGAGTTTTAAAAACTCATGATTTATGCAATTTCTTAAAATAAATGTACACATTTTACAATTCAAAAGAAAATACGATACAAAAAATAAGTTACACTCTTTTACCTGAATACTTGAAGAGCTTTTTCCTATTTTTATGATTCTCTTCACTAAATTAGTTAGATACAACTAAATTTACTAAGACTACTATATTTAGAGAAGGTTATAAAAAGTTTGTTAAATGTTGGCTTGAATGGGTTTTGAACTCACAACTTCTCCTTTATTAAAAATTTAACCTACCAACTCACCTATGCATAAGAACTAATATGTTAAGGATAAAACATATATTTGAATGCTAACAATTCTGATTTTTAAAGGAAACCACCTTCTTATAATACCATGGGTTTGTTAAAACTATGGTTTTAGACAAAATTTACAGCAAATAAATACATTCATAGGTGGTTTTGAGGTCTTAAAAGGTGGTTAGAATAAATAAAGGTAGTTTTAGTGCCTATGTATAGTTTTAAAGCTCATAAACTAAAATTTGTTTGATTTAAAAACTAAAATCAAAATTAAAACCACCACCTTTATTTGTTTGGTAGCTTATTGATCATATTGGCCGAGAATTAGTTTCCATGGTTTGTCATTAAGGAAGAGAGCTGAGATGGATGTGATCACATAAGAAAATGGTGTAAAATATTTTGATGGTGTATGATTGAAGGGGATCCAAGTTCACTAAGTTGATCTTGCCTTAATGGTGTTTGAGCTATGTTTAAATAATATGGTGACCAAAATTCCTTACAAGGGATGCCAAAAAAGGTTTCAAGCTCACCTAAATCATTTAAAAGACATGTTATATTTTCCACTAAAAAGACATTCAAACTGAGTTGAACGATGTAGGTGGCTAATAGTAGGTAATACTTTCCTCAAAACTAGCATAACACTTTTTTCAGATCTATACATCCATGACTTATAACATAGAATACCAAATCTGAATTAATGTAGATTTAAATTAGTGTTTAACACGGTGCAACATAGTATGATAATATAAAAGCATGGAGTGATGTCCAGAAGTGATATATGGAATTGAATCTATACATATTCACAAATCCTTTGGGAGTGCTCAAACTTCTCCCAAGTTAGAGAACAAGGGTGCCATGGGGCTCTACCTCTTAATTTCTCTTTTCCAAGGTTCAAAGGTCTAACTACTTTAATACTAGATATTGTGGAGAAAAAAATAATTCAGAGTAAAAAAATATTTTGTTTGAACCAACTATCAAATGCTTACAAAAGTTTATTTATATAGAGTTATATGCCAAAAACATTCCCTACATAATAGGTATGGAACTATTCTATTATCCTAACAAACATCCTTGATAATCATATGAGAGTAATAATATTCTAAGTTTGAAAGATATACTAAAGGTTTGAATAATCAACTATATATTTAACCTATGTACTATGAGTAATAAACATTATTCATTTAAAATTATTTATTTATGGTGAATTAATCACCCTAATATGTATTTACATAGAATTTTTGTCATGCAAATTTATTACAATAACTTAACCTTCCCCATAGGTTTTTCTTAGTTACTTAGGTTGGTTTGGGTCCTCTCCATCTCCATCTCCATCTCTATAACCTACTACAACAATTTATGGTGAGGTATGGCACCATAACCAATTATACCAAATGATTTGGGGGCTATTGTGAGAGCCTACCTTAGTGGGGCTGAAGTTCTTGATCTCTTTGAACCACATCCCCCAATAAAGTTTGTAAGCTTTCATTTATATTTATAATACTATCTTGGTTCAAATTTGAATTTATCAACTCTCATAAAGACCAAATTATTATTGGTAGGGGTGTTGTCTTGACCCTTCAATGTAAGATGGGTCAATAAAGTCACTCCCATCATCCATCATTTCCTATGGTACCCATGTTTTAGTGAAGATTTTAATTTGGTTCAATCTTAATTGATCCAATCTTGTTTCATCATTTCATTCTTATCTAAACAATTAGCCCTGTAGTCTTCTAGATGTGGCTTGTGCACATAGTAAAAATTGATTCTAAGGTGAGGTTTCACATATACCTTATTGTCAAAATAATATATGTTGGTGTGATGATGCATTACGCACTTAGAAATGTAATATTCAATGTTATAGAGCATCCATGAAATTTTTGTAGGTAAAGTGACCTAGAATAATTGGAGATCCAACACCTTTGATGTGCTTTTACCTTCATCACTAGTGCACTTATGCAAGTTTCATGCATATCTCAATTATCAATTTTTTTTTAATATTCCAACCTTAGAATTAATTTAGGCATCGTTAAAACCCTCCAACTCTGATAATAAATAATTTTTATAGTGAAATGAATTAGCTCCCATATCATTATGATATGAGATTTGATGCTTCATCTAAACCTCTCACTCCCCAGTTTTTATCCAATGCCTACACAAAATTCAAAATGAAGCTATCATTGACACATCTAAAAAACATGGTTTATTTTATGGTTAATTTGGAGTATAATTCATAAATTATAGCTTATAGGCCTACATTGGTCAACTAAATGTGACTTAGGTAGACTGTTTGAGCATCTAATGGATATACCAGGTAGGCAATCATGTATAATTTTTTTTATAATTCCACATTCATCAACCATTGATGTATGACATTACCTATGACATAAACCCAACCTATTATTATTTTCCTTTGCATATTATGCTCATAACCATGAACATCATAGATGAAATTTCATGGTATTCTTGTTATCTACCACCCTATTGATAAGAGTAACCATAATTGATAGCTCTTATTGAAGTTTAACATGAAAATATTATTCAATATCTTTTAAATTCATCTTCTCTTATGATTCAACCACCCATTGTTGATGATATTGGGGTTTATTAATGGACTTTGTACTAAAAATCTTATCCAACCTTTATGTTAATCATTGCATAAGTTTCCTTAGTGGGGATCCTTAATGTCATACTCATGGAATTCTTATTTATATTGGACATCAAGGCACCTCTTTCTTCCCTTATCTCCCATATATATATATATATGTCTTAGTGTTGAGAACATATGAACACCAAAACTAAACATTACATAGATATAGGGAAACCATTCACTTTAGGTAGACCATTTGTTAATAAGAAATTATCCATATGAGTAAAAGTTTCTAAATTCATCCTATTGTGAAACTCTTCGAAGTCTACATGTCCAATCTTGGAATCATTGATCTCATTAATATTTTTTTCCAACACTAACATAGGTTCATAACCCATGTATTTGAACTTCATTTTTTCTAACCTAGTGATTCAAAAGGCTACCTTGATAAGAGATCATAATTTTCTATGTGAATTCAAAGTTATGAAATGTTTTATTGGGTTTGTAAATTTTCCCTGCAATTAAAAACTCCTTTAAATGTTTTTTAAACATGTACCAATGTGAATTAATCATTCAAAAATTTGGACTATTCCTATTTTCACTTTAATATTTGTAGAGATGAATGGCATGAGATCATAGTTTTTGTAGTGTATAGGTACAGAGTTGAGTAAAATATTTGGTACAAATGAGTACCTACTTATGTTTTCAATAAAAAATTTAGGGGGGGTCGACATGCTTAGGTGCCAACCTACCCTGATGTGCATGGGGTGTGCCCACACAGATGGTCTCATTGATCCCTAAAAGTGTAATGAGCATGATACCATGGTTGAATTTTACTACATCCACTACACTATAGTGTTGAGCAAGACTATACGTATGGTCATAATGGGTGTTATAAATCACCCTTGGTCTACTGGCTCACATCCCCACATCTTACGTGCCCAAAAGGATTAAAAATCCTAACCTTCTAGGCACATAGGGTTCAGGCATAAAGTTTAAATGAAATTTTCCTATCTTTTTGAAATTCAATTATTTTTTAGAAATTTGACTCAAAATTTTACAACAGTAACTTACGTTGAAAAAATATTTTTGACCATGGGAATTTCGAGTATAATGATTCCCCAAATTTAAATTCATATTTTCAATATTTCTTACCATATGCCTTCTTGATATGATCTTGGTAAAATTTGAAATGTTCAATAGCTTATATGCATTTATCATCTGTAATTTTAATTCATGGAATTGTTTCTCCTAATATTCATTATCCTCGATAATATATTTTGATAAATGCCAATTTGATATCTCAAGCTCTAAAGGTAACATTGATTTTGTCCCATAAATAAGATATTAATGTGTATCTTTAGTTGGTGTATGAACACTTGTGTAATATGCCAAAAGTGTATATGTAAGTTTATTGTTGTAGTCTTCACCATGTTTGGTGACTATGTTTCTTAATATATTTACAAGTAAGAATTTTTTAGTTTCCATGAGGTAAAATGTTTAGAGATGGGATGTATAAATCCTCTATGTTCTGATTTAATGATTCTAACATTTTGGATACAGTAGGTGTATCAATATATACAAGCATTTTATTTATTTATTCTACTTATTTATTTTATTGTGGATAATATGATATAGATAAAGTATGATAGATATTGTATTTAGCATAAAATATTTTAAATTATTTTATTTTTTGATGAACATCCACTATCTATGGCAATGATTGATGGTAGTCCAAATTGTGAGATGATATTTTTCATTAATAATTTTCACACACACACGCACACACGCACACACGCACACACGCACACACACACGCACACACACACACACACACACACACACACACACACACACACACACACAAACACTTTCATTTGTAGTATATTATAATGGTATGGCCTCTAACCATTTTGTGAAGTACTCAATAGCTGTAAGAATGAACTTGTGACCCTCTAATGATTATGGATTTATATTTCCAATTAAGTCTAAGCCCCAGATGGAGAATGTCTATGGTGAGATAATAGGCGTAACTCTTATGAAGGTGCACAATTTAAATTATTATGTTTATTACATTTTGGGAATAATTTATCATACTCTTAACATTCTTGTTCCATTGTATTCCAATAATACCCATGTCTCAAAACTTTGTAAGACATTGTTTTTATGTTGAAATGACTTTCAATATCATGTACCTCTAGTAAGGAAATCTTAGCCTCATCAAAACTAAGTCATCAAATAAACTATCCATGAAATGATCTTTTAAATAAATAAATATCCTCCAATTATAATATAATACATTAATTCACGTTGTAAATTTCATTGATCATTACATGAAGAATTTTTTGGGATGGAATCCTTGTATTAAAAATAAATATATGTCAATATATAATACTAAATTTATTGTACTATGAGTAATTACAAGCACTTTTAGAGCCTCTATTTATACTATGGAAATAGATGAATGTTATAGTTGTTAGATAGTAAAAATTGCATGATCACCATTGATATCAATGGGAACCATATGAGCTTCACTAGCCATGCATAAACATCTCAATTTTTTTTTCAAGTTATGTCCTCCATTGAGAAAGGATTGAAGTGTGTTTTTAATCACTATACCATTTATATTTATGGCACTAAATTTTATTATTTTGTTTGGTAAATATCTAAAACTTTATTAACCACTTGCTGATAATATCCAATATACCAATAGTTATTTTATTTTTAATGTGCATGTTACACACAATCCAAGTATAAAAACCTTGTATTTTGTTATGTTATTTATACATCAAAAACCCAAATGATATGTAAATGGCATGGGTTGGCCCTAAGGAGTGATGAATATAATGCTAGAACTAGTGACTATATCAAATTTAGATCCATAAAATTACATGGTCCAAATATCATCATCAGTTTGATATGAAGTGAAGTCATCACAAATATCATTGATTGGTAATGTGTCTATTAATGGAGTGACATCTAGTTGATCTAAAATATCTTTTCCTTTTAAGGATTTTTGAGATATGAATTTTAGATCAAATTCCTTGAGCAACATTACCCATGTATTTATGCATCCTGATAAATGTGACTCAAATATGAGGAATTTGAGTAGAGCCACCTTTATGATGACTTGTGTCTCATTTTTGAGCACTTAATGTCACATTTTTTCATATTAAAAACAAGGTATATTCATAAATTTTCGATAAAATCCTTATTTATCTCATAGTTAATAAATGTATGAATAATATAATAAATGGCATATTTTATGTGTTTGTCATTGTATTATGGTAATAAATCCCTAAGGCATGATATGTGTCTGATATGTATAATATTAAAGGTTTGTATATTATTGGGGTCATGATAATATGTGGATTAAGTAGATGCTCTTTAATTATATCAATAATTTATTGAAATTTTGCATCTTTATTAATCACTTGAAGTGTTGAATTTTATTAGCTAGTTGAGAGACACAATGCCTTATTACCTAGATTTTTATTTATAAGAATCATGGTTGTTTTAATCCTTTTAGTGGAGGCATATTTAAAAAAGGTTTAAATTTTTTGGGATATAATTTAATGTCCCATAGAGATATGATGTATCCAAATAATATCACTCAAGAAGCCCTTAATACACATTTTTGTGGATTCAAACATACATTTTATTTCCATAAATGTTCAAAAATCTGTCATAAATCCATAACATGATTTTGTTACTATCTTTATTTATAAATTAAATAATCCACAAAGTATTCCATTAGTTTTTATATATAATCATGAAATATATAGGTCATGGATTACTAGTAAGTAAACTAACATTTTTTAATCCAAAGGGTGTGACTACATAATAAAATGCTCCCCATGGTGTAGTAAATGAAGTATTTTATTGATATATCAAATTAATTTTAATTTATTTGTATCCTAAAAAACCATCCATGAATGATAATATCTCATTACTAGTTTTACAGTTGATAATCATGTCAATATTTGGCAAAGGGAAGTTTTCATTAGGACAAGATTTATATAAGTCTTGATAATCTTTACAACATTGAATCTATCAATATGGATTTGTAAATAGTATTATATAATAGATCCACTTGGGATAATAAATGGATAAAATAATTCTTAAATCTTTTAGTTGTTGAATTTCATCTTTAATAATTAATTTACTTTTAGATGCATTTTCTAATCTTATGTTACATTGATTTGGCATGAAGACACATTATGATGTTATGCAAGAATATTGTTGGGTCAATTTATGGCATGTCTGAATAATCCTAATAAAATAATTATAGGTAATCATGTATAACTTATCAAAATTATTTTCATTAATTTTTTTGTATTATATCTACTAACAATACTAGTCTTGTATCCTTATTTATTTCATAATGAAATTCCATGGTATCTTCATTAAGTACAGTTGATTTATCCTCGCTATATGGCTTGGTTAGATGGTATTTGGGCTAATAATTAGATATGGAGTTTAGGATCTTCACTTTCTTAAAAATATGCACGGGCATTAGTTGTGTGAAGAAACATATTTTTATTATAAAAGGAAAGTAGGTCCTTGTATGCCCCAAGGTATTCTAAGATAGACTCCTCATTTGAAAAAAATTCTAATGTCCACATCTCTATAGAAATTATGTCATCAATTATAAGAGGGTATACCAATTATAGTCTAGATACATGATGAATATCTCATGCTAGTTATGTATTTGCTTTGAAGAAGTGTGGATGAATAGTAGATTATGTGGTTGTTACGTTCTTATTAAGTGTTGAATTTTATGTATATCCAAGACCTTGTCATCCTTTATGAGTGGTTATTCTAAAGGGATGAATGATTACTTGTGCATGTTTTCCCAATCCTTATCTTACATATCCATTTTTTTAAAATATTTAAGCTCGAGCCATACTAATTAAAATTTACTAATAGTGATAATATTTGATTTGGGGCTTGGTAGGAGACTTGGTGGATAACTTACTCAAACAAATTTAAGAGGGTTATGAATGGAATCATATTATGAATGGAAAAGGATATGAAGGTAAATTTCATTAAATAATAAGTAAATCAAAGAAGATTAGAAAACCATTGTAGAACTATAATATCATATTTATAATATGCTAATTTCTATAAAATATTTGAGAGATCACATGTATGGTTTCTATTTGCTCCATAAATTCATTTTTACCTATGTAATTAATTACAAATAATGGAAGTGTATATTGATAGACAATATAAGGAGATGAATCATAGGTTGAATCATTATAAGAGTTGGTAATAACAATTTTATAACCAATGAATGTTGTCATGTCACTATCTATCCTTATTAATGAGTTGTGGTCTATAATAATAACATCTCAGGAGTTGTGTGGTATTATATAAGTTGAGTTAGATATTTTGGATTGGAATGTAGGTGTGGAACCTAATGGAAATGATCTTGATGTTAGCATGAGGTTGGATATGCAACAATAATAAAGTGATGAAATATATAGTGGCCTATATCCTCGTAGATAATTTGCCTCTCCTTGAAGATGAATGGTCCACATTGAATGTAATTATAATAAGAAATGTGTAAAATAAATTCTAACCTAAAATTATATAAACCATTTCCTTGGGAATACACTTGACCTAATTTGATGATCTAAAAGAGAAGAATATATTATTGATGTGTAAATTTAAACTAAGTGCCAATGACTTGATTTGATTCTATTTAGATGATATAATATAGATTGATCTATGTTTATATAAAAGTCTTAGCAATATTTAAGGTAGCCAACAAAGGTGGAAAAACATGGCATAAGAGTTTTGCATTGAATCCAGGAGTCAACCTAAGGTAATATATAAGATTGAGATCAAAATTATTCTCTAATAATTTGTTGGTGATGTTATAGGATCCATATCAAAGTGGACAAATCTTTCAATAAGGTTGTGTCAATATTTTATTCTATAAGTTTATCTATACTTGATCACCAACCTAGAATGTGTGTGGTGTCTAATGTTTTTCATAACATTGCTTGTATTTCACATTAGCTTGTTGTGGAATTATGTGCACATAATTTTTTTTGTGTTGAATGTTCTCAATGAATTGAATATATTTTTAAACTTAATTTTGAGCTAAAGGAGTTACTATTATTAATGGTGGAATATGATAAGCTATGTTGATGGGTGCCAAAGATTACAAACCCAAACAGACCTAAAAATGGCTATGTGTGATAGCTTTTTGTAGAGATATATTGTAATTATGCTAAATAAAATGCATAATCTCATCCTAATCATGTTGTTTATTTGAATTATACACATTTATAAGGATCATTATCATTGTATTTACTATTTCTATCTATCTATCAATATGTTGATGAAAGGAAATAGATTTATTCAAATTTTGTCTAACATAAACCAAAGTGTAATCTATAAATTTATCAAGAACCTTGTATCTCTTTCAAACAAGATGCTTTTTTGGATTCCAAAATTAATAGAGACATGTTAAAAGTAAATTTGAGCTATTTCTAGTGTTGGAATTACTTTCTTATAAGGTATTATAATTTCCATATTTGAGATAATATATCAAGTAATACATAAACACAATCATTAACATGCTTTTTAGTAGGGCATGTTAAGATAAAATCTATGGAAATGGATTCCCATGGTCTCTTTGGGACTGGTAGAGGTGTGTAAAAATATTTATTCTTTTTAACCATCTTGGAAATCACACATATGGCAAAAGATTTGATATATTTGGATATATTAGACCTGAGATGTGGCTAGAAAAAGTATTTCTAAAACACTGTAAGAGTATTCTCAACTCCAAAATGTCTTGAAACTTTTCTAAAATGAGCCTCTCATTTATTATATTTATCTATATCTCAAGCAACATGCATAAGTGTATAAGGAAATATAAAAGTACATTTTACAAGTATAAGTTTTGAACTGAATTATGGAAAAGAAAAAAATTATATATGCCTACAAAATCCATGTCTGATGGATAATTTTTTTACCATGCACTAACTTCATGTCCAAATGTGTCAAGTGTAAAAGGGATAGCATGAACCATCTAACATCTCAGATAATTTGAAACTAGATTTTCACTTCCCTTATTATCTTTATGTTTAGATGAAACTATTAAAGATAAAAAGACATTTTTTAATGTTAATCTTATTATAGTTTCTTATGATTTTATAAAAACTAAAAAAACTTGTGATCTATATCGATCATAGTCTTATAAAATACTTACATGCTTAAATAATACATAAATCTCATAATCATAGGTTGGGTAGTATCTTAATGATGCAATGAGTGTTTCACTATGATACATAATTGGGAGGCCATATTTAGTGAGGACTACTCCAAATGTGAATTTAGATGCATCTATCTTAACTTAAAATGGTTTTTGAAGATCTGGTAACATGATTACTATTGTAAAATAGAGTCTAAATTTCAATTACTCAAATGTTTTATATTATTTTGCTTTCAAAATGAAATTTAATTTATCACCACCTTTGGTAAATTGGTTCAAATTCCAAGTCACATGAGAAAAACCAAGTACAAATATCTTATAAAAAAATTCAAATCAAAATAAACTAAAAATATCTATGATATTATTTGGTTGTGGCCATTCCTAGATGACCTAAATCTTGGTATGGTCATGTGTACTCCTTATGTGTCTATTATGTATCCCTGATACTATATATCCTGCATAAAAATGAAAATTTCTCCATGTTTGCATATAGCTTGTCTTCTTATAAAGTGCCAAGAATTTTCTCTGTATGGTGCAGATGTTCATCCCAAGTATTATTTAAGACTAGGATTTGTCAAGGTATAATAAAACAAATAAATTAGTGAATGAGTTAATATTGCTAATCATCATCCACAAAAATGTCAATATTATGTTATTAAAACTTAAGTGTATGACTAACCATTCACATAAACCTTATTTATCAGTAAATTTTATCTTCTATACAATTATAGGTTCAATAAGAATATTATGATACATTTACTTAAGATCAATTTTGGTGAAATATTTCACACCTTAGAACTGATCCAACAAGTCCTCAATCATAGGAAGAGGATAACATTCCTTCATTGTGATATATTTGAGAGATATTTAATTGATGCAAAACCTTGATGTGCCATCATTATTTGGTGAAAACACAATTGGGATGCCACAAGGTGATGAGCTAGGATTGATATGTACTTTTTACATGTGTTCATAGATCTATCGCTATATTTCTTCATTATCCAAAAATTATCTATGGTATAAATAAGACTCAGGTAAAGGTATTCTAGAATCAAATCAATATCATGATTCACTACATAGTGTGGAGGAATTTCCTTTGGTGACTGAAAGATACCCTTATATTATTTCAACTTATGGTTCAAATCTAAGCTCTATACTCCTACTGCTAAAGTAAGTTTTATATGGATTGGCACTAAAAGTACATTCTCAAGTTTATTTCTCACCGTCAAAAGTAAAAACTTGTTATATGTTACTAGCTTCTTGTATTGCTTGGTTTATATGTTACTAGCTTCTTGTATTGCTTGGTGCTGATGAGTTATATTTTAATAAATAATTTTAGTATGTTATATCTCTTATCACCAACATCTATGACAACATTTATATGATTTATCTCATACGCTACATTTATATGATAAATATATGGTCGACAAAGTAAAACATCACATACCTATAATGGAGTGATATTGAAAAGGATTATATCTTTAAAAGGAGTGATTTTATACACCAATTAGCATTATTGAGTGGTGCATATCTTAAATCCTCCATTGAACCATCCATCAAAGTATGGTTTTGGGTGAGGAATTAGTGGAAAGTTGAATCTATAAATTACTTTAGGAGAAATCAAGCAATTCTAACTTCTATTATCAATGATGAATTATACTCATTGAGCATTGATCCACATTTAACAATGTAATAATATTCCTACTTCCTCTATTTCTACAAGGGTAGTGGATATCTTTTTAGTACCCACCATGGTGTTAAGTTTATATTCCATTATATTTTATCTTTTCTCCATTGATGTATTACTTGTACCTATTTCTTGAAATTATGTGAGTAGAGTCTTCTTAGTATGGTACTATTCATTAGAATGATTGTTTGAGTTATGAACTGAAGACCACTTGCCACTTATGGACTACTTATTTTGTTCATTGACAATTTTTTCTTCTTCTTTGGATGGTTCTTAAATTTATTCCCTATATTATAATTATGATTAGAAGATTTAGATTTTTGTTTGATCTAAGACTTATAATATTTTATCTTAGTCTTGCACTTGGCCTTTGATTAAAACTTACAAGAATATACATATGATTCTCTAATTGGAGAGATATGTAATATAGCCATATCCAACTAGATATGTCTTCTCAAGCCTGACCTATATTTCAAAACAATGTTTTATTTAGAATATTGTATCCTAAGTTTGGACACCAAAGTATGAAATATATTTGTATATTATTGCATAGATTATTATTTTCCTTGGTCCAACTAAGATATATTGATGTACGAGTCATCATAGTTTACTAATAGCTTAATATGTTATTTGAGTGATTTTATGAAACCTTTTTATGTGTCTATAGATGTGTTTAAGTTAACTTCATCTTCATGATTTCTATGTGAAATGCAATAGTTTTCCTACCATTTTTTTAATGATGAATAAAATTTCATAAAATTGAATATGATCCAAAACTCAAAATATTTGGTTGAAATATAATTTAATAAAAAAGAACAAAATAATTCAAATAATTCAATCTCTGAGAAGAGATGTTTTATTGATCAAATTTGCAGACCCAAACATATGATTATCTCTGAGAAGAGATGTCTGGTTTCCATTTCAGGTTATATCTTCATTTATACATGTTTTGAAGGTGTGGGGAGGATGTATAAGGTCAAAAATATTGAGGGATATGAATTTTTTTGACTTCCACGATTTACAACAATATAGAATTTGAGGAATTACTATTTCTAGAAACTTACTATTTTTAGACTGCACTACTAAAATTGAAATTTGGGACACTTCCATTGGGTTTTATGGGGTCAAAATTCATTGAGAAAATCTCAATGAAATCTCAAGATGTTCCCCTAATTATTATCTTTGCAACGGTTCAAACAATGAGTCAATTAGAGATACGATGCAAAAGTTATGGCTCTCGAAAGTTCTGTCATCAATTAGGGTAGACCCATCACCCGAATTATCATCTAAATTGTTGCCCATATCAAAATAAAATATTTTATCAGTAAAAATATTGATTAGCCATGTATTAAGAATACATTAGGTTAATCCAATTATCTAGTGAATCTACATCTTTTTTTCTTTCATCTATATTGATTTTTACCTTATATTATGTTTGACTACCAAATGGTCAATGAAAATGAGAGGTGTTGGAAAGAGTCTATTTTTTTAGAAGTATCAAGAAATGATAAATGATACTTGATCATTAAAATTCATGGTGTTATTCCTAATATTATTGTTTTATTCATAATTCATCCTATATCATCTTTTGGAACATGTCTAAAATTGGCATTGTCAATGATTTGTCTTCCATTTGAGGATCTGAAGGAAGGTATGATAAAGTGTCATGACTTTGAGCCATAAATTCTTGTAATAAAGCCTTGTATGAGTGAGAATATGAGTAAGGATGAAGTTTAGATATGCCACTCTACCACTCAAATATGATATGAAGTGTGTAAGGTATGATGCCACTGATCTAAGGCCTAGGAGGAAACTTAGTGGATAAGCTTATCAAAAATAATTAAAAGGGTTATGAATTGAAATAAATTATGAATAAAAAAGGATATGAAAGTGATATACATTAAATAAAAATAAAAGTAAGATGGTTAAAAATAATGTAGAATTTTAATATAAATGTTTTATTATGCTAAGTTATGTATAATATCTTAGATATCAGATGTATGGTGTCTATCTCCCTAACTTCATTATTGTCTATGTAACTAACTATATAGAATGGAAGTGTAAATTAATATAAATTAAAGGTAAACAGAGCATAAATTGAATCATTATAAGAGTTGGTAATAACTGATTCATAACTGATGAATGTTATGAATCACTAACTATCATTGCTAAATACTGACAAAGGAAAAGTTTATGGTAGTTCAAAAGTGGAGTTAGATATTTTAGATAGACATGTAGGCGTGGAATCTAATGTTGATATTGTTTATTTTATCACAATGATTGATATGAAAAATATGTAAATTGTAATCATATCTAGTGGCCTAAATCCCCTTATATCAACATTGGAGCTAAATTATATATCGGTGCTTCATTTTAATTGGATTCTTGAAAAGATGTTTACAATAAGGGCTATAGTGATCCTAAGGTTGATTCAGTGCATAATACTTGAAATATTATTGATACCAAGGATATGTATGCATTTATGTATGTGTGTGTGTGTGTCTATATTTGATGATTAAATATTAGGCATGCATATAAATTAGAAGGTGTGACATTCATCTCATGAACCCATGGTATCCATAATAGAATATTGTAATTAAGGATATTAGGCATGACCTAACAAACTATGGTTATTGATCAAGGGCACACTATTATATTTAGTTTAGTTTGTCCTAATACATTTTTTAGGATTTTTTCAAATCCTATAATATTTATATTTGAGTGGTTAAAATATTTTACCTCAATACCAAGTATGTTTAAATAAATATTACAAATGTTTAATCTTAGTCCATTGTCGACCAAAAATCATTTGACTATCTTATTTTGAACTTGTACTTTAATATAGAATGATAGATGTTAATATAAAATGTACTTAAGTAAGTCTTATTTTTTAAAATATATACTTTTCTCTATCCATCTTACTATATTGATGATAGAGTCCACATAGGGTGATTTTACATCATTTGGTAAAAATTTATCATGTAATGTTGTGTATAGAATGTCTTCATAAATAAGCATCATTTGAATTAATTTTTAACAAATAAATTTTTACATGATTATTTTAAAATGGTTTCATGATATCATATCCCTTGGATTGATTATATTACTTGGTGGGAGGTCATGAGAGTTGAGGAAGGAGTTGTTAAGGTCATTTGGTTTATACTATTGCATGGATCACCTTATCCCTTCATGTTGTGATAACATAGACTATTACATATAATATAAGACTAGGTCCAATATTGGAAGCATGATGGTAACTTTTAATGTTCTAAAATCTAGGGGGAACAATAAGATGAGTCATGCATCCTCTTTATTGTCTAGTATTTAAGGAATATTGAATATTAAGAAATTTTAAACTATGAACACATTGTGTATAGGTTGTGTCAAATATTTTCCTACCTTTAACCCATTTGTTTACATAATTAATCAAAATTATTTATAATATCCAAGTAGAATAATATAAAAATATTAAATTCATGACTTTAATCAACAAATAAAGACATTGTTCATTCATTATATCCATGGGTAATGTGTATTATTACACAATAATAAAAAAATAGGTATGAAAATAAAACCTTAGGGTTGAAATTAGAAACCCTAACAAGAAACCTACAATTTAAAAAGGTTTAATTGGTATTTAAGTTCACCAATATGTTTTACCCTATTTGGTTTTTGAAAACCTAATAGGATATAGACTAATGTGTGAATTCAGATCGCTAAAAATAAAATTTAAGCATAAATTTAAAAGTAAAATATAGAAATAAATTGAAATGATTTGGCAAGTGGAATATGCTAAATATAGTTAATAGAATAAAGAGAGAAGCACTTAGTTTTTTTGATTGACTATTTAACTATGAATGACTTCTACCAATGGAAAAAAATAATCCTACAAGTCATCCATAATTGGAACTATGTTTATGTCTAAATAGGATCAGTTTTGTTAGCTTTGGGTTAGTATCAAATGTTGATATTGACCTATAGTAGTTGATAGTGATGTGTGAAAAATAAGTTTTATTACCATATAATCAATTATTCCTATCTCTAAAATCTTGATATGTGTGATTCTAAACCTTGATGATGTGTGCAATTCCAAAATAATTTTCATTCACCTTGAAACCCTAAATGTGCATGTAGGGCTATAAACCTAAAAAATGGAAAGTGTAACAAGATGAGATAACCCCAATCACCTTCATTGATTATTGATCATTACCTATATATTTGATACTCCAAAGATGGAAATCAAATCACACATAGTTCTCCTAGTTAGTGTGATTTTGAAATTGTGCTCATTAGTTATATGAAAGTAACTAATGATTTTGATTTGATACTTGAAAATGGTTTATTTGACTTCACTTTGGTATACATCAGACTTGGCTTATGACTATTCCTAGTGATTACTTTTCAAATTAAGAGGAATATGACAATTTTTCTCAATGTAAGATAGTTTATAGATGTGCTATAAAATGGGATAATTGTAGATGATATTTTGTGATTATGTAGAACCTCTATCTTGTAAACTTGGGAAATTCAAACCCTAACTCTTCCTCTTAGTTATACACATGCATTTATTATGCAAGCCTTGTATCTACTCTATCATGTGCCTATTAAACTATCTATTAGTCTGACCAACCATACATTAATGACATAGACAACCCATCTTACCTAGAATGTTTAAAATGTAATTATACCTCTACAAGTTTTGAGCATGTGCATGCCCTCGTTTTCCCTAGACACTAACATCTGGGATAGATAGTAGTATTGACATTACTATCCTATCCTAACATAAATGTCATGTGTCCTAAATTCATATAATTTAAAAACAAAACATATCATAATGGTTGACTTAAGTGCTTTAATGTGAGTTAACTCCTGATAGGATTAGTATAAATATAATATAAACCTTCATTCATTCACCACTTATTAATTAGACCAAAATATCACTCAAGAAGCACTCAAGTTATCAAAATCTTTCTTACTCCACCATATTTTGATATCAATCAATTTAATAGCCTAGCTACAATTCTGAAGTATTAAAAGAGTAGTCATAAGGTCATATTTTCCAAGATATAATCTGGGTCATTGTTATACCTGCTTTACACAAAAGACAACACATAGGGTAGAACTATATGAGTCTGAGGCACTCTTATAGAATATTGGATATGTAGGCAACACCCTTTTATAGTGGGGTCATTTTAGGTTATCTTAATACTATGTACCCACTAACCCATTTTTCCTCGAGGTCACATTGAAGATGGAAATCTAGGGTTTTAACATTTCACCAAGAGTGGCAGTCTATGACCTAGAAATAAATGCACCATAGTGAAGGTTAATCCAAACATAAAAGCTTTTAGGTCATCATATGTTATTTTAAAACACTTCCTAAAGAGCCATTGGAACCTAACCCAAAATTTGATGACTGATCTAGAATTATCTTCATACCTACTTTTTACATATACCATATCTAGACCTACATTAGCATAAAAACCAACTAATTACTCTCTTTTATGGCATTTATATATCTAACATAGTTATATTTTTCATTAATACCATATCTTAAAATAATGTATTTATCATATAGTAAATTTGATTTTAGCACAATTATTAACCTATTGTACATCTAATATTCACCCTTACACCTTATCATTTATATATCCTTAACCCTATCTAACTAAGTAAAGATTCCTGAATATAAATTAGGGTAAAACATTTGGTGAACCTAGTATTTAAATATCAAACCCTAAGCTAGCTATGGGTTTTTTAATTTCTTTTCCTGTTACTAATCCTTAATTGATAAATCTTGTGATCATGTTTTCCATGGGCATATATATAAATTATTTCATGGTCCAATACCTTATAATTTTTATGGTTTTATACATTACATGTATTTTCATTAAGAAAATTTGTGTACATAATCATAGAGTGTTAAAATGGACTCTCCATAAGTCCTCTTCCAATGTTATAGAATTGGTAGATAGATGCTAACATGACCAATTGAGTAACACACATGATACAATTTAACTAATTGATCTAATAAAGCAATCTAATGTTTATAAAGACACCCTATACAAGACATTACATGAAACTCAAGTTTTAAGTGATATTGAGCCTGCTTATTTTGTAGATATCATGAAAGATCTCAAAAATAATGACAAACTTATTACCTTTGATCCAACTAACTTACCATCCAAGGATATTATTGATCAAGAGTTACCTTTGTTCATACAAGTGATGATAAAAAATAATGTCATTAAAAGGGTGCTCATTGATAATGGATTGGGCCTAAACATTTGTAGTATTAATTTTATAACCATTATGGGAATTAACACCCATCTACTTCAAAAGTCGACTATGCATATGAAAGGGTTTGATAATTAACATACCCCTCTAGTTGTTTAAATTAAATTGGATGTGACATTGTTACCTAAAACTATTTCAAATATTTTTTAGGTAATGTCTCAATCATTCCATTATAGTATACTCTTAGGTATCCCTTGGATACATTCAATAGAAGTCATCCCATCTACACTTCACATATGTCTAAAATCCATACATGATGGGATTTTATTAACAATGTTTGTAAATGATAAACCTTTAAAATTTTGAAAAATACAATCCAAAATTGAAGGCATTCCTATAGTGATACCACCTAAACAATTCATTCTTCTTGATCATATACACACTTATGACACAATTGAGTTAAGTACAATGGATCCTCTCTATCAAAATACAAATAAGGTACCACATATTGAGGTGCACATAGATGCACATCAAGAGTAAGATCCATTACCAAAACATCCAAAATTAAAGGATTCGAAACTTTCACTTGTTGTCCATGATAATGAGGATACTCATATAACTACATCTAAAAGTAAGGGTGATGTCAAATCAATGATAACACCTATCTAAAACACCACCATTCCCATGAATTATCATATTCCTATTATTTTAACTATTGGGGATATTAAAAATCAAGTTTATATACTTAAAACATAATTGGATTTCCATAGTGAAAATATTACCTTATTAAATAAGTAACCTCTTTCCCAATCTATGCTTTAATATCCTCCTCCATGTGGTTTTGAATTATCACATATACCTATCTTTTGGCATAATAAAAATTCATTTGAGCATCATGAGAAAAATGGTGGTATTCCTAATATTTATATAAATTCTTTAAAAAATTTACTTAATATGGTGCCCATACAAGGTCCACATCTTATGACAAATCTTCAAATGTATATAATCAAAAACTGCACACATCACCAATATTTAACAATTACTTTATACATGGGTGGTTCTTATTTTGGGCACAACCATATTGATCCTACACAAAAAAAACCACTTGAAGTATAAAGCATTTTAAGCAATTCAATTTTAACTAACAAGATTTGCAAAATAAGGCCACTTGGAAATATTTCGTGGGTAACATAACAATACCAACCACTTGTGATCCTAAAGTGATTCAAACATGGGTTTACGTTATGCCTACCACATTTGCATATGAATTTAAACTTGGAACTCTTTGAATATACCAAATGGAAGCAAAAATTGACCAAAATCAATAAGGTATTTCCTTTTCTCACAAAGTCAAAATAATACATATCTCAAATGATAGTAGTAAATCTTCTACTACACATGCAAAACATGAGGAGGACCATGATATTCAACCTAACCAATCATGATGAAAACAATGTAAAACATATAACTTGAGGTTGTAAGGTTCATAATGGGGAAGATATATATGGCATCCATTGGATGGAATCATAGGATTATCTTTCCTCATATTAAAAAATACTAAAAAAATAAAAAAATAAAAAACATTTTTGACACCTACATGTTCTATTGGATCCTTATCAACTATGTGTTAGTTCCATGTTAAGGAAATAAAATTTAATTTAATCCCACATACCCATACATAGGTATACAAAAATGCATGATACACTTATGGGTGTTGGACTTTACCTCTACTCATGTCACCAGGACATTATGGGAATCCATATTCTGCAATCTTGATACACATAGGTTATATGATTCGATGATCACTCTACACTATCATATTTGAGCTTATATATGTACTTACACATGCTTATTATACATGATTATACATTAAACATGGTACTTGATATGCTATGCACTTGACATTTTTTGCTAATACATTTGATCCATGGGCCATTATGGCATGTTTATGTTAGTTGATTATGATTTTCATTTACACACTTCCTTACGTGTTTGCCTTGGTATTATCTTGATCTTTAGAGCATTTGAATATCCTCTTTTGTATGTGGTCATTGTGCCCATGCTTACTTTCTTGGACATTTTTAATATGGCATTGCTTGTTATATGGACATT
Source organism: Torreya grandis (assembly GCA_037957365.1). Lineage (NCBI taxonomy): Eukaryota > Viridiplantae > Streptophyta > Pinopsida > Cupressales > Taxaceae > Torreya > Torreya grandis. The sequence goes on from JARHVA010002626.1 coordinate 643,512, forward strand.
TTAATATGTCATTCCTTGCTTTTTTAGACATTTGACTAGGTTATGTCCATTTGATTTTGAAGTATTTGAACATACCCCTTGTTTGATGTTAATATCTTAATCTATGGCATACTATTAATTTATAATTAAATTCCTTAGTTAACTATTATGTTAGGTTGAATTATTAAGATGTAAGGGTGGGATTAATGGGTGTGATTCCCCCTATTAACTCTATATTTATGGATGAGTGTGGCTCACTCCAATCATCATATTTGTGAATTATATCTTATTATAAGGATTTTTGAGGTTTCCCCCTCAAAGTGTCTTAAATATATTATAATATATTTAATTTTTCTTGTTATTTATTACTTAAATTCTAAGAAAATTTCATTACAAGTGATATTAGAGTAGTGATTTGGGAGACAAAATTATTTCCACTATATCTATTAAACTAGTGCAAAATTTCTCAATTTTTTTTATTTTGGAGATTAAGGATCATATCAGGAGTCTAAAATAAAAATTTAAAGGTTGGAAGATCCATTTTATGGGAGTTATTTCATTTTCAATATTGAGTTATTTCATTTTCACTATTTTCCATAAATTTCTTTATAGTCCATAATTTTTAGAATTTTTTAGATTTGTTTACATTTTTGGAAATCTCACAAATATATATCTTAGGTCCATTATTTATGTTTTATGAATTGAGGATAAAATAATATCCACATTACTTGGTCAAAGTTAGGACAATGGTGAAAATCAAGATGGATATTGTCAAGGCTATTTATGGGAGAGCTATAGACTAGGGGCAGGGGAAAGGGTGTTGAAACTCCAAGTAAAACTTCTAGAAAATAAGATATGGGTTAATAAGGTATATTTATAGTTATGGTATTTCCTAAAATTGATAATAAAGTGAGTTAACTATAGTATGATATGTAAGGTATACAAACTAGTATGCAAGGATTAGAATCAAAGATGACAAATAAAGTAGATTAGATAGATCAATGCTTGGATGATATCATAAACAAACTTGGAAAAAATATAATTTTTTTTAAACATCCTCAAAACCAACCATAAATCATTAATAATCAAGCCAATCAAGGTGGATATTTGGGTCCAAATATTTCATAACCCAACGTAGGTGGATCTTCATGCCACTCCCAAACAAATCCTAATCCACTACATGTAAGAAATATGACTCCATAATTTGAAATGTAGAATTTGGATGGAAAGTATCCCCTTACGTAGATCAACCAAATGAATAATGTTTTTGATGTATATCATATCTCATGTGGATAAAAGGTGGTTATGGCATCCTTGTATTTGAATCTAGATCATTTTATTTAATATCGATGGATTTACACTTAAAATAAAAATAAGAGTCTTACTATTACTTGGTCAATGTTCATGAAAGAGATACAAATGAACTACTATAATTGTGTAATAGAAAATTACTTTTGCCAATTATCAAAGATACAAAAATCAGGTTCGGTCAAAGATTATATTCAATAATTTCAAAATTTATCTTTAAGGGTGGATGATATCTCAGATAATAACATGAATGATCTCTTATTGGGTGGTATCAAGGATACAATCCAGCTAGATGTTTGAATGTTTAATCCAAGCACTATAACTAATTTTTTGGTATTTACTCATAGGGTAGAAGAAAGAGATCTAGTTAAACATAAGTCTTTCACTAGGAACAAAGAGTGTTTTAGTCTATCACAAAACTTCTCTTAGCCTATAATATTGGCTCCTTACCAGATTTAAGGGAGATAATCCAAAGTGTTATGTTTAAATTGTGATATAAAATGGAAAAAAGGTCATAATCATGCTGAGAATAAATTATTCTAGATTGAAGGGGCCAATGATGAAGAAGATGATGGAACAAAATTTGGTGAAGAGGATGAAGTTACCAAATTATATTTAAAAGAGTCCCAACCCACTATTTCATTGCCATGTACTTTCTATTATTAACACTCCCCAAAATCTCAAAGTTTGGGGTTACCTAAATAAACAAAGGGTGACATTATTGATTGACTCTAGGAGTACATATAGTTTCATCAATAATAAATTAGAGACATGACTAAATTATTTTAATTACCCTATTCAAGATTTTCAATTCATGATTACAAATGGGGGTACAATCAATTGTTTTGGTAAATACCATAATATAAAAGTGGCCATGGGAGACTACAATCTCAATTCCCCTATGTTTTTTATTCCCATGGGTAGATGATACATTATGTTAGGAGTCCAATGGCTCAAAACCTTGGGTATGATTGAGAATAATTTCTAGGTGCTCTTCATACACTTTCATTCTAAAGGAAGGACCTATGAAATAAAGGGAATACATGAAAAATATCCATAGTTTGTTAGTTATCATCAAATATATAAGATTATTCATAAAGGGGATAATGGATTTGTTTTTAGGTTATGCCCCATAGAAGTTTAACCATAAAATATATATACACATCCTGATATCCAACAAATTATTGATGACCACTAAACCATTTTTGAAGTAATGTCAAAAGGATTGCCACCAAGTAAATATCATGATCATTATATTCTATTTATTCTAGGTAGTCAACCAACCAACATTTACCCTTATAGATACCCATATGCCTGGAAGAGTGAAATTGAAAAAAATGGTACATGAGATGTTAGAGTTTGGTACCATTAGACATAGCCAAAGTGAATTTTCATCCCCAATATTTAGGGTTTGTAATAAGGATGAGACTTGGATAATGTGCCTATATTATAGAGAAATCAAAAAATGTACCATAAAATACAAGTTTCATATCCTAGTAATTGATGATTTATTACATGAGTTACATGGTGATTTTTACTTTAAAAAATTAGATATTCATTAAGATACCACATATTTAGATCTGAAATGAGGACATCCATAAGATAGCCTTTATAACTCATGAAGGAAATTATGAAATTTTATTAATGGTTTTTGGTCTCACTAATTCCCCATTAACATTTTAGAGTCTGATGCACACTTTTTTCAGCCATTTTTACAAAAAATTGTAATATTATTTTTTTATGACATTCTCATATATAATAAGACTTGGGAATAACACTTGCAACATGTGAAAAAGGTTCTAGTCACTCTATAAAATCATAACTTTATGAAAAACCTTCCAAATGTTTTTTTTTGAATAAAAGAGGTGTAATATTTGGGTCACAATGTTTCACATGAAGGATTTAAGGTAGACCCTCAAAAAATCAAAGCTATGATTGAGTGGTCAGTGCCAAAATATGTCAAATACCTCCACATGTATTTGAAGTTAACAAGTTACTATCACTACTTTGTGAAGAGTTATGGTAGAATCATAGACCCACTTACATCATTATCAAAAAAGGAATATTTCCATTAGAATGAAATAGACACCAAATTTGATAAAATGAAAGCGGCCATGTGCACTACTTTAGTTTTAGCTAACCTAGATTTTTTAAAGACTGTCATTGTTAAATGTGATGCATCAAGATATGGAATTGGGGATGTACTCATGTAAGAATATAAACCATTGGAATTTGAGATCCACCAACTCAAGGGTAAGAATCTTTTAAAGCCAATCTATGAGAAAGAAATGATGGCTATAATTCATGTTGTCAAATAATGGTGATCTTATCTAATGGGTAGACATTTTAAAGTAAAAATTGATCATGATAGTCTAAATATTTTTGCTACAATGATTATCTTCTAAAAATAACATAAGTGGGTGACTAAAATTTTAGGTTAGGACTTTGAAATATTCTAAAATAAAGGTAAAGATAATGTGGTTGATGATGCACTATCTAGGATGAATGAATCCACTAAGGCATTATTGTGTGACATGACTATTTGGAAGGTTTATTAAGTTGAAGAGGTCAGATCTAAATGGGTAAATGATGTGAATACTCACACTTTAATTCATAGTCTCCAACAAGACTCTAGTGACTCATAAAAATTTGCATGGAAAGGAAATGTATTATGGTATAAATATTGGTTATACCTATGCAATAATTATTCCCTCAAAAATAAGATCCTTGTTGAGCTTCATTCATCTCCTATAGGAGGGCATTTAAGTTTTTTAAAAACTTATAATTGAGTCTAAAAGGATTTATTTTGGTAAGTACTTAAAGGGGATGTACAAAAAAATGTGGTTTAATATTTGGTGTGCCACCAAAATAAGGGAGAAATAATGAAGCTACTAGGTTTTCTCCAACCTTTATCCATTCTGAATCAATGGTGGGAGGAGGTGTCTATGGATTTCATCACTTGTTTACCTAGGTTAAAAATTAAAAATGACATCATGATGATAGTAGTTACAATTATAAAATATACCAATTTTTGTGCCTTATCACAACCCTTTATAGCTAGTATCATAGATACTTATTTTTAGCATACATTTCAAAAGCTACATGGCACTCCCAAGATCATAGTGAGTGATCAGGATCCAATTTTTACCAATAATTTTTAGAATATTTTTTTTTCATGTTTGGGTACTCAATTAGCTCATAATTCTTCCTATCATCCTCAATATGATGGGAAAAATTAGGTGATCAATAAATGTTTAAAATATTATCTTCATTATTTTGCATCAGATTAACAAGAAAAATGGGTTTAATGGCTACCAATAACTGAATGGTGGTGTAACATTTCCTTCTATGTCTCTTCAAAAATGTCTCCATTTGTGGCACTATATGGGTAACAACCTCCTTCCCTCACTTCATCATTATAGATATAGAATAAAGTGTGTGATTTAAAATAACACATTCACCACCAAAAAGAAGTTCTCGTTAGTCTCAGAGAGAATTTAGCCATGGCATAAAATCACATGAAACAACAAGATGGTCAACATCATAGTGAGTATAATTTTAAAATAGGTGATTGGGTATTTGTTCATCTCCAACCATATAAGTAGTTACCCCTAAAGCAATATAAAAATTATAAAAAACTATGTCCTAGGTATTATGGTTCTTATAAGATCCTATAGAAGATTGGTAGTGTTGCCTATAAGTTGGATATTCCCCATTCTACACGCATTCATCTAGTATTTCATGTTTCTTGCTTAAAGAAGGTAATTGGCCAAACCATCTTTGCATAGTTTGAGATACCTACAATGGATGAGGAATTTTTTGTCATACTTAAACCTGAGAATATTCTTGATATATTCACTAAACGGATTTGGAATAGAGATATTAAGGAGTATTTGGTCAAATGAAAGAATTTTTTTTATGAGGATGCCGCATGGGAGGATACCAAATTTCTGAAGTAGCATCCAGAGTTGTTCAATATTGATGAAAAAAAATTTTAAAGGAGGGGGGCATGTTAAGCTCTTAATATATGGCATACTCTTATTTTATAATTACATTCCTTATTTAATTATTGTGTAGGTTGACTTGTTAAGATATAAGGGTGGGATAAATGGGTGTGACTCCCCCCATTAACTCTATATATATGGATGAGTTTGGCTCACTTCACTCATAATATTTGTTAATTATATCTTATTTTAAATATTTTTAGGTTGCCCCCTCAAATTGTCTTAAATATATTTTTCTATATTTCAGTTATCCTATGATTTATTTCTTAAATTTTAAAGAAAGTTCATTACATTTGTAGTCTCTTTAGAACATTGCTTTTTGAATTGATTTTGAGTATTCTTATGTGTGTGCTTGTTTTCTTTTTGATCTTGTATTATTAATATATATATGTTTCCATGATATTTATCATGTATCTTAGGCCTACATGTGATCACATTGGTTCTATGCACTTCAATGATACATTTACTTAGACATATTTCCTTCTATATGCTACATGGTTACATTTGTAAACATACATTTGTCTTTCCATTTTAAAGTGAGGTAAATTCTAGGTAATATTTTGACCTCACCTCAAAAGGGGGGATATTAATGAGGGCATGTCATATGGACATGACTTGCACACATTCATATTTTATAGATTACAATGGGGGCATGCTTTGGAAGCATATTCTCCACATTTATTTAGTGTTAAGTACTTATACCAGTTTGCATATTCAATGGGGTCATGTCATATAGAAATTGATTCAATAGATTCATAGTTTTATATTTAGTGGGGGCATGATTGAGAAGCATGTTCTCTTTATTCATTTAGTATGATACTTATCATTCACATATTCAATAGAGGCATGCTTTGGAATCATGTTTTCCACACCTACTCATTATTCAACATCTTTAGTTTATAGTGGGATCGTGTTTTATAAATATTTCCTCCACATTGGTACTTAAATTAGTTTTAGATTTCTCCATATATAGTGGGGGCATGCTTTGGAATTATGTCCTCCACATTTACATAATTTTTTAAAATTAGCTAAAACACATAGTTATATGATTCCAATACACATTTGTGGTAGAATTATATACATGATACTAGTGTTACACATAGTTTAAACATAGGAAATAAGGTGCATATGTTATGAAACATGTGCCTAATATTTCAAAATCAAAATTAATCTTAGATTCCAAAATTATTACATGTACTGATACCTTGTAAACTTTTACAAACTTTATTGAGATAATCTATTGTAGTAGTTGGTTCACATTTTGGTATGGTTGGGGTGATTAAATGACTTAATATTTTTGATTTTTTAGTTTGGATTTGATCATCCAAAATTACCAGGTTATAAGTACATTAGGTTGCATGGTTGAGATAATCTCAATTGCCATGTGGTAACTCACTTTTACTCCAAGTTAAAGGGATGTGCCTTCCAACCTCTCTCTCTCTCTCTCTCTCTCTCTCTCTCTCTCTCTATCTCCTTAGATATGTGCACTTTAAATATTTATCTATATTTATCCTAATCTTAGTTTTATATCCTTACAATGATACATATTTTCAAAATTAACTTGCCAATAGGCAAGGTAGTTACATCGACACACATGTGTACTCCTAAACCTTTCTCTTTTAATTTTAATCTATTTCAAGTACTTTTGACCCAAATTATATGCATTGATTATATAATGTAACATGTTATTGGTTATAGTTTAGTCACCAACAAAACATTCAAATTCAACTCCAAAAAATCATTGAAATTAAACTCAAGCAAAAACAAGGTGTGCATACACACCTAGGTACTTGTTTTTTCCCTTTTAAACTATAAATTTCATCATTAGATTAAAGGGGGTGATTGATATTTTGTGATTATATAGTACCTTAGTATTATACACTTGGTAAACTTAGACCCTATATATTCCTTTTAGTTCTACACATGCCTTGATTTTACAAGCCTTGCATCTATTCTATCTTGTGCCCCTTGGCCTATCTCTTAGTTTGACCAACCTTATATTGATGAAAAAAACATCCTATCTTACCTAAAATGATTTAAAATTAATTATCTTATAAATTTTCAATTTCTAAGCTTGTGCCTACTCTCCTTCTCCCTGGACATTAACATCTAGGATAAACATAAGCATCGATGTTACTAACTTAGCCTAATGTAAGTGTTTAGTGCCTTAAATTTATTAAATTTTCAAATTAAATGTATCATAATGGTCAACCTAAGTGATTAAATGTAAGTTATCTCCTAATACGATTGGTATAAATACAATATCAACCCTCATCCATTCACCACCTAGAAACTAGAGCAAAAGAGCACTCAAGTAACTAAAAGCTTTCTATATACAAAGGAAAATACAAATGACCTATTAATCAATATTAACTTACAGAAGATAAATCCTATTTAGACAAATGCAATAACCCTAGCTAGGTCCTCTATTTTCATTTTCATTAAGTAAATACAAAGTAAATTAAAGTCTAATCTAGTTCTCACCAAATCCTTCTCTTTAAATGGAGGAAATAGATGTGTATATATAGTTGAATCTAGCCCTAAACCTTTTGAAAGTTTCCCTAATAGGGTCAACCTAATTCAACTCTATATCATTATTTGATAAAAGCAAGTTTGGTTCTGGTCTAGGTCAGCCAAGGCCAACCTGTACCCATAACATGCTTTAAAAAAAATTAAATACAAGGTTAGCCCATGTTGACAGTGTATGATAAATGTCAAAAAGGGGTTTTAGGATTAGAAAGGGGCTAAGTAGGGTGGTGAATTACTTGGATGGGTATGTAAGAAAGGAGGCAAGGATTATGTAAGTAGATATGAAAAGGTTGTGTACATAGCGAGTTATGGTATAGAGGAAAATAATCCTATGAAGCACCAGTGATCTTCTAATCCCTTTCCTAGTGCACCCTTTAAGGTGTGCAGTCAAAAATATTAAGACTCGATGGGTTCCTGCAAGATAGAAAGCATCAATTATTGATAAAGTTTTAAAATGTTATGTGTATACACTTTATTATTATACCTATTTTGATATAAGTCAAATGAATATCCTAACTAAAGGTCTGAATTACTAAAAGAGTAGTCATAAGGTCATTTTTTCCAAGTTATAAGCTAGTTCATTATTTTACTTCTTTTACACACATTGCGTGATACACAAAAAATCCAACACATAGGGAAAAAACACATGAGTTTGAGGCCCTCTTTTAGATTATTTTATATGTAGGTAGTACCCTTTATAGTGGTTCATTTTGGGTTTGTTTGAAACTATGTGCCCACTAACCCATTTCTCCCCCAAGATGAAAAGTTAGTATTTTACCATTTCACTATGAGTGATAGTCCATGACCTAGATCTAAATGCACCAAAGTGAAGGTGAATACAAATCTATAAGCATATATGTACTCACATCCTATTTCAATTAATATTACATATAGGACGCTAACATTGAGCTCAAAAACTAGCATTGATTTAACTGTCCTAGTTTAATATAATTATCTAGAGAGTTAGAGGCACCCGACCTAAAATCTGACAACTGATCTAGAACTATCTTCATGCCTTCTTTCTATTTGTACCAAATATAGACCTACATTAACATCATAATTAAATAATCACTCTCTTTTATGTCATTTCTATATTTATCATAGTCTTATTTTTTATTAATAGTCTATCTCAATTTAATAAATTTAGCATATGGTATGTCTAAGTTTAGCACATTAATTGGCCTATTTTAGATCTAATATTGACCCTTGTGCCTTATAATTTATATATCCTTAACCCTATCTAATAAATTAATGATTCCTCAATCCAAGTTAGGGTTAAACACTAAAAATAAGTGGATACCTAAAGGATATTTAGAGATTTTATCTCTAAGAAATTACTTTTTTATTTTTTCCTTCTCTAACCAATAAGATTATGTTAAATATCTATTTGGAGGACCCTAGTTTTTGGGAGGACTAGTCTGTCCCTCAAACAATGGACTCTAGGATTAGATCTAGATAAGGAGTTTTTCTATAAAATACTAGTATTGATGAACTTTCTAGGTATTCCATTAAAATTATAAGAAATAAAGGTCTTAATTGGTGTTTTTAATTTTTTTGGATAGTTTATCTCCCTTTTATGTTCTTGTGAGTGATACATGCATGTGTCAATGTAAAACAAAGTTTATACACATAACTCTATCTACCTCAAGGATGGAAGGATAAAATCTAAAATTATAGATTAGGGTGCACCTAGGTTAATCATGAAAAAATATAGTATACATAAAATAAAATTGGAATGTAATCAAGTAGTTAATATCATAATGAAATTGATAATCGATGTAAAAATTTTAAAAAATAATATTATAATAAAATAAATGAATACACCTACTGGTACATAAACCATGTTGTCACTCTTGGGAATCTCCTAGGTACTAAAATTAAAGTTGAAATATAGGAATTGAAGATTTTTTAAAAGGAAAATTTGGAACCTCAAGGATTTGAGAGTGAATCTTGAAAATTGAAGTTTTCTTCTTGACCAAGGAAGTAGACATTTGGCACTCCATTGTACTTCAAAATCCATGTAAATATAAACTTTGGTGTAGATTATTTGGATGGATACCTACCTTTTGAGGTTATGGATGTGTACCTAGTCCTAAATATCACTTAGATCAAATAAAATAATCATGTGCATCATATGTAATCATATATAATATTAAAATATGTTAAATCTTTGAAATAATTTTGTAAACACATGTATGTATCTATATAAATATATCATCATTTAAATCTCAATAGTAATATATGACTCATGTGAGAATGAGGTGATTAAAAGTGAATGAAAATAATATGTGCCACAATAAGTTGAAAGATAAATAAATATTATGTATATGTATACTCATAGAGAATAGGTGTCATTTTGTAAGGGTCATAAATTCCCATAATACTCATATGATAATGTTTTATAAGGAAATAAGAAGGAAGGGATAAAGTATATTCCTTGTAAGTGGATACAAGGATACCCTAATATGGACATATATTTATCATGTGAAATATTCACAATGTGACTAGGCCTAAGGAGGATAATGTGGTATCTTAATGTAATCAATATAATATCAATAGGCATATGAGTGTAATAATATCCATATGCATTAGATAGTATCAATGAATCTCATCAAATATATAATGGCATGATGCCACCAAAGGAAATGTAACCATGGTAATATCCCTTAGGATATGTAGGTACCATGCCCTTAATGGAAAGGTGTAGGTGTGTGTGTGTGTGTGTGTGAGAGAGAGAGAGAGAAGCTTATATGGGTGTCATGCCATTAAATTCAATGAGTATTATTTCTAGTATGAAGAGTATAGTATCAAATTAAGGCATTCTCATTAGCATGATATATAATCAGTTTAATACTTGTGAGTAATATGAGGGTATAATACCCATAATGACATTATTGGGATGATGTCCCAAATAAAAATATGTGTGTAGTATGGAATGTTATAGAATCTATCAATGCTAATTAGGATAATACATCACATTCCACTCTCAAGGGTGTAGTGTGATAAACTAGTTTCATGAGGGAAGTGATAATATTGTGATCTAATATGGATTCATAGTTTATATCAATAAATTTAATCATTGCATAAAATGGTAGGCACAATAATATAACATAATATCACTAAATCACATATAAGAAGAAATAAATGTGCAATAAAAAGAAATACATGCCTAAATAATTATTATAAACACCTAAATTTGGTACATTACCCTTTTCCATTTTGTATTTTCCCTATTTTGTCACATTTGATCCACTTGTGTATAATTGGCTAATTTTTTACACTTTCTATCCTTTACTCAACTCTCTCTAGCCTTTGAGCCCTCTAGATTTTGTAGCATTCTTTAATATTTAAATGATTTCATATTTTGGGTCGTAGTCATCCATTTTTTAAGTATTATACCTTTTTTCATGAGTATCTATTTTTTTTGGGTTAAATTTGGTAACTCTAAAAATATGTCCTCAGTGGATTTGATAGGTCCTTTATGTTTTGTGGGTTTATCCCACCTTGGCTTCATTTCCCATGTCATGGCTTTAGCTTGTTTCAATATTTAATGGTTAGATTTAGTGTGAATTTTATTAGATATATCAATATATACAAATAATTCCTAGTCATTTATCAAGTGTCAATCAAGTGAGAATTAGACAAATATCCTTTCGTAAGCTAGATCCTTCATTGATAAAATTTATTATTACACTTAATAGGGAACCCATACATTGAACTAAAATTGATCCTTCATCACTTGAAGTCTTATGAGATCATTCATTTGTACCTAAATATGGTTTAGGTGCATTTACATGTAGTTTCATTGTAATTCACTATGGAAAGGAGGAAAAGCTACAACTAAAAATTTCACTCACATGCACAAGATAATTACATCGATTCTAATTCCAAGCATTGGAGATATGTAATTCTAGCTCCTCAAATGGTAGTCTAAGTCAACTAAGTTTTCAAAAATTTGTATTGATGTTATTTTAAAGAATTATGTAATGATAAAAAGAGGAAAATTTAGCACATTCTCCCCAAAATTTCCATAATAGGATCACATAACATTTTATAACATATAATAAAATGCATGCATAAAAAACATTTAATTTAAAACAAATCATAGTACATATTCATTAGTTAAGGACACATTTAAAGGTTATAGTTAGTATATATTTAGTGACCTAAAAAATCAATACATTAAAAACTTGGTAGTTATAATTTAAAAATCAAATCCATCATTTCATAATTTTAAATTTAAATTTGAAATAGAAATGCATAGTCACCTACAGAACCTAGATCCCCTTTCAAATTTTTAATATAACAACCAGGGGTATCCAATTCCATCCTTCTTTGTCATTTTATTTTTATTTATTTCCATGATAAATTTCTTATTTTTTCTCCTTATTTAAGCACATTAAGATTTTAATTTACTAATTTGGAATGTATTTAATTGAGAATCATTTATTTAATGTCATCATACCCTAACCTTGTATTATTCTAATGTTTCCCCCTAGGGTTGGATTTTTATTTTATTTTTATGGTTGAATTATGATTATTTAAATTCATAAATCAAACCCTAGCTTCCTATTCACCTCTTTCTACTTTTTGTATTTACATCAACCTCTAAAAAACTGGAGAACACATCTGTCTTCTTTAAATGCACATACCTTCTAAGGTTATTATATTATTTTATTATACATTTCAAATCTAATTTTCTTATTTGTAACATATTTTTTATTATTACATAACTTAATAATCAGTATATATTCTTTCATGTTTACATCTCATGCCAACTACGAAGATTATATTTACACACCCTACTAGGTGAAGTTCTATATTGAGAAGTGTTACTTTTGATTTGACCAAACTTCCATTATTTTCTACTCATTCTTCTTTGAAATAAAAAATGGTTACTTCTCATGATATTCCCCTTTCTAAAATGGTTTATGTGAATCTTAAAAATGATCCAAAGGTTAATGGTTAAGTGAGAAATTATAATCCTAATTATGATTATGTGGATAATTTTTGATGATGTTGATCCACATAGAGTTGTTAGAATTTATATATTTAAATCCATGATTGACAGGCATAATACACATTTAGAACCTTTTTTTCTTAAGTAGAAGGTCAAATAATAATTAATTAAAGATAAATAACCTACATTTGAGACTAATTATATAGATCATGTGAATGTTTATAATCCACCATTGGAGTTTATACATCAACATTGGTTGGTGAGGCTAGTGTTCATAGTGCTTCTATGATTTCACTTAGTGATACACCTCCTTAGGTTAACTAATATTCCTATATAACCTAAGTATTTTATTACTCCTACTATAAACATAATTACTAATTTGACACATGACATGCTTATTGCATGCATGGGATAAGATTACCTATAACTATCCTCTTTCTCTTAATGAACTAGTAATCTAATAAGATCAATCAAATTGAACTTGTGTAACTTAGATGAATAGATAAGGATATAAAATATCCATAGATCATGTAGAGGGTAACCTACAACTCAAATTTAAAAATTAAAGGATTAAAAATCCTAAGACTATGACATAGGGATATATGTATCACTAGACCTCAACAAAGGTAAGTGATTTTAACTATGATTATAAATATGCAAGAAAAATAAATGATTGTAAATGGGTAAAAATAAATTAAATGATGAATAAGTGATTTTTAATAAGTTAAGGTGTAATGGTCAACCAAATTAGGGTCTATGTAACCTAAGGTGATAAATAAAAATCCTAAGCAAACCTTATATCTATAACAACTTATTCAATAAAGGAAGATCCTAAGCAAGGACACACACATACATACACAAATAAATATAAAACATCTAATCTATTAAGTAAATCTAAGAGTATATGGATAAACATATTTAATTTGTGTTTGACATATCAACACTTAAATATCCCACCTTTTATCAATTGGAGATTTACAAGATATATTGTATATTGAATACCTCAAATGGTTGGATGATGACCTAGATATCCTTAGTTAGTAACTCCCAATGACTCTTATTATTGAGCTTCAATGACACTATAAGACCTCAAGATAAGGTTCTAACCCTATAACTCTCCTAAATACTTACTTAGGGAAAATTTTATAGCACAGTCAAAATGTATGAATGTGATATATCTTATTAATAATGAAATATGACACCTTTATATATGGTTCCAATAACCAAAACCAACCTTAAACTCTATATCGATGGTATTGACTAAGTTGATATAGTAAAAATGTTAAAAGATAGATTCAATAATGTATTGAGTTAGGAAATATAGTACATTGAATACTTAAGCATAAAACAAACTATATCAACTAGGTCAATACCATAGGATATAAGGAAGCTAGCAAATTTGAACAAAAAGTAGATAGATGAGACAGATGGATAGATGCTGAGAGGAGGTTAGATTAATAATAGTTATGATGTGATAGATTAGTATGCAAACATGTATCATAAAGTACCATAAGTTTATCCCACTCATTTCTTGGTACACCCTTTCACTTGATGATATTTATGTGTCAAAAAATTATTATAAGAGAAAGTGTTAATAAAGTGATAAATGAAAAAAAATTGGTGTATACATTTTCCCCACCTAAATTTCGTCACATGTCATAATAGTGTAACACGGGTTAGTGTTTTTGTATATAAACATAGAAACATAAAATATCATAACTAAAAATATATGCTAAAATAACTTATGATGAATGAATAACTAAAACTAACATATACATACTTGAATTACATTTCCATTGAATGGTTGCATACAAATACCATAGTCTTGATCAGGGAAGGTGTAGTAACACAATTTTAGAAAACCTAAGGATATAAGTATTAAAATGGATAAAAGAAATACATGTGTATTTATGATGGTCAATAAATGGATTTAAAGTGAAAAAACTCATAAATTATTGAAAAACATAGAAAATTTGGGAATTTGATATCGATAATGCTAAGATAGAACCAAAAGATATAAAGAAGTAGATAAAAATAAATGAAAATTAGTAAGTTAAAAAATCAAGGCTACTTAAGACCAAAAAACCCACATATGCATCTAAAGTAGGATAAGTAACAATGAAAATTAAATAAGGGGCACATAGAAGTCATTTATGATAAAAACATCAATGTAAGAGAAGTAGAAAACCAAAATCAAACAAATATAAAAGTGTGAAAAGGAAAATCATAACTAAATGACCTAAAAAATAGAATAGAAAACTCAAAGTCCCAAACATATCTAATATAATCCTATGAATATAAGGTAATTACCAAGACAACATATTTTAACAATGGAAAGATGTAACTTATATTCTAAGGATGGAAACTCTAGAACTAACATATTACAACCATGTCTTAAAGAGATGGATAATAGGAAGCAAAGAAGATGGAAGATATTTATAAATAAACCTGCATGCCAATGGGGGTAAGAGAAGGGATTAAGAATAGGGTATTACCAAGATCAAAACATGGTCTTTATTGCATATAAGACAAGCTAATAATTTTGGACAGACTAAGATTTTTGAAAATTAGTGGCCCTAGTGAACCCTACATAAGCTTGGGCTAGCTAATGAAGTATAAATGTCATCCCTAAAAATCTATATGCATTAAAATTATAAGGATCCTAACTTCTCAAAATGTGTTCTCCACTCCTTAGGAACCCTTATAGAGTTGCAAGTATACTATGAATATTGGGTACTTGTGTGAGAAATTAGGTGGCACTAGAATGTAAGATAGATAGGTAATGATGTGATGATACCTCATACAACATTATACTAACACATTTTACCCAAATGGATATTGTCTCTATCATAAGGCCAACTATTGAGCTTTAACTTTGGCTTGAATAACATATGTTCTAAAAATATCACATCTTTTGGAGTGATCTAACTTTTAGGATTTGATTTTCCTTTTAGCATTTCCTTTTCTCATGTTATAGTTTTTAACTCTTTTAGATTTTTATACTTTCCTCCTTTATATATATTTGTAAAAATAAATAATGGGTCCTATATATGACTATCACAAGATATTTTACACTTAATATTTATAAAGGAGAACCTAACGACCATGATGGCTAACTAATCTTAGACTTGTACCTTAGGAAAGAGTGAAATATTGAAACAAAACTTTGTGAGCCCAAGAGGAAATTAAAAATATATAATCATTAAAATGATCATAAAATTATTGAGTTTATCTAATTACAATTAACATGTAAGGGAGATGGTAAAATTATAGGTTGATATGAAACATCATCATAAGATAAATCAAAATGTAGATGAGGACATATATGTAGATTTATATAGTTTTACCACAAGATAAGTTGACTTACTCTAAGTGAGGATAAACACTAATATTGACCATTTCCTTATATTTATAATAATAATCCTAACTATGGATGAGAAGAAAAACATTTTTTTATATCAAAATAATGGTTGTTTATGAAAAGGGCCTAGTTGATTCCCCAAGGTCTATCGTGTAACTCAAAAAATGAAAAATCTAAAAGGTGTAAGTAAATAAAGCTATGAAGCATAAAAATGATATATAAAACCTAAAGTGTGCATATAATTATATAATAAACTAAAGAATAAAAATGAAACAACATATGATGGAAGGAAGTAAATGATTGAAAAAAAAGGATAGGCGTTTGTGAGGAAGGCTTGGTTGTATTCCCCCAAGGAGTTACAATTTAACTCACAAACTGAAAAACCAAGAAGTATGAAAATGACAAAAGACCTAAACATAAAGTATAAGTATTTGGAAAAATATGAAAGGAAACTCAAAGGTATAGAGATAAATTTTTCAATATAAGAGATTCAAATTAAAACCTAAAAGAAATTTTAGCTCAATATAATTTATAAACTAAATATAAGTATGAAATTAATATGTATAGTAATGAAAAATCATAAATAAAATTAGACTAAGCGGAACATAAGTCAATTAAAATACTTGTTTAATAAATGAGCATTGTTTAGTTCCTTGAATATGTCTTTACTTCAAAAACAATATATAAGTGTTAAGTCTAAGGATATCTTTGACTAGGTAAGGACCCCACTAATTTTTGGTATAATTTCCCTTTTTTGTGGTTTTAATACAATTTCAAAAATAAGATCCCAACATCGAAAGTATGAACTTTTACTTTTTTGTTATGTTGTTTAGGAATGTGATTTTGGTATTGACTATTATGTTGTAAAGCATTCATGCATCCCTCATCAAGTAGATCTAAATCATGAAGGTGTCCTTCAAAATAATCTTCATTAGGAATGATGTCATGAAGAGAAATTTTCAAAAAGGGTAAGTCAACTTCTAATGGTAAGATGTCTTCACATTCATTAAATAAAGAGAATGGAGTTGTCCCACCAGTAGTGAAGATAATAATATGATAAGACCAAAGTGCATGATATCTTGATATTATAATTTGAATGAGAATACCTAATAGTTTTTTATATAATATTATTAAGGATTTTATTGGTGGATTCTACTTGTCTATTGCATTGAGAGTAATATGGTATGGAAAATTTGTGTGTAATTTTTATTTTTTCATAGAGTTGCTTCATGTATTTATTTTTTAAATTCCCACCATTGTTAGATATGATGGTGTGAGGAATTCCAAAATGACATATGATCTTATTAATCATAAATTTGGATATAGTGATTCTGATAAAAATAACAAGGGGCATAGCTTCTACACATTTGGTAAAGTACTTGGTAGGGATGATAATGAATATGTTGTCATATTGTGATTGAGGTAATTTGATAATGAGATATAATCCATATATAGAGGATTGTCAAGGATATTCAAGTATCTTAAGATCGATCAGAGGAGAGTGGATAAGATCTTTATGAAGTTTACAAAGATTACATTTATTTACAAATGTGATGGAATTTTTTTAGAGTGGCCTAGTAGTATCCCATACGTAGTCATTTTTAAGGTGTAGCATGTCTACTATAATGACCACCATAAATTCCTACATGATATTTCTCAAAAAAAGAACAAATTTTTTATTAAATGAAAATAGAGTATGGTGCCTTTGGAATTATGATAGTAAAGGATGATATGTCTATAGATGAAATTATATGATTACTTTAAGATTTTGGTCTTTTCATGGGAATCAGCCTCAAGAGGATAAGTATGGTGTTTGATAAATTTCATGATGTCTCTATACCATGAGATTTGTTAATTAGTGATAGATTTAATGTGGTGAATAAGAAAATTATTATTAGGAGCTAGGTTAGATGGATAATTTCTCATGTGAATGAGGAACTACAGGTCATGTAATGCTTGAAGAAGATGAAAGAGAGAGGCTAAGGAATCAAGAGATTCAATTATAAAATTTATACTCATGGAATTAATTAAATGATGAAAGATGCAAACTCCTTGGCAAGAGTAGAATCAAGGTAATGATATTCAATAATTTTTCACTTTTTCATTGATAAATGCCAATGATTTGGTAATATATGAGTTGAGAATCACCTAATGCATGTAATTGGGTAATATCTAGATCGATGGCTGCTTGCATCCCAAGTATGAGAGCTTTGTATCCATATTTGCTATTAGTAACAATTAAGTTTGATATAAAATCTATAGGAATGATTTTTCCATAAAGATCAACTAGGGAATATCTTGCTCCCCAAAGGAATTTGGATCTATCAAAGTGGGCAATCTAAGTATATTTATATAATTAGATGGTAATTTAGATTAATCTTGTAAAGGAGATTTTGTAGATTATTTAGGATTTGAGACTAGTATTTAAGGCTCTTTGAAGGCCTGATATTCAAGATCAATAGTGAAATTATGGAAGTATTTTTAAGAGAGATAGATTGAACAATACCTTAAATCAATAAGACATCTTCATCTAGAAGAGTGTCCTAAAGATATCATTGAACTAGTAAGGGTGCATTAGAAAGTTGGTCAACAATCACTTGGACTTCTAATAATTTTTTGGTTATGATCCTAAGGTAAAAATCCAATAAGATCACCATCCACTTATCAATTTGGTCTCTAGGAAAGAAATCCTTAGAAACAAAAGGGGGAGGGGATCAAAATGAACTATGCCATACATGGTCTAGTAAAGTATATAGAATTGAATAATTTTGGTGGAAAATTATATTGAAAGATATGTCATTCCAATTTTGTGTAGTAGGTCTCATAATCTATCAAAGCATGACTAATATAGTAAATGACATATTTTTTGTCTATCATCTTGTGCAAGAATTTTCCCATTTAATATGGTGGTAGATAATTTATATAGGATGACATGGAAATCATTTGAATGTGTTAGTAGAGTAGGAGGATGAAGTAATATTTTATTATTTATAACAAAGGCTTACTGAAAAACATTGGTAAATTCAAGTACAACACCTTTTTTGAGAAGGGAGTTTGTCATGTATATATGGTAAGATAACTCAAGCAAAAAAATATGGATTTCCCCAAGTTTCCAAAGGTAAATGTGGATGTTAGGAATGTATCAATGTATAAGCCTATTAAGAATATCATTGATCTTGGAGGGATCCATGTCAATCCCACATAGTGAGACCAATAATCCTATTAAAAAACATAGGTAATAGTTAAAACACATTTATTAGGATTAAGATTAAATTTTTATGTAATAAAGAAATCAAATATGATATCTATGTCATAAATATGGTTTTCATGATGCTTGGGTTTGTATATAAGTTCATACACATAGGTTGACTATTTTTTGTATGAGATCATGGAAAATGTGGGTCATTGCACGTTGATAAGTTGTTTCAGTGTTTTTAAGGCTGAAGGGAATCTCAACATAGCAACATGTTCCCCACTTGGTGGTAAAGGTGGTTTTATTTTGATCTTAGGGCTGATGTGAATATGATTGTACCCCAAATTTTTTTCCATGAGGTTAATAATCTCATATCTAGCTAAAAGATCAATAATAAAATTGATTAAATGTAAAATAAAGTTACCTTTAGGGCATGCTAAGTTGATATTAGGAAAATTCAATACAAACATGAATCACCATAATGACTTTATTTAAAATTGGCACTTATTGGAGACCTATTTTAAGTAATCTACATGTCAGATGAACTTAACATATAGGAGGTTGATGACTTCATTGTGACATAAGATTAAAACCTCTAGAGTAAAATTTCTTTGATTTTGGTTAAAGGGTTTTTTTATCTTCAAAATTTCACCCTTGAGGAGGTTGTTCAATCCTCCTCACTGAAGCGATATAATGGGAACAATACTAGGTTGTAGGTGACCTAAATAATGGATTGAACCTCTAGATAGGGGTAGGTCCTTTGATGCATCACTTAAGAATTATAATCTAAGATACTACTTGTAATATAAAAGGGATAAAGATAACTAGAAAACAAACTAAGGAGATTATGCACTAAATTATTAACCACTACCATACATCTGAAAATGTATAATGAACATAGAACTGATCTATTCACACATTAATCCTAATTTTCTCTTCTTACATTAGTATTTCAATATAAAGGTGGTAGATGATGGTTAGGTAAGGAGGGATGATTTTTAAGAGGTCTAAATACAATAATGAAAAATTTCCTCACTTAACCTCCATGAGACTAATTAAACACTTCGTATGACCTATAAGAATGATTTCAAACTGCATATAGGTGAAAGAATGAGACAACACATCAAGGAAAAATGAATCAAGACTAGACAATATCAATCATTAATGTATAAACACTAGAATATAATCATAAGAAAAGGTAAAATTAGCTTGTATATTACTTCAATTGATTAAAAAAAGAGAAGGTATTTTCCATACTCAAGTGAAATATCCCTTTACAAGCCAAATCAGGTCATACATATAGAATAGAATGAGAAGGATAGAGAGGAAAGACATTGGACAAGCCCATGACAAGTATCACTTCATGAAAGGTCACTTTAAAATAAATTAATTTAAATAAATAGTCTCTAAATCAATCTTCAACATGTTTCCACTTGGTTTTATGATAATCCTCCTAAGGTGATGTAGGGGTTACTTCATTGGCTTGGTGATTCATCCATCTTCCTTGAAACTGTCCATTATGAGTCATTATGATGTGACAAGTCAAAATTTTGGAAACTAACTCCTTTAATTTCATTGTAAATATGTTTAATTCCACTATCCAATCATATTTCCACCTTTATTCTACAATTTTATTCACAATTTTCATAATTTCTCTCTAAGAAGGTTTATTCCTTATAACCCTGTTTAGACACAAAGCTCCTTGTTTTAAGAGATTAAAAATAATTAAATGGAAAAAAAGAGAATATTTGGGTACCCATTATCCCCCTTAATATTTAACCAAAATTTTATGGCCCAAATCCTCATGTATACCCTCTTTATCAACCCCTACCTTTCCCTATTAGGACTAATTAGGCCTAATGCAAGCCTACAATCCTATAGAATGTAAAAATACATATATTAATGATCCATAACCATAAAATATTTTTATTAACATTAAATTATGTCACTTGGAAAATTTTCATGCATTTCCAATGGGTGGAACTCAAGTTAGGCCAAAAATAAGATTTCTAGCCCTGGTTGACCTACACACAGGGCTAGGTAAGCTGAGAGTGAATACAAATGCATAGAAGAATTTTTAAGGTATTTAAATGTGATATAAAAATATTTGAGGTATTAATTAACACTAATCAACCCATTCAATAGTTATTTACCCCTTGGAAACTCTTTATACCTCTTAAAACTACCATTTTTCATAATTTTGTGCATGTTTTAGGACTATGTTCATGGTTTTAGGTGTTGTTTGTATTTATTAATCAATATATAATAATTTAAAACATTATTAATGGTATATAATTTATCCATAAACATTTATTTTTCAACCAAACCCCAAATCTAATGCACATATTTCATATTCTGTTATCATTCTTGAAAACAAGCTCCTAAAAGGAGCTCTTTAACAAGTTTGAATGTGTTTTTTGGGTTTGACCATTTTTAAGGTCAAATAAAGGTTTATATTTAAATTTTTATAATTATAAAATATTTAATATAATTTTTATAATAATTTTAAATTCCAATTTTTTTTTGAACATCTCAAATTACCTCTTACACACCTCATTTTGTTTACAAATATAAGAATGCTCCTTAGGTCTACATCCTACAAGCTCATTTCAATAATGATTGATAGGATTTTGATTAATTTAATAATGTTATATAATATTTTATAATGAATTAAAAACTCATATTTTTTTCATAACTCTCATCTCCATATCATCATTGCATACCTTCTTTAAAACTTGGAAGTAAAGTTGAATCTCTCAAGCAGGCCTATGTATGAGCATTCTAAGTTGGATTCTGATAGTGTTAACTAAAGGGTTTTAATTAAATTAATTTCATTATTATACACTAAATTTTTTTTATAAACCTATTCCTATGGTTTTCACATTCCATTTTTTCTTCAAACTTCATATGATATGCATGGTTTACCTTTCATGATTGAGGATACATAACTACAGGTCTATAGAATTTCAAGCCATTGGTGGCACCTTATGGAATTTTTGTCAAGGGTGTTAAAATTAAATATGTTTAAATATATTATTCATACTTTTTATACTATTAAAATGCCTATGTTCCATGAAAAACCTGCATGTTATCACATTCTTAGATTTATCTATCTCAAGTTTAGAAATACTACAGACATTGAATCCTTGAGTATCATCATATCACCATGAGGATAATTAGAGATTAATTTATATATTAATTTTAAAATTGACCTTTCCTAGTTAATTTAAACTCTCATTTCATTCACAAATTATGTATTTCTCTATTCACTCTCTCTTACTTGCAGGCTTGTTTATGACACTAAGACCAAAGTTTCTCATAACATGCCATCTTCCCATGATTATTGAATTATGATATATAAGGAGAGTGAAATGAGGAATTATATAATTATTTAGGGTTTTTATAATCCACTTGGGGTAATAATCATGCAAAACCATCAAATCCCTATGTGCCACCTTCATAAATCAATAAAAAGAGCCTTTTTTTACCACCACAATACCCACATGTGTCAAATGAATGTTTAAAGTGATTTTTGGGGACCAAAAGGATCCTAAAAGACCTAAATCCATCCTTAATTCTGATAAAAAATCTCTAAAATTCCATAAAATTGACTGAAATTGAGCTAGTGGGGTTTTAGGAACATTTTAGAGTACTTTTCTTATTAATGATGGTTCATAAATTTAATCCATTATAACCTATAAATAATTTATGTTATATTTATGGCATAGAGGCACATATCTTAACATAATATCATTTTAGCCATCTCTTTTTTTCCTTCATGAACCAAGCATTTGAAAATAGCCTTCACTAACTTGTAAAGAGCTCGATAGAGAAATGGAGGATATTTTTACCAATTTGGGACCTATTACACAGTTTTAAGCATGGATATGAATTATAAAAGATGAAGGAATCCATGGAGTTTATTTAATACCATTTTAACTTCAAAAACCTACAACAATGCCTCAACATACCTCTTTCTAGCAATGAAAAAATCTATATTTTATCTAGAACTCTATTATAGATGAGGAACAAGTTTTCATGGAGTCTCTCATTTCATATAAAGACATGGATAAACATGCCAATATCATCTTCAAATTTTTTACCTTCCATATCTTACTCTATTACTTCCTTTCACATCATAAAATGAGAAAGAAAATACTTGAAATAGCTTATAATGTTAGAATAGTGAGTTGAGAATCATTTTTCAAGTACCACAGACCAAAGAAGTAAAAATATGATCTTGACATGTACCAAATAACATAAGAAGACATATTTAAAACCTTTATCACCATTGAACTAACTTGGACATGACATAGAGTAACTTGGATAAGCACGCGATAAAATGAGCAATTACCTTAATCTTATCAAAATAACCTTAAACTTTTTTAAACACATAAATAAGACTACAATGAAAGACCATTTGATGAAAAGATAGTGATTTGACCCTACTACTAACTAGACCATCCTAGAAGGCTTTGTAAGCTACTAAAGAAGACATAATATCTATCATCTTAGACCATTAATTATCAATACAAGACCTTTATAATGGCTATCAACAAAGTTAATATCAAATACATCAAAGTTTTGAATGATACTCATTCATGGTGGCCATTTTTGGCGAACATATTTGGTGACCTCTTGGGATTTCATGCTTTTTATACATTTATACCTATTTCCTTATACCTAAATTATGTTATGGAGTCACCTATCAGTCAACCTTAGACTTTATTGGACCTTAGAAGTGATTGTAAATACCTTGAAACAAGGATAGATAACTGATAATGCTTCCACCGACACACAACAATAAAAAATAAGGAGAACATGCACATGACAAAGCAATAAGACAAAATAATATGATACAAATTACTTAGATGAAAGATAATATAATAAATAGCTAATCTACCCTATACTAACCTACTCTAATCAAACTGAGATAATCCTAAATAAAATCATTAACTGGTAGATCAAGATAGCTACCTTTTTTCACCAAACTCATATGACTAGTAAGCTTGATGGTAGCTATGAAATAATGGAATAGAGTAACTATATTTTGGTCTTGAGAGCCTCTTCCCATTCAAAATCAATTTTGTTCACATTGAGGAAGATTATCTCTTTCAAGATCTACCATCACTTGATTAACTTGTACTCCATCAAGATCACCTTTATCTTCAACTTTGAAGGCTGATTTTCTTCTCTCTTAACCAATAAGTGTTCCAATGATGACCTCTCAATCATATTCACTTGAGTTATCCTCCTCATAACCTTCTTGAGTCTCACTTATAGCTATAACTAGACCTTCTTCATTGGGCTCCCATATAACATGTTCTTTTTCAAATATGGGCTACTCAAACTCATAAATAAACTTTGAAATTTTGATATTAATGAGCCTATAATTTTTCTCATTCCATTCACCAATAAATCCCTCAAACCTTGATATGATTTGGTCTTTAACCTTTTAAAAAAGGACTTCCTTCTTCATTTACATGCTCTCTTTAATTAAACTCCATGATGGGAAAGTTTTAGGTTCTTCAAAATTCTCAACAAAGACTTGTTTCCTACATTGGATTCCTTATTTGATATACCTCCACGATGGAAAAGTTTTAGGTTATTAAACCTTTTTGACAAGGACTTTTTTATTCCTTTAGATTCCTTCTTGGCTTGAGGTTATTGAGGAGGGAGGGGTGGGGCATGAATAGGTTCATGAATTGGCTTGGGGATTGAGTAAGCACTCTTGAAGCTTGATATTTCTCTCTTGTTTTAGATGCATTATTGGATTAAATTTCATGATGGGAAGGTTTGGAGTCCTTGAGGAGGGATGTATGGTGCTTGAATAGGCAAAGGTTCCTCTTTAACTTTAATTTCCTAATCTAAGATTTTTCTATTTTTTTATCCCATGACTTCACCACTTGATTCCAACATTGAATCTTAAAGGACCTTTTGGGGGACTCTTGGGGAATGGAAAGAGAGTTTTGTTCTAAGATATCCTCATTATTTTCCCTCCAATCAGTAATCAAATGCTTCATTTTTGATTTATCTTGGTCTTCATGGATAACTTGAGCTTGAAGAATGGGTGAAAGACTTGGGAGACTTTGAAATTCACTTGATTTGGTATTTTGAGGAAGAAAGGGTGGAGCAAAAGAGGGTTGATGTGGATTAGGAGAAGGTACATGAGACTAATAGTACTAAATTTGTTACCTCTCATGAACCACTAATGTTTCCTCTATATAATTAATTAGGCCACCTATATCTAACATGTGATTAGTGAGTCTTTATTGATTATCTCTTGCAATAGGTGCCCACTCACCCTTAACTAGTTGTAATGAGTCTCTAATATTTTGAATGAGGTGAATAGGGACACTTAGACCATACTTATTTTGTCTATCAATCTCCATCATATGTCTTTCATATCCTAAAAGAGTTTGTTTGAAGCTTGAGATAGACTGATTGGAAATGTAACTATGTTGACTAGGGGAAGCATAGTATTTACAAGGTTCATTAGAAGAATGAATATGATTCCAAGGAGGTTGAATTAGGGTGAGAGGTGTCATATATGATTGATAGTATTCTTGGTAAGGTTATTGAGGAATGGGTAAATAATATTAATCTTGATATCAAGGCTAGTATGGCTCAACATGGGTCTGATATGAATCATTATGTTGTTGATAAGGATCAACATACTATTGAAAAGGATCAACATAGGCTTGATATTGCTAACCAACTTGAGTAAAATATAATTCCACTCCAAAATCAACCATGAAACCTAAAGATAAAGGTAAAATAGAAACACTAATTTATTTAAATAATACTTGGGCTACTAAAACTAGCTAAATGAACTCAGAGTCACCATTGATGCTTATGTCCATCCCTCTAAAGGTTGGTGCATTGAAGAGAAACACTAATAATTCTTCAATGGATGAAATATCTTATACCACTAGGTGGGTTATAACAATTTTCATCAAAATTTGCACCCTTGAGGAGGATGTTCAAACCTCCTCACTTAAGTGATAGCATGAGAACAATCATAGATTTTGGGTGACCTAAAAAATGGATTAAACCTCTAAATAGGGCTAGCTCCCTTGATGTATCACTTAGGAACTACAATATTAGTTACTACGTACAAGGTAAAATGGATAGAGATAACTAAAAAACAAACTAAGGAGGTGATGATCCAAATTATTGACCACTACCACACATTTTTAAATTCACAATAAACATAGAACCAATCTATTCATACAATACTCCTAATTTTCTCCTCTTACATTAGTATTTCAATATTAAGGTGGTAGATGATAGTTAGGCAAGGAGGGATGATTTTAAAGAGATATAAATATATTAATTAAATATATCCTCACTTAATCTTCAAAAGTATACTTAAAAACTTCATATGACATGTAATAATGAGTTAAAATTGCATATAAGTGAGAGAATGACATAACATGTCAAGGAGAATTGAATCAACACCAGAAAAGATCAATCATTCATGCACAAACACTAGAATATAAAAATAAGATAAGGTAAAACCATATTTTATATTACTTTAATGACTTACAAAATTATAAGGTCTTCACCATACTCAAGTGGAGGATCCCTTTACAATCCAAATCAGACCATACATATAGAAGAGAATGAGGAAAGAGAGGTGAGGTGTTGGAGAAACCTAGGAAAAGTGTCACTTTATGAAGGATCAAGTTAAAATTAATAATACATGTCAAGAAATAGTCCTAAACTCCCTCTTCAACATGTATACACTTAGTGTGATGATATTCCTCTGAAGATGGCATATAAGCTACTTTATTGCCTTAATGATTCATCCATCTTCCTTGAAATTGCCCATTAAGATTCATTATGAAGTGACAAGTCATATTTTTGGAAAATAACTACTTGAATTGCATTTTACATATTTTTAAGGCCCTCATCCAATTATCTATCCACATTCATTCTATGATTTTCTTCACAATTCTCACATTTTCTCTCTAGAAAGGTATATTCTTTATGGCCCTATTTAAACACAAATTTCCTTGGTTTATGAGATTCAAAACACTTTCATGGAAAATAAAAGTATATTTGGTACCCATTATCCCCCTTAAGCTTCACCTAAAGTTTTATGGCCCAAATACTAATGTAAACCCACTTTATCAACCCTCATCTTTCTTAATTAGGCCGTATGTAAGCCTATAGTCTTATAAAATATAAAATACGTATATTACCAATCCAAAAAAACAAAAATATTATTATTCACATTAAATTAGTTTAATTTTCAAATTTTCATGCATTTACAATGAGTGGAACTCAAGTTAGGCCAAAAACCATATTTATAGCCCTAGTTGGTCTACACATAGCCCTAGTTGGCCTACACATAGCCCTAGTTGGCCTACACATAGCCCTAGTTGGCCTACACATAGTCTAGCCTAGGTTGAGTATCAATGCTTAAGTCTTTGCTTGGTGAAGGTATTTTTACCTTAGACTTTTTGGGCCTCTTTCATGAACATAATGCCCAACAAATAGGTTTTAAAGATTATTATCTCAAACAAAAAGATTGAAGACTTATTCTCATCAGACATTTTATCTACTACAAAAGTTATGAAAGAATTCCATACCTTATCTTTTGGTCTTAAGTATTTTTAAATTATTTGTTTTGGAATTTTTGTTTATGATAAAAAGTCCAAAGGGCACTTGACCTTCGAATGATTTTCCTGCACAAAAATCCCAAAGGATTTGTAAGATCATTTTGCATCTACAAAATGTGTATAGGATTATTTCCTTCAGGTATTATGCCTTAAAAAAATTCTCAAAGTGTGTCTACCAAAAATTTTGAATGAATTTTTAAAGATGGAGGACATTTTCAATAGTTATGAAGGAATTTTAAGGTTCAACCAAAGGTTTCATGGTGGGAATATTCATTAGGAGAAGACAAAAATGTATCAAAGTATCCTTGTATATATTGATTTTTTTCCTTATGCTTGAAGAAGAAATGTTCTAGGGCTCTAGATGAAATTGCCAAATTGTACCTTCAACATGTTTTTGTGACTAAGGTGAGAAATTGACCAATGATCCAAATGAAAGACACATCATTACCTCAGGGGGATCCTAAGACTTTATCCCAAGAAAATGTCTGAGTCGGATTTGTCAAATTCATAAGGTAATGACTTTTTCATTTCCTTTTACAAGTAATAAGAGAATTTTTAGGGGTCAAAAGGATATTTCACCCTTCCCCGTATCAATAAGGATGGTGTAAAGGTAAATAATTGGTTGAGAGTTTGAGATGAAATCTAAGTTGGACACATGGTAAGTCATCATGGTTTTACAAGTTTTGGGCCCTTCTTAAAGATTGCCTCACTTAAATTTTGGTGGGCAAGGTGAAAAAAGTGTCTAGGACCTAAACCCTTAGATTTGTAAAGTAAAGTAATGACACATGATAGGTTCTTAGAGTTTTTTAATCTTCAGGCCCTTTTTGAAGATTGCCTCATTTACCTTTTGGTAAGAAAGGTGCAAAATGTCCCCAAAGGCTTGAAAAACACCGAATTGAAAAATTTGTTTATATGGATCCACGTGTCTCAAGGAGTATTTAATAAAGCTTGAATGAAACATTTTCACCTTATCTCTCCTTTTTTTAAAGAAGCTTAAATGATTAAAAGGGGTAATCGGTAATTAACTGTTATGATTCAAAGCATTAATGGCAACCCTAATTTCAAAATCCAAAGGATTATAACTAAGGAATTTAACTTCATTCACATTTAAATTTTGCATTTATATCTTCTACTTATGTCTTTGAGCTATTTATGTGCCCTAACTACATGCAACACAAAAGAGTGATTATGGCAAATTCTTTAAATTGTTTTAGCTTTAATTGAATGCAATCCTCCAAATTTTCAGTAAGTGTTCTTCTGGTTCCTTGTGTTGTGTTCTTTGAATGGGGTTTGAAGGTATATTGAGGGTAATTTAAGTGAATAAATTTTTTGAATTCAAATTATTTCACTAGAGAGTTAAGGAAAAATGGCAACATCTTCAACATCTATGAAGAGAAACATTGTCTCTATTTTGGATGGAATCAAAGACATAAATATTCATGGGTTAGAATTTATAGCCTTATTGAATGTCCTGTAGAAACTTAACCCTCTTCAATTAGTTTTCAATTTTGGAATGAATTATAACACCCCTACAACTGTATTCCCCTTGGCTACCCCATATCCAAAATTAGTGATTGCATGTGCTCAAATATATCAACCTGATTTTAGAATTATCATGGATGGTAGCTAATTAGTTGTCTACTCTTTCAATTCTTTGGCCCTCAACACCATGTTTGGGACTCCTCCCTAGCTTGAAATTATCACACTTTCCCTGGAGGAATGCTAGGAGTATGTAGAACATAATGACAAAACAATATGGGACATTATCAACTCTTCCTAGCTAGTCAAGAAAAGACAAAAGGTCTCAAGAATGTCTAAGAGTTTGAAACTAGCGAAATTAAAGGAATTGACCTAATATGTGATTTCCATGGTATCAAGGATTTATGGGATGCCCACTATTGATAAATTTGAGCCTTAGATGTTCATAATTTTAATCTATGTGTTAGAATAATAGAAGAATCTAGATTGGGCCACCATTCTAAGTGACAACCTGCACAGGTAGATGATGCAACTTTAGGTTATAATCTATTAAAAAATCATTCAAAAGTAAATTTTACATGTTATCCTACCTAATGTGAATCTTGTTACATAATCAAACATTCCATGGGCTCATTAGGAATCCCAATAGGATGAGAATATATGAGATTTATCCAAAAATTACTATAAATGGCTTCAAGAAGAATATCTACCAAGTTTACAATTGTTTATTTAATACTATGATGAGTATCTTCTTTCTTTTAAGGAGCCTCAATAGAATGTCCAAGGTGGCTAGAGAAATAATTGATAAGTATGGTGCCTCATATATTCAATTCAAAACATTCACTTATATTAGCATAATTGGATTCTCAAGGTCTCCACATAAGCTATTAAGATACCTAGATGATATATTAGTAGTGATGGAGTTGAGATGGTAGATGGTGCCCTTGCATGAGATGATAGCGATGAAAAATATAAACAATCCCTATAAGTTTCTAGTTAAGATTAGACACTATTCATGTCCTATTGCCAAAGTAAAGGGATTAAAACAAGAGATGGGCCAATATGTGATTGATAAAATACCACTCAGGCCAAACTATGATATCATATGGTTAGTAAATAAAAAAACCAATGTGATTCTATGTCAATCACATTATGAATACATCTAGTCCAATTGCACTACTGAGGAAGATGTCAAGAAATTAGATTATATGAGGCTGACAGTGCAAGAAGTCAGTTCTTACAATATTGCTCCCATCCCTAAGGACATGGAGGATAATAGAATTAAATTTTATATAGTGTATAATCAATCCAATACTAAAGCTCAACCCATCTCACAAACAAACCTCACCATTAATAAAAATGATTTAATTCCATGGAGAGCCATAGTAATCATGAAAATAACCTTTAGGTGGTTGAATAAACATGGGGTTGATCTTAGAGCTTATGATACCCCTACCCTCTAGGAGCTCAAGCATGTTCAAGAGTTAAAGGGTTTCCTACTAGATTACAATGGTGTTCCCTTACCTCTACCACCAATAACAAAGGGAAAAGGGAAGGGCAAGGTTGGTGATGTTGAGTTTACCAAACCAATTGATGTGGAGTCCATATCTACATCATAATCCAAGGTAGGATTATCCTTCTCAAAGTAAACAATTTTGGTTTAGAATTGGGATAAAATTACTACTGGGGAGGTTACATTGGCTAGTGCCACCCCAATATCCATTACATCAGAGGGATCCCCAATGATACCATCCATCCTAGCAGCCATCCTAGTGATCAATCCAACTATTGTTCAACCTAATCCACTAGCACAATAGCTAACCAATATCCCTCCCCCAAATATTTATTTTAGGAAAAGAGGAGGTGAAGAAGAGGTAGAGAAACCCAAGCAAAAAATAATCAAAAGGGATCTGCAACCTCTAGTTGGGATTCCTAAGAAAAGGAAGGAGGTTGTGTTTAAGGACCTACCTTCTAAGGATCTCCCCATGAAAATTAAAGAGGATCAATCCTCATATGCTTAGAGATTGAGAGAAATGAGTGATGAATAATACTTAGAAGAAGATAGGCCCATTGTAGAGGTGATGAAGAAGCAGTGAACATTCACTCCTCCTCAAGTAAAAACTAAATAAAGGACTATGAGGGAAAGACCCCAGACCCAAATGAAGGTCCTGGTGATTGGTTATTTTTAGAAGAGGGTCCCTCAAGAGTAAAAATTAAGGGTAATGAGTAATAAATTATAGCCTCAAATGGTCCTATTTATTTTGAATATATTATGCAAGTTGGGGTTGAGGTGGCCACTCAAGTTTAGGTCCCTCAAGAAAAAGAGATGGTTTCATTAGATACAGAGACATTTGTTGAAAATGTCATCACCCAACCACTAAGACAAGATAATCAGGGTGAAGTTGAGGAAATTGATAAATTTGATGAGAAATATGAGGTGGAACTAGAGTAGGACATTCAAGTCACCACCAATCTTGAAGTGGTGGTTAAACAAGAAGGACTACAAGAAACTCTAAAAGTATCACAGGTTGTCCTTTCACCTCCAAAGGTGTCAAGTTTAGCACTAGAGGAGAAGACAAGTGTAGAAGAAGGTGGGGGAGAGAACTTAAAAATGAGTAACTCCACCCATATGGAGATAAATAAAGAATTGGAATGACCTAATAAAGGTGCTAAAGAAGGTAATTCAAGAAGTGTTTCTTTAATGGAAGTACTTCGAGGTCTCCTTTCTCACATTAAGGTCCATGATCCAATCCATAATAAAGGTCAAGAGGCCATGATCCATGAAAAGTTGTCTAAAGGCAATAAAGAGGTCACCATATCCTCATCCCTACATGAATATCAAGTAAATAAAGAAGTTGAAATGGTTGTGGAACTTTCTAGTCAGTCAATAGGATAAGGGACCTCTATTAAAAAATTGCTGAAGGAGTCTCACTAGTTTAGGCTAGATTTTGAAGTTTTGGAGTAGATAGAGCCAAACATAGAAGGGGAACCTAGAGAAAACAAATGTGGTGAGGATTTGGAAAGTGATGAAGAGATATAATAGTTTATGTTGAGTCCATAACCCATTCTTATGGTACTTCCTAAATTAGGTACTTTGATGACACCACCTTACACTATCTCAAGGCCTACATCAATGTCCACTACATCAATGGGATTTCAAACTAGATACCTTATTTGGGTTGAATAATAGGTCAAATAAAATATGGACATCATGAGCAAGAATGGGGAGATTGATGTAGTGAAGATCACTCAGGCATACAAGGCCAAAGCCCCCAAGAAGGCCAAGACACATTATAGAACCACATTCACTACTACAAGAGAAAGGAATGTAGAGATAACTATTCCCCCATAGTATTCTTTGAATAAATATGCTCCCCTTGATATTTATACTATATACAGGTACAATCTAGGGGAACCATCAAGGGATGAGCTAAAACATAACTCATAGGTTTTGGTGAATATGGTGGCTCACCAAATGGATAAAGACAAAACCATCATGGAAGATTTAAAGGTATAGAATTAGGCTATGATCTAGTACTCAAAAAAGATATTGAGTGAGCCCAAGTTAGCAACTCTAACTATTAGTATTGCTCTAGAGATTCCTCTCTTCTCAATAGAGTCATTTGATTTTGGCCGAATTGATGACTTGAAGTCTAGAAGAAGGGTGATAGAAAAATGGTAAGAATATTTGTACACTAGGGCCAAGGAAATAATCCACTTATTATTATAATGCTTAGATAATATAGTGGATAATATAAGGTATATTGATGCCTAAATGCTTATTTATGAGGCAAACACTAGGAATTAGGAAGGAATCCAACATAAAATAGATGATATCTATAAGATGGGCACTAATAATTTAATAGATGAAAAGATCATTGCTCTAAATGATCACATGAGGCCTAGAGAGTGTCAAATAGAAATTAAGCATCAATTAGTGATACTCAAAGATGGCATATTAAATTTGAAAGGATAATAGTATTCCCTAAAGACTACAACAAAAGAGATAGATGCTACACTAGGAAAGATGTTTATCTTTGATGGTACAAATTATTTAGATGAAGAGGCAGTACTTACTAATCTAAAAAAACTCATTGATGCACCACAAGAATACTTTGATGTTGATAAAATAAAGTAATTAGTGTCACTTGATAAATCTTATTACCAGCTTAAGGGACTCATTGGATGAAAGCAAGCCATGCTTCAGAAGATTGCCACATAGCTTGAGGAGTATCAAGTAAAATTCAAATATCAAGCAGGCCCAAACCAAGGGAATCTCACCCATATGCTGGAAGGATATACCAAGTATAAAAACAAGTTGGCAAAGGATTTTATCATCTAGGTTGACTCTAGAACATAATCAGATATTTTGGTTTTTCTGAGTTAGCACCACTTCTTTCTTCCTTTCCCTCCCTTATTATTTTTTCTCATTTCCCATTGGGAAACATTATAATTGGCTCATTAGTGGCACATCCCTTTTAGTTAGTTTTTGTGTAATCATGAGGATAGGAAAGGGACATTTATATCTATTGTGCAAGAGGACAAAGGTTTTGTTTTGTCCCTTGCAAGATCTTCATCTATGTAGATAACTAGAAAATATTCTATCAAGGTGGAGGATCAATATTTCCATCATCACAAGATAATGATCATATCTAAGGAATCATGTTTATTACAAGTTTTAACAGAATCTAATCCCATGATGGAATATTCTAGCTAGAGCATCTTTAGGAATATGCTAGGCTTAGCTCAATTATATAAGTAAAGGGGGTCTGTCCCTTTACAACAATTAGTTAATTTTTTGAGTCAAGAACTATAGCCTCAAATAATTCTCTCTTTGTGATCATTTTGGTGCCATATTGGTTTTTGCTATATAATGATTGGCAAGCTTTAGAGCATTATACATGTCTCCCTTGTCATAGAATTATTTTTCATAGTGTTAATATGTTATGTTGTTTATAACATATTGTATTCATTTTATATTCAATTGATAAATGAAATTTATTCAAGGTTTCCATTCTCTTTTTGTTGTGGAAGTACAGTGCTCTATTTTACATGCTCAATTAATTGGCAATTTGATGTATTTATCTTTATGGTAGTCATTTAGAGTGTATATCAAGATTGTAAAATCCTTTCTACTTTTAAATTTGGGAATAGGGCATTGATAGCCTTTTTAAGGGTAGTCCTGGGCTCACAAATTCAATTAGAAGGTGTACTTGAAGGAGATCATTTGTGTATCATTTAATCTCATTTATTTTTGATCTATAGTACATTTTTTAGTAAAGATGACATAGTCATTTAGCTGAATTTCTTTGTGCTCATTTGTTAACCCTCCACTTTTATTTTTATTAATTGATAATCTTGTCCTACCCTATCTTACCCTACATATAACATACCTTTCACATATTTTAAATGTTATTTGCCTACACATGAATAAATATTGTATACTTAGCATGTGTTTGCATCTTATGCATTAAATATTAGCATTGCAATTTCTAGTTCAGTCATGTGTTGTTGAACATACTTAATAATAAAATTTGTAATCACATTCATATTTTTATTTAGTAGATTATGTCTGCCATAGAAAATTTGATCATTCCATGTGACAACCCTTCTCGAGTAGATTGAGCAAGTTTGGTTGTGTTCTAATCAGATTTGTGTTTTTGTGTGCTAATAATCTTGATGGAGATTGAATTGTAGAATCTCTCCATGTGAATGAGCTACCCCTTAGGTCTTATTTCCTTAGTTTTGGTAGAGATAAAAGTATTAGGGAACTGACCATACCCTTTGTAGGTGCCTCTCAGTCATTTTCTCTATTCAGTCCTCTCCTGATGTCAAACCCCTCCCCAGATATAACAACATTCTAGCAAGTTTTTCATCTTTATTATCATTTCTCTCAAGTATGAAAGGATAAGCAAAAAATGTATACAACTAGGAACTGACATCTTTCTATCACCATTACTGGGGACTAAATTGAAGTCTTGGTCACTTATGTTACCAAGGACTCTTGTGGAGGGCCATGAGTATTTTTCCTTGTTATCTATTATTACTACATTGATCTATCTTTTGTGAATCCATAACCCACTAGTTTCTTGGTGTAGTGACTCTACTAGGAATGTTCACCCCTATGTTTTAAGAAGATTTACAATGTTCTTAGAATCATCTTTAGTACATGAAAGTTTTTCATTGTATCATTTATTGTTAGTATTTATGTTTATTCTAGTCTAGAAGTTTTTGCTTCTAGTGGTGACTCCATTACTTTTAAAGTCTAAAGATCAATGCCTATTATATATAATCTTCTTTATCTTAAAGATTTTTTATTTAGATTTGTAAATCTAGAGGGTATTAGGTCTTCCTTTCATAAAGATCCATCTAAAGATCTTGTCCCTACATTAAAAGGTCCATCCAGAAGGAAATAAGTTTTGAATCCCATTGTAGGCCAAAACTCAGGCAATCAAGTAAGACCTAAATAGTTTGTCCCCCATTTCATTTACCTCATTTTCTCAAATATCCATTTGGTTGAGGGATATCAGAGTGCGTCAGAGAAATATGAGCTCCCTATAGTTAATATCCTTCTCCATGAAGAATTCTTTCTCCTTTTGTAAGGCCATTAAGGTTTCATTCTATTTCTCCTCTTTCAATTCCTTCTCATAGTATTCATTCATGATTATCCCCTAGTTCATATTCATATTTAGATTTAGAGATGGGAGACTATGATCTAAGAAGGAGGAGGTTTAATGTAGGAATGACAATGATGGAGAAGATGATCAAGGTTTGGGTAATAGATTCAGACCATTTATGATCCCAAGGTTTAGACCTATCAAATTTAATAGTATGCCTAGTTTCCCTAATGAAGTTCCCATTAAAGTTAGAAATATATTGCCTAAATTTCAAGGTAACAATGATGTGTCTAGGGAACAACATTTAAAATCTTTCTTGAATGTTATTGAAGACTATGAAATTGATCTAGAATATGTGTGCATAAATATCTTTGTGAACACACTTAAGGAAGAGGCCCATGAGTGGTTGAAATCCCTCCTTGATGGATCCATAGACACATGGAAAGCTATGATTGATGCATTTAAGATGTAATATGGTGATATCATTGATCCTAAATTCTTGCTTGTCTAATTGGAGAGCCTTAATAAGAATCCTAATGAGTGTGTTAAGGATTTTAATTTTTTATTCAAAAATATATTAATAAGGTTACCAGAGGACATAAGACCTAGTGGTGATGCCTTTTTGATCAAGTATTGTGATACATTTGACAAGAAGGTAGCCTATTATCTTAGAGACAAAGCTACCATAAATTTGAGGATGGATTTTAATTTGGATATCTAAATAAAGAATAACATAAAATTTGTGGGTAAGCCTTTAAACTAGAGGGCTGATATCAAACTGGTGAATCTAGCGAATCCTCAAGCCTCCCATAAGAATGTAACTCTAGAGGATACTATGAAGACTATGGCTACTAATATGAAGGAAATTTATTACAAGTGTGATAGAGCAAAAAAGGGGCTATCTCAAGGTTTTTATAACCATGATGATAGGAGGGATCATAAGAGATAAGAAAGAAATCATCCTAGGGAGTAGGGTCAAGGTAGAACAAATTTCCAAATTAGGAATAATGAAAATTGAAAGGGGCTTGAAAGGGATGACAAGCACGAGAGAAACCAAAATTGGGGATGTGTAAGGGAAGTGTCATATCATTTAGTATTAAAGATCAATGTAGTCAACTTTGATATCAACTGGTGTGATAAGTCTTCCTTCCTCATCCTCTATGTAACATAGTTGATAGTGATGGTCAGGGTGTAGAAGGTTTTAAATTTGCATCTGATGAAGATGACATCTGTATTATTGAATTATAAGAGATGTAAAGTTAAACCTTATAAGAAAAAGTTATGAGAGCCTCAACTATTCTTGATTGTGAAGACACTCTAGCCTATGAGCATTTACTTTCCAAATTGATGAACTAGATGTGATGGTTGTATCTCTATCTATAGAGATAATGAGTGCTAATACTACTCAAGTATTCTAGATATCATGTGAAAATTTAAGAGTCCTAACCCCATATTTCATCTACACAATAATTATGATGCATGAATATGAATTGCCTGTTCATGATTTTTAGTTTTTGAGATCAATGATGAAAGGAAAATATGGATATTCACCTCCATTGATTGAGGTTCAAAAATTGATGATCCACATAGAAATTTACAAAAAGGAGTACAATTTGAGAAGTAAATATAAAAATACTCCTCTAAAAGATAAAGACTTTGTTGATCCTAGAGTAGAGACAAAAGAGAAAGAGACCAACGGGAGTAAGGAAGTCTCAAATTCCACTAATCCTAATTTTTCACCTTACAATGCTAAGCCAAAAGGTACCTAGGCCAAGAATAGAACTCCCTTTTTATCTAGTATTACCAAGAAGGATGAGCCCAAGAATCCTCCATTAAAGAGTGAAGTTAAGAATGTTGGCTCTCATACTTTTATTTCCCTAAATTTTGAGGGGTATATCCTAAATGAAAGTGTCACTAGTTTACCTGCTAATACTCCTTTGCCTAAATATAGTGTCTATGACATGGTGCATATTTTGAGTCAAATAAAGGTCATAGTTCCCTTTGTGTAATTTCTCAAAATTCTAGAGCATAGGATAAGATCCTTTAACTATTTGGGATTCACTAAGAAAGTTATTGCTAATGAGATTGTTAAAGCTGAGCCTTCTCTCACTTTCCCTATGCAAAGTGAGAACACCTTAGAATCCCTTGAACATCACTTGGAGGTGTATCTAGGAACAAAATTGGTAGAGATTTAGATGGATGTCAATCCATTCTATACCAACTTGCTGATTAATGGTCTAATTATCCATAACTATATGTTTGACTCTAGTACATCTTGTAACATTATGCAACTAGTTGTTTTAAATGAACTCTATATAAGAATAATTGTAGTATATGGATGATGCCTCTACATGGATTCCAAATAGGTAATTATTATTGGTGTGGTTAAAATACTAATGGTGCATTTCACACAATACCCTGATAAATTCTGAAGTATGGATGTTATTGTTGTAGACTATCTACTAAAGTAGGGTATGTTGCTATCTAGAAAATGGGCTACTAGTATTATGGGTAGCATTCAGATGGAATTGTCCTATGCCACTATGCCTATGGATGGGAAGATGGTTTGCCTAAATTGAGAGACAAAAATGCTTCATGTCTTAGAAGATCCCAAATATTAGTTGAATAAAGTGTTATATGTGGATATGGATATAATAATTTTTTTGGGGTGTGTTGAGTATGAGTAATAACCTCTTAAATTTGGTAATATGGATGAAGACTCCATCTAGAATATGCATTTTGATGGAGCATTTTCAAATATTGGGAATGGAGTAGGGGTTGTCTTTTATTCCCCTAATGGCCAAGCTTATAGACACTCCTTCCAATTATCCTTTGAGTGCACAAATAATATTGTAGAATATGAAGCACTCTTAATTAGACTTCAGATCACCCAAAAATATGGACTCAAAAATTTATTGGTCAAGAGCGATTCAAAATTAATGGTGAAGTAGGTCCAAGCTATTTACACCACAAAATAGAAGAGATTGAAATAGTATTGAAACATTGAATGGTACTACTTAGAATGGTTTGACACTTTTAATATTGAGTATCATGCTCTAGATCTTAATCAGATGGTAGATATGCTTGAAAAGAGGGATATAGAGTTTAAAGTTGAACATAAAAATACCTCTTATGAATATGAGGTAGATATGCTGGTAAGGCCTTCTATCCTAAACAACATTGATCATTGGCAAGTCTTTGATGATGATGATCAAATAAAAAAGGTTTATGTGTTGTATAGATGAGTTTGAAGGAACCATCATAGATTTAGACTCTATGGTATAGGTCCATGATGGAAAAAACACCTTGTATGGAAAATAAATTATGCAGTTGAAGACTAATACTATCCTTAGAGTATTGGTTAGTCTTGAATCATCCTTTGATGGAGCTGATAGAGTCAAATATAGAAATATTTCTATATCAAAAGATATAACTAATATTAACATCATGACTAAGGATAATCCAAAGAAGATCTGACTTGGCACCCACTTGATTAAGAAAGAGAAGGAAGAATTTATCAAGATTTTGATTAAGTACCAAGATAATTTAGAATGGTCATATTTAGAGCTAAAGGCCTATAGGGAGGATTTTTTCTAGCATGTTATCCCCCTTGAACTTGGTATAAAACCATTCTACCAAAAATAGCAGCCTATTAATCCCATCTTGGCCACCAAGTTTTAAGAGGAACTAAAGAAATTAAGGGATGGTGGGATCATTCAATCCATTAGGTATTCATCATGGGTGGCCAATCTAGTCCCTGTGAGAAATAAGAATGGAGACATCTATCTCTGTGTTGATTTTTGGAATTTAAACAAGGCTTCATTGAAGGACAACTATCCATTGCCCAAAATGGACAACATACTTCAAGATATTATTGGCTCCAAGCTATTGTCAAATCTAAATGGATTTTTTGGATACAATCAAATAGTAGTTAAAGAGTCTAAAAGGTCTAAGACTGCCTTCACTATCCCATGGGGCACCTATATATATTTGAATGACTTTTGTCTTGATTGTATGCAAGTTCCACCTTATATAGAGCAATGGATGTATCTTTCACTAAGTTAATCAACTAGTTCATTAAAGTTTATTAGGATGATGTTATAGTGTACTCTAAGAAAAGGGATGACCACTTAGCTCACTTGGAGTAGATGCTTATCAGATGCAAGGAGTTTGGAATTTCCTTCAATCCTAGGAAGTTCCACTTTGAAGTATAGAATGTGAAGCTACTTGGGCACATTATGTATAAATAAGGTGTAATGATAGATCCTGAAAGGATAGAAACCATTGACAAGGTACCCATTCCACAAACCAAGAAAGGTATTCAATCTTTCTTTAGCCAAATTAATTTTTTTAAAAGGTTTGTTTCCAAATTTGTAGAGATTACTCTACCCATTACTTCAATGTTAAAAAAGGATAAAAATATAAGGTGGGAGGAAAAGGCCACCAAATCATTCTAGGACATCAAGGAAGCTTTGAAAACTACCTCAATGCTTGCCAATCCTAAATATATAAAAGATTTATATATGTTTTCATTTTCCTCCAAGTATATTATTGTTGAAGTATTACTAAAAAAGAATGATGAAGGTCACGAGTAGCCAATTGACTTTTTTATCAAGACATTACAAGGATCTGAGCTAAAATATACCATAATGGAAAAACAAACCTTTGTTCTCTTAAAGTCTATCAAATAGTTCATATCCTACATTCTAAGTTCAAATATCATGGCCTATGTTCCTCACACTATGGTAAGGGACATACTAACTCATAATGAAACTAATAATAAAAGATGTCGATGGGTCAACAAACTTCAAGAACATGACTTGGAGATAAATACTACTAAATTGGTTAGAGCCATGGGTCTCACCAAGCTGATGACTGAAACCAACCTATAGGCTATAGAGGCAAATAATGTAGAAGGGGTTATTGATATCCCTAAATCTAAGTACAACCAATATCCATGGTAAAAAGATATATTCTATTATTTGAAGACTCTAAATTGTCATCTCCACTTAGACAAAAATCAAAGGAGGACCTTGAATTTAGTATCCTAGAAGTATGTTCTATTACAAGATGATCTAGCTTGGAGGAACCCAGATGGTGTCCTCTTGAGGTGCTTAGTGGAAGATGAGATTTTTGAACTAGTTAGATAGTTACATAGTGGTGTGTGTGGTGGTCATTTTGCTCTCAAATTCACTACACAGAAGATTATAGGGTCTGGTTATTGGTGGCCCACTCTATTCAAATATGTTATTTCTATGATAAGGAGATGTGAACAATGCCAATGATTCTCTAGGAGAATGAAAGCATCCAAATCACTTCCATTGTAGTTAGTTTCTATTGAGGGACCTTTTAAGTAGTGGGGAGTTGACTTCATGGGTGAAATATTAGATGTTTCAAGTGTTGGTCATAAGTGGATCTTAGTATCCATTTATTACTTCATGAAATGGGTTGAAACAATCCCTACCAGGAAATTGACCCACCAAGTAGTTATTGATTTCCTTTTAAATAATGTGATTTATCAATTTAGAGTACCATTTAAAATTGTATCTGGAAATGCCATGTGTTTTAGAGAAAAATATTTAGTTGAATTATGTGAAGAGTATGGGATTGATATAACATATGCCTCCAATCACAATCTACAAGGAAATGGGTAGGCTGAATCTAGTAACAAAAATTTATTTAAGATTATTAAAATGACTTTTGATGCCAATAAAAGGAAATGGAGTAAGAAATTGAAGTTTGATGTCTGGGCTGATAGGTTGACTCCTAAGAGGTCTACTATAATAAGCCCCTTGGATATTGTTTATGGAGCTCAAGTTTTTTTACCCTTTAATCTATAGTTACCTACTTACCAATTCATGCAATAGATAGCTGAGGATGAATAATAAATAGACCACTATAAGGAAAGGATTAACCAGATCATAGATCTTGATGAATCTCATAGACAATCTCATGAAAAAAAATTTAAAGTTCAAGGAGAGGTTCAAAAATATTTTTGACAAGAAGGTCACCCGAAAAGCTTTTCAAACTAGTGATCTGGTCTTATTCTGGGATAAAAAACATGAAGGTAAGGGAAAACATGGTAAATTTGATTCCCTATGGATGGGTCCCTACACCATTGATTATCAAATAGGGAACCTTAGAGATATTGATGGTGATATCTTAGAACTGCCAGTTAATGGCAGACACTTTAAGCACTTTTTGGATTAAGTCCATGCTAGCTAATGTAAATATGTATATGTTGTATAGTCTCTTTGTGTTTTATTGCCCTATTTGGGGTTGCATTTGTATAGTTTGTGTTTTCTCCTTTTCCTTCTTGGTTGCCTTCAAATACCTTATTATAAATTTGTTCACCCATGACATGTTTTCCTTACCTTTGTTGCAAATTCTTTAATTCTATGGCCTAATGGATAGGCGTCTGGTCTGGTTTTCTCTTTATACCCACTGGGGGTACACATCCCAAAGAAAGAGTTGATGTTAGAGCCCTAATCTACACCAAGTAATTTGTGCACTTTTTAGCATCAAAAGATTTGGGAGGTTGAAATTCTATTATGTTCTGATATCTCTATTTGGGGTATTTTGTTGATTTGCCAAGTTTTATGAGAGCCTATGTTAGTGCCCAAATTTGCACTGGAGCGATTGGACCCTTGTCTGTGAAAAGACCTAAGTATAGCCTAGGTTGAGTATCAATGTCTAAGTCATCATTCCCAATTTTGTCTTCATGTTTTCCTTTGGAAGGTCAAGTTCATAATTTGCTTAGTTATTTGTCATGTCTTTTCTTGGTGAAGTTATTTTTCCCTTAGAATGTTTGTGCCTTTTGCATGAACATAATGCCCAATATAAATAGGTCTTTGAGATATTTGTCCTAAACAAAAATACTAAAGACTTATTCTCATTAGACATTTTATCCACTATAAAAGTTCCAAAAAAATTCCATACATTATCTTTTTGGTATTAAGTATTT
Source organism: Torreya grandis (assembly GCA_037957365.1). Classification (NCBI taxonomy): domain Eukaryota; kingdom Viridiplantae; phylum Streptophyta; class Pinopsida; order Cupressales; family Taxaceae; genus Torreya; species Torreya grandis. The sequence goes on from JARHVA010002626.1 coordinate 686,533, forward strand.
TCAGATCATTTGTTTCAAAATTTTTATCTACAACAAAAAGTCTGAAGGGCACTTTCCCTTCAGATGATTTTCACACACAAAAATCCCAAAGGATTTGTAGGATCATTTTGCCTCTAAAAAAATGTTCAAAGGATTATTTCCTTTGGGCATTATGCCCTTGAAAAAATCCCAAAGGGTGTCTACCAAAAAGTATGAAGGGTACTTTATAAAGATAGAGGACATTTTCAATAATTTGAAAGGAATTGTAAGGTTTGGCCAAAGGTTTCATGGTAGGAAGATTCACTGGTAGAAGACAAAAATGTATTAAAGTCTCCTTGCATACATTGATTTTCTACATTATTCTCAAAATAGAATTTTTTTTGGGCCTCAGATGAAATAGCCAAATTGCACCTTCAATGTGTTTTGGTGACTGAGGTGAGGAATTGCCCAATGAGCCAAATGAAAGACATGTGGTTACCTCACAGGGATCCTAAGAATTTATCCCAAGAAATAGCTAGGTTAGATTTTCCAAATTTATAAGGTAATGACTTGTTAATTTCCTTTTACAAGTAATAAGAGCATTTTTGGGGGTCAGAAGGATATTTCACCCTTCCCCATATCAATAAGGATGGTACAAAGGTAAAGAATTAGTTGAGAGTCTAAGCTAACATCTAAGTTAGACATGTGGTAAGTCCTTGGGTTTTTATAAGTTTTAGGCCCTTTTTAAAGATTTCCTCACTTACCTTTTGGTGGGAAACATGCAAAAAGTATCCAAGGCCCGAAACCCTAGATTTGTAAAGTAAAGTAATAAAACATGGTAGGTTCTCAAGGTTTTTCAAGCTCTGGTCCCTTTTTGAAGATTTCCTCACTTACCTTTTGGTTAACAAGGTGAAAAAAGTCCTTAAAGGCTTAAAAAGCACTGAATTGATTTTTTTTATATAGATCCATGTGTCTCAAGGAAGATTGCCCAGAGATTGAAAAAAACATTTGCACTTTCTCTCTCTTTTTTCAAAAGAAGTTCAAATGACTAAAAGGGTTAGTTGGTAATTAGCCATTATACTTCAAATCATTAATGACAACCCTAATTTTACATTTACCTTTATTCACATTTACCTTTTGTAGTCAAAGCTTCTACTTGTGTTTTTGAGCTATTTGTGTGCCTTAGCTACGTGTAGCATGAAAGAGTGATTATGTCAAATTCTTTAAATATTAACCACTTCAATTGCATGCAACCCTCCATATTTTCATTAAGTGTTCTTCTATCTCCTTGTGTTGTGCTCTTTAAAGTGGGTTTGAAGTTATATCAAGGGTAATTTAAGTGAATAATTTGTTCAAATTCAAAGTATTGCACTAGAGAGTTAGGGGGAAATGGCAACATCTTCAACATCTGTGAAGAGTCATATTATCTCTATTTTAGATGGAATCAAAGACACATTTGTTCAAGAATTAAAATTTGAATCTTTATTGAATGTCTTGTAGTAACCCAACTATATTTTAGTAGTTTCCAATTTGGGCAAGAGTTCTATAGCCCCAACAGTGGCATTTCCCTTGGTTGCCCCATACCTAGAATTAGTGATTACATGTGCTCAAGTATATCAATATGATACTAGAATTGTCATTGATGGTAGCCAATTAGTTGTTTACTCTTTAACTCATTTAGGCCTTGGAACCATGCTTTCTAATCCTCCCTAAATTTAAAGTATCAAACTTTCCCTCGAGGAATGCTAAGAGTATGTAGACAAAAATGACAAAAAAATATGGGACATTGTTAACTCATGTTGGCTAGTTAAGAAAAGGCAAAAGGTATCAAGAAGGTCTAAGAGTCTAAAACTATAAAAACATAAGGCAACACCCTAGTATATGATTATCATAGTAGTAAGGGTTTATGAGATGCCCACTATTAATAAATTTGAGCCTTGGATGTTCATAATCTTAATCTATGTATTGGAGTAATAAAAGAAGCTGGACTAGGCTGCCATTCTAAGTGACAATCTACATAGGCAAATAATGCAACTTCAAGTTGTAATCCATTCAAATTAAGCATTCATAACTACATTTTACATCTCATCCTACCTGATGTATATCTTGGTGCATAATCAAACATTCTAAGGGCTCACTAGGAATCCCAGTGGGATGAGAATATACAAGATTTATTCAAAAATTACTCTAGATGGATTCAAGAAGAATATTTTTAAAGTTTATAATTATTTATTTAATACTATGATGAGTATATTATTTCCTCTAAGGAGCCTCAATAGAATATCCAAGGTGGATAAATAAGTTATTAATAAGTATGGTGCCTCATATATTCAATTAATAATATTCACTTATATCAAAATAAGTGGCTACTTAGGGTCTCCACATAAGCTAGCAAGATACCTAGATGATAGATTAGTAGTGATGGAGTTGATCCAAAAAATGGTGCCCTCACACAAGATGATAGTGGTAAAAAAGATAAACAATCCCTACAAGTTTCCATTTGAGATTAGACACTATTTATGTCCTTTTTTTGCCAAAGAAAAGGGACTAAAACAAGAGATGGGCCAATATGTGATTGACAAAATGCCACAAAATCCAAATTGTGATATCGTATGGTTGGTAAACATAGAAACCAATGTGATTCTATATCTATAACATTATGAATACATCTGGTCTAATTGCACTATCGAGGACATCAAAAAACTAGATTTTATGAGGCTAACAGTGCAAGAAGTTATTTCTTACTAGATCACTCCCATCCCCAAGGAAATGAAAGATGATAAAATAACATTGTATATAATGTATAATCAATCCAATATTAAATCTCAACCCACCTCACAAGTAGACCTCACCACAAAGGAAAACAATTCCATTCCATTAAGATCCATAACAATCATGAGAAGAACTTTCAGGTGGTTGATCTTAGTGCTTATGATACCTCTACCTCTATGAGCTTAGGAAAGCTCAAGAGTTAAAGGGTTTCCTCTTAGATTATAGTGGTATTCCCTTACCTCCACCACCATTAGCAAAGGGCAAATGGAAGAGCAAATTTGGTGATGTTGACTTCAACAAGTCAATTGATGTGGAGTCCATATCTGCATCATGATCCAAGGAATGATTGTCCTTCTAAAAATTAACAATTCTCATTGAGAATTAGGATAAGATTTCTATTGGGGAGATTAAATTGGCAAGTACCACCCCAATATCCATTTCATTAGAGGAAGCCCCAATGACACCAGTCATCACAATAGTCATCCTAGTGGTCAATTTAACTATTGTTCCACCTACTCCACCAACATAATAGCCAACCATTGTCCCTTATCCAAATATTTATTCAAGGAAGAGAGGAGGTGAAGAAGAGGTAGAACATCCCAAGAAAAAAATATTCAAAAGGGATCTACAGCCTCCAGTTAGGATTCGTAAGAAAAGGAAGATGGTTATGTTTAAGGACTTGCCTTCTAAGGAACTCCCCATGAAAAATAAAGAGGTTTAATCCTCATATGATTAGAGATTGAGAGATATGAGTGATGAATAAGACTCATATGAAGATAGTCCCATTACATAGGTGATGAAGAAGCATAAAAAATTCACTCTTCCTCAAGTAAAAACTAGATAGAGGACTCTAAAGGAAAGACCCCAAACCCCAGTGAAGGTCCTGGTGATTAGTTTATTTACAAAAGAGGGTCCTTTACGAGTAAAAATTAAGGGTAATGAGGAAGAAATTATGGCCTCAAATGATGCTCTTTCTTTTGAATATATTTTGTAGGTTGGGGTTTAGGTGGCCACTCAAGTTCAGGCCCCTCAAGAAAAATAAATGGTCTCATCAAATACAGAGATGTTTGTTGAAAATGTCATCACCCAACCACTAGGCCAAGATAATCAGGGTGAAATTGAGGAAATGAATAAATATGATAAGATAGATGAGGTAGAGCCAGAGCAAGACATTCAAGTCACCACTAATCCTAAAGTGGTGGTTTAACATAAGGACTACAAGTAGCTCTAGAAGTATCACAAATTATCCCTTCCCCTCTAAAGGTCTCAAGTTCAACACTAGAGGATAAGGTAAGTGTAGAAGAAGGTGAGGGAGTAAACCTACAAATGGATACCCCCACCCATATGGATATAAATAAAGAATTGGACCAACCCAATAAAAGTGTTGAGGAGGGTACTTCAAGAAGTGTTGCTTCAATTAAAGTACCTCGAGGTCTCCTTCCTTGCATCAAGGTCTATGATCCAGTCCATAATAAAGGTCCTGTTGACCCAATTTTGCCCACAGGCAAAATCTCGGTCACCTTCTACACTTGCTTTACATGGCCAGTTAATTTTGGGTTGCAAGGTCCACCTTCAGGGTTCAACAACTCCATTTCAAAGCATTGGTTCATCAGCCTCGTTCGTTGGCATTCATGGTAACATAAGGAAAAGTTTTCAAATGTTCACAAAAGGGGAGAGGAAAAAGCTGGGGCACTTAACACTAAGGCAAAAGGAGGGTAGACATTTACAAGAACAATGCAGTCGGTGGCAAAATTGCCACCCACAACACCGGTGGGTAAAAAGAGACCGCAAATAGATGCAGTTGATGGAAAAATTACCACTCATAACACAAGAGAAAAAAGGAAAAGGCTACAAACTCAGCTGACGTTAGCAAAATTGCCGTGCTCGGTAGCCTACCCGATCGACATCGGCAAAATTGTGGTGCTTGACAGCCAAATCAGCTGATGTCAGCAAAAGTCTTGCGTGTAGTCCACGACAGTAGGTGGCAAATTTGCCGCTCACAACATCAGGCAAAAAAAAGGCCCTATAAAACACAAAAAAAAGCCTACCTAGTGGGTAGAGGAGCTAACTAGCACGTAAAATGAGGCATCAAGCATGGTCCCAACAATTTTATGATGTCAGCTACAATGTTTTGCACTCTTCCCAATGAGACTCCTCTTGGATTTTCCATATAAATTGGTAGACTTGGCCATTTTAAAGGATCTTCTCCAATGTTGTAAAGAGCACAGCTCTAAAATTTCTCCACTGGAATCAATAAAATATAGTTTTTGCCTCCATCTTGGATAGATTTGCTATGTATGTCATGAGTATTATTTGTGTTTAGTCATTATTTTCAATTCTTTCATAGGTTAATGCCAACATACCAGTCATCTACAAGGGCCTTTCCTACAGCTGAAAGGAGAAGAGCAATATTTGAGAAGGACAGAATAGAGGAAGTTGCTTGCAAGTGTGCATTCCACAACACCTTGGTAAACCCCTGTTATGTATCTTCCATTATAGCCTCCTTGTTAGTCTTAGCAGCCTGATTCTTCTGCCAGATGTGTAGAGTATATTTTGCATTTTTTTTGATTTTGAGAGTGGATGTGGAAGATCAACTTTTATTTTGGTGTATCACCTCTTTTAGAGTAGGCTATTTGTTTTCATGCATTTTCTTCTCCCTTTTCATCCCCCCCAGTATATCGATATATCTATATTTTTACACTGCCTAAAACAAACAAGATACATCAGAGGGAACTAGCCCATACCTAGAGACTCTCCTCTCCTACTTTACCATCCCACAGGTGAGAGAGGAGTTTCCATGTTATGGGGAGAGGGCAGGAATCTATTTTCCTGCCAACTGGGTGCACTTTCCATCGTCAACAGTTTTGGCACGCCTGGTGGGACTAGTTTTTTAATGCAGTAAAGTTGCAGGATTGATGCTGGTCTTGTTACAATAGATCAAATTTTTCCTTCAGCATCTGGTGACTCTGAGTTAAATCCACTGGTTAAGCAGTCTGGTGCCATCGAAAATCATCCATCTCTTGTATGTATACTTCTTTTGCACAAAATCATGGGTCTTGTTTTCCTTCATGTGAGTGTGATCAGACTCAAAATGTTTATGGAATCCCCTCAAGTAGCTCTCCCAGTTTCCCTGTAACTATAAGGGAGGTGGCATTGGAATTTGAGAGACAAATAATGGAAATCGACAGGTTGGAAGAGTAGTACAGATATCAGCAGGAGCTGATGTATAAAGAGGAGTGCTTGTTTAGGCAAGCACATGCTTTCCAGTCCATGAAGGAGGAGGTAACAAAATGGAGAAATCCATTTATCCAAGGTAGTTAGCCTTGCGTGCCCCCTCCTACCCTGAAGAAAACCCCCTCTTTTGCACCAAATCCATTTTATCAAATTGCACTTGCTCACTCCAGCTCATCAAATATAGCTGCTCCCAATCCTGTGTGCCTGGCTTTCCAGCACCAAATGGCATTAGAGCGACCTCCCATGGAGATCAATCTTTTCAACTCCTTAGATTAGGAATCTTCCATTGAGAATAATACCATTAGCCAGCACATCACTCTTCTAAAGACTCCTCCAATGCACCAACAATGTTTTCCTTGCATTCCTCAGCCTCCCCAAGTTCTCCAGCATGATGTGCAAATTTCAAGTTGGAGGAAGGAATGCCAAGGACCAGCTCAGAGCTTTGAAGAGGATCATGCTGGTCACCTCCAAGAGAGACTCTTTCAAGAAAACCTAGCCAGACAAATTGAAGATTTAGAGGCTAGGATGAAGCTGCACCTTGAAAGAGAGGGAAAATTTGCAGACCTTATGGAAGAGCCTCAGGACCTTGTGGAAAATGAAGTTGCTGCCTGTTCGCAGGAGTAGAATTCAAATTTTGAAATCCTGAATTGGGGGAAGACAGTGGAATCATGGGGCAGTAAAGAGGAAGAAGAAAAGCAAGGTTTTTCTTGAAACCTTGAAGAAGCTGAAGCTGTGCCTCCCTGTGATGATGCTGGTAGCCTCCAGGAAAAGCTTTTCCAAGAATATATGAGTAGGAAAATTGCAGAGTTGGAGTCCAAAGAGAAATTCCTCAGCCAATGTGTGGTGGATGGTTTAGGCCAAACAACATATTCCATACCTGAACACACCCCACCTACACATTTCTAAGAGAGTTATCAAGCCATCCCTGATATAGATGAAGTGCTAATTAAGTGGAGAGAGGAGAATCATTCGATTCTAGCTCAAGGACTGTTCCCTCTTCCACATGCTTTCTCCACTTCACCCCTTCTCAAGGAAGAAACTATTTTTCAAGAGGCAGGAGAGGAACAAAAGATCTAATATGCAATCCTTTAGGAGGTTGTCATGAGCAACAACGAAGAAGAAATCGTCATTGATGCTCCTTGTGAAGACCTTATCAGAAGTGGAGAAGATGCAGGCCTTGCGTATATGCGGATGTTCCAGCAATTTGAAGAGGAACAAATGCATGGTAAGCTCTCTTCTCCTCTGTTCAATGAACTTCCTTGTTGTATTGATGAGGATGACTACATTGAAAAACCTGAGTTAGAGGAGGATCAGGAGAATATTTTTGAAAATCTAGAGAACCTAATCAATAAAGAGGAAAAGGAGAGGTTTGTCTTCTTAGAGGAAGAGAGTTTTAAATAGAGAAGTGATGTTCTATGGGATGAGCAGTCATTTTGTGAGCCCATTTCAGACATCACCACAGTCAACTTTATTCAAGAAGGCCAAGAAGAAGTAGAGGATGAGTCTGACAGAGTTTTCAAAGAGGCAGAGGGAAACAAGTCAGACCATGATACATTGCAGAAGAATTGTGCAGATCAGAAGGCTTACAATGATGAGCCAACAGCAATTGATTTCTTGGTGAGGAGCACCAATATCAGGGAGCAACATTTAATAGACCTCTAGGGACAATCAGAATACGTACATATTGGAGGCATGTTCAATTTTGATCCCCTCAGTTTCCAGCCAACTCAGGTGATAGGCAAGAAGAATAAGTCACCAAATCTCATTTTCTTTTAGCTACTTGCCTGCCACCATAAGTCTTCTCGCTAGGAAGGGGACTTGAGAAACTTTCCTTTTGATCCAAGAGGGATGCAAACATTCCTAGTTAGCTGTATATAATAGTTTGATTTTAGTCATTTTCCTTGTTTTCCCTAAGTGTAGTTTACACAGTTAGTGTTTTTTAGCCTTGTGTGTTTCCCTTTGCGCGTGGGGGTAAAATTCTATGTATTTGATTCTAGGATTATCAAAGCTATTGTAAACTCTCTTTAAAGTCACCATCCGACTCTGCACCCAATAAAATGTAAGGTAACTGGGTTCTAAGCATAGCAAGCATGCTTACCTTGTGAGTCGCCAATTTGTTGACCCAATTTTTCCCACAGGCAAAATCTCGGTCACCTTCTGCACTTGCTTTGCATGGCCAATTAATTTTGAGTTGCAAGGTCCACCTTCAAGGTTCAACATCTGCGTTTCAAAGCATTGGCTCATCGGCCTCGTTCATTGGCATTCATGGTAGCATAAGGCAGAATTTTCAAATGTTCACAAAAGGGGAGAGGAAAAAGCCGGGGCACTTAACACTAAGGCAAAAGGAGGGTAGACATTTACAAGAATAATGCAACCGGCGGTAAAATTGTTGCCCACAACACCGGTGGGTAAAAAGAGACTACAAATAGATGCAGTCAGTGGAAAAATTGCCACTCACAACACAAGTAGAAAAAGGAAAAGGCCACAAACTCGGCCGATGTCGGCAAAATTGCCGCGCTCGACAGCCTACTTGGCCAGCGTCGGCAAAATTGCCACGCTCGGCAGCCAAATCAGCCAACATCAGCAAAAGTCCTACGTGCAGTCCATGATAGTAGGAGGCAAATTTGCCACTCACAACATCAGGCAGTAAAAAGGTCCTGCAGAGCACGAAAAAATCCCCACCCAGTAGGCAGAGGAGCTAACTAGCTTACAAAATGAGGCATCAAGCATGGTCCCAATAGTTTTATGATGTCAACTACAGTGTTTTTCACTCTTCCCAATGAGACTCCTCTTGGCTTTTCCATATAAATTGGTAGACTTGGCCATTTTAAAGGATCTTCTCCAATGTTGTAAAGAACACAACTCTAAAATTTCTCCACCTGAATCAATAAAATATAGTTTTTGCCTCCATCTTGGATAGATTTGCTGTGTATGTCATGAGTATTATTTGTGTTTAGTCATTATTTTCAATGCTTTCATAGGTTAATGCCAACAGATCAGTCATCTACAAGGGCCATTCTTGTAGCTGAAAGGAGAAGAGCAATATTTGAGAAGGACAGAATAGAGTAAGTTGCTTGTAAGTGTGCATTCCACAGCACCTTGGTAAACCCCTATTATGTATCTTCCATTATAGCCTCCTTGTTAGTCTTAACAGCCTAATTATTCTACCAGATGTGTAGAGTATATTTGCATTTTTTTTGATTTTGAGAGTGGATGTGGAAGATCAACCTTTATTTTGGTGTATCACCTCTTTTAGAGTAGGCTGTTTGTTTTCATGCATTTTCTTCTCCCTTTTCATCCCCCCCAGTATATCGATATATCTATATTTTTGCACTACCTGAAACAAACAAGATACATCAGAGGGAACTAGCCCATACCTAGAGACTCTCCTCTCCTGCTTCGCCATCCCACAGGTGAGAGAGGAGTTTCCATGTTGCAGGGAGAGGGTAGGAATCCATTTTCCTACCAACTGGGTGCACTTTCCATTGTCAACAGGTCCAAAGGCCATGATTAGTGAAGAGTTGTCTAAAGGAAACAAGGAGGTCACCATAGCCTCATACCTAAATGTAGCTCAAGTAAATAAAGAATGTGAAGTGGTTGTGAAACTTTCTAGTCAATCAACAAGACAAAAGAGCTCCATTGAAAAATTGCTCAAGGAGTCTCACCAGTTTGGGCCAAATTTTGAAGTTTTGGATTAGATAGAGCCAAACATAGAAGGGAAACGTATAGAAGACAAAGATGGTGAGGATTTAGAAAGTGATGAAGATATCAAATAGTTTGTGTTGAGTCTACAACCCATTTTTGTGGCACTTCCTACATCAGGTACTCTGATGACACCACCTTACACTATCTTAAGACTGCATCAATGTCCACTACATCAATGGGATTTTAGACTAGACCCATTATTTAGGTTGAATAATAGGGCAAGGAAAATGACATCATGAGTAATATTGGGGATATTGATGTAGTGAATATCACTCAAGTATACAAGACCAACCCCCTGAAGAAGGCCAAAACACATTCTAGAACCACATTCACTGCTACAAGAGAAAGGAATGTAGAGATAGCCATTCCCACATAAGATGCTTTAAAGAAAGATGCTCCCATTGAGAGTTACACTATTTATAGCTAAAATTTAAGGGAGCCATCAAGGAATGAGCTAAATCAAAACTCACAGGTTTTGGTGAACATGGTGGCTCACCGAATGGACAAAGACAAAGCCACCATAGAGGAGTTGAAGGCACAAAATTAGGCTATGATCTAGTACTTGTAAAAGATACTTAGTGAGCCCAAGGTAGTAACTCCAACTACCAATATTGCTTTATAGCATCCTATCTTCTCAATAGAGTCATTTAATTTTGGCTTCATTGATGACTTGAAGTCTAGAGGAAGGGTGATAGAAAAATGGCAAGAAGATTTGTGCACCAGGGTTGAGGAAATAATCCACTTAGCATTGAATTTATTGGATAATAAAAGGGATTGTGATTCCCAGATTCTTATTTGTGAGGTATACATTAGGAATTAGGAATAAGTCTAACAAAAAATGGATGAGATATGTAAGATAGACACCATTACTTTGATAATTGAAAAGATTATTACTCCAAATGATCATATGAGGCATAGAGAGTGTCAATAAGCAATCAAGCATCAATTTGTAATGCTCAATGATAGAATCTTCAATTTGAAAGGAGAAGAGTAGTCCCTCAAGACTACAACAAAAGAGATAGATGACACACTAAGAAATATGGTAAGCCTTGATGGTTTAAATGATTTGGAGGAAGAGGTAGTATGTACTACTCTAAAAAACATCATTAATGCACTACAAGAGTCCTTTGATGTTGATAAAATAAAGAAATTAGTGTCACTTAAGAAATATTGTGACCAACTTAAGGGACTAATTGGATGAAAGCAATTCATGCTTCAAAAGATTATTCTCTTAGATTGAGGAATATCAAGTAAAATTCAAATATCAAGTAGGCCCAAACCACAAAAATATCGCCCATATGATAGAAGGATATACCATGTATAAAAATAAGTTGGAAAATGATTTCATCATCAAAGTCAACTCCATAACATAACCATATATATATATATTTTTTTAGTTTGCACCACTTCTTTCTTCCCTTCCCTCCCTTCTTTTTCTCATTTCCTATTGGGAAACCATTTTAATTGGCCCATTAGTGGCACGTACCTTTCAGTTTGTTTTTGTGTAATCATGAGGATAAGAAAGCGACATTTTTGTATATTGTGAAAAAGGACAAAGGTTTTATTTTTTTCCTTATGAGATCTTCCTCCATGTAGATAACTAACAAAAATTCTATCGAGGTGGAGGATAAATATCACCATCATCACAAGATCATGAACATATTCAATCAATCATGTTTGTTAAAAGTTTTAACAAACTCTAGGCCTATGAAGGAATATTCCAATTGGAGCATCTTTAAGAATATTCTAGGCTTAACTCAATTGTATAAGTAAAGGGGGATTATCCCTCTACAGTGGTCAATTAAATTTTTGAATCAAGAGCTATATCCTTGAATAATTCTCTTTATGTGATCCTTCTAGTGCCAACTTGGTTTTAGGTAAAATCATTGCCAAACTTTGAGAGAATTATACATGTCTCCCTTGTCACAATTTTTTTTCATAGTGTTAGTCTATTAAGTTGTTTAGAACACATTGTATTCATTTTCTATTCAATTAAAAAATGAAAATTGTTCATGGTTTCTATTGACCAAATTTGATTTCTAATCAAATGAGGCCAACCCCTATCATTTGAAACTTTTTAAGAAGGTTTATATTCATACTTGAGGTCTTATATTATCCTAGATATCTTGCTTAGCCATGTCTTAATCTTGGTTAAAGTTCATCCCTCTTGAATCAGCCTAGTCAACCATGGTCAACTTGGCCAAACCCTAGTCAAAATTGGTCAAAAGTCCATTTTATGTAAATTTTTCCTAGCATGGTTTTTAGAATGTTTCAAGAGGTATACAAGTCATGAGTTGTCCATTTCCTAAGTTTCTTGAGCAAAAAGGGGTCCTTTGGCCACTTTCTAGCTCATTAATGAACTTTTAAGGACTTATAAAGGTTAAAAATTATCACCAAGATTAGTTGCAATGTGGGAGAGGTCAGAATCAGGTTAGGATCAGTCAAATTGTTGTCAGAGGTCAGTTACAATCAAGAAAGATGAGTTTCTCCTTATTTTTAGGGGGTTTTGGGCACTTGTACAACCCCCATGATCAGATATTCAACTAAAAACATGGTTGGGGTGTATCTTCACCTCCCAAAATCCATTTACATGCTTAAAATTCAATGAGAATGCAAAAAATTGCATTTACAACTCAATTTCCTTCATTTTCCTCTTGGCATGCAAATGCAGGTCAAGTTCAAATGCTCACCATGGGCCATACAGGTGGAATCAGGAAGAATGGTCATGGGGGTGTATGGTAATATTATTCCTCTCCACTTTTATGGTAGTAAGTAACATATTGGTTCATTATGCTTTATGAACAATTGCTAACACTCCAGACAACTTTTTTGGGAAATTACATTGAAGAGGGGATCTCATTTTGAGCTTGTTTTGGTTTTCATTAATTTGGATTGATGTGTTGGTGTGTTTTAGGTGATTATACATGATCATCAAGGATATTTTCATGTTTATACTTGATTTAAATAGTCCATTTGTTGATAGAGCCTTTTCTAGGCTTATTTCTTGGCCTAAAGATCAAAGCTACAGATTTACTTGTAGAGCTTCACCTCAAACTACTTTCTACAAGTTTTGCACATGGGAACAAGGGAATGGAAAATGGTTTTAAGTGTTGTGATCATATATAATGATTTTTTTATCTTGGATACTTTCTCACCATGCATAATTTTATCCTCCCATACCTCTGCCCATTATGTGATTCAATACTGTCACCTATAGGTTCTAATCTTTCTCCATGGAGGTGTTCATGTGTGATAGTTACTATTTCAAAGATAAGAAGGGTTTATATGAATTATTTTTAGTAATTTTTATGTTTTAGACCTAGTGGTGAGCCTAGGAAGAAGGATGGCTAGCTCTAAGAAAACTAATTTGGTTTTAGAGACTGAATCCCCAAACACCCCAAATAGAGTTCCCAGGGGTCTTTTGGGTTTTCGTAAGTTGAGACTATGTTTGATTTTGAGGAATCCTTCTAGGATAATATTGTAGTTATATCCATGGAAAAAATTCATGCCAAGTTTGAGATTTAATTGGCAAAGATCATGCATGTTTTAAGACCTTTCAAAATGGCAAAAAGGCACTGAAAATAGGTAGAAACATCTACAAGATTTTGAAAGGAAAGTTGGTGTTGACACCACATAAGGAGGTTATAAGCATGTAAAAGTAGTGGGAATGAATTAAAATACCTTAATAATCATTTTCAATCACCTACATCATTAATGAGTAAGTAATTTCACTAAATGACCATTCTAGGCCATCCCTTATCCGTACACAAGGCTGTAGAGGACACCTATAGGTAGAGAATTACAAGCTTGTGAAATTAGAATGGTTTGAAATAAGTTGTGGAAGGTTTAGTGATTTGAATATAGTCAATGTATCTACACCATCTTTATATGACCATTTACATGTCCTAAATAACCAAATGGAAACCTACAGGCCTAAAATAAATACCTATAGCCTAAGATTAGAGCTTAGTCCCAGACATGGGTAAAAGGTGGTCTATTAAAATCAAACCATGAACATAAACATATGAAATGATGATAATGGGTGAATATAGTAGTGAAAATAATTTAATTTAATATAATGGAGGGTTAAAAATCTATCAAAATGCAACCTAAAGGCCTAAGAACATATGCATACACAGTCATAGTTTGGAGAGTGATCACAGTTTGGGGTAGGATGTTTTGAACCCAAGTGGAGCATGGAGGTGGGTAGAGTGATGAAAGTGTGGAGATTAGAATCATAAATTATATCTAAACAAGATAAAGAGATTCTTAACATACCCCAAGTGACCTTCAGCTGACCTATAGGCCTGAATATGCATCTACAACCTGGTGAATGGAGGTTGGGTTCATTTGGAGGTAAAGGAAGGTCTTGTGAAGCAAATTGAGGCATGTAATGTGATGAATTGATAGGATAGATAAATTTTTTTTGAATACAAATTATATGAGTCTTGAAAGTCCACCTTGAACCTACATAACATCCTACAGGCCTGTAAGAATGTCTCAATCTGTACATAGTCAAGTTGAAGCATGAGAATGAAGATGGCGCTAAGGAAGAGATGACAAGGTATTGGAAGGGAAAATGAGATAGAGATGGTTGAAATATATTTTTATAGACAAAAATTATATATAAAAACATAAATAAAACCCAAAAAATTATTTAAACCTCCAAGTACAATCCAAACCCTGCCTACCCTCATAATTCTATACCTTCAAAAAGTCTATCCTACAAATGTGATGAGTTGTGGGGTCAAATGGAAGAGTTAGGAGCTAAAATTTAGTACAGAGTACCCTTATAAAATATATATAACTATAAAATAATTATTTTTCCAAGGTAAATAAGGAAAACATCCACTATTTTGTCTCAGAATAGGGTCACTTATAGTTTGCATGAAGGTGCTAGTTGTGGGAAAAATGATGAAATCTTGGACTAGAAGGTTAGATATGGAAATTTGATGATTGGATAACCTAGAGGGGACATAAATAAACATATAAAACTTTAATTAAGGGTATGGAAGCATAAATGTTGTTCCAATCAAGGAGGTTTGCAGTCAGGGGTGAAGGGAATCTTTAGGCCTAAAAGCCAAATTTGGGGTCATTCTCATTTTTTGACATTTAAATGCATTTAAGTTGATTGGAAAATGTCTTTATGGGAAAATGAGATGTTTTGGATCCATCATAGGTCAAAGGAATCCATGGGAGTGTTAAGTTGGGTCTCAAAAGGCAAGCATGCCTGTTGACATGGCATTATCCTAGCTCCAAAATAGGGGTGACTTTCATTTTGGGGTCTTGATAATCTATAAAAATGGTTTGAACATGTTGGTAGGTAATAATAATAGGTGTATTAACTATTTTTTTCTATAAGAACTCATAAAGAAGCCATTTTTGGCTGGGAATGGACTAAACCCCTCATAGAATGTAATAAATGGCCCAAATGGCCAAGATGAAATGTTCATAACTTTCATGAACTGATGCATGGGACCTAGAGGAATTTATTAAATTTATATAGTGTCTTTGAGGATCCTTAAATGGAATTTTTAGGGAGACCCAACATGAAATGGCTATGAAAAAAGTTTAAGAGTCCAGGTCACTCAAAACCCTTGTAAAACCCTCACAAGGACCTGATTAGAGAGAGAGAGAATTTTGAGTATTTAAGTTCAGATGGATGGCCATGAAATCACCTAAAATTTTTAGAGGACTCTTAGAATATTCCAAACATGTGATTTACTTATATGGAACAGGGGAAAACCAGGCTTGTTTTAGCCATTTTGAGTGGTAGGAGCAACAAAAAGAGTTAGGAGATGAAACAAGTTTTGGAGGGAAGATCTAAACTTTAGATAAATCCAAAAATTTATCTCATATTATTAATAATACTCTAAGTTTCCTAACTATACTCTCACTTTCAGCCAATCCAATGAGCCAGAATAGTGAACACTTGGGAAAGTGGTGAAAAATAATTAGGGAGACATTTTAAAGGGTTTTATTGTAAACAATGGTATGGGATCCTCTGAAAAGTGTCATTAACTCTTTTTAATAGATAATTTATGAAAATTTATGAGTTTTGAATGACAAGTGGAGAAGGTGCATGGAAAAGAGCCTTTTGGAAACTACCAGTGATGATTTTACCTATCCACAAGAATAGGGATGGTCAAGCATAAATCCAATGAATTTTGGGGATTTTTTGTAACCCTTATTTCTCAAACCAACCATCATACCTATCCATTTTTAGGGATAGGGGTTGTTTTGGAAGACAACTCTGGTGGGTAGATTCTTATGCCAAAATGGTAGTTTTTTGCCATTTTTCACTATCTTTATGACTTATTTTGGAAAACTATACACTATGACCTAGCATATCTCAACCCATCTCTCTTCCACATGTAATTTGAACTAAAATTATCAACTTGACACATGCCCAAGTGACCCTTGGACTTATTTCTTTCTCTCCCTCTCTCAAACTCTATAAATTCTAGCCATTTTGGCATTGTATGAGATCTCTTTTCCTAGGTATGGTGAAACCCTATCAACATTTTACCTTGAAAAAATAAATAAAAATGTTTTACCTCATTTAAATATTGAATTAAGTGTACATTCTTGGTTTTAGTCTTGTGTAAGTGTAATTTATTTTACCTTGACATGTTGATTCCATTGGTACTTGGTGTGTTGTGTTTTCCTTCTTATAGGTCAACAAGAAGTGTCTGAAGAGAATGCAGGTGTAAGTGAGTAGGCTATTGAATAGAGAGTCTTAAAATTTCTATTGTCTAGTTCCTCCTACCCTATGTTATCTACAAGACCCCATGTTGAAACACTAATGTGAAAGGGGAGATTGATGTTGAATGAAGTGTATATATTATTTGTCATTAGTTTCAAGTGTATGTCAAAGGTAAGAGTAGAGAACAATCTTTTTGGTGCATTAGGTCTAGTATAATAAGTTTATTTTTAGTTGTTCTAACCAATTTCATCCCCCTAAGTTGTTAGTAGTAGGAATATGAGCTTTAATGGTGCATCAAGGGGAGCTAGCCCCTAATCTAGAGATCCACCCACAATAGGGATACCCACAATCCTAGAGTGGTTCCATTGTGCCACTTGAATGAGGAAAAGTTTGTTCCATCTCCTCATTGGGTGAATTCAAGTGATAATATTTTTTTGGCATGTTCAGTAGGACAAAGGGTCCATTCCTTGAGAAGTTTTGGTGTTCTTCTCAAGATACCAGCTTTGGAGGCAATTCACTAAGCACCAATGGTGACTCCAAGTTCATATCTATTGGTTGAGTAGTCCAGGTATACCTATTGAATTTTTTTTCTTTTTCATACTCTTTTTGTGAAGTAACTCATAGAGAATTATGAGTTTGAGCTTGTTTTGACACAAGTTGAAGAGTTGTGTCCAACTTTGCCTATTCCTCCTAGCTATAAGCAAGTTCTTAGCTAGCTTTGTCTTGATCCTCATCAAGCATATGTTTTCAATGACCAGCCTCATCAAATTTATTCTCCATATATCTCACCTAGATCCTCTTCAAGCCATTCTATTATTATTTTCAAAAGAACTCTCCTTGATTATCAAAACTATATGTTAGACCTTGACACTAGGTGTGGTTATGGTCAAAATATTCCTAGTGTTTGTGTCAAGAGTGTGAGGGAAGCTTTAGAGCAAGTAAAAAGGAAGTGGATCCCTATAGATAAAGCTAGTTGGCCATGTCTCTCTATTGATATGATTGATGTTTGTTTTTTGATTGTCCATCTAGAAGAAAGGTTGAGAACTTATGAACAACCTCCATCTTGGCATCCTCAAGGTGTTCCAAATTATTTGTCCTTTCCCCAAAACTTCTTCTCTTGGAAACCCATATAATAAATTAGTCAAGGAAAGGAATATATTAGGATGACGTAGGCTAGTACACTTGGGGAATATTATAAAGAAGTAAATTGAGTTTTGAGTCTCACCTTGAAAGGGAAATTGAGTTGGCAAATTAGATGTGGATGAAACCTATCATGGCAACTAAAAGTGATTTATCTAGACCTACTCCTCCATCCTACAATGAAGGTACTAATCCAAAGAAACTCCAAGTTTCTTAGATATATCTTTCTTCCCTTCATCATCCCCTCAAATTCATGAAAATACCCTTGAAGCCACCTTCCCAAGATGTAAGGATGTGATGGAAGCTCATGAAGGAAGGAGAAACTCATGCCTAAGTGGAGAAGTTGTTAGGGAAGAGAAATTTGGAACTATTCAAATCCCTCCCACCCATCCTCAAGAATAATTTTAAACTATCCTTCTATTCCTTCCAACTAGCCAATTTTCCCATCCTAATGTTGAAAATTATATTTCCACTTGGGATTCCCCTTTGGATAAACTCTCCATTTTTGAAATGCCTAAGGTGGATGTCACTAGGAGGGAGGATGAGATTGAAATCTTAGATTGGATTGAAGATGGATAAGATCAGAATGATGATAAGAAAGGATTAGGTTGTGAGGATATGAAGGGAGATTTCCCTTGTGTTGGAAAATGTGTCTTATAACAAGTTCTATTGGACTCTAAGAAAGAGGAAGAAATGACCTTTTTTGTCTATTCTTCTCATGATGTATACCAGCCAAAGGATGATGATCTATGGAAAAAAATTGAGATAATATGTTATAAAGTGGAGGCTCTCAAAGAACTTACAAATCCTTTGGATCTGACCAGTCATGACAAATAATAAGATGTGTCTAAAAGGGAGGACATGTAGTAGATTTACATGTAAATGTTCCAAGAGTATGAGGAGGAAAAGACCAAGCTCCTAGACAAGCAAGCTCAAGGTGAGAGTGGACAAATACATGTTAAAGAGAAGCATCATGAAGAAATCTTAAATCATACTAGAGTAATCTATGATTATTTTAGGCCCTTTGAAAGTGATTTAGAGTTTATTACCATATCCACCTATGCATCTACCTCCAACAACTTCCATGAAGAATGTCAACAAGAAACACTCCCAAGTGGGTTTGATACAATGCTCCTTGAGGAGTTTGAAAAGATAATGAGAATGGAAAATGATGATTAAATCCTTCAAGGAGAGATGGACTTACAACAAGCCATCCCATTTATGGATTTTTAGATTTGTCATGACAAGATAAAGGGACAATAGTTTTTAGCATGCTTTGAGGTTCAAGAGGACCTCACCTACCTTGAAAATGCATGGGAGATGACTCCATTGAATGGTGTGCAAAATCAAAGAGCAAAGAGAAGACAAGAGTCATCCAACACCCCATCTAAGAAGAATCATGCTTGGCATCCTCAGTCATCTAGTGAGGAAGTAGACCTAAGCTACTTCCTTTTTGATCCAGAAAGGGAGGTATGAACAAGATGTATGTACATATTTGTTTCTTTTCTGTTGTGTTTTTTTTTCCCTAAGTACTTAGTAACATAAGTGTGTCATTGTCTTGTTAGTTGTGTTTTGTGTGTGTCTCTTTCCTTTTGTGTTTGAGGTAAATTTTTATCTTATTGGTCTATTCAAGGTTTGATCCTAATTTTTCCCAAGCACATTTTGACTGCATAAGCCCAATGGACTGATAAGGCTACTAGTCCTTAACATAGGCAAGCATGTTACCCCTAAGAGTTACCAAATTATTAACCAAATTTGACTTCTAGTCAAATGAGGTCAATCCCTATTATTTAAAACTTTTTAATAAGGTTTATATGCATCCTTGAGGTCTCATATTGTCCTAGATATCTTGATTAGCCATGTCCTAATCTTGGTTGAAGTTCATCCCTCTTGAATTGTCCTAGTCAACCATGGTCAACCTAGTCAAACCGTAGTCAAATTTGGTCAAAATTCAATTTTGTGTAAATTGGTATTATCATGGTTTTTATAAATTTTCAAGAGGTCTACAAGTCATGAATTTTCCATTTCCTAAGTTTCATTAGCAAAAAGGGGTCCTTTGGCCACTTTCTAGCTCATTAATGAACTTGTATGAACTTCTAAAGGTAAAAAATTGTCACCAAGATCAGTTACAATGTGGGAGAGGTCAAAATCAGGTCAATATCAGTCAGGTTATAGTTAGAGGTCAGTTATAATCAAGAAAGATGAGTTTTTCCTTGTTTTTAGGGGGTTTTAGGTACTTGTATGGCCCCCATGATTAGATATTCAGATAAAAACGTGGGTGAGGTTTCTATCCAAATCCCCACATCCATTTACATGCTTAAAATTTAAGGAGAATGCAAAAAATTTCATCTGTAACTTGATTTCCTTCATTTTCCTCTTGGCATTCAAATGGAGGTCAAGTTCAAATGCTCACCATGGGTCATATAGGTGGAATCAGGAAGATTGGTCTTGGGGGTGTATGGTAATATTATTCCACTCCAATTTCATGAAAGAAGTCTTAGATTGGTGTATTATACTTTATGAACAATCGTTAACACTCCAAGCAAATTTTTGGGAAATTGCATTGAAGAGGGGGTCCCCTTTTAAGCCTATTTTAGTTTTTATTGATTTGGATTGATGTGCTAGTGTGTTTTAGGTGATTCTACATGATAATCAAGGATATTTTCATGTTTTTACTTGTTTTTAATAGTCCATTTGTTGATAGAGCCTTTTCTAGGCTTGTTTCTTGGCCTAAAGATCAAAGTTGTAGATTTGCTTGCAGAGCTTCACCACCTGATACTTTCTACAAGTTCCCCACATGGAAATAAGGGAATGAAAATTGGTTTAAAGTTTTTTTGATCATATATCATGATTTTGTAGCTTAGATACCTTCTCACCTTGCATAATTTCGTCCTCCCATACCTCTGCCCATACATTTGATTCAATATTATCACCTACAAGTTCTAATCTTTCTCCATGGAGGTGTTCATGTGTGATAGTTATTGTTTACAAGATAATAAAGGTTTATATGAAGTATTTTAAGTAATTTTGATGTTTTAGACCTAGTGGTGAGTCTAGGAAGAAGGATGGATAGCTCCAAGAACACTGATTTGATTTTAGAGACTGAATCCCTAAACACCCCAAATAGAGTTCCCAGGGGTATTTTGGGTTTTCCTACGTTGAAACTATGTTTCATTTTGAGGAGTAATTATAGGAAAATATTTTAGTTATATCCATGGAAAAAATTCATGACAAGTTTGAGATTCAATGGGAAAATAACATGCATGTTTTAAGACCTTTCAAAATGGCAAAAAGGCACTGAAAATAGGCAAAATCATCTACAGGATTTTGAAAGGAAAGTTCGGTGTTGACACTACATAAGGAGGTTATAATCATGTATAAGTAGTGGGAATGAGTTACAATACCTCAAAAAACATTTTGAATCACCCAGTTTATGAATGAGGAAGTAATTTTACTAAATGACCATTCTAGGCCATCCCCTATTCGTACATAGGGCTATAGAGGACACCTACATACAGAGAATTACAAGTTTGTTAAATTAGCATGGTTTGAAATAAGTTGTGGAAGGTTTAGTGATTTTAATATAGTAAAGGTATCTACACCATCATAAAATTACCATTGACATGTCCTAAATAACCAAATGGAAACCTATAGGCCTAAAATGAATACCTAAAGTCTAGGATTGGAGCTTAGTCCCAGATAGGGGTAAAAGGTGGTCTGTTAAGATCAAAAAATGAAAATAATAATATGAAATTATGTTAATGGTTGAATATAGGAGTGAAACCAGTTGAATTTCATATAATTGAGTGCCAAACATCTATCAAAATGTAAACTACAAGCCTGGGAACATATGCATACACAGTCATAGTTTAGAGTGATCACTGTTTAGGGTAGGATGTTTTAAACCCAAGTGGAGAATGAAGGTGGATGGAGTGATGAAAGTGTTGAGGTTATAATAATAAATTAAATATAAAAAGCTAAAGATATTCTTAACATACCGTGTGACCTTCAACGGATCTAGAGGCTTGAATATGTACCTATAGCTTGGTGAATAGAGGTTAGGCTCATTTGGAGGTAAAATTTCTTATGAAGAATATTGAGGTATGTAATGTGATGAATTTATAGGAGATATAAATAAATTTTTATATACATATTTTATGAGTATTTAACATTCAACTTGAACCTACATATCATCCTACAGGCCTATAAGAATGTCTTAGTTCGAAGCATGAGGAAGAGATGACAAGGTATTGGAAGGTCGAATGAGATATATATGGTTTAAATAGATTTTAATAGACAAAAATGATCCATAAAAACCTAAATAAAACCCAAAAAACTCTTGAAACCTCCAATTATAATCGAAACCTTGCCTACCCTCACAATCTTACACCTTCAAAAAGTTTGCCTTGAAAATGTGATGAGTTGGGGGGTCAAATGGAAGGTTTAGGAGCTAAAATTTGGTAAATATACCATTATGACCTATATATAACTCTTAAATAATTATTTTTCCAAGGTTAATAGGTAAAAAATCCATTGTTTTATCTCAGAATAGGGTCACTTTTAGTGTGCATGAAGGTGGTAGTTATGGGGAAAATGATGAAATATTGGACCAAAAGGTTATAAATGGAAATTTAATGATTGGATAATCTATAGGGTACCTAAATAAACCTATAAAACTTTAATTAATGGTTTTGAAGTATATAAGTTATTCCAACCAAGGAGGTTTGCAGTTAGGGGTGAAGGGAATCCTTAGGCCTAAAAGCCAAATTTGGGGTCATTCTCATTTTTGGAAATTTACATGCCTTATATTTGATTGGAATTTTTTTTTAAGGGTATATGAGATGTGTTGGAGCCATAAAAGGTAAAAATAATCCCTTTAAGTGTCAAGTTGGGTCTCAAAAGGCAAACAAGCTTGTTGACATGGCATAATCCTTGTTCCAAAACATGGGTGAATTTCATTTTGGGGTCTTGTTGAGATATAAAAAGGGTTTTAAACATGTTTTTTGTTAATAATCATAGGTATATGAGATTTTATTTTGTAGAGGAACTCATTAAGAAGCCATTTTTGGTTAGGAATGGATCAAACCCCTCACAAAATGCAAGAAATAGCTGAAATAGCCAAGATGAAATGTTCATAACTTTCATGAACTGATACATGGAACTTGGAGGCATTTAGGAAAGTTATAAAAGGTCCTTGAGGAGCATTCATTGGAATTTTTAGGGAGACCCAACATGAAATGGCTATGAAAAAAGTTTAAGAGTCTACGTCGTTCAAAACCCTTGTAAAACCCTCACAAGGACCCAATTAGAGAGAGAGAGAGAGAGAGAGAGAGAGAGAGAGAGAGAGAGAGAGAGAGAGAGAGAGAGAGAGAGAGAGAGAGAGAGAGAGAGAGAGAGAGAGAGAGAGAGAGAGAGAGAGAGAGAGAGAGAGAGAGAGAGAGAGAGAATTTTGAGTATCTAAATTCAGGGCGATGGCCATGAAAAAACCTATAATTTTTAGAGGACTCTTAGAGGATTCCACACATGTGCTTTAATTGTATATAATTATAAGAAATAGGGGGAAACCAAGATTTTTTTTGCCATTTTGAGTGGTGGGAGAGATACAGAAGGAGTTAAGAGATTAAAAAAGTTTTTGAGGGAATATATACACTTGAGATAACTCCCAAAATTCATCTCATCTTCTGAATTATAATTTAAGTGTCCTAAATAGACTCTCACTTTCAGCCAGTCTAGTGAGCTAGAATAGTAAACACTTGGGAAAGTGGTGAAAGGAAATTAGGGAGACATTTTAAAGGTTTTTATTGTAAATGATGGTATGGTATCCCTTGAAAAGTGTCATTACCTCTTATTCATAGATAATTTATTAAAATTGAGGAGTTTTAAATGACAAGTGGAGAAGGTGCATGGAAAAGATCCTTTTGGAAACTACCAGTGATGATTTTGCATGTACACAAGAATAAGGATGGTCAAGCATCAATCCAATGAATTTAGGTTCTTTTTTTTAACCCCCATTGCTTATACAAACCATTAGACTTGGCTATTTTTATGGATAGGGGTAGTTTTGGAAGATAACTCTGTTGGGTAGTTTTTAATACCAAAATGGCAATTTTGTGCCACTTTTCACTATCTTTATGACTTGTTTTGGAAAAGTATACACTATTACCTAGAATATATCAACCCATCTCTCTTCCACATGAAATTTTAACTAAAATTCTAAGCTTGAAACACGTCCAAGTGACCCTTGGACTTCTTTTTCTCTCTCCCTCTCTTAAACTCTATAAATTCTAGCCATTTGGCATTATATGAGATCTCTCTGCTTGGGTATGGTGAATAATTGACAAAATTTTACCTTGAAGCAATAATTTTTTTTTATACCTCATTAAAAGATTGAATTAAGTGTACATGCTTCATTTTAGTCTTGTGCAAATGTAATTTCATTTACCTTCACATGTTGATTCCATTGGTACCTAGTGTATTATGTTTTCCTTCTTACATGTCAACAAGAAGTGTCTGAAAAGAATGAAAGTATAAGTGAGTAGTATATTCAATAGAGAATATTAGAATGCATTTTTTCTAGTTCCTCTTACCTTATGTCATCTAAAAAACCCTATGTTGAAACATTGATGTGAGAGGGGAGATTGATGTTGAATGAAGTGTATGTGCTATTTGTCATTAGTTTCAAGTGTATGTCAAAGGTAAGAGTAGAGAATAATATTTTTGGTTCATCACCTCTAGTATAATAGATTTATTTTTAGTTGTTCTAACCCTTTTCATCTCCCTAAGTTTTTAGTATTAGTAATGTTGGGTGAATATTTTGTCAGCCAGCTAACTGGTAACGAAAATAGTTCCTATCACCACAACATAGGGAGATTGGTCATCCAATGTTGCAGGTTTACCACATCCAAAGGGGAAAAATCTCTCCTCTCATCAAGGGGAGGTTCCCTATTAAATATGCAGAGGCTATATACTATATATATAAGCAAAAATTAAGACACAGGGGTGGAATGAACCATCCATCTCTTTTTTTCAGAGATGATGCTAACAAATAGAGGAGAAATCCTAGGTGATTAGTGAAGGCACTTCTCTTCTATCAAAAGTAACATTCAGCCAAGAGCCAGATCCCTTCTTGGATAGTAGAAATCTTGGTGAAGTGACAGAAGGCACTTCTCTTCTTTTATAAGTGATTGTTCTTGTAAACAATAGGACTCTTTCTGGTAACAAGTGACTGGTAATCAGGTCCAAAGTAACTAGAAATCTAAGATGTATATCAAAGTCTCCACCTTGACTACCCTAGAGTGAGGTATTAATAAAAATGGGGGCACAAAGTCATCGCAAGGTCCTTTACATAGAAACATAAAAGAAAAACACACACTGAAAATTATTATGTCAGCACAAAGTCTAAAAGTAACTAGTTTCGGACACCTTCCTTATCACTTTCACTAGCTCTGCTTATTAAATTAAATAAACAAGAACACATTTAGAAGATAGACATAAGACTAATCTCCTAAAATGGTATAAGCTATACAACACAAAGTCTATGAATCACTTGCTTTCTCATTTAGATAAAATAATATGAAATACAATTTGAGTTCAAAGTCTCAGTATTCACCTTTCAATTTGGGTAGAGTTTTGCTTCTGTATTTGGGAAGATCTCCTTTGTAACAATAAAAGAGTTTACAATATATAACACTCCAAGAAAGACTTGGGTGCTTATTTTCATGAAAAAGGTCCATGCCAAATTGAATGCCTTCAATGCACCTTCAGTTATGTCTGGAGGGACCATGCTGGGAACAGTGCATTGCCATAACTATGGCATGTCCATTCCTCTAATATGTCTCTTCTTAGTATGGACTGTCTAGTCCTTTTTCTGATGTCTATGTAGCTATCTAATTTTTCATTACTTCATGGAGGAAAAATAGGCTTGCATCCTTGATTTGGTGCGCTCAAAAGTCTACTTAATCCATTGTTTCACGTACTAGAAATAACTCTTTTGAAGATATTTCTGGTCCTTTGGTCTTGCTCCTCTCTTCATTACTTAAGTGCTTCTTTATTCTCTAGTTGAACCATCACTTTAATTGAGCTTGCCTTTGGAATCATCCATGTTGCTTCTTTGTCCTTTCTAGCCCTTGTCTAAGTCTTTGGGGGGGTCCTTTCTGTGTCTTTGACAAGTGGTAAGTTCTACTATCATGAAACTCATTAGAAACTTATGGAAAATGGGATCCATGACACGTATTTCCTAAGCAACTTTAAAAGGGGAACATGGATGCAAACACTTGTCACATTCCGTTGAGTCATAACAAGACACGTGACGTATTCTACTTAACTTATAGAAGCTTTAGAAACCTTTTGAGGGTCCTGTAGAAGATGACACGTGGTGGCTTCCACTCTGATTTATAATGGACATGTGGTGGCTTCCACTGCACTGTCTTTTTCCAATAGGCATTACTTTGGTCGGGCTTATTTCCTTTGGACAAAAGTCTAAAGGAATTCCTTTGGGCTTTGCCTTAGTCATTTTCCCATGGAAAATACTTCTGAGAGAATTCTAATGACTCTTTCACTTAATAATTTCCTTCAGACAAAAAGTCTAAAATAAATGTTCCCTATCAGCCTTTGAACAAATCCAAAGGAATTCTATCTTTTCGGTCAGTCACTTGGTTCTTCCTTTAATTTCTACACTTTATTTGAATTTCAATGGATAGTACCTTACTTTAAATTTGACATCCATGGGGCTATCAATGGTTGCTAGCCGCTTGAACCATGTTGAACGTTAAACCTTTGAACCCACTAAAAGTACATTGGTTCATTGGTTCATCGGTTCATTCTATCTCTTTTGTTTCATCACTTCTTGGTTTAATTGCTTTCTTGCTCCTTGGTTGAACCATCCATTGAACCACCTGTTTGTTGAGTCTTTCCTTGACTAAGGCTACCTTTGAACCTTTGAACCCATGAACCATTGAACTTTGAACTCTTTTGGTTCAAGGTTCAATCGGTTCATTGATTCATCCTTTATCCATCACTTGTTCTTTCTAAGCTCTTTGATCTTCATCACACTATTTGAACCTTTGATTAAACCTGTGAACTCATTGAACCTTTTGGTTCAAGGTTCAACGGTTCAATTGGTTTATTCTTTTTATTTGGATAAGTCCTTTTGATCTTTTTGAACCAAACGTGTTGAACCATTTGGTTGTTGAACTTGTTGAACCATTGAACCCGTTAAACCTTTGAACCAAAGTGGTTTAATGGTTCAAGCCTTCTTCTCTTTGATAAGTTTTTTGAAGCTATTTAACCTTAAAGTGATTGAACTTTAAACCTTGACAAATGCACTTAACTCTTGCTGATGACGTTGAACCTTTGAACCCATTGAACCCATTGAACCAAATTGTTCCAAGGTTCAAGGGTTCAATGGTTCAATCCTTGCTTAGAAGCTTGTTGATGAAATCTTTTGGTTGAACCAACTTTAAAATCACCTAAGTGTTGAGAGCTTGCTTCTTTCCTATAGAGTCCATAAAAATCAACCTATGAAGCCCATAGAACTTGGCCTATAGAGTCTGTAGATTCAAGCCTGCAAAGTCTATAGATTCAAGCCTGTAGAGTCCGTAGATTTTTGAGAAGCTTGAAAAATGAGGAATTTCAATGCTCAGAACAAATTTCAAAAAGGGAAGAGACAATTTTGGTCTATAAGACCAAAATAGTTCAAATGTTGTCCCAAAAATGAGTGATATTTTTGGGGGACAACAACTGGCTCCAGTTGGGGAACTTCCTTTAGTTGAAAACTTGGAACAGCTAAGAGGAGTAAAAACCAGAATCTCCAATGCCTTAAAGTATGCCATTGGGCTATGGAGTCATGCTACCCAAAAAGAAAGGCTCCAAAAAATGAAAATGAAAAGCATAGAAAAGAACTAAAGACTATACAGATATACATATGTATAGATGATCTTATCTGATGCCTTAAGATTTGAAGTGCTTCAGATGCCGCCCACTGTGAGACAATGAAAATGGTGTGCCATCTTGATAAACTAGTAGGAAACCATTTTGTCCCTAGAAATAGTGACGAGTGAATGAAACTCTCCACCAGGAAACCAATTTTATACGTCTTCCTCTTGGCTCTTTCTTCTTCTTGCCCCATGGTAGGATGTGGTCTTCAAACTAAAAACCAAAACTCCTTGCTCTCTTGGTAAAGAGTTACTTTTGCTGACTTTGGAGTACAATAGTATGGTCCACCACCATAGCTTGTTGTTCTACTAGCCCAGTCCAACACATGCTTTGATTGTCAGCCTCAAACTCCTGACAAACCATTAGCTCAGCATCTCCTTTGGTGTGAAGGGGTTTGATCTCTTCATCCTGAGTAGTCTTCAATCTGAGCAATAGAGATTTGCATTTAGCATGAGTGGAAGAATTACTACCATTGGATTGTAGGATCCAAGCTTCATCAAAATATGATATTTTATTAGGTGTCTCTTCATTGGAGATGGAAGATCCTTCTTGATTTGTACTACACCCTACCAATTATTTTGATGTCTTTTTTGGACCAAATCCTAGATTGCTAGCTATAGGAATTTCATTAGCTGAGACATGAGCATCCTCTATGGTTAAGAAGTAATTACCCCTACCTGATGGCTCAAATAGAATTTGAGCTACAGGGGCCAACATTTGGGTGACCACAAATTTTGCCTCAGACAAGTCCATACTTAGTTCTCCACCAATGTCCAACTGCTTAGGATTGGCTTGCAAGAATATAAATTTAGTCATTTGAATTTTGGATTTATTGACATGATCAATTATGTTAGATGACTAAAATAGACTAGGAAGAGAGGATGGGATTTCATCCTTTTGGTTTTTGGGAGGGGGAGGATTGGCCTATGAATTTGAAGTTGAAGGTGTAGAAATGTTTGGGGTACTTACTTTTTTGGCAATCACTGGGTCCTTTGGTTGGAAAGGAAGAGGGGTTTTCTACTTAGAAATTGAATTTACTAGTTAGGGTTGTTCCTCTATCTTTTCTTTGTCGGCCTGCTGGGCTAACTAATTCTCAGACTAGGTGAATACTGCATATGATCCTTCAACTACTTCACCTTCACTTTTGGGTTCATCTTGGTAATTCAGGAAACCAATGTGGAACTCACCAGCTAATTCTTCTTGATTCTCCATCAAGAGATTAGCATCATTTTCTTCCTCAAACTCAGGTTGGAAAGAGAAATCATGTTATATTTCTAGATATCCAACTGCTGAGTTGGTTGGAGGCACTTCAAGGGTAAGGTTCCTTTGTGGGGGAGGAAGATGATTTGGCTGCCCTTGATTCCTAGTAGCATTGCCTTGATATAGCTGATTCTAAAATGCCCTCTTTGGCATATCCTGATTAAAAGGAGCAGACATACTTAGGGCTATTTGCCTTTTCAAGGCTAACAATTCATTTTCCAGCTTTTGTACCATCTGATTCATGGTGCCTGTAGATGGATACTCAGAAGATAAAGAGGATTTACCTCTATTAAGATCTCTCCTTATCTTTCCTGCCAAGATAAGGTCATCTTTTAGCTCAGTAGCCAAGTCCTGAGCAGCAACAAGGTCTATGTGTCTAGCCTATCTCAGCAAGAAACTCACTTTAGGTAGCTGTGAGTTGATGAAGAAACACTTGAGATTCTGAGGTGTCAGCTGGGTGATCATGGGAATCCTATGCCTTAGGTTGTTAAATCTGGTAATGAAGTTCCTCATAGGTTCATGGGGATCCTTATTCATCTATGTGAGCTAGGATAACAAGGCATGTGCATCCTCTGTAGGCTTGAACCTTGCTTCAAACTTGGCTTTTAGGGTTTTCTAGTTTGTCACTGATCGAGCCTGCAGATGGTAGAACCATTCTGTAGCAGCACCTTGTAGGGTCTCTACAAAAAGCTTGATTGCCACATCTTCAAATTCCACCCCTATCACACCATAGGCTATATTGAAGGCTACAATGTGTTCATTAGGGTGAAATCTCCCATCCGCAAAGAATTTGGGAAAGTTCTTTCTTGAGCTGCATGGAAGTTCATGTAGAGGTAGAGTCAATTTGAGTGGGCCAAATGAGTTACCCCAAGGGCCTTGAACTGCCATGATTTAATTATGAAAAATAGGGATAAAAAATCTAGGTGGAGTGGTCAGATTGTAGAACAAAAATGGAAAAGAACTGGCCCTGCTTCAGCTTGAGGCTTCAAACTATGCACTCTTTTCCAACAACTCTAGTTTTACAGACCAGATAAAATAACAAAGGTGGAGGAAGATGGTAAGGCTATAATGATAATGGGTAAGACATGGAATGGAGTCACTAGAGTCTATAATGGATAAGGGTTATAATGATTATGGGTAAGACACAGGTGATGTTTCAATCTAAAACTTGAGGTTCCAAATTACACAAAATTACTGTGTCCCCAGTGGAGTCACCAAAAACTATTGGGTGAATATTTTGTCAGCCAGCTAACTGGTGATCAAAATAGTTCCTATCACCACATCATAGGGAGATTGGTAATCCAATGTTGTAGGTTTACCACATTCAAAGGGGACAAATCTCTCCTCTCATCAAGTGGAGGTTCCCTATTAAATATGCGGAGGCTATATACTATATATATAAGTAGAAAGTAAGACACAGGGGTGGAATGAACCATCCATGTCTCTTTTTTCAAAGCTGATGCTAAAAAATAGAGGAGAAATCCTAGGTGATTGGTGAAGGCACTTCTCTTCTTTTAGAAGTAACATTCATCCAAGAGCCAGATCCCATCTTGGATAGTAGAAATCTTGGTGAAGTGACATAAGGCACTTCTCTTCTTTTAGAAGTGCTTGTTCTTGCAAATAGCAGGACTCTTTTTGGTAACAAGTGACTAGTAACCAGGTCCAAAGTAACCAGTAATCTAAGATGTAGCTCAAATTCTCCACCTTGACTACCCTAGAGTGAGGTACGAAGAAAAATGGGGGCACAAAGTCATCCCAAAGTCCTTTACACATAAATAGAAAAGAAAAACACACACTGAAAACAATTATGTCAGCACAAAGTTTGAAAGTAACTAGTTTTGGGACACCTTTTTTATCACTTCCACTAGCTCTGCTTGTTAAATTAAATAAACAAGAACACATTCAGAAGACAGACATAAGAACAATCTCCTAAAATGGTACAAGCTATATAGTAAAAAGTTTGCGAATCACTTGCTTTCTCATTCAGATAAAATAATATGAAATACAATCTAAGCTCAAAGTCTCAGTATTTGCCTTTCAATTTGGGTAGAGTTTTGCTTCTATATTTGGGAAGATCTCCTTTGTAACAATAAAAGAGTTTACAATATATAGCACTCAAAGAAAGACTTGGGCACTTGTTTTCATGAAAAAGGTCCATGTTGAATTGAATACCTTTAATGCACCTTCAGTTTTGTCTGGAGGGACCGTGCTGGGAACAGTGCATTACCATAACTATGGCGTGTCCATTCCTCTAATATGTCTTTTCTTATTATGGATTATCTGGTCCTTCTCTTGATGTCTATGTAGCTATCCAATTCACCATTACTTCATGAAAGAAAAATAGGCTTGCGTCCTTAATTTGGTGTGCTTAGAAGTCTACTTGATCCATTGTTTCACCTACTAGAAATAACTCTTTTGAAGATATTTCTAGTCCTTTGGTCTCGCTCCTCTCTTCATTACTTAAGCACTTCTTTATTCTCTAGTTAAACCATCACTTTAATTGAACTTGCCTTTGGAATCATCCATGTTGCTTCTTTGTCCTTTCTAGCCCTTCTTGTCTAAGTCTTTGGGGGGTCCTTTCTGTGTCTTTGACAAGTGGCAAGTTCTACTACCATGAAACTCATTATAAACTTATGGAAAATGGGATCCACGACACGTCTTTCCTAAGCAACTTCAAAAGGGGAACATGAATGCAAACACTTGTCACATTCCACTAAGTCATAACAAGACACGTGACGTATTCTGCTTAACTTATAAAATCTTTAGAAGCCTTTTGAGGGTCATATAGAAGATGACACATGGTGGATTTCACTCTGCTTTATAATAGACATGTGGCGGCTTCCGTTGCACTTTGTCTTTTTCCATCAGGCATTCCTTTGGTCAAGCTTATTTCCTTCAGACAAAAGTCTGAAGGAATTCCTTCAAGCTTTGCCTTAGTCATTTTCCCGTGGAAAATACTTCTGAGAGAATTCTAACGGCTCTTTCACTTAATAGTTTCCTTAAAAAAAAAGTCCAAAGGAAATGTTCCCTGTCAGCCTTTGAACAAATTTGAAAGAATTCTATCTTTTTGGTCAGTTGCTTGGTTTTTCCTTTAAGTTCTGCACTTTATTTGAATTTTAATGGATATTCCCTTAATTTAAATTTGATGTTCATGGGGATGTCAATGGTTGCTAGCCGCTTGAACCATGTTGAACCTTAAACCTTTGAACTTATTAAAAGTACATTGTTTTATTGGTTCATCAGTTCATTCTATCTCTTTTGTTCCATTGCTTCCTGGTTCAATCGCTTTCCCACTCCTTGGTTGAACCATCCATTGAACCACCTATTTGCCAAGTCTTTCCTTGACTGAGGCCACCTTTGAACCTTTGAACCCATGAACCATTGAAATTTGAACTCTTTTGGTTCAAGGTTCAATCAGTTCATTGGTTCATCCTTTATCCGTCACTTGTTCTTTCTAAGCTCTTTGATCTTCATCACACTGTTTGAACCTTTGATCAAACCTGTGAACTCATTAAACCTTTTGGTTTAAGGTTCAACGGTTCAATCAATTCATTCTTTTGATTTGGCTAATTCCTTTTGATCTTTTTGAACTAAATGTGTTGAACCATTTGGTCATTGAACCTGTTGAACCATTGAACCCATTGAACCTTTGAACCAAAGTGGTTCAATGGTTCAAGCCTTCTTCTCTTTGATAAGTGTTTTGAAACCATTGAACCTTGAAGCAGTTGAACTTTGAACCTTGAAAAATGCACTTAACTCTTGATGATGACGTTGAACCTTTGAACCCATTGAACCTGTTGAACCAAATTGTTCTAAGGTTCAACGGTTCAATGGTTCAATCCTTGCTTAGAAGCTTGTCGATGAACTCTTTTGGTTGAACCAACTTTGAAATCCCCTAAGTGTTGAGAGTTTGCTTCTTTCCTATAGAGTCTATACAAATCAACCTATGAAGCCCATAGAACTTGGCCTATAGAGTCCATAGATTTTCTTCCTGCAGAGTCCTTAGATTCAAGCCTGCAGAGTCTGTAGATTTCTGAGAAGCTTGAAAAATGAGGAATTTGAATGCTCAGAACAAATTTCAAAAAAGGAAGAGACAATTTTGGTCTGTAGGACCAAAATAGTTCAAATGTTGTCCCAAAAATGAGTGATAATTATGGGGGACAATAAGTAATATGAGATTCAATGGTGCATCAAGGGGAACTAGCCCCTAATGTAGAGATCCACCCCCCAATAAGGATACCCACAGTCCTAGAGTGGTTCCATTGTGCCACTTGAATGAGGATATGTTTGTTCCATATCCTCATTGGGTGAATTCAAGTGACAATAGTTTCCATTCTCTTTTCTTTATTGAAGTATAGTGTTCTATTTTACATGCTTAGTTGATTGGTAATCTGATGTATTCATATTTATGATAGTCATTTAGAGTGTATATCTAGATTGTAAAATCATTTCTACTTTGAAATTTTGGAATAGGGTGTTGATATCCTTTTTAAGGTTAGTCCTAGGCTCATGAACTCAATTAGAAGGTGTCCATGAAGGATAACACTTGTGCATGATTTCATCTCATTTTTTTTGGATTTATAGTACATTTGCTGGTAAAGATGACATAGACATTTAGTTGAATTTATTTTTACTCATTTGTTAAACCTCCACTTTCATTTTTATTAACTAATAATCTTGTCCTAACCTATCTTAACATATATATAACAGACCCTTCACATATCTAAAGTGTTATTTGCCTATAGATGCATAGATATTGTATGCTTAGTATGTGTTTGCATCTTGTGCATTAAGGATTAGCATTGTAATCTCTTGTTCAATCATGTGTTGTTGAACATCCTTAAGAATGAAAGTTGCAATCACATTCACATCTATCTTTAGTATTTTGTGTTTGGTGTAGAATATTTTCTAATTCTATGTGACAACCGTTCTTGGGTAGATTAAGCAAGCTTGGTTGTGTTAGAGTTATATTTGTGTTTCTATGTGTCAATAATCTCCATGGAGATTGAATTTTATAATCTCTCCATGTGAATGAGCTACCCCTTAGGTCCTCTCACCTTGGTTTAGGTAGAGCCAAAATTAGTAGGGAACTGACCATACCCTTTGTGCATGCCTCCTAGTCATTTTATCCATTTGGTCCTCTCCTAATGTCAAACCCCTCCCCAGCTACAATGACATTCTTGTGGTTTTTTCATCTTTTCTTTCTATTTCTCTCAAGTGTGTAAGGTCAAGAGAAAGAGGTGTAAAACTAAAAACTAATAGGTTTTAATTCAATGAATTCTTTATTCTACCATGCACAAAATTTCTCAACCTATTCTCATGTTTTTCACATTCTATTTGTTCCTCAAACTTCATAAGATATGTAGGGTTTACCTTTCTTGCTTGAGGATGCAAACCTATAGGTCTGTAGACTTGTAGGTCTATATTCCTTTCAATTTCAAGCCTTTAGTGGCACCTTATGAATTTTTTTACAAAGGGAATATACTTCAATATATTTTAATATCTTCTTCATACTTTGTAATCTCTTTAAAACCCTATGTTCCATGCAAAATATACATGTTTTCACATTCTTAGAGGTATCTGTCTCAAGTTTAGAAACACTTAAGACCTTGAATCCTTGAGTATAATCATATCACCATGAGGATAGTGAGAGTTTTATTTATATATTAATTTTAAAATACACATTTATAAGTACATTGAAACTCTCATTTCATTCACAAATCATGTATTTCTTTGTTTATTGTCTCTTACTTGTAGGCTTGTTGATGACACCAAGACCAAAGTTTCTCATAGCATGTCATTTTCCCCTAATGCTTGACTTCTAGCACCTAAGTAGAGTGAATGGAGGAATAAGATATTTTTGGAGGTTTTTTATAATCTATTTAGGGCAATAATCATGCAAAATGATCAAAACCTTGCCTGCCACCTTCACACATCAACAAAAGGAGCCCCTTTCTTGACACCATAGTACCCACACATGCCAAATGAATGTTGAAAGTTATGTTAGGGGATAAAAAGGATCCTAAAATAAATTAAACCATCCTTAATTCTATTCAATGAACTCAAAAATTCCATAAAACTAACTGAAACCAAACTAATGGGGGTTTAGGATGGTTTTAGAGAATTTTTTTTTGTTAATGGTGGTTCATAAATTTATTCCCCTATAACCTAAAACTAATGCATGGATATTCAAGGAATAGGAACCCATATATTCCCCTAATACCATTTTAGCCAAATCTTGTATATTGAAGATGGTATCTAAGCAATTGAAAATAGGCCTCAATAGCTTGGAATGAGCTTGATGGAGAAATAGAGGAGTTTTTTGCCATTTTTGGACTTTTTACACACTCTTGAGTATGGATATGACCTTTATATGATGGAGGAATCCATAGAGGTGATTTGATACCATCTTAACTTGGAAAACTTACAATAATTCCTTAATATACCCACTTTTAGCATTGAAAATAACCATATTTTGCTTGGAACTCTTTTGGAGATGAGGAACAAGTGTTTATGGAGTCTCTCATTCCCTGTATATATGTGGAGCAATGTGACAAGATCATATTCATATTTTTTTACCTTCCATATCTTACACTATTCCTTGCATGTTATAAAATGAGCAATAAAATGATTGAAATAACTTATAACATTAGAATAGAGAGTTGAGCATCATTTTTCAATTTGTATAGACCAAAGAAGTACAAATATGATCTTGACATATACCACATGACCTAACAAGACCTATTTAAACCTTTATTATACTTGAACTAATGTGGACTTGACATACAATATCTTAGACAAGGACAAGATAAAATGAGTAATTACCTTAATCTTGTCAAAATAACCTTAAGCTTTGTTAAACACATAAATAATACTAAAATGAATGAGCATTTGATGATAAGACAAAGTGACTTGACCCTTCTACCAACTAGACCATCTTAGAAGGATTTGTAAGGTTCCAAATAAAACACACTATCTATCATCTTATATCATTAATTACCAATAAAATACATTTATAATGGCTATCAACAAAGTTAAGATCAAATACATCAAAGTGTATGCAATCATAAATGCATCATGTCTATAAATTAATCCTAACTTGGAGAATATAGATCATACCATACACTTCTAATTGGGGACACATTAGATAATTGAGAACATGACCAATATGAAGATCTACTAGACCCAATAAAGGGATCTCTTATCATAATATAGAATTCTAGGGAGGGTTCTGAAGCCTCTAGTCAAGCTCATTCATGTAATAAACCTAGTTAGGTCCTATGTTTGATATATAACTAAACTAATAACAAGCAAAGTAAATAAATCTAATCTAGTGCTCACCAAAGCTTGTGACACAATATGGGGGTTAGTAAAAAAAATAAACATGCATAAAATAATCTCAATTAAGCTATGTATGAGTAATACCTTAATACATCAAAATACAAAAGTAATATTATTTGAAGCCAATACTTATGCTACTTTTATCTACTAAAGAGAGGAGCAAATTTAGAGAATACTTACCTAAATGATGAACCTATTGAGACTCAATCTCTCCCTTGGCTAAAGGGGATTCATAAGAGGTTATTATGGTTTTGTAAGGATCACTAAGAAAGGCCAAAGTATCCAAAACGTATCCATAAGACTATGTTCTCTAAGTAGAAACCCTAAGCTAATCAAGTAGATTGGTGGAAGAATAGATTGTAAAGAATGACAAGAGAACAATAACTCCTGTTCATTATCTAAATAATGATGAAATGATCATGTATAAATAGGTAGATTTAACCCTAAACCCTTCTAAAAGTTTTGATAGATAGTGTCAACCCAATCAACCTAGTATAATTAAGGACAAAAACTCATTAGGTCACAGGTTAAGTCGATCAAGTGCCAACCTAGACCCTAAATGAATTTCACCCAAAAACTATATAGGGTTGAATCAGTCAACCTAGTATAGCTTACTATCAAAAGGAGCTTAAGGTGAGGAAAAGAGGGATGGAAAGTGGGAAAATACTATAAGAGTGTGCAAATGAGGAGTAATAGCTCAGGATAATTATTTTAGGATCTGGTTAGATTGGTAATAAATGGGAATAAGGGACAACAATCCTACAAAGCACCAATGGTCTTCCCACCCATTTCTTAGTGCACCCCTTAGGGTGTACACTTAGAGAGATTGAGTCTCGATGAGTTCCTATAAGATGTAAGGCTTCAATATTTGATAAAAAATTGAAAATATTATGTGTATACATGTTCCCCACTTGAATCTCATCACATGTCACTAAGGTACAATAGGGGATGGTGCTTCGAGAAAGAACATAGTAACACACAATGTTGAGGCTAAAAAATGTTACAATATTTTAAATAAAAAATAACTAAAATTAAATGATAGAAAGGGAAATAACTAAAAATTAAATGTGATTCATACCTTGACTTACCTTTATCACTGGATGATTTTCTGTTATGTTTGTATTTTTGATTGTGTGGGGTATAGAGACTAATTTCAACAAACCCAAGATTAAAAAACTAAAGAGCAAAAAATAAAAAAATTCAGGAAAGCCAAGATAATTGGTGATATGAGGATGGGATGTTCTTGTAAATTTAGTAATCTAGGGTGATAAGTGATATGTTAGACCAAATTATTGAGTCAAAACTTAGAGTAAATCAGGTAATTAGAAATCCAAGTCTATTAAAGATTGAAAAACTTAGAAAAAGTAAACCTTGAGTAAGAAAGGCAAAATCACCAAGTCAAACCAATGATACATGTAAAAAATAATTGTAATCAAACATCAATGTAAAATCAATAACAATCCTTACTTAAAAAAAGATGGGCAAGCAAAAAAATGGTAAAATAACATTGATGAGTGAGAAATAACAATCTTTACTTAATCATCAATGGAAAAAGGTGCATAAAAGGGAAAAATAGACTCAAGTATCTACAAAAAGGGTGGTACAAAAAATGACAAATGGTAAAATTAAAGAAAAATAAGTCTAGAAATGTAAATATATGGTGTAAGTAATGTAATCCATAGTTGCTCAAACATATTGTTTTTTCTCTAAGGATAGATAAAACTGAAATGAAGTAGTGCTAGCATGTTTTGAAGAGGTGAAGAATAAGGAAGTAGAAAAGAGGGAAAATAGATTTAGACTCACAATTTTCCTATCAAGGGGGAAAATGAAATGGGTGGAGGAGAGAATGAAGGAAAAACCAAGGTAGAGGAATTCTTTTATTGAAGTCAAGACACTCAAATTAGGTTTGTCAAAACAAGAGGACTTTTGACCTTAAAGTCTCTGAAGAACTTATCCTAGCCACACACGTCTTAGGTCAATAAATGGAGTATGCATATCATCCTTGAAGGATATATGTATGAAAATTAAAATAGAACTAGCTTCCCATAACATGTTCTCCATTTCTCAGGACCCCTTACAAAGCCATCAATATAC
Source organism: Torreya grandis (assembly GCA_037957365.1). Classification (NCBI taxonomy): domain Eukaryota; kingdom Viridiplantae; phylum Streptophyta; class Pinopsida; order Cupressales; family Taxaceae; genus Torreya; species Torreya grandis. The sequence continues at coordinate 724,676 of JARHVA010002626.1, forward strand.
TATGAAGATTGGGTAATTGCATGAGAAAGTAACACCATAGATTTTTTTGAATTATTATATTACAATCTACTGGCCTACTACACCCCAATGGACCTTGGCTCTATGTGGGACCAACTACAGAGTTTGATACTTCATTAGAGATAGGAGATGTTGTTGTAATCATGTCTTTCGGTATGATTTTGAATTTTGAGATTTGTATGTTGGCTTTTGTATATCATTACTTTTTGTTTCAAGTGATTTAGCTTTTAACTTTATTGATGGATTTTTTCTATTCCTCTTCCATACAGATTTGGAAAACCAAACATGGGTGCTAAATATGAATTTCATTTGAATAATTGGGACTTGATTTTTAAGAGAGAGAACTTCATAGATCATGGTGTCTATGAGTCTTGTAAATCTAGGTAAAATAAAAATGTTATATTGACTTTGACCTTTTTTATCTAATGAGGAGTGAAAGGGTAGGAAATCAAGAGGAATGACACATGGAACACTTTGAATTACTCAAAATATAAAAAAATGTGACAAAGGGTGAAAAAGGGATACAAATATAATAGAGTGTGATTCTTTATCATAAGAATGAGGAAAGTGGAGTAAAACATGCTAACATAGATTGTTTTGAAAATTCTATCTATCAAAAGAAGCAAAGGCTAAAGTTGAGAACAAGGATCAAAAACACATTCTAGAAAAGTAATGACAAGATGGTAATTTTATGAGGAGGCTAGGTCTTATCCATGCTCTTACACTATAATTCATAAAAGAAAAACCCATGACTGTGCCAAAAAGCCTATGAAAATTAAATGATAAAAATATGGTATTTTTTTAGGAAGGCCAAGTCCTATCCATGGTATTACACTACAAATCACAAAGGATAAATCCACGAGGGTGCTAAAAACAATGTGAAAAGTAAATGAGAAAAAGATGGTATTTTATGAGGAAGGCCAGGCCATATCCATGGTCTTTACAATGCAACTCAAAAATGAGAAATCTAAGGGATGCAAAAAGTGTGTAAAAATAATATTAAAATAAAGAAGACTATGGTACATCATGAGGAAGATCGGGTCTTATCTATGTTTTTACAATGCAACTGATGAGAAAAAGGGGAAACTAAAAGACCAAAAAGGAAGAACTAAGGTTTGTAAAAAGAGAGAATTGCTGCAGAGGGTGAGAACCATGTAAGTACCTTGTAAAAAGTTTTAGATAGATAATATATAGAAAAATAAGGGAAAAGAGGGGAAGTATTTAAGCAAAATACTTCTTACAGAATTATGCATTGGTGGGTTCTTTGAAAATATGACCTTCATTGGTTTAAAGGCAGTATGTACTTGGACCAAGAATATCTTTGAATAAATAGGGCCCCTACCATTTTTGGGTGTATTTACCTTCTTTATCATCAGTGTATTCTAATTAAAGGATAATATCACCAACATTAAATGTACAAACTTTAACATGTTTATTATGTTGTTTGGAAATACAAGCCTTGTATTGGTGATTATGTTCCAAAGCAGAAAGCTAATATTTATCAACAAGATCAAGGGAATGAAGGTGAGATTCATGTAATTATTCATCAATAATGATGCCATGAATAGATATACAAAGAGAGGGAAGCTTAAATTTGAATGGGAGAACTGATTCAGAACTATAGACTAAAGAATGCCCTAGTGGTAGTATGTATGTTAGTCTGATAGGCCTAAAGAGCAGGATAAAGATGAAGGTGCCAATCCATGTGGGTTTCATGAATTATATTTTGGAGATTTTTTTAGTGGCATTAGATTGGATATTGAATTATGAATGCTAAGGTGTGGAAAATTTATGATTGATCTTAAATTTAGCATAAAACTATTTGACATATTTATTTTTTAAATTACTATCATTATCAAAAATGATAGTATGGGGAAAACCAAAGTAATAAATGATATAGTTAATAACGAATTTGGTGATGGTGTTACAAGTGAAATTAAAAATGGGCATGGATTCAATCCATTTGGTAAAATATTTGATATCAGTGATGACACAAACATGCCCATCCTATGAATGAGGCAATTTACCTATGAGATCTAATCCCCACATAGAGAATGGCCATGGAGATTCAATAATTTAAAGCTTGGATGGAGGTGAATGAATTAGATCATCATGAATTTGACAATGATTACACTTTTTAGTGAATTTAATTACATCCTTTTCAAGAGTAGGCTGAAAGTAACCCATATGTAGGCATTTGTGAGCTATAGTGTGTTAACTATAGTGACCACCACAAATGCCCCCATGTTCTTTCTCAAGAAGAGGAGGGACTAATTTTTTCCCTTTGTTGATGCACCTAAATATATCAATAGGTTCATATAGTGTTTAATAACCACTTCTAATTTTTGGATTCAAAGAATCCATTGCATGATTTGTTGGTTGTGATAATCCTATTATCCTTGGTGGAATAGAGGTAGAATAGGTTGACTATTTCAAAAATTTATATTAGTTTGTGGTTGGGAGCCACCATAAATTACTAGTTATTTTTTGATTTTGAAGATGATTTATGCTATTTAAAGTGATTTTTTCTCAAAACTAAGTCTAAATCTAAACTAAGATAAATATTCACAATTAAACTGATCTAAGGTGAATTGACAAAAAAGGAGTAAAAAGAAGGGTAGGGTAGAAAAGAGAGGTGTTTTTAATCTTTGTTTTAAATATTATGACAATGTTTTAATTTCATCTGAACATGCATTTAACCAATATGCAACATGAAGTAGTATAAGCTCAAATCCTAACACACATTAGGCAAATATCTAAGGAAAGTATGAAAAGATGTAAATAAGAACAAGATTGACTTTAATAATTTTACCCTTGTAAGAAAATAACATTAGCCAAGATGCAAGAAGAGAAAAGAAAGTGAATTAAACCTAAGAACTTTCAACTAATCTATCATTATCCCAAATTAGACACTCTGCATTAAAAAATACACATTTAAAATTCATAAGAACCATTCAAATTTGAATATGAGACTAGATAAATAAAAGAGAAACTATGATAGCAATTCACAGAAGAAAATGTGGACAAACTTCATATAATTCCTTTCTTATATTAATTTTTTCAAAATTTAATAATAGTTTTTAGCTCCAAAAACTCTCTCCCTTTTATATTTAAAAACACCTCTTTATATAGAGCTTTCATGAGGTATGTCAGTTGGTCATGTGAAAATTTAAGGACAGTTATCATTTTACAATCTTTTGAAAAACCTCTAGACATTCTAAATGACTAACTTATAGGCAATGTGTTTTATAAGCTGTACATGCCTTTACAAAAGAATATTCTCTTTTCAAATGTATACAATCTCAATTACAAAAAGAATATTACTATCTTAACTAACTTGGAGATGCTGATCAATTGGAGATCAATGATGGGTTTCATGAACAATTCCTTTTTTTGATCCTCTAAGTCCTTGAGATCCCTCTCAACCCTTTCCAAAGCTTGTGTGATACCTCTGGCATCTCCTATCTTTTTTAATGATGATAAAAGTAGGACCATGATCTTCTTATTATCATCCCTTATTTTCCCTTGTCCTTGATTCCTCACTTCTAGCATGAATTGAGTAGTTATGTGTTTGAACTGATCATCAATGATAAGGCCCAAAGGACTGAGTGAGGTAGGCTCTTTGATTAAGTCATCCAACATGTGTAGCATTTTATCTTCCTATTGTTTGAAACCCTTGGAAATGTCCTCCATATGATTAGACCATCTACTTGGACCATCTACTCAAGGCTTTGATTTTGTCTACCAATATATCCATAGCAATATTTAAGTGGGCTAGGCTAACTATCCTAAATTTAGGGACTTGATTCTTGGTTAAGGCTTTGATAAAAATTTTCACTTGATTGCTTGAAGCTCACCATTGTCCAACTTAGCCTATAGCCATTAAATTTTGCTTATTCATTGCTTCTTATTTGGTTATGACTAAATTTAAAGAATTGAATAAGTTAATCAAGATGTCCTTAAATATCATGAATTTGTCTTTTTGGATTGACAAGATAACAGACTCTTATAAATTCTTATATTGTTACATCATGCCTTTGATGACAACCTATAATTGATCAAATTGTGCTTGAACCAGTTTCAATGGGTCTTATTTTCTATCACTCTTTCCAAGATAGTGGTCTTTAGATTAAATTTAACCCCCATTGATGATTAAGTCACTTTTGGAGTTGGGGTTTCTATTTGTGCTCCACCTGATGATCCTAGGGTAGGAATTATTCCTTTTTTAGAGCCACAATCCATAGATTAGGGACTTTCTATAATTTTCCATAGTGTCCATGAATTTGTCCAAATTATTCACTAGTGGTCTGCACTTTGGTTTTGGATTGAATTATGCTTGCATGGATGATAATTCAATTCTATTAGGCTTGATTATGATCAATATAGGGTTGAATTAGGGTTTTAGGACATGATAAGGATATTCTAAAGGTTTATTAATGTTTTAATGGTGGCAACTAGTTCAAACAGTGAGCTTCATGGCATCCCTATGGCATTTTCATGGCATTTTGCTCATTAATATTTAAAAAGTGATCATTGTGTTTTGAAAATTCCACCTTGATTTCATACCATTAGATAATCCTTTCATAGATTAATGTGGACCATCAAAATTAATCTAAAAACTTGAATTTTATTGGCTGCTCGCTATATTCCCCATAGTTATGACACTTATCACTTTCACATTCACTTTGAGCTTTATTGAAATGTTAACGTTGATCTTGCACCATTGATTTTGTTTGCACAAATAAATCACACTTTGTTGATCTTGATCTTCTTAATTATTCCCCCTATTTTATAAACCATTGATTAGAATATGTATTCTCATCCATTTACCATCCATCTTTGAAAGATGCTCTAGCTTTGATTTATGGCTCATGGTTATGCCATGTGTCATCTCCACATTCTTCCTTAGGGATTTTGACTTTTCAACATTTACTACACACCATTTTATCATCTTCACCTAAGCAAACTTAATCCATTAGATCTTGATCCACAAGGTTAAATGCCATTGGTTGTTGAATTTTATTTCATTGAGATTGTGAAACTTGTCACTTTATCACTTGTCCCGAGGTTTTATTGAATACTTAACTCAATATATGCTGTTAGATCAATCTTGCCTGAGTAAACAAGTACCATTGATCTTTAGAATATGTTCAAATTTTAGTTTAGGGTTGGGGCTTTATCTTTAATCTCATGCCATTTGATCTAGATCACTTGAGCAAATGTAGACAATTGATCATACAGATAAAAATTATATTTAAGTCAAGCTCAGGAAAAGAAAGGACTTAGTATAAAGTTTTTGGACTATGGTTTTATTTCATGTTAATAAACTCTAGTAAGACCTTAGGATAAAAACTTTAAGCTAATTTTAAATCATGATAAATGGGACCCCATACATAACAAAATATATGGCATAAAGTCTTAGGACAAGGCTTTTAGCTAAAGTATAATACATAACAAAAGGACCTAGTGGTTAGTTAGACCATGTGGAAATAAAAGGGACAAAGAGGGGCTCAGGACATAAAGGGACCCAACATAGAAAATTTAGAATAAGGTTTGGTCATGTTAATAAACATGGTTAAACCTTAGGATAAAAATTAAACTAAGTTCATGGCATGATAAATCATTCTCATGTAAATTGGTCCTACCAAATTTGAATTTGATTCAAAGGGATATAAGCTAGGGTGATTTTAATAAGGGTTTCAAGATGATTTTAGTTTGATTTTTGACAAAAAAAAGGATATTAAAAGGCCAAATTGATATAAAAATCACGAAACCTAAGCATTTCCCATTCTAAATAGACTCCATTGGAGCTACAACCTAAAACATAAAGATCCAATGTTAGCACTTTTGGTAAGATTAAATCAGAATTATGAATAAAAGTGCCAACCAAATTATGTGTGAATGGTCTTCAAATGAAAATAATGTGCAAACATGATAGTGGTACTCTGATAAAGTGAATTTTCAATTTTAATGTACAAATTTTCATAATTTAAGACAAGGGTCCTCAATTTTTAGAAATAAGGGTATGTTGGCCTCAATAAATGGTTACTTTTAGGGGAAACATAATAATATATTAAAATTTAGTGACTCTAGTTTATACTAATAACTAGGCTACTTATTCCACTTGATCAGGCACCATTATTAAGATTAATTCATGGTTAAAATAAATATTTTACATGCATAATTAAGATCAAACATCAAGACATAATCATGTTGTGTGTGTGTTTTGATTCCACTTACTGATTGCCATAGGATTTAGAGAACAACTTCTAGATTCATGACTTTAACCATTAACAATAACTTGTAGCATATTTATATGTTCATTAAAAATCATGATTTAACTTAGAAAATGCTTGAGAATTTCTCTTCTACCATCCAAACATATGTAGTCCTGATAGAGATACCTTTGGCTCCACCAAGGCCTTGTTCCACTACCAGCTAGACATCCATAGCCCTGATGGAGATTACTAGAATCACTTCTGCTTAGAAATCCTTTTGAATTTTACAATAAGCTCTTATTTTTTGTATTTTTTAGATATTTTGACTTTCTATCAAAGGGTGGGAACTAGATTACCTAGGTTTTAGGATTTGGTCACATGTTTGATCTTTAGACAACCATCCTTGGATGTAAACTTTATCCTAGGAAATTAATGTTTTTTAAGTGCAAGCATGACTGTATCCTAATAATCCAATCTTTCACCCTATATGTGAAATACTTATTAGAACCAAACTTAGATCAGAACAAGGTTTAAAATCTCAAGGAATAATTAACCTATTTATTAGTCTTTACTAGTTTCTCTAAACTATAACATTAAGCTCATATTTCAATAAGCCATGATCAATCAATGCTGAGAAAACATATCTGCATTCTTGAACTATGAGGTTTCTTTGAGAAATCATATGAATCTTGAGCTGAGGTATATCTAGAATAGACCTATTAAAATCAAAGAGAAAAGCAAGGAAAGGAAACACACCAAGCAAAAATCATAGGAAATAAGTAAACAAATATATACAAACACTATGTACAAGAAAAAGACAAGAAGGAAAGAAATAAGAAAGAAACTAAACTAAGCCATACCTAAACTAACTCTAACTATTCTTATAGTTTACTCCATAAAGACTTTAGGTGGGATAATAGAGAAATAGTGCTTGAGGTATTTCCCATTTGTTGGCATTGTAAACTCTACTCCATTCAAGTCTTTAAGTTTGTGGGTGTTATCGATTAGAATCTCAACAATCTGATATGGGCCAATCCACAAAGGTGCAAACTTCCCATGCTTTCATTTTGGTTCTGAGGCTTTATCCCAAAGAAGAACTAAATCTTCTTGTCTAAACACCTTTATCTTTAAATGTTTTTCAAACCACCTCTTTACTATGGTTTGGTGTCTAATTAAATTGGTAAAATCTTCTTCTCTTGCATCCTCCATCTGTATGATGTTCAACAACCTTTAAATTACAAATTCTTGATCTTCTTCCATGTACTCTTGCATGAACATGTATGTTAGAAGCTTGAGTGTAACAAAAAATATCAGCTCTTGACCATATACCAACAAGAATGGTGATGCCTTGTAAGCTTGTTTGAATCTATTTCTATCTACCCAAAGGGCATATTATTTTTAATTGTATTTTCACCCTTTAAGGATATGTCTTAGCTCTCCTCATCCAAGTGGCATAATTGAAACACCTCTAGACTATGGGTGAGTCTAAGAATGAGGTAAATTTCTACATAAGGCTAGCTCCCTTGATTTGCCACTTTGGATCACTAATACACCCAAAATTTGTGAGGGAAAAAGGAGATAAAAAATTGAAATAAAACTATCATAAGGGAGGTGATACAACAAATTGATTGATGACTACTGACTAGTTGCATGTTACACATGAAACCAAGAGGCTAGCTAAACATACACTTCTCCAATCTACATCTTCTCACATCAATGTTACATTACAAGGTTGTGATTAATGTTTAGGATAGGAGGACTAAAAAAGAGGCCTAGAATGGGACTAGTGAATATGATAACTCACTTAACTTTAACACATCCTAGAACACTTCACATGCCCTACAAGAAGAAGCTTTCTAATTACAAATAGGTGAGAAAATGAAACAACAATGATAAGGAAACAATAAGTCATCACTAATAAAAATTAATCATCCAAGTAAAACACACTATGAATAGTCATTAAATAGGTAAAAATTAGTAGTCTTATTGATCAAATGGTATGCAAATGAGCAAGGATTTGCCATACTTAGGTGGAGCATAGTTTACAAAGGCCAAAATGGCTAGTTCTTATAGAACTTGAGAGAGAGGAGAATAGAGAAGTTTAAAGGTCATAAGGAAACTTTTCATGGATAAAAAATGAGTTACTTTTGCATGGGAAGAGAGTGTGTAATGGATCATGCAAGGTTAAAAATAATAAGTGTCCATAAAAGGCATGAAACTCTTGTAAAGTGGCGTAGAAGTTCTCATTCTGGCTTAGAAAATTACCTTCATGATTTAACCATGTTTGAACATCCAAAAAATAACTAGGGATAGGTATGATGATTTGAATTATGTTAAAGGTTTGAATACATGCCTCTTCATGCATGGTTACAATCCTACTCATTTGGAAACTTTTGTAAATGAGCCATCATCATTTGTAGTCTAAGAAACACTTTTTTCTATCACCCCTCACACTTGGCCTCAAAATTATCTTTATTTTTATATGAAAATATGTTATAGGGAGTGTATGACACTTTTAAATATCCTCCATTTCCTTAAAGTCATCATGTACACCTTAAAATCAATTCCACTTAGAGTTTTCACACTTCTCACTAGCTTGGTCACTATGTTAGTTTTGACTAGCTAAGATGAATCAGCTAGTTGAGGCACTTAAGAGTTGTTCCAAGGAATTAAATTGATATGAGGAGTTATATTAAGTCCTAATATTCCATTACATGTTATTTTCATCTCTTGAAACCTCCTGTAACCTACATAATGCATAAAATAGTCAAGAAAAATCTATTTTTTACTTCATTTATATAATTTCATACAACTAAAAAGGATGGGAATGGGATTGAAAGATAAATATACAATGTTAAATTAATTTTATGGTAAAAATATCTCATTTTAATATCCCTCCATCCTCATTTCTCCAATTGGGTCATTAGCAAGGGTTTTACAAGGGTTTAGGCCTATTTACCCTCTTAAGCTTTGTTCATAAAGGTTTCAAATTGAATTTGAAAATGAATTCCCCAAGATTAGTGTATAGGACCCATGTCAACTTATCCAATATTATTAGGTCCCCATGCAAAGCATCAAGAGAGATATGAGCACTCAAAGTGCTTAGTTGAGCTTGTTTCTTCCATTTGTATAGGCTTGAGGTTGTCTTGAGCCTAAAAGTGGCTTTCTTTGTGCTTCCCCTACATGCAAATGGATTTAATGTGTTTAAAATGATCTTAAAATCATTATATAATCCATTTTAATTCTCATCTCATGATAGAATGAATATGGCTTCTCATTTTGGCACTAGGTCTAACCATGCCTAATAGCCTATCTGCACCTTAAAGCTAAAAATGACTTTTTTATGGATCTTCCTATAGATTTAAAAATTGAACACCTTTATAATGACCCTATAAACATTCCTTGGTCTATTGGAACCCATTAATAAAGTTGGAGATGTCATTGGTCAACCATTTGGTGTTATTTCAAAATGTTGCCAACTAGGCCTGACTGCAACTCTAGCCACCTTGACCACCTTGTTGAATTTACCCATTTTATGCTTGGTTCTTCATGTTTGCATAAGTGTAATGAAACTTATTACACCTTATTTAAGTGTTCAAACAATTCCTATTCCATTGACTAACAACTGATTCACAATCAGATATACTTCTCTTGATCAAAAGGAATAAGGAGAGTAACCATGGATTTGTACCTTCTACCTCATTTAAATGTCAACCCAAGGATGTATACTTGATAGGATGATGTCACTGTATATGCACACTTAATCTATAATTTGACATTATGCTAATTGTATCTAAGATACTAAAGTGCAGTAAATAAAATGCTTGAAATGAAATATAAACAAAGTATAGTAGAATAAATGCTTATGCATGGAAGCTTCTTTAACAAATCTTAAACAAGAATGTAACTCAAAAAATTCATAAATGAAACACATAATGCTTAAGGAAAATAAATAACATGATTATCTAAATAATTGGGATAGATTTTTGTTACAACCTTCCAAAGGGGGCTCTTCCTCCTTCCAACTCTAGCTTCAACCTTTCCTCTTACAATATTAAATTGAAATCAGAATTGCTCACTCATATTAATAAAAAGTGCAACAATGAATTTCTACATAAAGTTACAATAGAAATTTATTAACATAATGTACTTCTAACAATCTCTATTTAATACATACTATTTTTTATATATCTCTCAACTCTACTGCTACATGTTTATATATCATAGAAGAGATTATTTTGTACAAATTAATATATACATTCTATTCTAAGATACATTTAATTTAGGATAAATAAATTGGTTCCTTTTGCTAAATATATCCTTCATGTGAACCCTGTGACTTTTCTATAGGATAAACAAGGTTGTTTTGTTTTTCAACTGCTTCCTTATTGAGCTCCATAGAGGTTAGAGTCATTTCTATGAGTCGATTGGAAGAGAATCAAAATCTGTTCATCCACAGTTTTGGTCACATAGTGGCTACAAGATGGTGTGTGTAATGATATTAATTTTTTTCAAAGATGCTCTATTCTATATACCTATTTATCCAAAACATATTCAAAACACATTTATAGAAAAAGCATCCTAAAGCAATAAACAACCATCATATATTTAATTCTAATACATAATTATAACTATTCAAAAAAGTTTGAAAACATAATGCTATATGGCTTATGAAAGTAGGAAACTGATATGTAAAAGAGTTTGAAATAATTTTAATCAATTAAGATGAGTACAATATATGGACACAATAATAGGACATTTATGGGGCTCATCATCCATCTTTTCATCCCTTCAAATCTGCCAGTTTATGTATGAGGGGAAGTACCCTCTGTCTAAGACAAAATATAGGGTACTTACCTTATTTACTCAGAACATTTGGATGTTTTAATGCCTTATCAAATATTTTATGACATTATACATAAAAACTTAGCTCTTGGTCATATCATTTGACCCTTCAAAACTTACAAAATCCAAAACAGGTTCCTAAGAAAGTGGACTAACTATATGTATTTTTAGTGTGATTATGTAGGCCTAATTTGGGATACTTATCTACTTTATTTATAATCTCAAGGACCTATAAATACTATCATTATCCTGATGGATATGTCCAAATATCCATTCATCATTTAAACCTTTCATGTACCCTTCATACACCTTGCCTAACTCTCAAGACTATGTGCATTTTTTGAGTATGGTTGCTTTAAGGGACTGTAACAATAGGTGTCCTACATAGTTGGAGCTTGAGACAATGTTTAAAAACCCCAAAAATACTATTATTATTATATTTTACTTTTTTTAACCCATTTTTCCATGTTTGAGATATAACAATCATTGAGAATCATCACTTTTAACTCATTGTTGCATACAGTCAAACACAATCAACTATGTTATGACCAGTATAATCCTATAAGTGTGAATTATTTTTTTGATATACTAAACACCACCCTTGTATCCTATAATGAATTTGAATCTATATCCCATCAAGCAACATTTATGATTCTATGTCTAAGCCCTCACTAAATATAATGTAGGATTTAAGGTATGTTGTAGGTACACATTTATGAGAGGAAAGGACACCTATAGGAGTAGATTAAGTCCCCAAAAAGTTCATATCCACCTCTAATACTGATCCTTTTGATCATGAATTCCATTTACACTATTTGGAACTATTTCACTTTGATGGCATGGTCTAGTACCAAATTGGGAAACAAAGGTTGCTCAAAGACTCAAAATCCTATAGATGTCAATGAAGGATTTTAGTGTCTTTGTATGCAACTTTGAACCTTCAAAATTTCAACCTCCATTAATGATATGAACTTGATATTTTGTATATTTCCTATATTATGTAGGTAATACAAGCTAAAACCATTATAATTCATCAAAAACTTTTGTAACCATGTCATATGATATTCACAAAATGGTGAAGTTCTCTGTTTTACACTTGTGGGGAAAAAAGCCCTAAATACAGTTATTGAATCTTGAACAATAATTTCCCATTACCATTTGTCAACATAGCCTTTTAAATAGGCCTAACATATTCTAAAAAACACATCAATACATTCAAGGAGGTTCCATATTATTATCTAACTCCTCATAATGGCTCTTTAACTCCTTGTCAAGGCCACATGTAGGTGGGCATTTTGATGGACATGAAGTAATGGATGATCCTATGAATAATTAAAATAGTTTATCAGTTTAAATGAGGTTTGAACATTTTTAAAAAGTTTAAAAATACCTTACTCACTATAAAAACCCTAATCAATTCAAATTCTCCTCTTCAACATGCTTAGTGGATCATGAAGAAACATGTAGGTAGGCATGTCATGTATAGGTAGTCAGGATTAGTAGATTGGAAGAATACATGATTTGTGAGATTCAAAAGAATTTTTAACTAATTACATGATTCAAATTTGACTCTTTTAATGGAATAAAACATTTATAATCTCACAAAATCCTTCTCAACATAATTAGTTCCATGAAAACACCACCTATAGATGAACATTCTGAGTTGCATATAGGCAACAAAACATGAAATGTTTCATATACTAAAGAAATTTGCCATGTATGTCAATTGATTTATCCTCATTATGTTTAAATGAGACATAAATATTTTTCAAAACTCAAAAAAAAACTCACACTTCTTTTTCAACGTTGAATCATCCATGAAAGCTCTTGGTTGATTATGTATGATAGTTATAGGGCAGACTAACTATATGGTGTTCTATGACTGCAATCTCATGGATATTTATTGGATAAAGAGATTTAATAATAAAGGGTACCAATAATACATCATAAACATGAGGATGAACCTATCAAATCTCAGTGAAGTCACCATCAAAGCATGAATTTCTATAAAATGGTGGAATCATGCATGTTGCATAGAAAAGTGCTTCCTCTTTCAACTTGAGATGATTTGCATATCAAAACACTATGAAACATGAAAAAAATCATGGATAGTATATGATTATGAATTAAACATAATATATAAATAACATGACTAATTAGATTGTACAAAAATGACCAAATAAACCAAAACCTGTAGGGTGTACATATTAGCAAGTAAAAAACATATTCAACTTCAAGAGGATGGTTCATAAATCACATGTAACCATTCTTATAGATATTTTAATGTAAATGAATCTCTTTTCGTTTAATTTCACCTCCCAAAGTCATTTTTCCTAGAATTTCTCCAACTGTCTATACCAAGCATAAACCTAACTAGTTCTATGTGTCTAGAAGGATAAAGACAGATAAGAATGGTTTTAGCTCAATTTTGGCACTTAAAAAGTATTTAAAATGTGGATTTGAGATTGATGAATTTGAAGATACATTCCCTAACCTTATCCCATGTTTCACACTCCCGTATGGGTCGTACAAGTGCCTACTCTTATCTTTTCCTAAGAAAACTACCCTTTCTTTTGACTAACCTACCATTTTCAATTACTAATAGTTGGTAAAGAATTAATAGGACACATGGGACATGACACCACATTTTTTAACCTTCACACTTCCCAAGGAGGCTGTATAAGTCATTATATGCCTCTTTTTGACCTCAAAATGACTCTTAAGACTAAAAGGATTAAAATGACTAAGGACCAAGGCTAATATAACATTAAATGACATCAATGACCTATAATACACCTTAAAACATATATATTAGACCCATAAAACACCTAAAAATCAAGTTTTTACCTAGAGGGATCCCAATTTGAGTTATAAGGTCAAATTTAGTCAACAAATTACTGACTCATAGGGGTAGTATGATAGCTTTACTAAAGACTAGTAGCCTTATCAGTCCATTAAGATTAGGGAGTCATCTAAAGTATGAAACAAATTTTACCATTGACCACAATATTATATCAATAAAAGACCACTTGACTACCTAAACCACACAAAATAAAGGACACACACCAAATTAAGATAAAAATTAACAAGACACACACACACATATGCTCAAATTACTTAGGAAAAAATAGGAAAAAAAACTATATATAAATAGCAACTAAGCATACTTCCCTTTCTAGGATCAAAAGGAAAGTTTCTTGCATCTCCTTCTTCATAAGATGAAACATGGTGCCAAGCATGTTGTTCTTTGGATTGAACACTTGATAGATCAAACTTATTTATTGGCACCTTACTTGTTATGTTCTCAAGTATACCATCTTCAAATAGGTACCTAATGTAAAAGTATTTCTATTGGACTTATATACATACCTCATATTTCTACCCACTCTTCATCTCATGATCAACTTGGATCTTCTTTGTAGGCATGGTTTCAAGAGGAATGTTTTCTTGTTCCTTATAAGATTGAGACCAATAAAATATTGTTTTTACCTCCAAAGGCTAAGGTTAACTTTGATTTGGATCTTGTATGACATTTAAAAAAAGGTCATCTTGCTTACCATCACTTGTAATCAGCTCTAAGGCATTTGTAGACCCCTTGAGATAATTAAACTCATTACAAATGTTTTAAAAATACTACCAAAATTCCTCATCTTCTTTTTGATTAGAAACATGAAGGGGAACAAAAATATAATCTCCCTCATCCTCTTATCTATAATCCAAAAGGACTTCATCCAAGATTTCTTTTTTGACATAAGGAAGGCATTCTTCATTATCAACCAAACAAAAAGAATCAACACAAGGACTCACCTCTTTCTTAGCATTTAGGACCTCTTTAGGGATCTCAAGTTATATCTCAACTATCATAACCTGATTTTGGTTCTCAAGTGCTACAAGATCCTCAACCTCCTTCTCCTTCTTAGTGATGCCAAGACTAGGCATCTTGTAATCATATGACTTGGGTCAATGAGGATGCCAAGGAACTAAAATTTCTTTAAGCAAGAGTTTTGGATTTCCTCAACTAAATGCTCCTCTTTAGGTTCCCATATCATAGGTCCATAAATGAAAATGGAGATGGGATGATGGCAAGATGAACTATTTGGTGGAGGTGGAACATAAGACTCAAAATTAGATGGAGAATGCATTATAGGGGATTATTTTGGGAGGTCTTGAGGAAGGGTAAGAAGATCTTGCTCTAAAATATCTTATTTATCTTCCTTCCAATTGAAAATAACTTCATTCAAATCTGATCCAACTTGAGTACTCTCTTGAGGGAGGTTATATGGGGTGTGTTTTGGCATAGGATCTTCTTCTGGGTCTAAGCCTTCCATCACACCTTGACTTAAAAATTTCATCCTTAACTCTAACTCTTTAATTTTCTTGGATAGGTTCTCTTGGAAAAGTATTTCTTTAAGTTCACATGAATCTTCATGAGGATGAGGAGTATAAGAGGGTTGACATGGAACACAAGAATCTTCTTAAGGAAGGGTGTGAGGTACTTGCATATGATCAAGCTCTTTCTCAACTTCATACTACTTATCAAGGATTATATCTTCTTTCTTTCCCCATGACTCAAATATTTTTTTCCAACTTAGGATGTTAGGATTAGGAGTTTCTTCTTGAGATATTGATGTAATGTAGGAGTGGATGAAGTGTTCAAGAAACTTGTGATCTCTTTAGGCTTGGACTCTCCACCTTGTCTCCAACTTGGAATCCCATATCTAGAGGTATCTTATTGAGGTGGGGATGTAATAAGAGAGGGAAATGAGGGTTTATATTCCACTTATTTTTTTGATGACATGGACTATTTCATATGCATATTATCTAACTCAATCTGCCTATCAATATTTGCTTAAAAAATAATGTTTCTCTTTTCAACTCTCTCTTCCAACTTATTGGGAAAAGGATGACTTTGATAATCTTGATTGGGATCATTAATAGGGGTAAATTAGGACTTATATAAATCTTGGAGAAGTGGATATGAAGGATGATAGGTTTTTTGAGGTTGCTTATCATAAATTTTTAGCCTTTCTTCTAAGGATGAAATTAAGCCACTCACATATAACATCTCACTTGTGATCTTTTGCCAAATGGTTATATCAATAGCTACCCACTCTATTTTAACCATATATAATGCATATATCACCTTATAAATAAAATGGATATGAATCCCTAGACCATGTCCCATTTGTGTGTCAAGATATATCATGCACTTCTCATAAACCAAGAGAGTTTTCTTGAAAGTGGAAATGGATTAAATTGAGAAGTGACTAGGTTGACTAGGAGGAGCAAGATATTGAGAAGGTTGGTTATAAGGCTAATAAAAATCATAAAAAGACTGATAATTTAGGTGTTGGAGTTGATATGGATCATGAAAAGGCTGGTAATATTCACACAAAGGTTGATAGGGAATGCCATAAGATTGAAATATCTTACCAAGTTGTGTAAAATAGTACTCAACACTAAGGTCAACCTTGGAACTTCATTAGAAAGCAAGTACACAAGGAATACTTATAAAAAATCTTCAAAATGAATACATGGGATCCTTGACCAGCTGATGTAGCTTTGGAGTCACCATCAATGCTTAGATAGATGCCTCCAAACGCTGATATGCTGAAAGACAACACAAAAGTTCTTTCAACTTATTGGACTAAGAGTCCCATTGAGCATGCTAAAAACTATTGTCACTTAGATTTGTAACCTTTGAGGAGATGTCTCAGATATCCTCATCTAAGTATCATAATTGAAACACCTCTAGACTATGGGTGAGTGTAAGAATGAGGTAAATCTCTAGATAGGGCTATCTCCCTTAATGTACCACTTTAGATCACTACTATACCTAAAATTTGTGAAGGAAAAAGGAAAGAGTAAACTAAAAACAAACTATCATAAGGGAGGTGATATACCAAATTGATTTATGACTACCAACCAACTGCATGTTACACATGAAACCAAGAAGCTAACTAAGCATACACTTCTCCAGTCTACATCTTCTCACATCAATGTTACATTATGAGGTTGTGATGAATGTTTAGGCTAAGAAGACTAAACAAAAGGCATAGAATGAAAATATTTAATAGGATAATTCACTTAACATTAACACATCCTAGAACACTTCACATTCCCTATAAGAATAAGCTTTCCAACTATAAATAGGTGAGAGAATGAAACAACAATGCTAAGGAAACAACAATTCCTCACTAAGCAAAATAAATAATCCAAGTAAAAAACACTATGAATAGTCATGGGATAGGTAAAATTCATTAGTATTATTTATCAAATGGTATGAAAATGAGTAAGGATTTACCATACTCAGGTAGAGGATAGTTTACAAAGGTTAAAACGGCTAGTTCTTATAGAACTTGTCAGAGAGAGGAGAATAGAGAAGTCCAAAGGTCACAAGGACACTTATCATGTAGATAAAATGAGTTACTTGTGCATGTAAAGAGAGTGTGTAATGGATCATGTAAGGTAAAAAATAACACGTGTCTATACAAGGCATGGACCTCTTATAAAGTGGTGTAGAAGTTCTCATTCTAGCTCAAAAAACTACCTTTATGATTTATCCCTATGTGAACATCCTAAAACTAAATAGGGATAGGTATGATGATTGAAATTATGGGTAAGGGTTTCATACATTATTTTCCATGCATTGGTTGTATTCCTACTCATATAAAAAATTCTATAAATGAGCCATCACCATCTACAATCTAAGAAACTCCTTTTTCTATGACCCCTCACACTTGGCCTAAAAATTAGCTTTAATTTTCCAAGAAAATATTTGGTAGGGATTTTATGACACTTTTAAATACCCTACATGTCCCTAGAGGCATCAGGCACACCTTAAAATCACTTCTACTTAGATTTTTCATATTTCTCATTAACTTGGTCAATATGCCAGTTTTGATTAGTTGAGATGAATTAGCTAGTCAAGGCACTTAAGAGTTTTTAAAAGGCATAAAATTGATATTTTGAGTTATATTAAGTCTTAATATTCCATTCCATGTTATTTTCATCTCTTGAAACCTCTTTTAACCTACACAATACATAAAATAATCAATAAAATCATTTTTTGTACTCCATCCATACAATTCCATACAAATAAAAAGTATGGGAAGGATATTGAAAGAGTCATATGAAATTTTCAAGCACTTTCATGGTCAAAATATCTCATTTGAATATCCCTCCATCCTCATTTATTGAATCAGCTCACAAGCAAGGGTTTTACAAGGGTTTAGGCCTATTTACCCTCTTAAGATTTGTTCATAAAGGTTTCACATTTATTTTAAAAAAAAATTACACAATATTAGTGTATATTACCCCTTTCAACTTCTCCAATATTCTTAGGTCCCCATGCAAAGCATCAAGAGAGATATGAGCACTCAAAGTGCTTATTTGAGCTTGTTCTTCCATTTGCATAGGCCTGAGGTTGTCTTGAGCCTAAAAGTGGATTTATTTGTTCTTCACCTACATTAAAATGTTTTTAATGTGTCTAAAATTACCTAAAAAACATTATAAAATCCATTTTAATGCTCATCTCATGATAGAATGAAGGTGGCTTCTCATTTGGGCACTAGGCCTAACCATGCCTTATAACATATCTACACCTTAAATCCCAAAATTATTTTTTGATAGATATACCTACATGGTTAAAAATTTAAAACCTATTTAATTAAAATATAAACATTCCTTGGTCCATTTTAACCCATTATTAAATTTGGAGATGTCATTGGTCTACCATTTGGTTTTAGGTCAAAACCCTGCTAACTAGGCCTGACTATAACTCTAGCCACCTCGACCACCTTATTGAATTTACCAATTTTTTTCTTGGTTATTCACACTATCATAGGTGTAATTAAAATTATCACACCTTATTTAATTTTTTAGACAACTCTTGGTCCATCATTTCATCCCTTCTTTCCAAACATGCTAGTTTATGCATGAGGGGAGGTACCCTCTATTTGAGACAAAATATAGGGTACTTACCCTATTTAATTAGAATTTTTTTATGTTTTAATGATTTATTAAATATATTAAGACATTATACACAAAAAATCATCCATTTTTCATATCATTTGACCTTTCAAAACTTGTAAAATCCAAAATAGATTCCTAGGAAAGCAGACTGATTATATGAATTTTTAGTATGAACTATGTATGCCTAATTTGGGCTCCTTATCTACTTTATTTATAATCTCAAGGGAATATAAATAATATCATGACCCTGACATATATTTACCAATATAAATTCATCATTCTAACCTTTTATGTACCCTTCATACACCTTGCCTAGCTCTCAAGATTGTGTGCATTTTTTGAGTATGTTTACTTTAGGGAACTATACCAGTAGGTGTCCTACATAGTTGGAGCTTTATAAAATGTTTAAAAACCCCCATATATCCTCTTAGGATTATATAATACCTATTTGGACCCATTTTTACATTCTTTGGATATACCAATCATTAAGAATCATCACCTTTAATTCACTATTGCATACAATCAAACATAGTCAGTTATGTTATGACAAGTATAATCCTATAGCTATGAATTATTTATTTGATAGGATACAAACCACCCTTTCATCCTTTGAGGAATTTTAGTCTATCTCTCATAATCCAACATTTGTGACTTCATGTCTAAGCCATTTCTAAAGATAATTTAGGAGTTAAGGTTTACTGTACGTACACATTTGTGAGAGGAAAGGACACCTGTAAGATTAGATTAGGCCCCAAAATAGTTCATATCCACCTATACTACTGATCATTTTGATCATGAATTAAATTTTCAATATTTTAAAATATTTAAATTTTATGGCATGGTATAGTACAAACTTGGGAAATAAAGGTTTCTCAAATATTTAAAATCATGTAGATGTCAATGAAGGATTTTAGTGTTTTTGTATGCAACTTTGAACCTTCAAATTTTCAACCTCCATTAGTGATTTGAAATAAATATTTGTAGAGATCCTATACTATGTATTAAATACAAGTCAAACCATTATAATTCATAATTTTTTTTTGTAACCATGTCATATGATATTCACAAAATGGTGAAGCTCTCTATTTTGTACTTTTGGGGGAAAAAGTCTTGAATACAGTTATTGAATATTGAACAATAATTTCCCACTACAATTTTTCAATATAGACTTTAAATTAGGCCTAAAATTTTATCTATACCACATAAATACATTCAAATAGG
Organism: Torreya grandis; assembly: GCA_037957365.1. NCBI lineage: Eukaryota > Viridiplantae > Streptophyta > Pinopsida > Cupressales > Taxaceae > Torreya > Torreya grandis. Next base: position 744,952 of record JARHVA010002626.1, read on the forward strand.
TTACATATTATGATCTAACTCCTCACAATGGATTTTTAACTCCTTGTCAAGGCCACATGTAGGTGGGCATTTTAATGCACAAGAAGTAGTGGATGATCCTATGAATAGGATGCATAGTTTATGGGTTTAAATGAGGTTTGAACCTTTTTAAAAAGTTCCAAAATACCTTACTCACTATCAAAACCATACTTATTTCAAATTCTCCTCTTCAACATGCTTGGTGGATCATGAAGACACATATAGGTAGGCATGTCATGTACAGGTAGTCAGGATTAGTAAATTGGTAGAATACATGATTTTTGAGATTTAAAATACTTTTTAGCTCCTTAAATGATTAAAATTTGAATATTTTAATGGAATATAACATTTACAAGCTCACAATATCCTTCTCAACATAATTAGTTCCATGAAGACACCACCTGTAGATGAGCATTCTGAGTTGCATATGGGTAGTAAAACATGAAATGTTTCATATACTTAATAAATTTTCCCTCCATATCAATTTTTTTATCTTCATGATGTTTAAATGATACATAAAAATTATTCAAAACTCAAAACAAACTTTCACACTTCCTTTTCAATATTGAATCATCCATGAGATCTCCTGGCTGACTGTGTATGACAATCATAGGATAGACTGACTATATGGTGTTCTATGACTACACTCTCATGGATATTGTTTGGATAAATAGATTTAATAGTAAATGTGACCAATAATACATCATAAAAATGAGGATTAACCTATTAAAACTCAATTAATTCACCATCAAATCATGAAGTTCTAGAAAATGGTGGAAACCCACATGTTGCACAGAAAAGTCCTTCCTCTTGAAACTTGAGATGATTTTCATAAAAAACACCATTAAAAATGAAAAAAATCATGGAGATAAGTTGGATAGGAAGTAAAAATCATCTAGAAATAACATGACCAATTGAATTGTATGGAAATGACTCAAGCAAATCAAAACCTATAGGGTGCATAGATTATCTAGAAAAAATACAATCAACTTCATGAGGATGGTTAATAAAGAAAAGGACACCATTATTAAAAATATTATTATGGAAATAAATCTATCTGAGTGTAATTTCACCTCCCAAAGGTGTTTGACCTAGAATTTTTCTAACTATCTATACCAAGCATAAACCTGTTGACTAGTTATGTGTGTCTAGAAGGGTGAAGAAGGAGTAGAATGGTTTAAGCTCAATTTTGGAAATTATAGATCATTTAAATAATATAATTGAGATTGAAGAAGATAAAAAGATATTTCATGACCTTATCCCACATGTCACACCCCTTGTGGGCCATATAAGTGCCTAACTCTTCTCTTTTCCTAAGAAAACTACCCTTTCTTTTGAAGAACCTACCAATTTTATTTAAAAGTAGTTGATAAAGACTTTTTAGGACACATGGGATGTGAAACAACCTTTTATAACCTTAAAACTACCCAAGGAGGTTGTACAAGTCATTAAATGCTCCTTTTTTGACCTTAAAATGACTCTTAGGACTAAAAGGATTAAAATGAATAAGGACAAAGGTTAATATAACATTAAATGACATCAATAACCTATAATACATCTTAGGGAATATGTATTAGATCCATAAAACACATAAAAATCAAGTTTTTTCAACACATACTTAAGAAGCTTGTGCCATGTTCTTGGTTTATTAGATGCAGACTTCTTTATGGATTTCATCAAGTTCTTATTCATTTATTTAAACACACCATTACCTTAATGGTAATGGTTTGATGAGAATTTGAGAACAATGTTATTTTCATATGCCCATTCTATTATCTTAATGGATATAAAGGTAGATCCTTTATCACAGACTAGAGACATTGGCATCCCAAACCTTGTGCATATGCTTTATTCTAAGAATTTGATCACCTCTTCAGTCTTGCATTTCTTGGTTTCTACTGCTTCAATCCATCTTATGTATTAGTTAGTGGCAGTAAGAACATACTTGTGACCATGTAATGAATTGGGTAATAACCCCCATAAAATTTAGTCTCGATTAGGAAAAGGGTTTATTAATCATTATTGGATTTAATGGCATAGTTGCCTTAGGATATTTAGTGTTGAAGATTTGACATGAGTGGCATTCTCTCACATGATTGTGAGCATAGTTGAAGATAGTGGTCCAATAATAACCAGACCTAATGATCTTATGCATTATTGTCCTTTCGAATGGATGTCCCCTTCCCAGCTTTTCATGAAAAGTGCTCAAGATTTCATTTGCCTCTTATTTGGAAACACACCTTAAGTTAATGCCTTCAAAATTATTCTGTACAAAATTCAATCCTTGATTAGAAAATGAGTTGATTTGATCCTTAAATCTCTATTTTGCTCCCTACTTAACCCTATAGGATAATAGCCATTAATTAGGAATTGAATAATAGGATCATACCAATCATTAGGTTGAAATTTTTGTTGGTCTACTTGCATGACACTCAGTTTGGGATTAGTATTGACAATCAACTAAATTAAACCTTGGCATCTTACCAACTTTGCAGTCTTCATCTCTAGATCATATTCTTGGAGAATAGACATCCATTTACCTTTCCTTTTTCCAAGTTCACTTTGAGTAAGAATGATATTAGTGGTAAGGTCTAGTAGCATTGTATGTGACTTATTTATAAGGATATAATGCCTAAATTTCTTCACTACCTTGACCAAAGCACATGCTTGTTTGTTAATAAAATAATAATTCAATTCAAAAAATTTAAAATTAGTACTCATGAAAGAAATAGAATGATCACATCCATATATCTTCTTAGTTAGGACAACTATAATTGTATGGTTAGAAGTAAAAGGGTAAAGATCAAAGCCTTTGGTAAAGTTTGGACTTATCAGCATAGGGGCTTATCCAATTAATTATTTGATTTCCTTGAAGGCCTTCTTGGTCTCTTCATTATAAGTGATCTTATAATATTTATTCAACATGTCATTCAAAGGTCTCACTATTTCTATAAAACTAGAACTAAACTTCCTCACAAAGTTAATTTTACCAAAGAAATACTTTAGTTCCTTCCTATTATTAGGGGGTTCTATCTTTGATATTACAATTTATATATCTAGGTCTATATAGATCCCCTCCTTGGTTATTTCATGTCCCAACAATTTTCCCTTAGTTATGCAAAAAATTCTCTTCTTTGGGTTGAGATAAATTCTATACCTTCTACACTTTTGAAATACTTGTTGCAATTGCATGATGTGATCTTCCCTATTCTTTAAAAAGGTAGTTAGGTCATCCATGTAAATAATAATTCACTTACTTATGAGGCCTTTGAATGCATGATTCATTTCTCTTTGAAAGGTTTCACCTATATTTATTAATATAAAGGGCATTCTCTTGTAGACAAAAGTGCCCTACTTAGTAGTAAATGTAGTCTTTATTTTATCTTCCTTGTTCAATATCACCTAATTATACCCTAAAATCCATCAAGAAAAGACATCATAGTAAAACCAAAAATAATTTTGATTACTTGTTCAAGATAAGGTAGGGGTAATTATCCTTTTCAAATGATCTATTCAGATTTCTAAAATCAATACACAATCTGATTTCACCTTTTTTCTTTTTGACTGGTACTAGGTTAGATACCCAAGTGGAGTGTCTAATGAGAGACACTATCTTAGCATCTAGTAACTACTTAACCTCATTGTATATCATTGGTTCAAGGACAAGGTTGAATAGCCTTTATTTTTTCCTAAATGGATTGTAGGATTCTTTAAGAGGTATGGTGTGGGTTGTGATCCTAGGATCAAGGATCTTTAAGTCATTATAAGACCATGCTATCATATCCTTATACTTGGTCAACAAATATTTAGCTCTCTCAGTCAATGCTTATGTAGGATATACTAATCTTAACTAGCTAAGGTTGACCTTAAGAACCTAGGTCCATTGTATTGTAGTCTTCCCTATCTACTTTGGGAATCTTGACAATCTTAGCTAGTTTATCTGAATCAAACAATCTCTCTAAGGCTATCATCCCATTATCACTCAACTGAATGACCTTGTCATCAAGTTTGCCTTCAACTTTGTCATCATCAAGGGTATTTTCACTGGATTAATCAATGATGTGAGCTTCAAATACTCTTGATCTAGTCATGAAATCTATGATCTATTGATCATCACTTAATAATTGAAAATGGTTGACATTATTTGGCACTAAAGGATAGGGGACTAATTTAATGATAAGGCTTTATAAATTGAAAATTTGATTGGGCATAAGGTTGTCTACAACTGAGGCAAGTTCATTAGTGTCCTTATTTTCCTCCCTAGGGATTGATACAATGTTGAAAGCATCAAAACATTCAATTAAGCCCCACACTCTAAATTTATATTTCTTAAGATAATACAACTTGCATTGATATTTACTTTTGACTTGATTAACTACTATTTCTAAATCACCAATAACTATTAGTTCCTTGATCTTGTGTTTAATTGCAAACTATAATCCAAGAATAATTTATCTGTACTATGCAAGATGTTAGTGCATGGGAATTGGATTTTGTAAGAGGCATTATATTCCTTCCCAATGGGATTGATTAACACCATCCCTACTCCAAAACTTGATTTGCATCTAGAACCATAAAAATATAGCTTGCATAATCTAAGCAGAGCATGAGAAGTTTTGGATTTACATACCTTCATGGTGTCAAGAGTATAAACACCTAAATTTGAGTTAACTATGCTAACCCTCTCATTAGTTGTTGTTAGCCAATTTTTGACCTACATACAAAACTTTTCTTGGAGGGGTTTACGGTATGAGGAGATGCGTAAAGTCCTAGTCAAGAAGAGTTATTTTAAAATGAATGATCCACGATGGAAAATAAGACCACATTACTTGAAAATATTTTGAAACACTTTATGTTAGCTTAAAGTATAATTTGATTGATCTTTGAGAAATGGGTCTAAAATTGTAAAGAGAAGGATCTAAGAAAGTTTCATGGTGTATAAGCAGTCATAATCATGGAATGAGTTCACATGGGCCTCAAAAAATCATTGGAGCTTTCAAGGATCAAATAAAATTTCATAGCATAATTCTAAATGAACCAGACCATCATCAGGATGTCATGCATAAATATACAGGTTGGCTTACCTATACATTTTATAAGTATACTCAAAAAACCTCATGGAGGATAAATAAATGCATGGACATGATTCCCTTTATGCCTTGATATTTATTCACAAATTTCATGTCTCGTTGATTTATCTATCTTGAGATATAACTCTTCAAAGTTTAGCTTGCAGAATGAAATGTTCATGGAAACATCAAAATTAAACCACAACAAATAGCCATTGGGGTTCAAAATGGAGACAGGAATGTGCAAATCAATGATGGTTTTTTGGACATTAAAAAAATTCATGTATATGTCAAAATTAATCCATAGTAAATAGCAATTGATGTCCAAAAATCCTAAGACATTTATGCATATGTCAAAGGCATTTATATAAATGTTAAATACATGCATGTAAACATCAAATTTGGGCCTCATAAACTAGATATTTTAGTTAAAATGGTGGGTCATAGAAATATCAAGGGATTTATTACATTTATACATCTTGATCTAATGGTGTGAGTTAAAGTCAAAAAGTTAGAGGATCTAGATTAAAGGCTTGCGTTCATTCATACAACTAGATCTAACAATGTGAGGTAAAGTCAAGGAGTCAGTGTATCCTAGGGAATAATAAATATAACATAGTTTGGCATAAATATATAGGTCTAAGTTGGAAATTAACAACCAATAAACAAAGGGAAAGTCTAAAGCTTCTGGTGGAGGTTGACAAAATAATTTTTGACCTGGACAAAGTAAATACAAAGGAATCAAGTTCGAGCATGACCCAATTTGAACCAAAGCAAGATATTTTATGATTTAGGGTTAAAATTATAGATATATGGAGATAAAATAGGTCATTTTACCTAATATAGATAAAGGTTTGATAGCTTGTTTTCAAAATGAGACCTGACCACATGGCGAGCTTCATTTGTCGATATTAATAGCTATAGGAAAACCAATAAAGGAGATTAGTTTTAAAACTATATAAAAGGACCTATGTTATGATATTGAAATGGGGTAGATAGGTGACTATTAAGGAGTGTCTAATATTTCAATATGGCCCTAACTCTAACAATTAAGCATATAAATCAAACTTGGGCATGACTCTATTAGGTACATAGATATAAGGACCTTGCCCTCATAATGAAGCAAGTGGAGATGGAATGGAAGATCATAATGAAGAGATATGGGGATTGGAGTAGCACAAAAGGGAATTTAATGCTATTTATAATCCTTAAGGATATTCCCTCCTAGCAATGATCATGACTCATAAGGTACAAAATAGACCCTTGTCTTTTAGTGCATTTCTCAACCGATGAGAAGAGATTAAAGACTATTAGAGAAAATGAAGGCTATCTCGTCTATGAAATACTAATCATAATTAGAAAAAATGGTGGTTGAGAATAATTTTAAAGGTATCATCTAATTGACTGATCTCAATTAATGTGCTCCTCTCTCTCTCTCCTCCTATATGTCTCATTTTTTTCTCCATTATAAGCATTCTTAGATTTTTAGAATTTTGATCTTTCTAGAAGACAAGGATAATCATTGAGAATCTTAAAAAATGGTGATCATTTGATAAGACTAAACCCTATTAAAATATGTTAAAAACTACCTCTTTAAGTAATAATATTGACTCTTTGCCTATCTCTTACCTTTGAATAGTGCTTAGTATGCTTGCGCATGATAAATTCATGAAGGAGAATCTTCCTAGTTCATTATCCTTTTGTGTGCCTCTTTTAAGGTGTTTCCAATATATTATAGGTCTAGATTAGTGTTATATCTGAAAATATTCTATGAAATACTTTTGTAATTAGTATGATTATGAGGTTGTGTGAGCTATAGTTATCTTATGTTGATCTAATGTGGGTTCAAGCTCATGTGAGTGTCTATATTTTTGGGTGCATCACCTTTTATCCTTCTTAGGAGAAAATTTTCCCCCTTATGACCCTTTTACTTGTGCAAGCATTATTTTATGTGATCATCAAGAGGAATTTAGTCTTCTCTAGAGGTTTAACCCCACCATAGGTTACCCACATCTTGGGGTTATCCCAATATTATAGCTCAATTGGAAAGGGCCTAAATAAACCTCTCCAAGCTAGCAAGCTAACACCTAGGCCATCAATAACTTTATTCCTTGAGATCAAACCATATCTTATTTCCATTACTTACCTTCATGTCATTCCTCATATGCCTATAATTTTTGATATAACCTCACCAAACGAATAAAAGGCATCCACTAGTGATTCCCAGGAACATAATAACTTTCAAGAGCTTAAGAGCATGTTTCAATCCTTAGGGAATGAGATAGTGAATGTTAAGAGGCAATAAGATTTCAATAGGCCTCATCAAGCCTCATATCAACCTCAATTGTAAGATTATCAAAAAAATAGGACATCCTACAAAAGAAACTTCCAATGTCAAGGCCAAGGTTAGCACCAAAGACAAGGGCAACCTAGTTACAATAGACAAAGCAACTATAATCTAAATGTTGAGAGCACATTTAGCACCTTGGTCCCTATCCAGAATAATGTTTCTCAGTAAGTTGAGGGTACCATGCCTTGGAATTAGTCTTTTGGGCAATCCATTATCCAAAATGCTGACCTAAACCAAGATTTAAATGATCAATGGAAGAAGGTTGTAAATTATGGGTACAATCAAGCCCTTATGGCTTAGAGCACAAAGGTGCACATGATGACAAAGCCAGAAGAGCCTTAACAAGATCAAAAAATTGATCAAATACCAAGCCATTATTATTATATAATGATTAAATATGAGAAATAATAGTGTTATGTACTTAATTAATGGGCTAGTTCTAGCCAGGCATGCATCCCAGTGGTAGCTAATACAAGATTCAAAAGAAGGAACATGGATGGTAACCAAGAAGCATTCAAAGAGATTCCTAACATTACTCCTTAAATATCAAAGCTAATTAGGTTTGATAATTTTCTAAAGGTTCCAATTGATCTAAGGAATCAAGATTAGGGGAATACCTTTGTTCCTCAAAATTCACAAATTCAAAGTATAGTTATCGCTCCCAAAGCAAAACCAAAGGTTGGTGGTTCACCCATCAACATTGTGGAATAAATGAAGAAGTATAATGTGAGTATGCCAATGTGTGATATGTTTTACATGCCTAGATAGGTGGATATTCTTCATGAATGTTTGTCCAAGATTAATGTTGCACTAGTTTCAAATAAGCTATCAAGAAAGGTGAATGAGGTTCTCACCAATGCAACCAAAGGACCAAATGAAAGAAAATAAATTAAGGTGGTTAAACCTCATACTTTCTACATTTTCATAATCATTGGTGACTTTATAGTGCATAATTTATTCGTAGACAGTGGGGCTAGCACCTCAGTAATGTCAAAATCTATAGCAAATCAGCTTGGTCTAAAGTATGAGCCCTTATCTAATGGAGTGTTGCAACTTGATGGTTCTTCCACCAAGCCATCTAGTATCATCAAGGACCTCAATTTAAACCTACCTCTTGTCCTAATATCTCAATGGTTAAAGTTGTATTTATCCTTGATGTGCCTCCTCATTTTTCACTATGATTATCTAGGGAATTCATAACAAATATTGGAGGTTATCTTGTAGCAGACTGGTCATACATAGAATTTAAGACAAGATATGAAACCAAAGTGTCTATTAGGGCTGAGCCCATTACACATTTCCACATATATCCTTATGGGATAGATAGCATAAACCTTAATTTCACCATTCTTGATGAGTATGAACATCTGGTTGGTCAAAAATTAAACACTCACCCTGAGGAGATACCAGACATGTTCTTGGATGAGTTATGGAATGAACATCAATCAAATGATCCCTTAGAAGGAGTTGAATAGAGGGACATGGGTGTCTACTATTTACATGAAGAAAGTAAATCCATGCCATACCTCATTAGACCTAAAGAGGATCCTAATATATTAGGTACTATTATAAATAATTTAGACTTATGTATAGTCCAAATAAAAAACAAATATCAATAATCTACCTAAATTATTCAAATTTTTATAATTTTAAATTCTCTCCAATCTAATAAATAGGGAATAGATCCAAATTATTAACATACTCTCCATGTGAAACTTGTGTAAAACCCAAAACCTATTCATTTTCAAATATTATCTCCCATCCAATTTAGGGACATAATTTTAGATTATCTGAAATAGTCCTTGATTATGGAAATTGTTCTTTGATGCTTCAAGGAGCAAACATGGAGTGGGTGTAGATGCAATGATAATATCCCCCAAAAATGACAAATATTTATCTTCTTATAGGTTACAATTCAAATTTATATTGAAATTAAATAGAATATGAAGGTCTCATCCATGGCCTTTAATGGTCTGATAAGAGAGGAATCAAGCAGTTTCAAGTTCATGGGGATAATAAGCTAGTAGTGCACTAGGTTCAAAGCTAGAATATCACCAATAATATTTTTATGAAGGAATAAAAGCATAGAGAATGAGACCTAATTGAGTATTTTGAGTCTTTTAACATACAATCCATACTAAGAAACCATAATTAACATGCTGATAAGTTGGTAATTTTAGGAGCTCAATTTGATATCCCCAGTGATTTGAAAAAGACCAAGATGCAGTTGTTGACCAAATTTGACCTTGCAAGTCAAATTGCAACCCCTATAGGTAAAAAATTGACTTTTCGGTGTTTTAGGGGTCTAATACATATGTAAAAAGGTGTTTTATATATTAATTAACGTCTTTTAATGTTATGTTAGCCTTGGTCCTTAGCCATTTTAGTCCTTTTAGTCATTTTGAGGTCAAAAAAGGGGTATTTAATGAGTTGTATAGATTCCTTGGGAATTTTGAAGGTTAAAAAAGCTTATGTAATTTTCCATGTGTCCTTAAATCTTAATCAACTTTTGGTAACTAAAAGTGGTAGGTGCTTTAGAAAAAAGAGTAGTTTTCTTGGGAAATAAGGTGAGTTTGGTGCTTATACGCCCCATGGGGAAGTGTGCTACATGGGAGAAGATAATAAAATGTACCTTAATATTCATATAGATTATTTAAATGTTTTAAATTCTCTATTAATTCCATTTTTGGCCCAAATATATTCTACTCTTTTTCACCCTTCTAGGCACATAGAACTAGTCTTCAAGTTTGTACTTGGTATGGATAAGTCAAATGCCTTGGGGAGGTGAAATTAAACTTATATACATTAATTTACATTAATTTTTTTAAATAATTATGGCCTATAATTTATGAACCATCCTCATGAAGTTGAATTTTGTTTTTTGCCTACCAATCTGTGCACCTTATAGGTTTTACTCCATTTTAAACAAGTTTATATGAACCAATTGGTGATGTTGACTCTATATGATGTTTAATATCTATCCTAATTTACCCCTCATGTCCCCCATGATTTTTTTCATGTTTCAAGGTGTTTGGATGAGTCAAGTAGCTCAAAGTTGCAAGAGGATACACCTTTATGAGTTACAGGTAGTTTTCATCATTTACAGATCTTCATGCATTGAAAATGACTTTAGAGGGTTATTATAGGTCATTATTAATGTTTTAAATGTGTTTTTTATTAAATTTACATTCTAAATTTTATTATTATAAAACATACTCCATGAAGGTGCAGTCATATCTAGTATACATTTAGTTTGCTATATGACTACCATATACAGTCAATTAGATGAACTATGTAGGGATCTAAGACATGTCCATGGAGGTATATTTATAGCCTTAATATTTTAAATGCATCACCTGAGTATGAACTAATATGATAAACCAAATTGACACCATATAACATATAGAAGACAAGTTTTAGTATGCACACAGTCAGGTAGCCATTAATGCTCATCTACAGGTATCTCATGAAGGCTAGCATGTTGAAAAGGAAATTTTAAACTGAGCTAGTTTATTTAATATGAAAGGAATTTATTTTTTCATGTCTTATATGGGATTAAGATTAATTTAAAACAACACATAATGTATACTACCCAATCCTCATACTTACTACCTGTACGTTCAAAACATAGTCTACCTGTAGGTATTAACAGAGAGTTAGAGATGTTATGAGGAGTGTTGGACAAGGGTTGACACTCTAATTAAAGTCCTAGAGTTATTTTGACATGATAAGACCTATTTTAAAGGTGTATTTACAAATGGATCATGTAAACCATGTTCAAAGGATCTAAAGACTGTTCTCAGGGATCAAATCCCTAAACATGCAAAATAGAGCACCTAAGCATTTTGGAGATACCTTATAACATTGTTAGGTTGAGCTCTAATCATCCCAAATTCACTCATTATATATCCTCACCATTAAGGTTCAATTTTAAAAATTAATAAGGTGATTTTTTCATATGGTTTTCTTATTAGGAGGGCTCAAAATTGCCCTTTTGGCTATTAAATTATGATAGTGTCATCTACATATTTTTTAAAATTCCAAGGGAATTTTAGCATCTTCAAGTGTAATGGATATATGTTCATGGTTGGAATATATTTTAAAGAATAAGGACATAAAAATGAGATAAATTATTTTAAAAAGGGATGATATATTATTCTTTGAATCTCTTACACACCTTCAGTCTATACACATGCTTGGTGAGCACCTACAACTAGCCAAGATGCAAAATTAAAAAGGTTTTCCTTTCATAATAACTTAGAGAATAGTGGAACTAAAGAATGATGTGAACATATTAAAATAATTTATACCATGATGTAAATTATATTATGTTGGTTTTGGATCAAATAGACACCTTCATACCTCCCCTCATTTGAAAATGTCCATCTATAACTAGTTGTAGATGGCTGAGAGTAGGCAAAAAGCGTAGGAGGTTGAAGTGAGTTTTAAGCATGAATATTAATCTTGGTTGTTTAAATAAGAATAAATATTATTTATAAATATCTTATGGTTTTATAAATAATATTTATTATATATTTTGGAGGTAACAACCACCTATAGGATCTCCTACAGTCACATATAGGTGACTATAGGTAAATAGTTAATACATATAATGTGCCTAAGGGATATTTTAGGTTTATACAAGGTGATATAGGTCCAAAATATTACAAGTTACAATGGAAGGATTAATTATAGGTCTAATTATATGTTCCAAAGTTATTATTAGGCTAGGAATATCTATAGGTGACCTCCCCTCTAAGGCAAAAAGGCACAGTTTGTTGTAACTAGGTAGATAGTGAGCCATTTTAGTAATTGAGAGTGTTAAAGACCTAAGTAAGAAATAAAGGGTGAAAAAGGATAAAATTACCATAATATATTATGGGAACTCATCCAAGTTATTTTAAATCCCAAATAGGTAGTGAACACCTATAGGTGATCTACAACAAGTAGGACACAATCAAGAACTTATATATTCAACCTTGACTAGTCAATTTTAGGAAGAGTATGAGGAAAGATAGATTAAGGAATAATAGGTTAATTTTTTTTTTATCATAATAAAAACATACTCAAAACACCCTCATAGTGGATATATAACATGGAAAAGGCTCAAACAAGTAAATACATAGTCTACAACAAATCTTGCTTACAACCTATCTTCCTAGCAATCAATTTTGGATTTTAAGGGAGTTAATGGGTAAAATGAGGTTACAAAGGAATAAAAACTTGTAAAAAACATTTTTATAACCTGGATAATCTCCTAAAATAACCACCACTGTCTAAGGAAATAGGGTAGTGCCCTCTATTTTGTCTCAAATAGAGGGCACTCCCCTCATACACAAACACTGGCTATTTTGAAAAGAGATGATAAAATGATGACAAAGGAGATGTATCTAATTTTTTATAAGGTTTGATAATATATAATAAAAATATGAAAACATGGAAGATAAAGTAAATAAGGATAATTTTCAATAGGGTGTTCTATGCTCTTAAGGTTACAGTCAAGTCTACTTGGGTAGGGTTAGGCCTAGAGACCAAATAAGAGATCAATGCCAATTATAGCTATAGGTGAGATTTAAAAATAATTTTAAAATGTATATGGGATAAAAATATTGGTATATATATTATTTGGTTACAATGAAAACCATCAAAACTCATTATGGGATTCAAGGTGTAGATAGGCCTACTAAGCATGATAAGGCCTAAAATTCAAAAGTGGGGTCAACTTCATATTAACCTTAGATGATAACTCAAATGGATTGAAACATGATTTTTGGGTCATAATATACATGTGAAATCTTTTGGAATGAATTTAAAACCATGGAAAGGCCACTTTTAGGTTTTAGGACAACTCAAGCTGATTGGAATGGGGAAACGAGCTTGATAAGGCAAGTTTGAATGCTCATATCTCTTTTGATGCTATGCATGAGAATATAATAAGTTCAAGTATGTTGATTAGGGTCTTGAGATATGAATTTGTGGATTTTTTTTCATTTTTAATGTCCCACCTTTATGAATGAACCTTAAGAGGCCAAAATAGGCTAAAACCCTTATAAACCCTCAATCAAGACCTGATGGAGAAAATAAATATAAAAAGCTACTCTAATGGACCATTTTGACTAGGATGATGATTAGAGCTTATATAAGAATCACTAAATATCCTCCCCATCCTATTAGACTGTATGAAATTATATGTATGGGGTTAAAAATAGGGGTTTTTTGACTATTTTGTGCACTGTCTAGATTCTAGGAGGTTTCAAGAGATGAAACCAACTTTGGAAGAAATATTGGGACTTGGTATAATCTATAATTTAAATTTAATTATTAATAACAACTCATAAGTGTCCAAAAAAATAGATTCATCTCAGCCAGTCAAAATTAGCATAGTGACCAAGCTAGTGAGAAGTGTGAAAACTCCAAGTGGAGTTAATTTTAAGGTGTCCTTGATTATAAGGACATAAAGCGTATTTAAAATTTTCATACACTCCATATCATAGATTTTAATGGAAAAATAATTCCATTTTGGAATCCAAGTGTGTAGGGTGCATGAAAGAAGAGTTTCTTATAGTACATGTAGTGATATCTCCTTTCGAGATGATTCTAGATGACTAGGCCTACAACCAATGCATAGAGAGGTATGTCTAAAATACTTCACCTTCATTCCAACCATATTACCTATTGATAATAAATTTTGGGACATTTAGATAAGTAAAATTCATGAAGGTAGTTTTTTGATCTAGAATGAGGAGTTTTCATACCACTTTTCATGAGTTTTATGACTTAGATGGACACTTGTGTTTCCTAACCTTGCATGGTTAGTCCCACATCCTATTTTCATGAATAATTAACTTATTCTCTTATCTTGAAAAGAGTCCTTATGACATTTGTACTTTTTTCTTATTCTTTCTCTCTCAAGTTCTACAAGAACTAACCATTTTGGCCATTGTAAATTATGCTCCACTTGAGTATGGAGAAGCCCTACTCATTTTTATACCATTTGATCAATAAGACTAATGATTTTTTACCTCTTCATGATTATTCATAGTGTGATCTACTTTAATGTTAGATCTTTATTAGTGAAGTCTATAGATTCCTTAGCATGTCATCTCCTTCTTTCATCATATTTGTAGTTGGAAAGCTTCTTCTTATAGGGCATGTAAAGTGTTCTAGGAAGTGTTAAGGTTGAGTGAGTTAGTCTATTCACTAGTTCCATTCAAGACCTCTTATCTAGTCTTCCTAGACTAAACATTCATCCATAACCTCATAATGTAACATTGATTTGAGAAGATGTAGATCAGAGAAGTATATATTTGGTTAGTCTCTTGGTTTCATGTGTAACATGAAACTAGTTGGAAGTCATCATTTAATTTGGTGTATTACCTCCCTTAGGATAGTTTTCTTTTAGTTTTCTCTCTCCCTTCCCCCCAAAATTTTTATATGTAGTTATGATCCATAGTGGTACATAAAGGAAGCTAGCCATACCTATAAATTCACCTCATCCTAGGCTACCCAAAATATTGTAGGTGTTTCAATTGTGTCACTTGGATGAGGATAGTTTAAACATATCCTCAAAGGGTGCAAATCTAAGTGACAATAATTTTTGGCATGCCCAATGGGATTCATGATCCAAGAAGATAAAATATTTTTAGTGTTGTCTTTCAATAATTAGCCTTTGGAGGCATCTATCTAAGCATCAATAGTGACTTTGAAGTTGCATCATCTGGTCAAGAAGCCCAAGAATTACTTTTGAATATTATTGATGATCATTACTTATGTTCTTACTTCCTAATGAAGTCTCATGGGTGTTTTATTTTACACAAGTTGGTGAGGAATTTCAAGTTTATGGTATTCCCTATCTAGAAGAACAATTTCTTAATCATACCTATCATGAAGTGTAATATCTCTAACATGAAGTCTATCAGTCCTATAGCTAACATTCTCAATGTCTTTTCCTCCTAGTCAACCTAGCCACTTCTCAACTCATTCCATTATAACCTTCAAGCAAACTCTTTTGAGATATGAGTATTACATGTTGGATCTTGAAACATAAAGGGGATATGTTATAGAGGTTATTAATATTATTCATAAAGTGAGAGATGCATTAGAGTTGGTCAAAAGAGAGTGGGTACCTATTGAGAGAGCCAACTAGCAAAGGCTCACAAGTGAGATGATAGATGTGAGTGGCTTGGTTTATTACTTAGAGGATAGGCTAAAAATTCATGAAAGGTAGCCTCACCAAGCCTATGAGCCTTCATATCCACTTCCCCAAGATTTATATCAGTCCTATTTGACCCCTACTCATGAGTCCAATCAAGCTTATCAAAGTCATACTTTTCCCAACTAGCTGGAAGAGAGAGTTGAAAAGAGAAACCTTGTTTTTAAGATAATATTTATAGGTATATTGAGTTGAATAATACTAAAATGAATTAATACATGTTAGAAAAAAATGAATTGGAATTCAAGCCCTCATTTCCCTCTCCCATCCCATCCCCAACTCAAGATAATATCTGTAGATATTCCATTCTAAGTTGGAGACAAGGTGGAGAATCCAAGCCTAAGGAGATTCCAAGTTCCTTGAACACTTCATACACTCCTAAAGTTACATCACCTTCTTAATAAAAGACTCTTAATATAAATAGCCTAAGCTGGAACAAGATAGTGGAGTCATGGGGAAAGAAAGAGGAGAAAAATCTTGATAAAGAGTGTGAATTTGAGAAGGATATTAATCCTATACAAACCCCTCCCACCCTTCCTTAAGAAACCTCTTGTCCTCTATATGATACCTATTGTACTCCTTATCCTCATGATGATTCTTATCAAATTTAAGAGAGAATTTTTCAAGAGAACATAGCCAAGAAAACTAAAGAGTTAGAGTCAAGAATGAAGTTGCTAAGTTAAGGTGTGATGGAAGGTTTAGACCCAAAAGAAGATCCTATGCTTAAACACACCACATATAACCTCCCTCAAGAGAATGATCAAGCTAAATCAGATGTGAATGAAGTTATTTTCAAGTGGAAGGAAGATAATCAATCTATTTTATCCCAAGGTCTACCTCCCCTTCCTCAAGAGCTTCCAAAATAATCCCCTACATTTCACTCCCAATCTGATTTTGAGTTCCATGTGCCACCTCTACCAACTAGTTCATCTTGCCCTCACCCCATCACCATTTGCCTTGATGGACCTGTGGTGTGGTAACATAAGGAGGAGAAGTTTTTTGATAAAAAATCAAAACTCTTACTTGAATAAATTCTAGAAGCCTCGTTAGACTAAGTCACATGACCTCAAAATGCCTAGTCTTGGAATCACAAAGAAGGAGAAAAAATGGAGGATCTTCCAGCCCTTGAGAACCAAAGTCTTGTTGTATAAGTTGAGATTAAACTTGAGAGCCATAAAGAGGTTATAAAT
This sequence comes from Torreya grandis, assembly GCA_037957365.1. Classification (NCBI taxonomy): domain Eukaryota; kingdom Viridiplantae; phylum Streptophyta; class Pinopsida; order Cupressales; family Taxaceae; genus Torreya; species Torreya grandis. The sequence goes on from JARHVA010002626.1 coordinate 761,791, forward strand.
GCTAAATAAAAGGTGGTATCTTGTGTGGAAACTTATGATTGGGTTTATATGGAAGAATGTCTTCCTTTTACCAAAAAAGGAAGAAATGATCATTAGTTTTTCCATCACTTTACAAGATACCATGGATGGGAAAGGACAAGTTATTAATCAGCCTTTGGATGAATTATTTATAATTCTTGGATCAGGTTATACTCCTCTTCAAAGAGGATATGATCTAGTAAAAAATGGATAAGGGAGCCTTGACACTCAAGTGAGTATGCAAAGAAAAGGTAGCTTTTCAAATATGTCCTTTAAAGAGGCATATGCATTTGATGATGATATGTTTGAAATCATCAAGGTGAGATATAATATTCTCAATAATTTGGGAGAAACACATCATCTCTTGAAGGATGAAACAAGCTCCTATTGGCCTCAATCTTCTAAGGAACAAGAAATCAATCATCTTAAAGCCATGCCTACCAAGAAGATACAAGTTGATCATGAACTACAAAGTGGGCAGTAGTATGAGGTAAGTGTAAAAGTTTAAGAGGAATATGTGTGTGTGTGTGTGTGTGTGTGTGTGTGTGTGTGTGTGTGTGTGTGTGTGTGTGTGTGTGTGTGTGTGTGTGTGTGTGTGTGTGTGTGTGTGTGTGTGTGTGTGTATATATATATATATATATATATAGACACACACACACACACACACACACACACACACACACACACACACACACAAAAACAAGCATACTACCCCTATAAGTCACAAATTTATTTATCAAATTTTACCCTACAAGTCAAATTGGGACCCCTATAGGTAAAAAATCTAATTTAGGTGTTTTATGGGTCTAATACATATGTCACAAGGTTTTTCATAGGTTAATTAATGCCATTTAATGTTATACTAGCCTTGGTCCTTAGTCATTTTAGTCATTTTAGTCATTTTAAGGTCAAAAAAGGGGCATTTAATGAGTTGTATAGATTACTTAGGAATTTTTAAGGTTATAAAAGGTTGTGTCATGTAACATGTGTCCTCACATGTCTTAATTAGCTATTGGTAAGTGAAAGTGGTAGGTGATTTAGAATAAAGAGTAGTTTCTTAGGAAAAAAGGTGAGTTTGGCAATTATATAACCCATGGGGAAGTGTGACACATGGGAAGAGATCATATAATTTTCCTTAATCTTCCTCAATATTAGTTTTATGTTTTGAATTCTTTGAAAGTTCCATTTTTGTACCAAAAATATTCTCATCCTTTTTCACCCTTCTAACACATAAAACTAGTCTTTAGGTTTGTACTTGGTATGGACAATAGGGGAGGTTTCAAGTCAAACACCATGGGGAGGTAAAAGTACACTTAGATAAATTAATTTAAATTATAATATTTTAAATAATGATGGCATGTGATTTATTAACCATCCTCATGAAGTTGACTATGTTTTTCTACCTACCAATCTGTGCACCCTAAAGGTTACCAATAGGTTATGTTGAATTAAAATGATTTTTACAAAGTCACTTCATTTACACCATGATTTTTTTCATGTTTAAATGTGTTTTGATGAATTAAGTATCTCAAAGTTACAAGACAATACACCTTTCTAAGTTACAGGTAGTTTTCATCATTTCTAGTTCTCCATGATTTGAAAATGATTTTAGAGGGTTGTGATAGGTCATTATCCATGTTTTAAATATATTATTTATTCAATTTACCTTCTCAATTTCATTCTTAAAAAACATACTCCATGAAGGTGTAGTCATAGCTAGTATATAGTTAGTTTGCTATATGACTGCCATATACAGTCAGTTGGATGAAATGTATAGGGATAGAAGACATGTACATAGAGGTATATTTATATAATTGAGAGGTTTAATGCATAACCTAAGCATGAAACAATATGAAAAACCCAAGTGACACCATAGAACATATAGAAGACAAGTTTTAGTATGCACAAAGTCAGGCAGCCATTGATGCTCATCTATAGGTATCTCACTAAAGCTATCATGTTGAAAAGGAGATTTTGAATTGAGATAGTTTATGAAATATTAAATGAATATAATTTTTCATGTTTGAGATAGGATTAATATTCATTTAAGGCCAAACACAATCTATACTATCCAATCCTCATACTTACTGCATGTACTTTGAAAACATAGTCTGCCTATAGGTGCTAGCAGAGAGTCAGAGGTGTTATGAGGAGTGCTGGACAAGTGGTGAAAACCTCATTAAAATATTATATTTATTTTGACATGAAAATACATATTTTAAATTTATATTGAAAAAGGGAGGATGTAAACAATGTTCAAAGTATCTAAGGATTATTCTCAGGGATAAAATCCCTAAACATGCAAAATAGAGCACCTGAGCTTTTTGGAGATACCTTAGAACATTGTTAGGTTGAGATATAATCATCCCAAATTCACAAATTCTAAAACCTCAACATAAAGGTTAAATTTTCAAAAGGAATAATGTGATTTGGTCATATTTTTTTCTTACTATGAGGGATCAAAATTGCCCTTTTGGCTAATAAATTATGATAGTGCCATCTACAATTTTTTTTGAAATACCAAGGGAATTATAGCATCTTCAAGTGAAATGGGTATGTATTCATGTTTAGATAGTATTTTCAAGAGTAAGGACATACAAATGAGAGAAAGGATATTAAAAAGGAATGATATATTATTTTTTGAATCTCTTACACACCTTCAATCTGTATATAGGCTTGGTGAGCACCTACAGCGAACCAAGGTACAAATTTGAAAAAATATTCCTTTCATAAGAACCTAGTGAATCATGGACCTAAAGAATGATGTAAAACTTTTAAACTAACTCATACCATGAAGGAAAGGCTAGTATTTTGGTTTTTGATTATAAAGACACCTTCATACTTCCCCTCATTTGAAAATGTTCATCTACAACCAACTATAGATGGTTGAGAGTAGGCATAAAGTATAGGAGGTTGAAGTGAGTTTTAAGCATGAATATTCATCTTAGTTTTTGAAATAAGACTCTAAATGATTTAAAAATATCTCATGGGTTTAAATAGAATATTTAGTATAGATTTTGGAATTAAATACCACCTGTAAGGTCTCCTACAATCACTTATATGTGACTATAGGTAAATAGTTAATAGATATAATGTGCTTAAGGGATATTTTAGGCTTATACAAGGTGATATATGTAAAAAACATGAAAATTAACCATATAAGGATTAAATATATGTATAAATAAATTTTATAATGTTATTTTTAGGCTAGGAATATCTACAGGTGACCTCCCTTCTAAGGCAAAAAGGCACAATCTACTATAACTAGGCATACAATGAACAAGCTTAGTAATTGAGAGTGTGAAGGGACTAAGTATGAAATATAGGGTAAAACTAGGATAAAATGACTCTAAAGGATTATGGGAACTCATCAAAGTTATTGAAAATCCTTAATAAGTAGTGACCACCTATAGATGTAGTACAAGCAGGACATAGTCAGGAACTTGTATATTCAACCTTGACTAGTCATTTTTGTGAAGAGTATGAAGAAGGATGGATTTAGGAATAAGATATGAGAACAAATTTATAATAATAATAATAATAATAATAATAATAATAATAATAATAATAATAATAATAATAATAATAATAATAATAATAATATATTAACAACACCCTCATAGTGGTGATAGAACATGGAAAGGTCTCAAACAAGCAAATATAATCTACATCAAATCCTACTTACAACCTATCTTCCTAGCTGTTAATTATGGATTTTAAGGGAGTTAATGTGTCAAATGAGTTTATAAAGGAATAAAAACTTGTAAAAAACATTTTTAGGACCTAGATAAAATCTTAAAATAACCACCATTGTCTGAGGAAATAGGTGAGTTCCCTCTATTTTTTCTCAGATAGAGGGCACTCCCCTCATGCATAAACCTTGGCAGTTTTAACAAGAGATGATAAAATGATGACCAATCAGATGTATATAGTTTGTTAAAAGGTGTTAAATTTTTTAATAAACCTATGAAAACACGGGATATCAAGTAAATAAGGATCATTTTCAACAGGGTGTGCTATGCTCTTAAGGTTACAGTCAAGTCTACGTAGGTAGGGTTAGGTCTAGAGACCAATGCCACTTATAGCTCTAGGTGATATTTAAAACTGATTGGAACATGTCTATGGGATCAAAATATAGGTATATAGACTATTTGGGTATAAGGAAAACCATCAAAACTCATTTTGAGCTTCAAGGTGTAGACATGCCTATTAAGCATGATTAGGCCTAGAATTCAAAAGGGGAGTCATCTTCATTTATTGATTTAGATGATAAATAAAATGGATTGGAAAATTATTTTTTGGTCATAATAGACATTTTAAATCTTATTTAATTAAGGGAAAACCATGGAAAGGCTAGTTTTAGGTCTTAGGACAACTCAAGCCTGTTGGAATGGGGAAAAGAGCTTGATAGGGCAAGTTTGAATGCTCATATCTCTTTTAATGCTATTCATGGGAATATAAAAAGTTAAAGGATGTTTATTAGGGTATTTTATTTATTTGTGGAATTTATTTGTAGTTTTAATCTCCCATATTTATGAATGAACCTTAAGAGGCCAAAATAGGCTAAAACCCTTGTAAACCCTTAGTCAAGACTTGATGGAGAAAATGAAGATATAAATATATTATAATGGAATATTTTTACTAAGAGTATGATTTTAACTTGTATAGGACTCAATTAGGCTCCTCCCCATCTTGTTGAACTATACATAATTATATAGATGGTGTGAAAAATAGGGTTTTATGACTATTTTGTGTATTGTGTAGGTTATAATAGGTTCTAAGAGATGAAACAAAATTTGGGGGAAATATTGGGACTTTTGATAACCCATAATTTCAATTTAATTATTTATAACAACTCTTAAGTGTCTAAATAAGTAGCTTCATCTCATCCAGTCAAAACTTGCATAGTGACCAAGCTAGTGAGAAGTGTGAAAACTCAAAGTGGAGCTGATTTTAAGGTGTCCCTAATGAGTATAAGGCCATATAGGGTATTAAAACTTGTCATACACTACATATCATGGATTTTAATGTAAAATTTATTCTTTTTTGGAAACCAAGTGTGTAGGGTGAATGAAAGAGGAGTTTCTTATAATACAGGCAATGATAGTTCCTTTCCAGATGATTTCAGATGACCAAGCCTATAACCAATGCATGGAAAGGCATGTATAAAATAATTACCCTTAATTATAATCATTATAACTTTCCATAATCAGTTTTTGGATATTAAAATAGGTCCAAATCATGAATGTGGTTTTCTAAGCCATAATGAGGAGTTTTCATGGCACTTTTCATGAGTTTTATGACTTGGATAGACACTTGTACTTCCTAACCTTAGATATTTCATTCCACATCCTCTTATCATGAAAAATTAACTTATTATATAAACTTTACAAGTGTTATTTTTACCCTTGGACTTATCTCTTCTTCTCTCTCTGTCAAGTTTTATAAGAACTAGCCATTTTGGCCATTGTAACTTATGTTCCACCTAGGTATGTCAAAGCCCTACTCATTTACATACCATTTGATCAATAAGAATATTGATTTTTTACCTCTTAATAACTATTAATAGTGTGTTATACTTGAATTTTTGATCTTTCTTAGTGAATAATATGGATTCCTTAGCATATTATCTCATTCTTTCATCCTATTTGTAGTTGGAAAGCTTCTTCTTGAAGGGCATGCGAAGTATTCTAGGAAGTGTTAAGGTTGAGTAATTTAGTCTATTTAATAGTTCCATTCAAGGCCTATTTTCTAGTCCTCCTATCCTTAACATTCATACATAACCTCATAGTGTAACATGTATGTGAGAAGATGTAGATTATATAAGTGTATGTTTGGTTAGTCTATTGGTTTTATGTGTAACATGCAGTTGGTTAGAAGTCATCATTAAATTTTGTGTATCACCTCCCTTAGGATAGTTTGATTTTATTTTTCTCTCTCCTTCTCCCCCATCCCAAATTTTAGGTGTAGTTATGATCCAAAGTGGTACATCAAGGGAGCTAGCCCTGCCTAGAGATTCACCTCATCCTTAGGCTACCCACAATCCTAGAGGTGTTTTAATTGTGCCACTTAGATGATAAGAGTTTATACATATCCTCAAAGGGTAAAAATCCAAGTGAAAATAGTAGCCACATGTCAAAGTGGTGGTGAGACCATTAGTACTAGATAATGAATCTCATTGGTAGGTATTTGAGAATGACAAATAAATTTCTTAGTTATTGCTGTAGGAAGAAAAATTCTCTTTAATGAACCAAGAAAATTTTCATCATCAATATAAAGAGAAAATAGTTAAATTGAGATATAATAAGCTTAATAAATTGATTATCACCCTTGAAGGTCTTTTCCATGAGGGAGATCATATGATAAAAAATAATGCATTGATGTCAACCAATGAAGAAAACTATGAAAGAGTCCTTATCTTCAATGATAGGTTCATCAAGATTGGAATGGTAAGCGCTAAAGCTAAAAGGCATAATTTTATAAAAATCTATAAATAATATACATACATATTTACTTGGGAATATAGTGACCTAAGAGGCTTTGGTACTAATCTATCCTAACACACTATAGAGCTAGTGGCTAATGCCAAGCCTATCAGGTAGAAGTAGAGGCCTATAAATCCAAAAATAGAAGAGGTTATGAGTAAATAATTAACCAAGTTGATCAAATATAAGATCATATTTTCCGTTAATAATTCCTCATGGGTAGCCAATTTGGTTCCTATAATAAAAAAGAGTGGGGAAATCAGACTGTGTGTTGATTTTAGGGATCTAAATAGTGTCTTTGAAGGATCACTATCCTTTTCCATCTATGGAGTAACTCTTTCATTTAGAATGATTCTCCCTCTTGGATGGATATTTAAGTTATAATTAGGTACTAGTGAGAAAATAAGATCAATATAAGACTACACTCACCATAAATTGGGGCACATATGTTGACCAAAAAATGCCGTTTGGATTGTCAAATACTGGAGAAACTTTCCAAAGAGCCATGGACATGGATTTCCAAGGGTTGCTAAATCAAATGGTGATGGTATAATTAGATGATATCATAGTTTTTATAAGAATCCCAATGAGCACATGAACCATGTAAGGATGATTTTTGAAAGATTCAAAGAGTATGGGATTTATTTAATTCCCAAGAAGAGTATGTTTTCCATCCATGAAGGAAAACATTTGGGTCACATTATCTTGAAGGAGGGATTATCCATTGACCCTAATAAAATAAGTTCCATCTTAATACTATCTCTACCCAAGAAGAAGAAAGGAATCTAGAGATTCCTTGGGAAAATAAACTTTGTGAGAAGTTTTATACCTAGTTTTGTAAACTTGATCAAACCTATCACCACCATGCTAAAAAAGAGCCAAGTATTTGCTTGGTCAAATAAAGGTAAGGTAGCATTTGAGGCCATCAAGTAGGCCATTGCCCAAGCACCATCACTCATAAATCCTAACTTATCAAAGTATTTTATATTTTACACATTTGCCAATATTGATAACATATTAGCTATGTTGATGCAGAAGAATGGTGAAGGACTTGAACAACCAATTGCCTTTTTTAGTCAAGGGCTAGAGGGATATGAGGTAATTTATACCTTCATATAAAAGAAGGTTCTTGCTCTCTAAGGAGCATAAAGAAGTTTATACCAATGCTCTCTAATAGTAAGGTTCATCTTATGGTGTCTCATCTTGGAGTGATGGAATTTATTCTCAACAAGGATTTGAATGAGAAAAGAGTAGGCTAGATTAACCAGGTCATGGAGTATGATGTGGAGATCAAAGTCACCAAATTGGTAAGAGGCATAGGATTGTGTGAGCATATGGTGGATGACCTTCAAGAAGACAAAGAGGTTATTTTGGTGACATAAGATAACTTATAATTAGATGTATCTCTAATTCAAAATATCTAGCTCCAAGATATGACCCATTTATTTATGATAAGAGAATACCCTCAAGGTTTTGACAAAGCAAAAAGAAGGTATTTTAGGATTTAGTCCATACCTTATGCATTAGTTGATGATGTTATTTTTAGAAGGGACCTCAATGGGGTAATTCTTAGTGCATTGATGATAATAAAGTGACCAATCTATTAGAGTAGTTTTATGATGGACCTCCAGGAGGCCATTTTGCTCGAACAATAATAAAAAATGTAATAAGAGTTGGCTATTATTTTCCTAGACTTTTCAAATATGCCTATGTATGGGTTAGAAAATGCCAAAAGTGTGCTCTATTTGTAGGAAAATAGAGATTAGCATCTTTTCAACTCAACCCAATATGGGTAGACCAACCCTTCATGCAATGGGGTTTAGACTCCATAGGGATGATAAATCCACCTTCAATTTTAGGGCATAAATGGGTGCTCACTAAAACCAAATACTTCACAAGTGGGTGGAGGAAATTGACTTTAAAGAAGCCTATGAGATAACGGGGTTGAACTTCTATGATAACATAGTGACTAGGTTTAGATTCCCAGATAATATAATATTAGATAATGGTTTAGCATTTATTGGCATGAAGACAAGTGAATGGTCACTTAAGCCAGGCATATACCTCAACACATACTCCAACCACTACCCCCAATGCAATAGACTATAAGATTCCACCAATAAGAACTTGATAAAAATTATCAAGAGGACCATGGAAAATAATCAAAAAGTGTGGCACACAAAGCTAAGGACAACCTTATGGGCTAATAGAGTGACTCCCAAAACTACCATTGGAAATTCTCTATATGCCCTTGTATATGAAAGGGAAGACAAATTTCTTGTTTATATTGACATGATTACATTGGAGTTAGTCCATCATCTTGAGTTGATGGAGAGTGAGCCTATGCACATAAGGATGGTAGAGCTCATGGAGATTGAAGAAACCAAAGACCTTGAAATGAAGACATTGGAGTCACATCAACCAAAGAACTTAAAAGCCATTGAAAAGAGACACATACAAAGGGATTTCAAGGAAGGGGACTTATTTCTTAGATGAGAATCAAATAAAGCTAATCTAGGAAACCACATCAAGTTTTCTATCTTGTGGAGTCATCCTTATTTGATTCATGGATGCAAATAGCATAATGATTTTTAGCTTGCCCAATTCGATGGAGAGGTATTACCCATCCCAGTCAATGGAATTCATTTAAATCCTTGTTATTATAAAATTTTGCATTTATTATATGATATTGTATCATATTATAATAGTTTTCTATACTTTCCTCTAAGTGCTTTGAGCACATTTTCTTTCAGTTGTGTGTTTCCCTTTCAATAAGTGTCTTGGGTACATTTTTTGTTATTTTGATCTTTTTTCCCCTTTTACTTCAAGAAGAGGTTTGAAGAAGGGTCATCCTTATATCAGTCTCACATCAGTTAAGAGAAAATACTGTGACTCCATGCACCCAATGGATCAGTTCAAGGCTACTAGTCTCTTGTATAGTAGGCATGCATCCCTAAGATGTCATAGAAATGTTGGCAAATTTTTGGATTACATACATAGCTTTACCTAAAGGGGTACATGGTATGAGGAGCTAAGCAAAGCCTTGGTTGATAAGATTTATTTTAGTAAAAAAGATCCATAATGGAGATGAAGAAAACATTAATTACAAATCTTTTCAAACATTTTAAGTTGGCTTAAAGTTTAATCTAATTGATCTTTGAGAAATGGGTCCAAAGTTGTAAAGAGAAGGATCCAAGTAGGTTTCATGGTGTTCAAGTAGTCAAAATCATGGAACAAGTTTGCATGGGCCTCAAAAAATCATTAGAGCTTTCAAGGATAAAATAAAATCTCATAGCACAATTTTAAATGAATCAGACCATCATCAAGACATCATGAAAATAGATGGGTTAGCTTACTTGTGAATTTTATAAATATGCTCAAAAAATATCATGGGGGTAAAATAAATTCATGGACAGTATGCCCTTCATGCCTTGATATTTCTTACAAATTTCATGTCTCGATGAGTTCTTTATCTCAAGATATAAGTCTTCAAAGTTTAGCTTGCAGAACGAAATGTTTGCATGGACATCAAAATTAAGCCACAAAAAATAGCTATTGGGGTTAAAAATGGATACAAGTGCATGGATTTAAATTATGGTCACGTGGATGTCAAAAATGTTCATTTGGATGTCAAAATTAAGCCACAATAAATAGTTGTTGGGGTTCAAAAATCCTAAGAAGTTCACATAGATGTTAAAGATGTTCATGTGGACATCAAATACAAGCATGAAGATGTCAAATTTGGTCCTTGTAAATTATATATTTGAGTTTAAATGGTGGGTCCTAACAATATAAATGTCTCATGTGTATTAGTAAATCTTGATCTAATAGTTTGAGTTAAAGTCAAAGAGTCAGTGGATCTAGATCAAAGGCCCATGTTTATTCATACATCTAGATCTAATGGTGTGAGTTAAAGTCAAGGAGTCAACGTATATTGGGGAAAAATAAGGAGAAGATAGTTTGGAATAAATTGATAGGTCTCATTTAGCAATCGATAACCAATAAATAAAGGGTAAGTCCAAAGCTTTTGGTGAAGGTCGATGAAGTAGTTTTTAACCCAAGCAAAGTAAATATGGAGTCGAGTTTAAGCATGACCTAGTTCAAACCAAAGCAAGATATTTTATGATTGAGGGTATCTATTAGAGCTATATGGAGATAAAATAGGTCTTTATACCTAATACAGATCAAGGGTCAACAACTTGTTGTCTAAATGAGACCAGACCACATGCAAGCTTCATTTATTGATATTAATAGCTATAGGAAAACCAATAAAGGAAATTGGTTTTCAAACTATAAAAAAGGACATATGTTAAAATATTGAAATGGGTCAGATTGGTGACTATGAAGGAGTGTATCAATTTAAATATGGCCCCAACTCTGATAAGCAATTTCAAAAATCAAACTTGGGCATGGATATATCAAATACATGGATATAAGGACCTTACCCTCATAATGAAGCAAGTGGAGATGTTGTGGAAGATCATAAAAAAGAGATATGGGGATTAGATTAGCATAATATATAATTTAATGTTGTTTATAAACTTTGATGAGCTTCCATCCTAGTAAGGATCATGATTCATTAGCTACAAAATAGACCCTTATCTTCTAGTGCATTTCTTAGCCAATGAGAAGAGCTTAAAGACTATTAGAGTAAATCAAGGTTATTTAGTCTATGACATACTTATCCTGATTAGACCAAAAGGTGGTAGAGTATCCTTTTAAGTGTGAAATCTCATTTATTGATCTTGATTAACTTGATCCTACATCTCTCCCTCCTCCTATATGTCCCATTCATTTCTCCATTGTAAGGGTTCTCAAATTTTAAAATTTTGATCTTTCTAAGAGACAAGGATACTCATTGAGACTCTTGAAAAAGGGTGTTCATTTGATAAGGATAAATCCTATCAAAATATTTTAATAACTACCTCTTTAATCAATAATATTAACTCTTTACATATCTCCTACCTTTAATTAGTGCTTAGTATGCTTGTGCATGCTGAATTCTTGAAGGAGAATCTTCCTTAATTGTCCTTATGCATGCCTTTTTTAAGGTGTCTCCAAGTTATTTTAGGTCTAGATTAGTGTTTTCTCTAAGCTCTTTTATGAAATACTTATACAATTAGTAAGATTTCGAGGTTATGTGAGGTATAGTTATCTTATGATGATCTATTGTGGGTTCAAGTTCCTATGAGTGTCCATATTTTTGGGTGCATCACCTTTTAGCCTTATTAGGAACCCTTTTTCCCCCTTATAACACTTTAATTTTTACAAGCATTAGTTTAGGTGGTCATCAATAGGAATTCAGCCTTATCCAAAGGTTTAACCCCACCATAGGTTACCCACAACCTAAGGTTATCACAATATTATAGCTTAATTGTAAAGGGCCTAAAGAAACCTCTCCAAAGGTGCAATTTGATGATATAATAGTTACATTGTACTTAGTGATCATATTCTTCATTTTAGGTTCCCTTTCTATCTTGATCTAATTTTGAACTCCTTTCTAGGGTAACCACATATGTGAATAGTCAGTTGACATATAACTATTCAGAGATCTGGTCCAATCTCTACTTAGCAAAATTCCATAAGCATCAAGAATATCCACCACTTGGATGTTAATGAATTATTGGATCCTTTGTTCAAAAGCAATTTGCATGTGAACATTTAATAATTCACCAATCACATTGACTCTTGATTTATCTAATTGAGTTATAACCCTATCATATTTAACTTGAGTCAAAATTTATTTCTCACAAATACCTTTAGGCATAATATTTTTATATGTACATGAATCTACCAAGAAATTATGTAAATTCTTACCAAAGATATTGATTGTGAGAAGTAAAGGTGGGGCATCTACCTTATGTTTATGAATTATAATGTTAGCATGTGTAGTCTTTTGAGAGTTACTAGGTTTATTGGATAAAAATTCCAACAACAAATCCCTTTGTTCTATAATCTAAGTGAACTCATGCAAGGTAATGTTCACTTTGATATTTTTCATGACCTATACTATATTATGTCTAGTCCTATTGGAATAATTAGACACATTAGCATTAGGTTAGTGGTACTTCCCTTAGGAGGCTCTAGATTATTGTCTGATGTAGTATTAGGAGTGTCAAAATTATTTGGATTTGAGGTAGTCAAAGGTTATTTCTACTCCTTGTTCCTAAGAGGATAGGTCTTCTTTAGATACTACTGAAAAGCATGAATCTCTTCAAGGATATCCCTAAGCTCAATCTCCTCTTGAAATGAGAACTTAAATATTTCTACCATGATATTTGGATTAGAAGATTTAGATGACCTTAAAGAACTAGAGTTACTTGTACCATTGTATTTATTAAGTACAACTTCAAAAATATTCAATTCTTATTGAAAAGCTTTAAAAGCATTGAAAAATTCTAGACAATATAATTCACCTCATTTTTAAGTGTAATACACCCTATACTAATAAAGAAAAGATACATCACCAAGATTTACATTAGGTACATTATTATTAGAGGATGACTCATTATTGTGGCTATTGTTGTTGTTAATTTAAAGCTTGTTTGAAGGCCTATTGAACCTTTGGAAAGAGATGTACCTATTAGATCTTTCTCTAGTATTGCCAACTTGCTTTTGTAGCTGAATGAAATCAATGCTTAGCTTTTAAACCATCTTTAATATAAAATCATTCTCATTCTTGGGTGCCTCAAAATTATGAACTTGAGTATTGCTAATAGATGCAGGAATCAAAACTCTTCGGTATTGTGGATGAGATCCATTGGTAGAGTTATTCAAAAAACCTAGGTTTTGCCCTAGATGTGCATGGTTCAAAGGCAATTGATTCAGAATTGGAAGTTGATTTAAGGTAGGCATATTTTTATTAGCATTAGGAATGAAATTTAGAATAGGCAAATTTAGATTAATTTTCATAATATTATATGCCATTTGGCCTTATGGTTACATTTGGTCATTAATGATCATAACTTCAACATAAGCTAAGGCTAATGTATTAATGAGCTGAGAAGATATTTTAAGAAACACATAAGTCATGGGATCCAAACCATCCTTATATATCTCCAAGGATAAAGCCTCATTAGGTTTTTAAGGAGCTATGGTTTTACTAAACTTTTTATAGAATCTAGCATTTAAGGTTATTATGGACTAATTTGAATTTCTTTTGACTGTGGTAAACTATTGGTATAAGACACATAGACTAATGATTTTGTCAAACTGATTAATGAAGTAATTATTAAAATCATTCCAACTAGATATGTAGTTTTTAGGAAGGTTAAACAACCATTCATACACAACATATTTGAAAGTAAATGGGAACAATATGTATTCCACATCTTTATGAACAATATTCAAAAGTCTTAAAGTAGCTTTGAAAGATTTAATGTGTTCTTCAATATTTAAAATACCATTAGGACTAAAATTAGGTAAATACTTTTAGGATTATGAGGAAGGTCATGTACCACATTTGGCACATTTATTGAAGAACCACCTAGCCAAGCCATACCTTGATAGGGATTAAACACAAGAACACCCTGAATTGGTGAAGTTGGTTGAGACTTTAAAATTCTATGCTTAGCTTTACCTCACCTATCTCTCTTGTGGACTTATAATGAAAGAAGGAGAACCCTTATCTCTAAACATTACCTAGTACTTATCCTTGGCAATTCTATTTTGAGAGATTTGAACCCTATTTAAAATATAATGTGTAAGTCATCTTTACAAAGAATGATGTCGGATTTTCACATTAAGAAAATTTCATACAAATATGTATAAATAATGACAAAGGACATCAATATTTAACTAAATTATCTCAAAGATGTGTCCAAACATGTAAATATGAATGTTCTTTACATGTTTCAAGCTCAATTAAACTCAAATTTGTAGATATCCTATCAATCTTTGAACAAAACAACTGTTACTAACCTCAAACACCTTGGATTTGTAGATCTTAAGTTATCTTTACCACAATTAAACATCAAATGTCAAAGAACATCTATCTTTGTCTAAATAAGCACAAAGACTAGTTTGAAACCATCAAAATCAATGATATTTACATAAATATGCTAAAATAAACACAAATATGCAAATAATACATCAATCTTTGAATATAATTCACCAAAATTAGTAAATATGTTGCAAATTTTCAAAGATTTAACTTGCCCTCCTAACACCAGTTTTCCCCCTTGTTGATGCACTTAAATGTATCATTAAGTTCATATAGTGTTTAAGAAACATTTCTCATTTATTGATTCAAATAATCCATTACATGAGTTGTTGGTTGTGATAATCATATTATCCTTGGTGGAATAGAGGTATAATAGGTTGACTGTTTCACAAATTTATATTATTTGATGGTTGGGAGCTATCATGGCTTAATAGTTAATCATTGATTTTAAATATGATATATTCTATTTAAAGTGAACTATGCTCAAAATGAATTCTAAATCTAAAATAAGATGAATATTTACAATGAAATTAATCTATGGTGAATTGATAAAAAAGGAGTAAAAAGAAGGGTAGGGAAAAAAAGAGAAGTGTTGTTGATCTTTGTTTCAAACATTATGACAAAGTTCCAATTTCATCTGAATATGCATTTAACCAATATGCAACATGAAGTAGCATAATCTCAAATCCTACCACACATTAGTCAAATATATAAGGAATGTATGAAAAGATGCAAATAAGAACAAGATCTACTTTAAGAATTTTACCCTTGCAAGAAAATAGCATTAGCCCAAATGTAAGAAGAGTAAAGAAAGTGAAATAAACCTAAAAAAATTTCAACTAATCTAGCATTAGCCCAAATTAGAAACAATGCATTAAAAGATGCACATTCAGAATTCATAAAAACCATTAAAATTTGAAGATGAGACTAGACAAATGAGAGAGAAACCATGATAGCAATTCACACAATAAAATGTGCACAAACTTTGTATAATTCCTTATATTAATTTGCTCAAAATTTATAAATAGTTTTTAGCTCCAAAAACTCTCTCCCTTTTACAATTGGTGACACCTCTTTATATATAGCTTTCATGAGGTATACTAGTTGGTCATGTCAAAATTTAAGGACAATTTTCCTTTTATAATCTTTTGAGAAACCTCTAGACATTCTAAATGACTAACTTACAATGTGCTTTACAAGATGTACATGCCTTTACAAAAGAATATTCTCTTTTCAAAAGTATACAAGCTCAATTAAAAAAGAATATTTATATCTTAACTAACTTGGAGACCCTTTTTCTGATGCAGTGTTTTGCTTTCCCTACAATATCTTCATTCTCTACTGTTATTCATTGATTAAATATATATCAATGATGGGTTTCATGAATAATTCCTTTTCATGATCCTCTAGGTCCTTGAGATTCCTCTCAGCCCTTTCCAAATCTTTTTTGATGCCCCTAGAATCTCCTATCTTTTTTAATGATGATAAAAGTAGGCCCATTATCTTCTTGTTATCAGTTCCTTAATTCCTCACTTCTAGCATGAATTGAGTAGTTTTGTGTTTGAATTCCTCATTAGTGATAAGGTCTAAAGGACTAAGTGAGGTGGGCTCTTTGATTAAGTTGTCCAACATGTGTAGTATTTTATCTTCTTATTATTTGAGGCCCTTAGAAATGTCCTCCATTTACTTGGACCATCTACTCAATGATTTTATTTTGTCCACCAATATAGCCATAGCCATATTTAAGTGGGCTAGGTAGACTACCTTAAATTCAGGGACTTGATTCTTAGTCAAGGCTTTGATCAAGTCTTTCACGTGATATCTTAAAGCTTACCATTGGACAACTTGGCCTATATATATGGAATTTTGCTTACTCATTGCCTCTTTTTTGGTTCTGATTGACTTTAAGGAACTGAATAAGTCAATCACGTGTCTCAAATAGATTGAATCTATCTTTTTGGATTTACAAGATGGTATTCTCTTCTAAAATGTTCTATTATTACATCATGCCTTTGATGATAGCCTAAAATATCATATTTTAATTGAGCTAGCTTCAATGGGTCTTATTTTCTATCACTCTTTCCAAGCTAATGGTCTCTAGATTAAATTAAACCCCCAATGATGATTGAGTCACTTTTAGAGTTGGGGTTTCTATTTGTGATCCACCTGATGCTCCTGGGGTAGCCATTCTTGCTTTTATATAGCCACAATCCATGGCTTGAAATCTTCATGCATAGTGATGTTGACATACTTTATTATTACCTAAATATTGTATAGAGTAGGGACTTTCTAAAATTTTCCATAGTGGTCATGAATTTGACCAAATTACTCACTAGTGGTCTGTACTTCAATTTTATATTGAATTATGCTTGCATGGATGATAATTAAATTCTTATAGGATTTATTATGATCAATATAGGGTTGAATTAGGGATTTAGTGCATGTTAGGGATTTTTTGAAGGTCTATTAGTGATTTAATAGTGATAACTAGTTCAAACAGTGAGCTTTGTGGCATCCTTATGTCATTTTAGTGGCATTTTACTCATTAATATTTAAAAAGTGACCATTGCCTTTTGAAAATTCTACCTTGATCTTGTACCATTGGATCATCCTTTAACAGATCAATGCAGACTATCAATCTTGATCTAAGAACTTGAATGCTATTGGCTATTGGCTACATTCCCCATGGTTATGACACTTTTCACTTCTGCATTCACTTTGAGAATTTTTGAAATATCAACATCGATCTTGTATCATTGATCTCCTTTACACAGATCATTCACACTCTATTGATCTTGATCTACTTGATTATGCTTCTTATTTTATGGACCATTGATTGGAATGTGTATGCTCATCCATGTACTGTCAATCTTTGAAAGATGATTAATCTTTAATTTTTGGCTCATAATTATGTCACATGTCATCTCTATGTTCATCCTCAAGGCTTTTGCATTTTCAATGTTTGTTACAAACTATTTGATCATCTTCTCCCAAGCAAATGTGCTTCATTGGATCTTGATATATAAGGTTAAATTCCATTAGATTCTCAATTTTCTTTCATTAAGGTTGTGACACTTATCACTTTCTTGCTTATCTCAAGGTTCTATTAAAGTCTTGACCTAATACACACTATTAGATCAATCCTACCTGAGAAAACATGTACCGTTGATCTTTGGAAGATGTTGAAACTGTAGCTTAGGGCTGGGAATTTATATTTAATCTCACACTATTAAATATAGATCACTTGAGCAAATGCAAATCGTTAATCCTATGGATAAAAATGATATTTAAGTCAGGATCAGGAAAAGAAAGAACTTAGCATAAAGTTTTTGGACTATGGCTTTGTTTCATGTTAATAAACATGGGGAAGAACTTAGGATAAAGTTTTAAAGCTAATTTTTAAGCATGATAAAGGGGACCCCACACATAATAAAAGACATAACATAGAGTCTTAAGACAAGACTTTTAGTTAAATTCTAAGACATAACAAAAGGATCCAGTGGTTAGTTAGATCATGTGAAAACAAAAGGCACCAAGGGGCCTTAAGACATAAAGGGACCCAACATAAAATTTTTAGACTAAGGTTTGGTCATGTTAATAAACAATGGCTAAACCTTAGGATAAAAATTGAACCAAGTCCATGGCATGATAAATCATTTCCATGTAAATTGTTCTCACTAAATTTGAATTTGATTCAAATGGACCTAAGCTAGGGTAATTTGAATGAGGGTTTCAAGATGATTTTAATTTGATTTTCAATAGGCCAAATGATAGTAAAAGGCTGAATTGATATAAAAATCATGAAACCTAGGCATTGCCCATTCCAAATAAACTCTATTAGAGCTATAACCTAAAACATAAATATCTAATGTTAGCATTTATGGCAAGATTAAATCAGAATTATGAAAAAATATGCTAATCAAATTAGGTGTGAATGATATTTAAATGAAAATAATGTGCAAACATGCTAGTGGTACTTTGATCAAGTGAATTTTCAATTTTAAGGTACAAATTTGCACAATTTAAGACAAGGGTCCCCATTTTTTAGAAAAAGGGGTATGTTGACCTCAATAGGACCTCATATTGCATAACACAATAGAGTAAGATACCTTCAACATTTTGGTAATAAAGGATATTGTATCAAAAGACATATTTGAAATCTTGTTTATGAATACATGTATTTATATGAGAATCTAAGTTAGGAGGATAAGTTTGATGTTCCAAGAATTGAATGATGTATTTATATCACTAGATTTATCTAATGGTGACAAATTTGATGTGGCAGATAAGTGAATCATAAGAAAAGTGGGATTGAAAAGAACTTGGTGGGGATTAAAAAGATATGCTGAAGAAGCAAGGGAATGAATAATAGAATTGTGACCTTGAGGAATATGATCAATAGTGAAAGAAATGAAGTCTTTAGTGAGAGTGGTTATAATTTGATGATAGGTAATGAGATTATAATTTTTACATATGTAATCACCATTGACTTGGTAAAAAATAATCTCAAAATCACTTAAAGCATGCATGTATTAGATGTCTAAATCAAGGGCAACTCTCATGACTAGGATTAGAGCTTCATACTCAGCCATATTGTTAGTTATGTTAAAAGTTAAGTGAAAAAATAGAGGAATAATTTTTACAAGAGGAAATGTAAGAATGTAACCTACCTAGATCCTTGAAGGAATTTAGCACCATCAAAGTGAAGGGTCCAATTATTCTTGTGTAAGTTGACATTAATTTTAGGAAGCTCCTCAATAAATACTTTAGGTTTAGTATTATTAGGGAGGATAGCTGATTCATCAAGATTAATAGCTTCAAGATTAGTGGTAAAGTTATTAAGGTAATATTTAAGTGAAATAACTTGATTGAGACATTCAATATAGAGAATATTATCATCTGGAAGACTATCTTGAAGGTGATTGGTAACCAACACAAGAGCTATAACAAATTGATCAGCTATAACCTATCCCTTTAAAAGAAATTGATTTATAATGTGAACATAAAATTCCATAAGGAGGACCATCCATTTTTCAGTTTTATTTCTATGAAGAAAGGCTTTGGAGAAGTGGTGAAGGGGGTCAGAATAAATGATGACATAAGTAGTCTGATAAAGCATGTAGTGTTGAAGCTTTTTAGCTACAAAATAGATGGTGAAGCAATTATGTTCAAATTTTGTGTAATGTTTCTCATAATTGATGAGTCCTTGGCTAATGTATTAAATGGCATACTCTCTTCCAGTATCATCTTATTGGGAAAGCATTTCCCCAAATGATATGGGTGTGGAAGAAGTATATAGAATTAAGGGTTGATTGTTAGGAGGATGAAGTGTATGGAGGTGAAGAAATGATTCTTTCATGTTATCAAAGGATTTTTGACAAGGGTCCATCCATTCTAAAGCATTACCTTTCTTAAGAAGAGAATCAAGGGAGTGGATGTGATAAGCCATTTCGAAGATGAATCTTCTAATTTACCCAAGTTTGCCTAAGTAAGTGTGAATGTCTGGAATGGATTAAAGAATGGGCATGTTGATGACAACACTAATCTTAGATGGGTCAACATCAATGCCATAGAGAGAGACTAGGAATCCTAATAATTTTCTAGATGTGACACTAAAGACACATTTATAAGGATTTAGTCTAACTTAATATTTAATAAGGTAATCAACGATGATAGTAAGATCAGAAAGATGAGTCTTATAAATTTTGGATTTAGCAATGAGGTCATCCACATATGTTTCAATAATTTTGTGGATGAGATCATGGAAGATGTGAGTCATTTCTCATTGGTAAGTGGCTTTGGAATTTTTGAGGCCGAAGGGCATTTTGACATAGAAATAGGTTACCCATTCTATGGTAAAATTTGTCTTATGTTGGTCCTCAAGGGTCATGTGAATTTGATTATATCTTGAGAAGCCATCCATAAGAGATAACATTTTGTAACTAATTATGGAATCAAAAATGGTATCTATCAAAGTTAAAGGGAAGTTGTCCTTGGGATAAGTGAGATTAAGATTGTGGAAATTAATATATATGCAAATGAATATAGTGACCTTTTTAGAATTGGGAATTATGTTAGAAACCCATTCAGAATAGTCCACTGGTTTGATAAACTTAGCATTGAGTAATATGATGATCTCCTTATGACATCAGGTGGAAATACTAGGTGGAAAATTCCTTTGATTTTGATGCATAGGTGTGGCATCAGGATAAGTAATGATGTTATGCACCATAATGCTATGGTAAATATCAAACATGTAATTATAGGACCAAGCAAATATTTCATAATATTTATCGAATAATAAGATAAAATTATCATACTCAATAGGTGAGAGTTTGTGATAAATGGTAATTAGTTGAAGATAGGATGGAGCACCATATTCAATGTGAGTGGTTTCTTTGATAAGCATATCATTTCCATCTTGGAAATGATATGGTGCATTAGGTAAAGTAAAAATTGGATTAGCTTTGGGATCAATGCTAGCAATGAAGTTATTGAAACAAGGGGTTTTAGTTTTAAAATTCTCAAGTTTATGATGTTATCAAGGAATTTGAGGTTATTAGGCATTAAGTAGTTTAAGAATAGCTTTATTACTATGCAATATGGGAAGAGGACCATAATACTCAACATCTACTTCAAGATCTAGAATTTGATTACCATGGAGATCATACTCAGAATGTATCTGATGAATATTAGTTGCCTTGACATCAAGTGTAATCTTAAGAGTAGGAGAAGAAGATGGATAAAAATTGATTGGAGTATTGTTTATTTCATTGATGGGGAAGGATTGGATGAAATGATGGGATTTATAGTTGGTAAAGAAGTCACAAGAATTTCTAGAGGATCAGAAGGTATAATTTTCTCTACCACCCAAGGAGTATCCAAAAGTGGAGAATTGGCAGGAGGCACATAACATTTAGGATCTAATTTAAGATATATAAAAATGGTATGAACATCCAGATGAAAATCATGCATTTGAGCTAAGGTTTTATAGTAATGTTGAACATCCAAGTTTTGAGATTGATCTTGGGCCATAATATAATTATCATTATATGTTGGAGAAATTGTACATGTTTAAGATTCAAGGGGAGTTTTAGAAGGTGAAATCCTAATATTACTAAATATACATGGAGACATGATGAGAGAATATTGAAATAATTTATCCACTCCAAATTCATTGCAAGTGAAGGCATCTTTAGGTAAAGAAGGCTCATGAACATTTTATGGAGGGGAAATCAGTGATTTCATTAATAAGAGAAATAGTATTGTCCCTAGGTAACAAGGAAGGAGGGAGCCACTCTAATATGTAGGGAGGTAGCTTGGTAATATTGAAAGTGTATTGCAAATCATTAGGTTCATCATCATTTGAATCAATAATAGTGACTTATAAATTAGGATTGATGTTGATGAAAATAGGTAAAGGAGCACTATTGATTTTAGGAGTAGTAGGAATATGATATTGAGATTTGGGATTAAGAAGTTGAATAATCTAATGGTTTGGATTAGCCTCATGCTTATACCATTTTCCATTATGTAAGAACTTAATACATTAGCTATCAGAAGAAGCAATGGCCCTCATTCTATGAGTTCATGGGCAACCAAGGAGTATATTATAAGATAAGGGTAAATCAAGGACCATAAGCTTGATTTAAACTATCTTAGGTCTGATGGTTAGGGGAATCCAAATACAATAAAATGGTTTTTTATTAGTCCTATAAAAACCATGATAGGTAATATGGGTTTGCTTGAGATGATCCTTGTTGTAACCAAGTTGTTGGATAAGCCATAAACATGTCACAATAATACCATAGCCTTCATCAACTAGAACTTTACAGATAAGGGTAGTAGTAATGGATATTTTAATAAAGAGTGGTGAATCATTAGCATGAAAGATAATTTCATCATTGATCATGTCCTCTTTAAGAAATTCAATAGAGGGCTTATAATAAAGACACATAGTTTTAATAGTATGTACGTTGGTATGTTGAGATTTAATAGAAAGTGGTTATTCATCTATAATGGATGGATCTTCAATTTCTTGTAGTTGCTACATAAGGAACTTGTGATGATAGGGGGAAGTGTGAACCAACTCCATAAGTGGAATATTGCAAGGCATAGAGTTAAGTTCTTCAATAAAGTTCTAATGATATTCAGAAGAGGAAACCAACACAATGTTTAGGAGGTAAAGTAAATTTTGAAGGAATATAAGTGGTTGGGGGTTCAGAAGGAGGAGATAGTTCCTCAAGGACTTTCAAAGCTATATTAGTGGTGGTAATATCTTTGATAATTTTTTCTTCTAAATATGGATTCTTAGGTTAGGTAACAGGATCTTTATGGGTCGATTTGTGATGATAATTGAACTTGGAAGTGTTAACATATTGAGAATTATTATAATATTGGTTATAATTGGTATCAATAGCACAAACATACTTGGTATTTTATTGATTATTATTTGTGGAAAAATATTTTTGGTTATTTGAGGTAGATGCTTTGGAAACCTATCATTTTTGAGAAACAACAATGTACTCTTGATGATGAAGGTTGATCATAGTGTTGATGCCTAAATGTGTATCACAGGTGCCCAAAGTGCTAAAGAAATAATTCTCATTTTAGAACTCCTAATAATCTAGTGCATGAGTTTAGGTTATGATAATCCTATTATCTTTGATTTAATAGAGGTAGAACAAATGATCATTTCACAATATTTATATTATTTAGTGGTTGGGAGCCACTATGGCCAAAAATTAGATCTATGTAAAATATGCAGTGTACTATGTTAAGGATGGTGAATTATGATCAAGAACTAATCTAAGATGGATAGTTACAATGGAAATTAAACTAAGGTGATTTGGTTAAAAAATAATAAAAAGGAAGGATAGGGTAGAAAAGAAGGATGTTGTTGGTCTTTGTTACAAACATTATGACAAAGTTCAAATATCATTTGACCATGCCTTTAACTAATGTATGAAGTGAAAAAATGTAATCCCAAATCATAACATACATCAGGTAAGATTCTAAGGAAGGTATAAAATGATACAAATAGGAACTAGTATCACTTTAAAGATTCACTACTATAAGCAAATAACATTATCCCAAGTGAAAAAGAAGTGTAACAAATGAAATAAGCCCACAAATTTTCAACTAATATATCTTTGACACAAATTATCAACTTTAAATTCAAGATACACATCAAAAATCCATATGAACCATTCAAATTTGAAAGTGAAACCAAACAACTGAGAGAAAATCCATATATCATTTCACACAATCAAATATGGATAGACTTTGTAGAATTTCTTGATATATTAAATGCTCAAAGTTTACAAAGTAATTTGGTTCTAATAACTCCACATTTTTGATAATTATGAATGCTCCTTTTATAAGATACAAGGTAGAATGTTAGTCAGTCTCATCTAGTTACATTTGTACAAGTGTATATGATAGGTGTTCTTTATATTGCATTCTAGAACAAATGACCTTTTCCTTTTAATAGACTGGTTTATAGACAATGTGCTCTTACAAATTGCATATATCTATACAAAACAATATCCTATTTCAAAATATTATAAAAAGTTGGTTATAAAAGGAATATTCTTTTTTCACCTAATTTTGGGACCCATTGGTTGATGAAGTGATCCATTACTACTGTAGGGTCTACATTTCTCTCTGATGTTACCTAATACAGGCATTGTCACATCTTCAAGCTACTCAAGGATATAGGATAGGTCCCCCAATTGCTACAAATCCTTTTAAACTTCTTACTAATGGACTCTAGCTTGACTTACCTTTACACAGATGATAATTTAGCCTCCCTCAATTCAATTATACTACTCATCAAGTTTGGTTATGGTCTTTGCCTCACCAAAGAATTCTTGTAGGTTCTAATAATGCTCCAATGATGGTATCTAGTTTAAGCATTATGAGCTTAGATCCTAACCTTTACATTACCAAGTCTATAAGGTCTCTAATTTGGCTTATTACACTTGCATGGCTATGACATGACATTTCCATAGCATCCCCACATCATTCTATTCATCCCTATTCAAAATATGACTATTGCCTTTGAATTTGGATCCTAGTAGCTATCTTAAAATTCATGTCCATATGACCATCATTTGATGTCTATGAGAATGTCTTTGAGAGTCACATAATTATTAATTTTAAACATGTGATTGAGGCTATTTTTTATGTTAAATTTGACATCCATGTGACCATCATTTAACATCTGCATGGATGCCATTAATAGGCATGCGATCATTAAATTTAATATCATCTTTAGGACCATTTATTGTCTTAAATTTGATGTCTATGCAATAATAATTTTATGTTCACATGAACATTATTGATGGGTTCAAAACCATCAAATTTAATCTCATTTTTAGGACCATTTACTATCTTAAACTTGATGTCCATGTGACTGTCATTTGATCTCTACTCGAACATCATTGATAGGTGCATGACCATTAAGTTTAAACACATACTTGGTATTATTTGTCAAGTTTACCACTTGTCACGTTTGGGTTTGTTCTATTACTACAAATATAAAGACAAAATGACTTTAACATATATACATATAAGTCACTTGACTTTATTTGGGTAATTTGTTTTAGGATTTTTGGCATCGGGGGGAATGTTTCAGATAAAATGTCCAAAATAATCCTCTCAAAGAGTCACTTGGTAAGGAATTTTCCTAGGACACAAGTCTCTAAGGGAACTTATCATAAGGTAAAGGGCACTTCCAAAAGTCTAAAGGGTAATTTAGGAGGGCAAAGGACCATTTTTAAAAGGTTGAAAGGCAATTTTTTAGGGCACGTATCTTTGACAAAAATTCTAAAGGGTGCTTTGTATAAAGCCCAAAGGGTATGTGCCTTTCACAAAAATCCTAAAGGGTATGCTAAAAAATCCAAAGGGTAAATGCCCTTCATAAAAAATTCCAAAGGATAATTTTATTAAGGCAAAGGCCACTTTCAAAAGAGTTTCAGATAATTTGTTACAAGAAAGATATTTCAGGGTTTTTGCATCATAAAAAAATGGTCACTTGAAGAAATATGAAGGATAATTCTATTAAGGCAAAGGAAAATTTTAAAAATGCCAAAGGGAAATTTGGTCAGGCAAGAAGCCTTGAAAAAAAACTTGAGAGATAGGTCTATAGGGTAGATGTCTTTGACAAAACTTCTAAAGGGTACTTTCAAAAAGCTCAAAAGATAGGTTTTAAAAAAAATGTTGGGAGAAAGATGTTTTGGGATTTTTACATCAGACAAAATGTCCAAAATGAAAATATTGAATGGTCATTTCAAAAAATAATGTCTGAAACAAATGTGTCAAAGGGTAAGTGCAAAAAGGTCAAAGGGTAATTCTATCAGGTGATATGCCAGATAGAATAAGTCTATGGGGAAATTGTTTAAGATAAAATGTCCAAAATATTTGTCCCTACATAGATAAGTCCAAAGGAATAATTTCAACATAGACCAATGCATAAATCCTAAAATAATTCATAAACAAAATCTTGAAGGTACTTGGACAAATTATCCAAAATATAAACCCCAAAGGGTATTTTTTTTAAGAGAAAGCTCTAAAGGAAAATCTTGAAAAAACATATCTAAAATATAAAACCTGATAGTTAGAAACATAATAAAAGGACTTTGCATCTACATTAGACCACATGAACAATAGAAAGGTCTAAAAGGGGGGCTTGGGACATAAAATGGTCTAAGCATGGATGTTAGACCAAGATTTGGTTGTGTTGAAAAACATGACTAATCCTTAAGAAATAAAAATAAACTAAGCCCATAACATTATTTAAAATGTTCCTATGTAAAAATTCCATGCCAAATTCAAATCAAGTACTTAGATTAAGGGTTTAGCTATTCAAATATGAATATAACAAACTAAAGGTTAGTAAAGAATCAATTTAACATTAAATCATGAAACCCAAGTGTTATTCATTCCAAGTAGACCTTATTGGACCTGTAACCTAAAACATAGAGATTCAATGTTAGCACTTTAGATAAGGGAAAATTATAACCATGAACAAATATGCTAACCAAACCAGGTGTGGATGATCTTCAAATGAAAAAATAAATGTGGATTCATGTTAATGACACTTTGATCAAGTGAATCTTTAATTTTAAGCTATAAATTCACACAATTTGAGACATGGGTCCCCATTTTTAAGAAATGAGGGTATGTTGACCTCAAAAAATGATGACTTCTAGGGGAAACATAGTAATATATTAGAATTCATATATTTTGGTTTAGACTAATAATTAATCTACTTATTTTATGTGATCACACAACATTAGTAAGATCAATTCATGGTTAGAACAATTTTACATATGGATAATTAGGATTAAACATCAAAACTCAGCCAGGCTATATGTGTGTTTTGATTCCACTTACTAATTGATAAAGGATTTGAAGAACAACTTCTAGGTTCATGGCTTTAATCATTAACAATGACTTTCAACATATTTGAATATTTATTAAGAACCATGCTTTATCTAAAGGAAATCTTGGGCATTACTCTACTATTATCTAGGCATCAATAGCCCCAATAGAGATGCCTTTGGCTCCACTCAAGTCCTTATTTCACTACCAACCAGGCATCCACAACCCCAGTGGAGATTATCATAATCACCTTTGCTTAGAAAGCTTTTGATTTTGCAAATAAGGATTTTATATTTTTAAGCCATTTTGACTTTAGCAAAGGTTTGGAACTAGGTTATCTAGGTTTGTGTATTTGGTAAAGTTTTTGATTTTTAGATAATCATCCTTGGTTGCAAATTTTGTCCCAAGTAATTAATGTTTTTTAAGTGAAAGAATAACTGTGTCCTAATAATTTTAAGCTTTCATCCTACATATGTAATCCTTCTTAAAACCAAGCTTAGATCAGAACAAGGTTTAAAATCTTAAAGAAAAATTAAATTATCCATTAGTCTTTGCTAGTTTCTCTAAACCATAGCTTCCAACTCTTATTTCAACAATCCATGATCATCCAATGTTGAGAAGTCATACCTAGATTTTTGAATTGTGAAGCTCTTGAGAAATTAGGTGATTTTTGAGTTGAGGACTACCAAAAGGACTTATTTAAAATCAATGAACAAAGTAAGAGAAAACAAAACAATATAAGTAGACACTATATATAAACAAGGGATAGGAAGGAAAAAAGAAAGAAACTAAACAAATCCCTACACTAACCCCATAAAGTACTTACCTCCAGGATCAAATAAAAAATTGTTTAGTCTACTACTTAACCTTGAAGCATGATTATTTCCATCCAATGGGCTCTTCTTATGGATGGGATCACTTGTATGCTTGTGTCTTATAGGTGATGTAGCTTGGTCTCCTATCAACATTCTCAGATACATGGATTGAAGATATGAATCTAAGATCCAATCATATTCTTCCAAAATTCTTCTAATTTATAATAGGAGTGTTAGTTCTACTTCATCCATATATATTTATATATAGTGGCTTATACCATCTTCACTCAATAATGGTAGCTTAGCTAGTATCCTTGAACTAATGTCTTCATTAGGTTCTTTCTGAGGTGGACATGGACTAAAAATATTTTCACAAAAATATTCTAAGTCATCCCAAAAATCTTCTTCATCCTGATCAACTGGATGATGTTCATCTAGACTCCCATAAAAGACATATTGGCCCCATACTCTTGACCTTTTGATGAAGTCATATGATAATTCCTAATCTATTTTACTTGCTTCATCTTCATTTTTGGTGAATAAAGGTAACTCTTCTATCCAATCAAGCTCTAGTTTATCTTGGTTTAGGGATTCTAGAATAATATCATCTTTTGGGAATTATAAATCATTGGTAAAATCCTCAAATAAATCATCCATGTGTTATTTTATCCCATCATATTCCATCTCTAGCTCTTTGATTCCAATTAAGAAATCATGGTATGACTCTTGCTAGTGATCATCTTCTTCAGGGGTATTCTCCATTTTAAAAATAAATTTATGTGGGTGGTCTTTTTGGGTACCCTTTAAAGAAAGATCATCTTGTAATTGATCCATATCCATTTCTAGCAACTCTTTTTCTTCATCTGTAGATACTCTAATGATGATGTCTTGATAGTGTTTAATTACAATCTCTTTTACATCTTCAGGTATACAAGTCATCTTAGATACAACTTCTTCAATTGGCTCATCTTCAGCTTCATCTTCATGTTCAAAAGGAAAATCAAAATCCTCTATCATGAAACCTTGAGATGTCCTTGCAATGCCAAATGTACCTACAATATTATCTTGGTTAGGCACAATTTTAGTTTTATCCATTTCACCTTGAGATGAATCAAATACATTTCAATGATTAGCCAAATCTATATCACAAAGGTTCATTTCATGTATGTCCTTAGATGACTTATTATTGTTTTTATCATGAAATCTATTCATGACTCTATCAAACCTTTGAGAATCAAAGTTTTCTTTAAAGCCTTCCCTAGTATTTCTTACTTGTTTTTATAATTGAGGAAATTAGTGCTCATTTTTTGGACCATTTTAAATATCAAGTCATTTGAATTTTTTGGTGTCTCAAGCTCATGAATTGGAGTATTAATACTGGTTGTGGGCATTAGATTTCCATGATTTTGTATATGGGATCCACTTGTAGTGCCATTTAGTAACTCTAGGTTTTGTCTAGTATATGTATGACTCAAGGGCAATTAGTTTTGAACTAGTGTTAAAGTAGGTATACTATACATTACATTCATGATAGGCCAATTTGAATTGACATTAGGTATGGAATACATCATTCAACCTTGGTGCTACATTTGGCCATTAATGATCATGGATTTAGAGTAGGCCTGGCTCAATGTGTTTATGACTAAAAGAGACATTTTTAAAAATATAGAGATCATAGGATCTATAACATCCTTATAAATTTCTAAGGCTTAAGCCTCATTAGGTCTATAATAGGCTATGGTTTTACTAAACATTTTTTGGAATCGAGCATTAAAGGCTTTAATAGTTTTATTAACATCCTTATTAATTATGGTGAATTATTGATACATGACACATGGACTAATTATTTTTCCAAATTGATCAATGAAAACATTTTTAAAGTCATCCAAACTAGCAATTTAATCCTATAGAAGGTTAAGGAATGACACATTGATTGAAGAACCACCTAACAAAGCCATACCTTGAACACATGAGTACCTTGAATTGGTGCAATGTTTGAGACTTTGGAAATTCTACTCACCTAAGCCTTGCCTTAGGAAATTCCAACTTTTAACCTTGAAACCTATTTAAAATATGATGCATCAAACTGATCTTTACAAAGTACAATGATTAGGTTTACACATTAAGCCAATTTTGCACAAATATATGTAAAGAATGACTATATTTAACTAAATTAGCTCAATGATACATCTAGATTGATGAATAAGAGGGATATTTACACCTTTAAGTGTGAATGAACTCAAATTTGCAAAGAACCAGTCAATCTTGGTACAAAATTTCTATTACTAATCTTAAATGTAGGAAATACACAAAGCATGAACTACCTTTGCATGAATATCTATGTCTATTCAAAGAATATTGATATTTGACTAAAGAAGGCCCAAATATTAGTCTAAAGCCATAAATATCAATGATATTTACATAATTTAGCAACAGATCACTTAAATATGCAAATAATACACCAATATTTAATTAAAACACACCAAATTAGCAAAGATTCTACAAATTCACAAAGATCTACTTAGGCCCTCCTTTTAGAACCAATGAAGCTCCTCTTATTGATGCCTATATGTGTATCAAAAGTGTCCAAAGTGTTTAAGAAATGTTTCTCATTTTATAACTCTTGAGAATTCAATGTATGAGTTGTAGGTTATAATAATCCTATTATCTTTGATGGAATAGAGGAAGAAGTGACTATTTCTTAACATTTATATTATCTGGTGGTTAGGAGCCACCATGGAAAAATAGCATATCTATATAAAATATTTAATATACTATGCCAATAATGGTGAATGATCAAGAACTAATCTAAGATGGATATTTACAATGAAAATTAAACTAAGGTAATCTAGTTTAAAAAGAAGCAAAAAGAAGGGCAGGGAAGAAAAGAAGGATATTATTGGTCTTTGTTACAGAAATTATGACAAAGTTTAAATATCATCTGAATATGCATTTAACCAATGTATGAAGTGAAACATATTAAGCCCAAATCATAACATACATCAAGAAAGCTTGTAAGGAAGGTATGAAATAATGCAAATAAGAACCAGTCTCACTTTAAAGATTCACTTCTGTAAGCAAACAACATTAGAATAAATGCAAAATAAGACAAAAAAATTAAATAAGCCTAATGAATTTCAACTAATATAGCATTGGCACAAATTAGTAACTTTTCATTCAAGATACACATCCAAAATCCATAGGAACCATTCAAATCTAAAACTAGACAACTAAGAGAGAAACCATATAGCATTTCACAAAAGGAAATATGGATATACTTTGTAGAATTCCTTGCTTATTTTAAATTGTCAAAGTTTACAAAGTAATTTGGTTCTAAGAACTCCCCCTTCTTGATAATTGACAATGTTCCTTTTATAAGATACAAGGAAGAATGTTAGTCATTCTCATCAAATTACATTTGTACAAGTGTATAGGACAGGTATCCTTTTTGTTGCATTCTAGAAAAAATGACTTTTTCCTTTTAATATATTGGTTTATAGACAATGTGATTTTACAAATTTCATATGTCTATACAAAAGAAAATCCTATTTCAAAATATTATACAAAGCTAGTTACAAAAAGAATATTCTTATGTCACCTATTTTTGGGACCTACTAGGAATGTAGTGCTCCATTACTTCTATAAGGTCTTGATTTTTCCTTGATGCTACCTAATACAAGAATTATCCCATCTTCAATATACTTGAAGATGTATAAGAGGTCCCCCATTTAATGCAAATCCTTTTGAACTACTCACCAATGAACTCTAGCTCAACTTACCTTTACACAGACATAAATTTAGCCTCCCTCAAGTCAATTATAATGCTCATCAGGTTCAGTTATGATCTGTAACTCACTAGGGCATTCTTATAGGTTCCAACAATGTTCCAAAGGTAGTAGCTAGTTCAAGCATTATGAGATTAGATCCCAAGATTTACATTACTAGGTCCACAAGGTCTCTAATTTGGCCTATTTCACTCACATGGCTGTCAGGATCTAGGAAGCACAATTGATTACCAAGCAACTAAACATGCAGAAATAACCAGAAGCAATAAGTAACTAGAATAAAAAACAACACAAAATATGAGAGACAATACCCAATTGTATTAATACTCTTCCAGAAAGAAATACAACAAAGAAGATGCCACAGTCTTCTTCCTTACATCTCTAGAGCTCACACACATCTAGAGCATAAATAGTAAATCTCCTCAAGAGCTCACTCTCTCTCTTACGGTCCCAACAAACAACTCAAACACAAAATTGGTGTTCACCTCCACCAGCCAGTAAAAACACCGCCAGTCAACCAGTCAGCAACAATACTGCCAGTACACCGAGTATACACACATACTCAACCGAGTACACAATGCACTCCAAGTAGATCTCCCATGAACTTGCAACAACCTGCAACTCAAATGATCTTAATTTGGAAGGATCTACCTTGCCTTCCTCTTTGCTCTCCAATTGAGTACACACTGTACTCCAAGTAGATCTTCCCTGATATTGTTCCCTATTGTGTTGCTGACCTCCCTAATCTTACACACCTGCAAATCAATCTAGTTCTGCACACCTACAAACCTAGATCTCGCACACACATACACCTACAAATCAATGATCTTACTTACCATGTAGATCTCCAAATGGGGCCTTGCACACTTGTTGACCAAGATCCTACATACATGAAGAATCCTTCTGATTCTCCAAACCAACACCCATACTTGGCACTGTGGCACTAGGAGGAACACACCTTGCTCTCTTCACTCTAAAGGAGCTAATTTTTGCTCTCTTACTCTCTAGCACGAATTAAAATACAACCCATGAGTCTATTATATAGATTTCATGAAAAAAATAATTAGACACCTAATTACAATAATTAGATCCGTAGCTTCAAGTCTATAATTGGCCTTCTACATGCAAACAACTGGTTCGTTAACTAATTGTTCATGCAACTGATAGTTCCAGAACCGTATAGGTGATCGACATCAGTCCCTGTCTGGCTGGAGATGACCGATGCTAGCCAATCCATGACCGACATCAGTTTCTCTTCTCACTGTATATGACTGACGTCGACTGATCAGACTGACATCGGTTGCTCTACAACTCAACAACCTCCTCCATGTCTGCATCAGTGAAGCTTTTAGCTCCACAACCTAACAATCTCCCACTTGGAGATAAATAGCTGCACTGTACCTATACCTATACACTATCTAATTTATTTCCTAGCTTGTATCCCTCTTTAAGCTCAACCTTGAATACCAACCACCACACATCTTATGGTGTAAACCCTGTCATCCAAATAACCTGCCACATCCGCATCTACAAACCTATGTAGAAAAGAACTTGACCCTGCATGTCATGTCAACCTGCTACTGGTCCCTCTCAGATACCTGAGAATCCACTGAACTGCCCTTCAGTGCTTCTTTCCCAGATTGACTACAAACTTTTTGACAACACCCACTGCTTGGGCAAACTCAGGGAGTACACGTACTCAACCTCATCATGTGATTGGGGACCCTGTTTTGTGAACTATCCATCCATAGGTGTGCTGCCCTATTCTGCATCCTACACTACCTTCACACAATCATCCTATGACAACATCAACTTGTGATCTTCCCTATCTCTAGGATTACTCATGCCAAAGAATTTCACTGCTCCCAAATCCTTCATGGCAAACCATTAAACTAATCATACCCTTAGCTCAGCAAAACCCTGTATGTCTGAACCTTTAGCTAGCATAGCATCCACATACGGTAACAAGATAATGTTGCAATCATCATCCACCTGGTAAGACAAACACAATGGTTACACTGACATTGACTAAAGCCCTACTTTGTCATCCACCTGTCAAAACCTGTACCACTTTCCTATAGCTTCCTCAAGACCATATGACCTGGCCTTTCATCTCACATGTCCATTCTCTCTATTCTTTGACTAAGGTATCCATTCATCTTTTAGTGCTTTCATACTGGCTAGCAACCCTACCAAATCTCCTATTTGGTTTTGCATCTTGTTCATGCCATGCTCCCACTATTTCCTAGATCCTTCCTGCTTTACAGTGAGCAATGAGTATAAAGAAGAGGAATAACGAATTTAAGGCTTACTTACCCTTTTAGTCCTCCACATGGGCATTTGAGACTCCTTGATAGCTTGCTGTCCACCTAAAATCTATTCTAGTGATCGACCTCAGTCACCACATAGTCTGCCTTCGACCGACGTCAGTTCCATGTGACTATCTAGGTCACCGACGCTGATTATCCCACCGACATCGGTCTCCACCTACCCAACACCACTGGCTCCTCTGGTCTGCACATGACCGACGTTGGTATCTGTCTGTTCGATGCTGGTTCCTCATGACCGATGCTGGTACCTGTGTTCACCTATGAGTGATGACTTTTTACCCGTGAGCTCTCTTTGGATCAAAACCCTGTCCAAACTACCCTGCTCAAAGTTACTCAACCTTCTCCACTGATCTCTATCTATCATCTCCTCCATAAACACCAAGGCTTTCCAATTCTTAAGTCTATCAAACACATCTATCTTCCACTTAAGAACATGCATCTCCTTCTTGCTCATGTGACCAAGCCTACAAAGCCACATCCTTGCAATAGAAGAAGAATTAGTAATACAAGCAAGTAGATAAAGAGTACCTGCTTTCTTACCACATGCTAATTCAAGTGCATCCTTGGTAACATTCCAAGAATCCACTGTGAGAGTTACTATGCATCTCTCATCACCCAACTTTTTTGAAGAAATTAGTCACATCTCCAAGACTGGGACCTGCATGACCTCCTTCAACACCCATGTGTTGGCTGTCTATAATTTCAGCCGCACTTCCCCTTTGCCAATACTATGACAAGGCTCACCAACCCCTCTATATGGGGCTACATGGAAAGAGGCAATAGAATCTATGAACCAAGATTCTACTTTATCTAAGGAACATCTCAGATCATCTTGTGTAACAACACCTGCAACATCTGCTTCTTCAGTTCTTTCATGCTGATCTGCTACCAACCAACAATCTTTCTTTACCTGCTCTTTCTTTCCATAACACCATAATTGACATTCGTGCCTTTGAATTCCTCCATTCTTAGCTTACTTTCTTCTGCCATTGCTATACTCTCACTCAATTAGAAACCCTTGAGAATGACCTGTAATCAAACACAAAACCTGCTCCCTGCAACCTTAGCTCTGATACCACTTGTTGGGATCTAATTGATTACCAAGCAACTAAACATGCAAAAATAACCAGAAGCAATAAGTAACTAGAATAAAAAACAACACAAAATATGAGAGACAATACCCAATTGTATTAATACTCTTCCAAAAGGAAATACAACAAAGAAGATGCCACAGTATTCTTCCTTACATCTCTAGAGCTCACACACATCTAGAGCATAAATAGTAAATCTCCTCAAGAGCTCACTCTCTCTCTTACGGTCCCAACAAACAACTCAAACACAAAATTGGTGTTCACCTCCACCAGCCAGTAAAAACACCGCCAGTCAACCAGTCAGCAACAATACTACTAGTACACTGAGTATACACACATACTCAACCGAGTACACAACGCACTCCAAGTAGATCTCCCATGAACTTGCAACAACTTGCAACTCAAATGATCTTACTTTGGAAGGATCTACCTTGCCTTCCTCTTTGCTCTCCAACTGAGTACACACCGTACTCCAAGTAGATATTCCTTGATATTGCTCCCTGTTGTGTTGCTGACCTCCATGATCTTTCACACCTACAATTCAATCTCATTCTGCACACCTGTAAACCTTGATCTCACACACACATACACCTGCAAATCAATGATCTTACTTATCATGTAGATCTCCAAACGTGGCCTTGCACACCTGCTGACCAAGATCCTACATACATGAAGAATCCTTCTGATTCTCCAAACCAGCACCCATACTTGGCACTGTGGCACTAGGAGGAACACACCTTGCTCTCTTCACTCTGAAGGAGCTAATTTTTTCTCTCTTACTCTCTAGCATGACTTACAATACAGCCCATGAGTCTATTATATAGATCTCATGCAAACAATAATTATACACCTAATTACGATAATTAGATCCATAGCTTCAAGTCTATAATTGGCCTTCTACATGAAAACAATTAGTTTGTTAACTAACTGTTCATGCAAATGATAGTTTCAGAACCGTACAGGTGACCGACGTCAGTCGCTGTCTAGCTGGAGATGACCAATGCTGGTCGATCTATGACTAATGTCAGTTGTTCTTCTCACTATATATGACTGACATCGGCTAATCAGACTGACATCAATTGCTCTACAACTCAACAACCTCTCAACAACCTCCTCCATGTCTGCATCAGTGAAACTTTTAGTTCCATAACCTAACAATCTCCCACTTGGAGATAAATAGCTACACTATACATGTACCTGTACACCATCTAATTTGTTTCCTAGCTTGTATCCCTCTTTAAGCTCAACCCTGAAGATCCTATGGTGCAAACCCTATCATCTAAGTAAACTGCCACATCCGCATCTACAAACCTATGTAGAAAGGAACTTGACCCTGCATAGCATGTCAACCTACTACTGGTCCCTCTCAGATACCTGAGAATCCACTGAATTGCCCTCCAGTGCTTCTTTCTCAGATTGACTACAAACTTTTTGACAGCACCCACTGCTTGGGCAAACTTAGGGAGTACACGTACTCAACCTCATCATGTGATTGGGGACCCTACTCTGTGAACTATCCATCCATAGGTGTGCTGCTCTATTCTGCATCCTGCACTACCTTCACACAAACATCCTGTGATAACATCAACTTGTGATCTTTCCTGTCTCTAGGATTACTCATGCCAAAGAATTTCACTACTCCCAAATCCTTTAGGCAAACCACTAAACTAATCTTACCCTTAGCTCAGCAAAACCCCATATGTCTAAACCTTTAGCTAGCATACCATCCACATACAGTAATAGGATAATGTTTCAATCATCATCCACCTAGTAAGACAAACACAATGGTTACACTGACATTGACTAAAGCCCTACTTTGTCATCCACCTGTCAAAACCTATACCACTATCCTATAGCTTCCTCAAGACCATATGACCTGGCCTTCTATCTTACGTGTCCATTCTCTCTATTCTTTAACTAAGGTATCCATTTGTCTTTCAGTGCTTTCATACTGGCTGGCAACACTACCAAATCTCTCATTTGGTTTTGCATCCTATTCATGCCATGCTCCCACTGTTTCCTAGATCCTTCCTGCTCTATAGTGAGTAATGAGTATAAAGAAGAGGAACAACAAATTTGAGGCTTACTTACCCTTTTAGTCCTCCACATGGGCGTTTGAGACTCCTTGATAGCTTGCTATTCACCTAAAATCTGTTCCAGTGATCGACCTCAGTCACCACATAGTTTACATCCGATCAATGTCAGTTGCATGTGACTGTCCAAGTCATCGATGCCAATTATCCTGCTGACGTCAGTCTCCACCTGCCTAAAACCATTAACTCCTCTTGTTTGCACATGACCGACATAAATATCTATCTATTTGACATTAGTTCCTCATGATCGACACTGGTACCTATGTTCCCCTGTGAGTGGTGACTTTTTACTCGTGAGCTCTCTTTGGATCAAAACCTT
Organism: Torreya grandis; assembly: GCA_037957365.1. Taxonomy (NCBI): domain Eukaryota; kingdom Viridiplantae; phylum Streptophyta; class Pinopsida; order Cupressales; family Taxaceae; genus Torreya; species Torreya grandis. The sequence continues at coordinate 799,056 of JARHVA010002626.1, forward strand.
GTCCAAACTACCCTGCTCAGAGTTACTTAGCCTTCTCCACTGATCTCTATCTGTCATCTCCTCCATAAACACCAAGGCTTTCCAATTCTTAAGTCTGTCAAACACATCTATCTTTCGCTTAAGAACATGTATCTCCTTCTTGCTCATGTGACCAAGCCTACAAAGTCAGGTCCTTGTAACTAAAGAAGAATCAGTAATACAAGCAAGTAGATAAAGAGTACCTACTTTATTACCACATGCTAATTCAAGTGCATCCTTGGTAACATTCCAAGAATTCACAGTGAGAGTTACTGTGCATCTCTCAGCACCCAACTTTACTGAAGAAATTAGCTACATCTCCAAGACTGGGACCTGCATGACCTCCTTCAACACCCATGTGTTGGCTGTTTGCAATTTCAGCCACACTTCCCCTTTGCCAATATTATGACAAGGCTCACCAACCCCTCTATATGGGGCTGCATGGAAAGAGGCAACAGAATCTATGAACCAAGATTCTACTTTATCCAAGGAACATCCTAGAGCATCTTATACAACACCTGCAACATCTACTTCTTCAGTTCTTTCATGCTGATCTGCTACCAACCAACAATCTTTCTTTACCTGCTCTTTCTTTCCATAAAACTGTAATTGACCATTCATGCCTTTGAATTCCTTCATTCTTAGCTTACTTTCTTCTACCATTGCTACACTCCCACCTAATCAAAAACCCTTGAGAGTGACCTATAATCAAACACAAAACTTGCTCCCTGCAACCTTAGCTCTGATACCACTTGTTGGGATCCAATTCATTACCAAGCAACTAAACATGTGGAAATAACTAGAAGCAATAAGTAACTAGAATAAAAAACAACACAAAATATGAGAGACAATACCCAATTGTATTAATACTCTTCCAAAAGGAAATACAACAAAGAAGATGCCACAGTCTTCTTCCTTACATCTCTAGAGCTCACACACATCTAGAGCATAAAAAGTAAATCTCTTCAAGAGCTCACTCTCTCTCTTACGGTGCCAACACACAACTCAAACACAGAATTGGTGTTCACCTCCACTAGCCAGTAACAACACTGCTAGTCAACCAGTCAGCAACAATACTGCCAGTACACTAAGTATACACACATACTCAACTGAGTACACAACACACTCCAAGTAGATCTCCCATGAACTTGCAACAACCTGAAACTCAAATGATCTTACTTTGAAAGGATCTACCTTGCCTTCCTCTTTTCTCTCCAACTGAGTACACACTGTACTCCAAGTAGATCTTCCCTGATATTGCTCCCTATTGTGTTGCTAACCTCCCTGATCTTGAACACCTGCAAATCAATCTGGTTCTGCACACCTGCAAACCTAGATCTCACACACACATACACCTGTAAATCAATGATATTACTTACCATATAGATCTCCAAATGTGGCCTTGCACACCTATTGACTAAGATTCTACATACATGAAGAATCCTTTTGATTCTCCAAACCAGCACCGATACTTGGCACTGTGGCACTAGGAGGAACATAGCTTGCTCTCTTCACTCTGAAGGAGCTAATTTTTGCTTTGTTACTCTCTAACATGAATTACAATACAGCCCATGAGTCTATTATATAGATCTCATGCAAACAATAATTAGACACTTAATTACAATAATTAGATCCATAGCTTCAAGTCTATAATTGGCCTTCTACATGCAAACAACTAGTTCATTAACTAACTGTTCGTGCAACTGACAGTTTTAGAACCACACAGGTGATTGATGTCAATCCCTGTCTGGCTAGAGATGACCGACACTAGCCGAACCATGACCAACATTGGTTGCTCTTCTCACTGTATATGACTGATGTTGGCTGATCAGACCAATGTCAGTTGCTCTGCAACTCAGCAACCTCTCAACAACATCCTCCATGTCTACATCAGTGAAGCTTTTAGCTCCACAACTTAACAATGGCTATGACATGGCATTTCAATGACATCCTTGTATCATTATATTCATCTTTGTTCAAAATGTGACTGTTGCCTTTAAATTTGGATCCTAATAACTATCTTAAAATTGACATCTATACAATCATCATTTGAAATTCACAAGAACATCTTTGATGATTGCATGACCATCAATTTTAAACACGTGATTGAGGCTCTTTGTTGTGTTAAATTTGATGATTGTGTGATTGTCATTTGACATCCATATCAATGCCATTAATGAGCACATGACCATCAAATTTAAGCTCATCTTTAGGATTGTTTACTATCTTAAATTTTAGGTTTGCACGACCATCACTTGACATTCATGTGAATGTCATTGATGGGTGCACAACTATCAAATTTAAGTTGATTTTCAAGATTGTTTACTATCTTAAATTTGACATTTTCATGACCATCATTTGACATCCACATAAATGCCATATACAAGCATGCGACCATCAAATTTAAGCATGTCCTTGGTATTATTTGTTACTTTTTCCACATGTCACTTTTGGGTTCATCCTATTCCTACAAATATAAAGACAAAATGGCTTTAACATATATATGTATAAGTCACTTGAATTCATTTGGGCAATTTATTTTAGGATTTTTAGCTTTGGAGGGAATGTTTCAGACCAAATGTCTGAAACAATTCTCCCAAGGTATAACATTTGCCTAAGATAAAAGTCTTGAAGGGTGCTTCTCATAAGGGAAAGGGAACTTCTAAAAGTCGAAAGGGTAATTTAGGAGGGTAAAAGACCATTTCAAAAAGGTTGAAAGGCAATTTTATAGGGCAAGTGTCCTTAATAAAACTTTTGAAGGGTACTTTACATAAAACCTAAAGGGTATGTGCCTTTCATAAAAAACCTGAAGGGTATGCTAAAAAATTTGAAGGATAAGTGTCCTTCACAAAAAATTTTAAAGGATAATTTTATTAAGGTAACGGTTACTTTCAAAAGAGTTATAGACAATTTTCTATGAAAAATATGTTTTAGGATTTTTATGTCGAATAAAATGTTTGAAATAAAAATCCCAAAGGGTCACTTGCAAAAATTTGAAGGATAAGTCTATTAAGGCTAAATAAAATTCGGTTGGGCAAGAAGCCTTGACAAAAAACCTAAAAAATAGGTCTGTAATGATGATGTCTTTGACAAAACTTTTGAAGGGTACTTTCAAAAATTTTGAAAGGTTGGTTTTAGAAAAATTGTTGTGGGAAATATGTTTTGGGATTTTTACTTCAAACAAAATGTTTGAAAAAAAATTATTGAAGGGTCATTTCAAAAAAAAAATCCAAAACAAATATGCTGAAAGGTGAGTGGAAAGAGGTCAAAATGCAATTATGTTGGGTAAAATGATTAATAGAATAAGTCCATAGGGTAATTTTTTATGGACAAAATGTCTAAAATAATTATCCCAACATAGATAAGTTTGAAGGAATACTTTAGACATAGACCAATTGCATAAGTCTTAAAATAATTACTAAATAAAAGCCCAAAAGTACTTGGATAAAGTATCCAAAATATAAACATCGAAGGGTAATTCATTTAGGACAAAGCTTCAAAGGAAAATATTGAAAAGACATGTCTAAAATATAAAACCCAATAGTTAGAAACATAACAAAAGGACTTTGTGCTTATATTAGACCACATGAATAATAGAAATGTCTAAAAGAGGGGCTCAGGATATAAAAGAGACTAAGTATAGATGTTAGACCAAGGTTTGGTCATGTTGAAGATTCAAATCAAGTACTTAGATTAAACCTAGATTAAGGGTTTAAATATTCAAATATGAATCTAACAAACCAAAGGTTAGTAAAGAATCAAGTTAACATTAAAATCATGAAACCCAAGTGTTATTCATTCTAAGTAGACCTTATTGGACCTACAACTTGAAACATATAGATCTAATGTTAGCACTTTAGATAAGGGAAAACTAGAACCATGAATAAATATGCTAACCAAACCAAGTGTGGATGATATTAAAATAAAAAAATAATGTGAAATCATGTTAATGACACTCTGGTCAAGTGAATCTTTAATTTCAAGGTATAAATTTGCTCAATTTGACACATGGGTCCCCATTTTTGAAAAATGGAGGTATCTTGACCTCAACACATAGCTTCATGATTAACTGAATCACCAAGCATATAGGAGATGACAAATTTAGTGATCCCTCTATAATATTCATGGGAGTGACCAATGTTGGCATGAAACCAAAAAAATTTAGGGTCATACGACTTAGGAAAATTTTTAGAATAGGTGAAAGGTTTAGATGGTGGTAAAAATTATTTCATTTGTTGCACTAAAAGTGGTGTGTGAGAATATGAAGGTATGTTTGTTTTGGTAAATCCTAAATTGGTTTGTGGAGTATTACTAGTGATAACATTATTATAGGTTTGAAAATATCCTTTAAGAATTTTAGGATTATGTTCAAATTGAATCATGAGAACATCTTGATGTTTAGCTTGGTCAAGAGCTTCATTAAGTATTTGGGGAGAAAAATTTCTAACCTTATATTGAAGAGAAAGAGTTAATGAAGTTATAATTTTTTAAAAAAAGTTACCATAAGTCATGTTATGGTCAGCTTTATGGACCAATGAATTCCATCTTTTGATAAATTCATGAGATGATTTAGTGGGAGATTACTTAGCATTGATGAAGTGGCTAAGACAATTTTGGGGAATATCATTATGTTAAAACTCTTTAACTAAAGGATTGACCAAATATTCAAGTAGATAAATACAATGTTGGGGAGGTTATTTGTACCATTCTAATACATGACCAGTGAAGGTTTTGACTATGATTTTAGTCTGGCAAAAGTATTAGTTTGGATCCACTCTTTATAAAGGTTGCCAAAAGATTTGAGAAATGAGGTAGGGTTTTTATTCCCATCATACTTGATAGTTGGAGATATGTTACCAATATAAATGGACACAATTAAGGGAGATAAAGGCTCATTTTGAATATTTTGAAGCATCTTTTTATTCATTACAAGTTAAGGAATAACATTTCCTAAGGCATCTTTAAGAAGTGGAGGACTATACTTAGGATTATCTTGAGGATGGATAGTTAGAGGCTAATTATCCATACTTATTAAATTATGTTTGAGTTGCATCATTTGAGAGGTGTTATAATTTTATATTATGTTCATTTGATGTATGAATAGTGCAAGAAGTTGAGTTGTATCAATAGGTTGGTTGGTGTTGGTAGGAGAATTCCTTGAATTGGTATTAGGGGAAGTATTATTAGTTACATTATTGATTAAACTTGTGTCAGTTTTTCCCACATTAGTTTGAAGGTTTTGAAGATGGTAAGTGTCTTGATAGGTATACAAAGGGTTAGATCCATCAACTTCATCTTGAGGTGTGATTTACACCATGTTACAAGTCACTGATGAAGAAAGGGAAGAGGTGCCCCAAGATTGATGGTGCTCTTGGGAAGAAAAGAGAGGGGGAATGAATATCCCATATAGTATATAAATGGATTTATGTTGTCAAAAAATATTTTGATGGGGAAATTCATGATGGTTTGATAAAAATGAACAAAATTCTAAGGGAAAAGAACAAAAAACTAAGTTAGATAAATAGGGAAAGTAGGAAAAGTACAGAGTTGATTGGGTTGACTTAGTACAAAAAATAGGGTCTAAAAATTGTATAGAGTCAATAGGGATGACTAGTAATATAACAAGGGTTGAAAAAGTGTACAAAGTTGAAAGGGTTGAACTAGTATTGTAGGCAGGGAAAGGACATAGTTTGTAAGAGACTATGTTGAGCAAAATGATTGTGTACTGAAACAAGAAAAAATTTGTAAGTACTTTTGAAAGTAAGAAATAAAAGGAAACATAGAATCAATTGGGTCAATTAGTTTGATCCAATTGAGGCACACAACACAAAAACTTGCACCAATATTGGCTAATGCAAGTTTTTGCAATACAACATAAAATTGAGTAAAGATCAAGCAGTCAACTTAGAAAGTAAAAGCTAACTAAGTGGTCATCCTAAATGTTGTTAGATTATTAGAATATAATTTTAAATGTGATAAGAAGTTGATTATAAGCAAGGAACTAGAAATCAATTTGTATATATTTTCAAGACATTTAGGCTAAAAAAAATCTATGTTGGTAATGATACTAGCTTGGTATTAGGGCTTACCCCATCACTTCACATAGCACAGTGATAATGGCATCGAGAGCTTTGCCAATATATACCATTAACAACTTATTTATACTTGTTTAGAAAACCAAATTGGCTTCCCCCTCGGTGATAAAATCTAAGTAGGTAGGCCTTGGGTAGACAGTTATTTAAATGCGTTTTATGGTTATGTGATTTGGTAGTGTGTGCATAAGAGAGAAAAATAGTGAAACTAAATGGTATATTGAAAAACCACCTAATTAACCTATGTGATCTATTCTAATAATGCAAGTAATAAGAAATGAAAGTGTGAGTTAATTACCAGTATATAAGTGTGAAATCCAATTTTAAAACATAGTGTAGTGTTATTTTAGATGATATTTTATGCAAAGATTATAGAAAATATTTGACAATATCATTACTATACTACTGAAGCAAGGGTCTAAAACATAAATATGTTAATAGTGTCTACCTAGTTTTCTAAATAGAATATAGAATATAGAACTACATTAAAAGGTTTGACCTAGTTGATTGTACAAGGGTAGTTTTAAAGACTACAAACTATGACAAATAGAACTATAATGAATAACATAAATGACAAAGAAGAGAAAGGAACCTTGGTGGGTTGGAGGATGTAGAGGAAAATGAGATTACTATTGAAGTGCCCTTATTTATACTTATAAATTCTTCCAACTAAGTCAATTGGGTCGACCTAATTCTATAATTTATTATTTGCTAAAAATATATAAAATGTAATTTGTTGCTAGGGTCAACCTAGTATATTTTTTGGAAGTCTGGAAATGTGCTGTGTCAACAGGGTCAACCTAATAGCCTGATCTAAAAGTCTAAAAGTGTATTGTGTCAATAGAGTCGACTTAGTAGCTTGTACTTGATGAAAAACCTACATAAATAGAAAGAGTTGTATTGATGTGATTATGTGTTAAACTTACACATAGAAGTTAAAAACTATACTGACACTATCGACCCAATATCATACATATATAGAAATAAAATGATAAAATAATGAAAAATGTGAGATAAGACTTGCAAGGGTTAGATTTATTTCAGTTTCACCAAAATGTATACAATAAAAAATTCATCATGTCTATAAATCAATCCTAACTCAAAGAAGATATATTTTACCATACACTTCCAATTGGGGACACATTAGATAATCAAGAACATGACCAATATGGGGATCTGCTAGACCCAATAAGGGGATCTCTTATCACAATACATAATGCTAGGGAGGGTTTCAAAGACTCTAGTCAAGCACAATCATTCAATAACCCTAGTTAGGTCCTATGCTTGATATCTCATTAAATTAATAACAAGTAAATCAAAGAAATCTAATTTAGTCCTCATCAAATCTTGTGGCACAATATGGGGGTTAGTAAACAAAACAAAAATGCATAGGAGAATCTAAATTAAGTTATCTATGAGTAAGATCCTAATACATGGAAAGAGAAGAGTGAGATTATTCGAAGCTAATACTTATTCTACTTTTATCTACTAAAGAGAGGAATAAAGTTAGAGAATACTTACCTAAACGATGAACCTGCTGAGACTCAATTTTTCCCTTCGCCAAAGGGGCTTTGCAAGAGGTTGTTTTGGTTTTATAAGGATCACTAAAAAATGCCAAAGCATCCAAGACTTCTCCACAAGACTATATTCTCCAAGTAGAAACCCTAAGCTAAGACTCCTCAAGTAGAATGGTGGAAGAGTAGACTATAAAGAAGTACAAGAAAATTATAACTCTTGTTCATTGTTTAAATAATGATGAAATGATCTTGTATATATAAGGGGATTTAACCCTAAGCCCTTCCAAAAGTTTTGGATAATAGATTCAACCCAGTTAACCTAGTAAATTAAGGACAAAAATTCACTAGGTCAATGGCTAGGTCAGCCAAAAGCTAACCTAGACCCTAAATAAATTTCACCCAAAAATTGTATAGGGTTGACCTAGTATACCTAGTACAATGGACTATCAAAAGGAGATTAAGGTGAGGAAAAGAGGGATTGAAAGTGGGAAAATATTGAAAGAGTGTGAAAATGAGGATTAATAACTTAGGGGAATGATTTTAGGAGCTGGTTGGATTGGTAATAAGTGTAAATAAGGGACAACAATCCTATGAAATACCAATGGTTTGCCCACCCCTTTCTCAATACACCCCTTAAGGCATGCACTTAGAGAGTTTGAGTCTCAATAGGTTACTGCACGATGTAAAGTGTTAGTATTTGATAAACTTTGAAAATATTATGTGTATACATAAATATTTAAATGATACTAATTTATGGTGGCCAATTTTGGCTAATAGTTTTCATATCTAGATATGTCACTATGATATGGAAAACTATGATAGGTTCTATGCCAAGCATGTCCTCATATGACCAAGAAAATACTTCACTGTATTTTTATAAAAACATGTTATAATTTTCATTTTCTTCAGGTAAAATCTCAAGCATTATGTTTCCATATTGAAAGTTATGGAGAGTATAAGTTTAGAAATAGGGTTAGACTTAAGGTTATCACTAGCAACAACATTACTAAAGTGATGAGATTTTTTTTGAAATTTCCAAGATTGTGATGTTTTTTTAGAAGTTAAGGCTCTATACCATGAATTAATCATAAGAAAGCTCTGCCATTATGCAACATAGGTAATGGGTTTTAATATTCAATGTCTACCTCAAGATCAACAATATTATTACCTCTATTGCTATATTTAGAGTGGATTTATCTTGTAATAGTGGGTTTAACATCTAAGGTAATCTCATGATATTGAGGATAAATTGATGAATTTTTTTGTATGGTATGATCTCGGTCAATATAATATGGTATAAAAGAATAAGATTAAACTATATTAACATGGTTAGTATAGTTATCTAAGGTATTATTTTTGTTGATTATATTAGCCTAGATAATACATTTAGAATATGTTAGGGATGTGAATATATCTCTATTAACACTCTATAATTATTGGATAGTGTAGTTTTTAATTGAATATTGAATGATATCTAGTTGGTTGGTATAGTTATAAAATTGGGTAATAGACTGAACTATATCAGGTTAGCCATGTAGTTACTAGTGTCAAATTTTTTTTGAACAATGTTAGTTTGGTTGATACCATCAAAGTTTCTTGGAAAATAAAAAAATTTGTTAAACAACCCATGGAGTGTTTTCCAATGGTGGGTTAATGATATAAACATAACCTTGATTTTATAGTTCATCATCATTGTCATTATAATTAGAGGAGATATGAAATAAATGAACATCTCATTAAAGGCATTTATTTTGTCAAGGGTTTTGTAATAATGAATTACATCTAAATTCTATGATTTGGGTTGGGAAACTTGTAATCATCATCATACAATGGAGATATGTTACATGTATGTGTAAATTACTAAGACTTGCCATTAGAATTATATTTATTAAATACACTAATGTTGTTAAATATTTGAGAGGATAATAATAGAGAATCCTATAATAACTTGGTCACCCTAAAATCATTGCATAGAAATTCATGTTTTTTATATGAATATTCACAGGAATTGTATGGTGGTGGATTTTCAATATCATCATCGATAAAAGGAAATACCAATCTCATGGTAAGACATATGGAAGTAGCCATTCTTCTATGTAAGGATGGAATATGACGGTATTGAAAATAGTTTGTAACTCATTGGGTTCATCATCATCATCAAAATCATTAGGAATAACTTAAAAATCAAGATGCATGTTGGAAAACTCAAGAAGAGGAGGATTGTTGATATGATAAATGGTTTAAATTTGATATTGCATTTTGGGATTAGGTACTTTTAGACCCCATGGGTTGGGATCAACTTCATTTTAATAATTTTTGCCATCATGATTGAGCTTAATCCATTGACTACTATAACAAGTGATAGCTCTCATTAAATGAGTCTAAGGATAACCTAATGGAATATTATATGGTAGTGTAATATATCAAACCATTAGTTTGGTGTGTACTATTTTGGGCCTGATAGTTATAGGGATCCAAATGAAACCAATAGGTTTTTTATTGGTTTTTTCAAATCCATGACATTTGGGTCTTATTTTTTTAAGGTCATCTTTGGAATATTTAATTTGTGAGGGTAAAAAAAGAGAGGTTAAAATACTTTCAAATACTTCATCCATTATAATAATAATTATTATATTATTTATGATTTAAATCTTAATAAAGAGTGGTGGGGAATCAATTCAAAATAGGGTTTCATCATTAATCATGTCTTCTTCAAGAAACTCTATAAATTTTCTTAGAGGAAGAATTTTGAGAAATGTTTTCAATAACATGGACTTCTATAGGTGTTGGACCTTTAGAATCTTTGGGATGTGGTTTAATTCTTATGCATCTTGTAATTATTGCATGATTAGTTTTTCATGATATGGTCATTTTATCATGAGTTTCATTAAATTAAGTTTTAGAGGCATCGAATTAAGTTCATCTAATAAATTCCATTATAATTCAGAGTTAGAGCCATAACTATTTTTAACTTTATTGGTAATATTTATTTTCATATGGGTATTGGATGCACTAGATTGAGGCTCTGATGGTGGAATAGGCTCATTGCTAGGTAGTGTATTAGAGGAATGTGTATTTATGGTAGTAGTATCCTTAAGAAGTTATTATTTAGGAGAAATATTATAAGGTTTGGTGACAATATATTTGTTAGTGGGATTAAAATGATAGTTAAACTTCTCTACATTTACAAATTAGGATTTAGTATAATAGTGATCATAGTCAACATCAATATCAAAAGTGAATTCATTTGAATGTTTTGTATTGGTATCAAATAGTTGAGATGACTGTAGAAATTTTTTATTAGTAATTTAGGATGATAAGATTAGTTATTATATGATTTTATGGACTCCTAAAATTATTTTTTGATGATTTCATCCTTTAAATTTTCTCCCAAGATGGTATTTACCACATGTTTTTGTAATTCATGACATGTCTCATGATAGTGAAAAATATCAATGTGTAAAAAACATAACTTGTTGTGAATACCATGATGGAGGGGTAACAACAACTTAATTTATTACATATTCAAGGGAGGGTGGGATAGAAGTTAGTTATTTGATTTAGATGCTCTAACTTTTGATTAGGGAGGCTTACTTTGAGAATAAATAGTATTGATTGAGGATTGAAAAAAATTCATTTTTGGTGTTTTAAGATGGATCAAATTGAACCATAAGGAACTCTTGTATTTTTTATTGGTCAAAGACCTCTTATAATGTTTGAGGAGATATGGTCCTAACCTTGTTTTAAAGAGGGGCCTTAAGAGTGGTAAAAGAGAGTTTGAAAATATTATTATCACTCATATTATGGTCTAATTTATGTGTTAATGATTTCCATCACTTGTTCAATTTATGGGAAGATTCATTAGGTGATCAATTAACATTGATGAAGTTGTTAAGGCTATTTTCAAGAAGTTCATTATGTTGGAATTCCTCAACTAGAGCATTGATTAAGTATTCTAGTTTTGTAATGGAATATCAAGGAAGTTGATTATACCATTTTAGTGCATATCCAATAAAGGTTTTGGATAAAATACTGGTAATTAAATAAGTGTTGGTTTAAAGCATTTTTTATAGATATTTCCAAAGGCTTTAAGATGAAAAGTAGGAATGATGTTCCCATGATACGTAATATTTTGTTAAATATTTCCACTATCTATAGACATAATGAAGGAGGCTACATGTTCAATTAAAATATTTCAAAGCATTTTATTCTGAATTGGAGGTTGAGTAATAATTTTTCTATTGTCATATATAATATGAGAGGGATGTAATGTTAATTTTATTGATTCAAGAAAATTTTATGAGGTTAATTATCCATTTGCAAAATGTGGTTTTTCATTTGAAGTATTTGGTTGTTATTATCAGGTTTCATAAGATTCATTTGTGCAAGGATTTTTAACTCATCTAAAGGAGGATTATATTGGGTTTTTGATTGGATTTGGTTTAAGGATTAGGATTATGTGTAGGATTAGAAGTAGATGGGGGATTCCCAACATCAATTTTGGGAGGAATATTCCCAATGTTAGTGTTGGATTACCTAGATATTATAGTTAGTGGGGGAAGTTTGTTAAGACTTCCATCATTTTTTAGATTATAAGTGGTGTTATCATCAAGGTTATTAATAATTAGGGTAGAATATTCTAGATCTGAAGCTAGGCTAAGTTAAACCATGTTACATTTGATAGATCTTGGATGATATTGGAATAAATTACACCATGATTAATTATCATCAATGGTGGAAAAGGTGTGGATGAAAGGGAAAACCATATATAATTGTAATGTGTTAGATTTCACAAGGAATATTATAAGAGGTGACATCATGGTAAATAAGATGCAATGTTTTATATAGGAGAAGACTAGTTTCAAGAAATAAATAGTATCAAGTAGGCTGATATAGTTAGTTAATAGTTCTAAAAAATATATTATATCTAGTTGGCCATTATATTTAGTTACTGAGTTTATAAAATAAACTATATCAGTCTATCTAATATAGTTTGGTAAAAAGGTAGTGCTACTAGTGTATAGATAAAATTATTGTATTAGGTTGGCCACTTAATAGAAAATAACACATGATAAATTAGATAATGTAGTTGTAAAAAAATTATAATTGTATCAGGTTGCCCAATGTAGTTGGAAAGACATATAGAGTTGTACTAGGTTTATTAATGCAATTGGAAAAACACACATAACTATATTGGGTTGGTCGATTTAGTTGTCACACATAGAAACATATTACATTGGATGATGTGATATCTAGAAATCAAACAAATTGATAACATAACTAAGTAGTATCAAAATAAAAGAATCATGAATGTATTACTAAGTTAGATGTGTTTTATTATTAGGCTCTAAGATATACTTATCCCAACCATAAATAGTGAACAAGGCCCAAAAGGCACTAACTATGGAGCACTCCACTAACCCATAGCCACACTATTTTATCTCTAAGATATGTTGAGAGTAATTTCCTAGGGATAATATCTTACTAGTGCACTACAAAATCAAATGATTGAAATGATTCCTATAGTCTAAAAAATAAAACCTTAAGCATTTTTTATAAATTGTGAGGTATGTGGAAACTAAAGCTCATATATAGTGTTGTATAATAAATTGAGTATTGAGATAGTACCCCTCACACCATGACTCAAGTAAAATTGATAACCACTTTACTCATAATGACAGGTCTTTTGAATTTTAAAACTATCATAACATAGTTCTAGGAATAGAAACTAAAAGTTAGAAATAAATATGTTTTATATTGAAAGAAAAATTTGCATGTAATTAAATTAACACTCAGAATGGTATTAGGTTGCTTAATATAGTCAAAAAAAAATAGTCAATTAGAACTATATCAAGATGGTTGATATAGTTAGAATAAAATCTAGATTTGTATTGGGCTAGTTGATATATTTGTGAAGAGACACAACATTATGTTGAGTTAATTGATACATGTGGAAGTATATAGGAAAATATATTAGGTTAGCCAATATTTTTATAATCAAACAAAAAATTATTTTGGGTTGGTTGATACATTTGGAACTAAACAAGAAACTATATCGAGCTGGTTGATATAATTGCTAATAATAATGAATGATATGGGGTTAGATGATATCATTAGATTGAAAGATATATGATGATTTTGATTATTTTTCTAATAATATAACATGACAAACATGAAACTGGTCTAACCAAATGTGTAATAAGGTTCACATCATGTTCACTAGAATGTATGCATGAGCTAGGATGACCTATAACTATTCTCTTTCGGATAATAGACTAAGAATCAAATATGGTCAATCAAATAGATTTTTTGTATACTTGGATGAGTGGGAAAGGACTTAGGATATCCATATATCTAGTAGAGGGTAACCTACAACTCAAATTTCAAAAGGAAAAGGTTCCAAAGAATAAGCATATGACATGGGGATATAACTCTCACAAGATTATAACTAACTATGATTGTAATGATTATAACTATGATTGTAAAGATGCAATTAAAGTGTATTATTGTAAATGGTTACAAATAATTAAATTATAAGTGGTTATGAATAATGTAAGGAGTAATGATCAACCAAATGGGGGTTTATGCAACCTAAGGTGATAAATGGCAATCCTAAGCAGCCTTGTATCTATACCAACTTATTTAGTATAAGTAATATCCTAATAAATTATATTTACATACATCAAAAAATTAATAAACAACATATAATCTACTAATTAAGTAAAGGAAAGAGTATAGGATTATAAATAATTACCTTGGGGTGGGCTTATCAACACTTCAAAATCCATATTTGGATTAAGTGGTACTTTAAAATAGATTTTGTAGGTTGAAGACCTAAAATAGTTGCATGAATACCTAGGTATCCTTAGTTATGAACTCCCAATGACTCTTTCTATTGAGATTCAATGATAGAACAAGCCCTCCAAGATAAGGTTTTAAACCTCTAACTCTTTCAAATAATTCCTTAGGTAAATTTTTTGAGTGAAATAAGACTGTATGAATGTGATATATCCTATTAGGAATGAAATATGACCCATATATATGGTTCTAATACCCAATACCAACCCCAAAATCTAGGTAAACATTATCAGCTAGGAAGATATAGTTAGAATATGTTATCTATAATAGTATAATATCAACGAAGTTGATACAATTGGAAGATGTCAACTAGCATAGTACAATATTGACAAAATAGATAGGTAAAACTATGAAAATATAGACTCATAACTATATCAAGTTGGCCGATACAATACTTAATCATAAAATAAATTATATCATCCATGTTGATATTGTAGGATATAAGGAAGCTGGCAAATATGGATAGAAATTAAACTGAAGGTAAAGATAGATAGATACTTAGAGGAGGTCATATTGATAGTAGTGATAGTGTGATAGAATAATATGCAAAAATCTCACACAAATTACTATGAGTTGATACAACCACATTCCTAGTATACCCTTTAAGGATTTCACTTAGGGAGAGTGATGCATCAGCATACCACTACAAGAGAAAGCATCAGTTTAGTGATAAATTGAAAAATATTTGGTGTATACACTTCCTATGTTTTATATTATGGTCTTGGACATAATTTAAAAACTAATCATGCCTCTATTACTACCAATGTTAATCCTATGAAGGCACCCATTCCTACGCATATGAATATAAATTTAAATCATGCTTAAACTCATACACATAGAGGTAAATCTCAAGATCCATTGATTTAATAACAAATCAAAGCTATGAAATTATAATTTAAACAACTATCTCAAGCATCTTGAAAACTTAATCATGTGATTTATTTTTACCTATCTATTGAGGTTCTTGTTCACCCTTTTCCTCATGATTTTTTAGTGCCTTAAAATGATTTATATAGTATAAATGGTGAGACTTCACATCACATTATGGCATATTTCACATTATGATTTCATTTTTCTAGCGATGATTTTATTATGACAAAGAATATTCCTATAATCCTTTAGGATTATGCCTTGGATTGGTTCAACACCCTACATATGGGCTTTGTGAATAAGTTAATGATTTATATAATATATTATTGGCTCATTTTATATAAACATTAGTAAAAATATAACATTATCTCAAATATATCAAAGTAAAGAAAGACTTAGTGAGAATGTTTCTAACAAAGTTATTATATTTGATACTATGCTTACAATAATGTCACATAAAATACCTAATAATGAGATTCATAGTATTTATTGAATACTTTTCTTCCATCACTTAAATACAAAGTTATTTTTATAACTTATCAATATTTTGATGAAATTTCCCACATGCTTCATAGCATTAAGATTAAACTTATAGAGGTTAATATTTTTAAGTATACATATAAAACATTTATATATACTAACCCTAAATATCAAGTAAAATTATGTTTAAAAACTAAGACTAATGATGTACCTACCTTCAAATATACATATGAGGTAAAAAATACAAACATAATTTCACAACTACTTGACAGGTTAGTCTTTCAATCTTATAAGAATACATAATAATTCACAAGGTTACCTAACTCGCTTTATAAATTGCTTAAACACTTACCTTAATATAACATGATTACCATACCTAATCCATATTAGTTACATACTTCTTGATATATTCCTAAAGGGTATTGTTTTAGCATAAAATTGCACCCTTGTGAGAAAGTTTTTCAGGCTCTCTCACTCCTAGATAAAAAATGGGATCAACCCTAGGTTATGGGTACCCTTTATGGGGTTTAATCTCTAGAGAAGTTTGCTTCCTCTTGGTAGCTCACCTAAACTATTGATTCTACTTGGAAAAGGGATAGAAAGGGTTGCAAGGAATGACTAAAAACATAAACAAGGTGATGCACCAAATTTAAAGACATTCCAATTTTAATGAAACTAACACTGAGGTAGTTTAAAGATAACCCTCACTCACACAATCTCTCCAAATGGCCATTTTGCATCAACATTTCCAAAACTAGGCCTACTAGGCAAGAGATGAAGTATGGAAGAGCATGAAACTCACACAATACCTTCACTAATGACCAAAATGCATAAGTTTTATACTTGAAACAATGGTAGAAAACTTGTAGAAAGGCAAGAAAGATGGATAATTACCAAGGAAAGACACCATTCCATAAAGCAATCATACATAAACTGACTAGAGCACTAGATGAAAGCAAGATATAGGCAAAATATGATGTATTATTAATTCAAAGTGTGTTTTAATTTTTTTATAGGGTTTTACCTTATTAAATGAGAGTATATTTTTAAAATGGGGGAGAAAAGGGAGATATAGGAGAAAAGGGAAGAGGGAGAGGAGAAGAAAGTTCTTAGAATTTAATAAATGCCCTTTAACCACCTTCATAGAGTCTCAACAACATTTGGATTAATTAAGCACTGATCTTCTCTCATCAAATTAACCTCCCAAGGTCAAAAGGGTCTCCAAGCCTTCTCATTGGCCTTAAAATGCACTAGAAGACAAAAAACTTTGAGGATGATGATGTCACACTCCACTATCTTGGAGAAAACTATTTAAAGACTATAAAACTCATTTAATTCTCCAAGTTTCTCCTTTCACCTCTAAACTCTCTCTCTTGAACTTCTACACCCCATTCCGCTTAGATTCTATAAGGACTTGACATGATGGTTAGTGATCTTGGCACTTTATTCTTACAACTGACCATGAAGTTTAGGTTTGAGTGCTTTTTTTATGATATCTTTTTTTCTCAACTCAAAAATGCATCTCCAACCTATAAAATACTCCATGAAACCTAAAAATTTCTTAGACTCCATTAATGGAGGTCTTCAAGCTTGAACCATCTTTAACTAGTTGCCTTAGAACTTGCCCCCAAGGCCATTTGTCACCATGAAGGCCACTTCTATACCTGTAGAAATCTTCCATACATCCATATAATTATTATGAGGGATAGAATTAATATTTAAACCACCTTCAAGACATGCAACAATGGTTTAAAACATCATTATACCTGTAACCATTCATAAAATGTCAAAAAACTTGGGTTTTTAACCTTTTATCTCAATAAGGCACCCTAAAATCCCCTATTAATATCTCCAAGTACTATATAATGGTGATTTATGTCCCATTAGGCATATTTAATGCATTTATACCATTCCTCTCTTTGAAGACTTACAAAAATAGGCATTTTTAGGCCATTTTGGGCCTCCTAGGCAACCACACATCCCAATATCTTCTTTAAAATAGGTTATAAATGATCTTAAGAGAGTCCTCTACATGTTATAGGTGGTTTCCCAGTGACTAAAAGTAATTTCATGGACTTATGAGTTCAAAACTCCAAAACTAGTCAAAAAGGCTCTTTTGGCAGCTCAGACAGGCCTATCTTCTTAGTGATCATTCATAAAATATATACATCCATTCTAGAACTTATTTCCATGAATATTCACCATATAATCCTTCTAAACATTACTAAAAATATTGGGTTCCCATGTGGAAGTGTGAAAATTTATGCATGTGAAAAGTTTACTTATGGGGTTCTACATGCATTTTGGGCCTGCTTAGAGTCTTAACAATTATTCATAAACATCAAGACCTTAATTTACAATATATATGAGTCCTCAAAACATAATAAATTAATTTTTCCCAACTCATTATATGAAAGATATGAGTATATAAAGAGGGGATTCAAATTGGGTGTCTTAGACTTGAAAAGCTCAAAATTATCCTTGAGAGTGAAAATGACTTTTCCATTATTACCACCTACTTTAAACATCTCATTAATGCTCTAAAAAATCTCATCATACCTCAATAAGGTCTCATCTTAAATTGATGGGATCTGAATGTGCCTTTATGTGAAGTAGGCATTCTAAGCCTTAAGACTAGATTCTAGGCCTATTACTAGTTTTCAAGGCTTGAGGCACCTATAATAGGGTATTAGGGATTCAAAACCATACTTAAAATTCATTTAAATCCCTTTTTACCTCCCTTTTATTCCCAATTTTCACTTTTGTCTTCATTTTTTTAGTACTGCTTGTGGGAATGGTTGCCTACCTTTTTGTTCTAGCCTTCAAGGGCATGGTTTGCATTGAAATTGGAGTGTGATCACCTCAAAATAGGTGTATAGAGTCTAAGTATAATATTCTTAAGTTTCTCAAACACTCTCATGAGATTCAAAATGCTGACCAAACTTGTAGACCTCAAAAAGGTCTCCTAGCTCCAATGGTGACTACCAATGGACATGTGGGTGACTGTAAAAAAATAGTGGATGATTCATATTTTAGGCTCAATTTTCACCCTTGGAGAGAGTTATTTAGGCTCCCTCTAATTGAGATACATAATGGTAAAAACCCTAGATTGTGGGTCACCTATGGTGGGGCTGAACCTCTGGAGAAGGCCGACTTCCTCTTTGATGCTCACCTAAACTAATTTTGTCACATGGAAAAGGGTTAAAAAGATGGTTAAGGGGTCCTAACAAATCTAAAAATTTGATTCACCAAAGTTAAATGGACACTCATATAATCTTGAACACACACTAGATCATCAAAAGACAACTATGGCTTACTCAACCTCACAATCTCACTAATTACATAAATATTTCATAGAAGAGGTTCTAAATAAAAAAATAATTTAGACCTGAAAGTTAACTTGAAAACACCTTCAAAGAGGCAAGAAGAATGACAATAAACTATGAAGACTCTCATACACAAATTCACCATACACAAGCATACTAAGTATGGATTAAAAATAAGAGATAGGAAAAGAGTTGATCTTATTACTTCAAAAGGTAGTTCTTACAATAATTTGATAGGGTTTAACCATATCAAATTAGCACACTTTTTCAAGAGTCTCAATGAGTATCCTTGTCCCAAAAAATAATGATAAATTCTAAGAGCTAAGAACCCCTTCAATGGGAATGAGACTAGGATATATAGGAGAAGAGAGAGAGAAAGAGAGAGAGAGAATGTGGGAGCACATCAATAAAGAGGGAACACACTATCCCCAGTATTTAATTGAACTTGAGCTACCACCCTCCTTAGCTAATGAAAGCTTTACCACCTTTTTTATCAATCAAGACACTGCACCTAGCTTACCAAGTTGAAAAGCCCCATAAGGCCCTGAGAATGTATTGAATGCCCTTAGCTACAGTTCCCAACACTAGACCTTTTATTTTATCCTTCACACCATCTCTCACTTGAGGATAAAAATCCATCCTCATGGGTCTGACAAAAACATGGCTTTGTGCATTTTAGGTAGTGTAAAAAATATGGCCATGTTGAAGGATAATGAGCCTCTTTAATAATCATAGACATCTACCTTTGATCAAATTTGGATCATATCCTTTCTAAAGATAGAAAACCAATCTCCTTTATTGGTTTTCCTATAGTCACATATATCAATACAAACTTATGGACTACATATCCCTTTTTATATTCATTAGGTCCAAAATACCTATTTTTTCCCTTGAGCATATATAGAATCCAAGGGCTCATTATGTACAGGTCTCCTTTAAATAATGGTGGACACAATCATAGAATAGACACCATATACTACAAACCTTCAAACCATAGGTCTATATTTAACCTTAATGACATCCCTTTATATTCTTTATCACATTGGCTGCATGAATATGTCCGTTTAATAGCATTGGATCAAGATTCAATGGTGATAGAATGATCTTACAAGACCTACTTTCCTTGGTCAAAAATGGTTCCTCAACTTCCATCCAAAGTCTTGGGCTCACCTTTGTTTTAATTAGATTTTGATCATGACTTAGACTATTAACATATTGACCTTTGATCACACCATTAATCTTAATTTGTATGATTGAGTAAGAGCCATAAATCTTTCCCTTGACTTGTCAATTTTATCCAAGCTTGTGCCACATGCCAAATGCACATTTATCTCAAGATCATATTATTAGTCTGTCAGCTTCCATGCTTGTGCCATGTGGTGGCCTCTTGAGCTCCTTAAATTTTTAACTCATTTCATAATATTAGATTAAGGTGTACAAATTAAAAATGATCATTATATCTTTCAAGACCCATTATTTGAAATCAAATGGCTAACTCATGAGACCAAACTTTGACATTTGCATGAATGCATTTGACATTCGCATGATTGTCATTAAGATTTTTTAAACCAAAATAACTATTTTTCATGTCATAAATTTGATGTCTGCATGCCCATCATTTGACATCTTTGTGACTATTATTGACATATATGTGATTGCCAAATTTTGGATCTTAATAATTAATTACTTGAGCTTTATTTTGACTTTTGTGCGAACATCCCAATTTGTAGGTTCAACTTTGAATGCTCATAAATTGAGATAGAAATCTCATATGGATATGAGACTTTCAAAGGATGTTCCTAGCATGAAAAACTCCATGGCATTGTAATATCTTGGCTGGCAATGATTTTTGAGTAGACTTATAAAATACATAAGTGAACTAGTTTATTTATTCCTATGTGACATTTTGGTGATGGTTTGGCTCACTTAGGCTTATGCTTGACCTTTTTCATGAATTTACAAGGCTTGAATGAGCTCTTAAGGCTTGTGTAAAACCTACTTCATGATCCTAAATGTTATGACCACCATGGAGACCTATTTTCTTGAATTTGGACAAACTACACTTTAAGTGAACTTAAAGTGTTTCAAAAGCTTTGTAAGATGCATGATCTCTTTTTTCCACCCATTACATCCAAAAAATCTATTCATCTCATCATCCATTAACAACCTGATCCATCTAGGCACAAGCTTGGTATGTGGGCCAAAAATGGCCAACATTTGGTGACTCGTAGGGAAGCAAGTTTATTATGCTTGAAAACCTAGTTTATTTTGCCTAGATTAGTCCATTGGGCATATGGACTCCTAAGTCTTCTCTTAACTAATCATGAAGATAAAACAAGGCTATGCCTATCTAGAACCTTTCTTGAAGAAATAATATCATAAGAAATAGAACAATAAATTTCCCAAGGCACCTATTAAAAAGGAAACACACAACAAAAAAGAAAAGTGCACAAGGGACTTAGAGAAAAGCATGAAAACTACTCTAACATGTACAATATGTTACAAAGGATGCAAATCCATTCACTAACAGTGCTTTAAATTAATGTCATTGACTAGGATGGGTAATACCTCTCCATCTAGTTGGGCATGCTTAAAAGCATTGTGTTATTTGTATCTTTGGACCAAATAAGGACCACTCCATAAGCTATCAAACTTGGTATGGTTACCTGGTTTGGCCTTATTTGAGTCCCATTTGAGGACTAGGTCCCCTTACTTGAAGCTCCTTACTACATCTCTCTTGTCAAAGGCCCTTTTGGCCTAAGCTTGATGTGACTCCAAATTTTTCATAGTAAGGTCCCTAGTTTCTTCCATCTCCATGAGCTCTATCATCCTCACATTTATGGGCTCATCCTTTATCAACTCAAGATAATGGGCTAACTCCAATATAATTAGCTCAAGAGAGATACAAAATTTCGATCCCCTTCCATACATAAGAACATATGGATAATTTCTAATGATAGTCTTAGGAGTGACTTTATTAGCCCATAAGGTTATCTTGATCTTGGTGTGCCATGTTCTCTTAATCTCTTTTATGGTCTTCTTGATGATCCTTAACAAATTCTTGTTTGTAAACTCTGCCAATCTATTTCCTTGAGGATATTAGTTATAAGAGGTGCTAAGGTAGATGCCTAATTTGATATCCCACTCACTTATCTTTGTACCAAGGAATGCCAATGCATTATCTAAAATTATGGTGGTTAGAACACCAATCTAGTCACAAGGCTATAATAGAAGTCTAAAACTGCACCTTCACTATCCTCCTTCAAAGCAATGGCTTCTACCCACTTGGTAAAGTAGGAAGTTGTAGTGAGCACCCATATATGCCCTACACTTAATGGTGGATTGATAATCCCTATGAAGTCTAACCCCCATTTCATGAAGGGTTATTTTACCTGAATAGGATTGAGTAGAAGGGCTTCTAATTTTTTATTTCTTGCAAGGAGGGCACACTTCTAGAATTTTATAACCCATGCATGAGCATCCTTGAAAAAATTGGGCCAATAATAATCATCCCTTATTACCTTTGTTGTGGTAGTTCTAGGTGCAAAATGGCCTCTTATAGGTCCATCATGGAACTGCTCTAAGAGCTTGGTCACTTGGTCATCATCTATGCATCTAAGGAGTACCCCATTAAGGTCCTTCCTAAAAACAACACCATCAACTAATGCATAATGTATATATTGAAGCATGAAATACCTAATTTTAGCTTTATCCAAATCTTGGGGGAATTCTCTTTTTGTTAAGAAGTGAGTCATGTCTTGAAGCCATCTCTTTTGAAGTGGAGGTGAACCCACTTATGAGTTGTCTTGGGTCACCAAAAAAACTTCCTTGTCTTCCTGGAGGTCATTTACCATGTGCTCACACAAGCCCTTACCTATGACCAGCTTGGTAACCTTAATCTCTACATCATATTCCATGACCTTCATGATCTAACCTGCTCTATTCTCATTCAAATCCTTGTTAAGGATGAATTCCCTAACTCCAAGATGAGACACCATAAGATGGATCTTGATATTAGATAGCATAGGCCTAAACTTATTAAGGATTCTTAAGGTTGCAAGAACTTGCTTCTCAATGAAAGTGTACCTCACCTCATATCCTTCTAACCCTTAACTAAAAATTCAATTGGATACTCTATTGCTTCACCATTCTTTTGCGTTAGCATAGTTGATATGTTATCAACATTAGCAAAAGAATAAAATATGAAGTCCTTGGAGAAAATAGGATTTATGAGTAAGGGGCCCTAGATAATGGCCTTCTTGATGGCCTCAAAATTTTCCTTGCCTCTATCAGACCAAGAAAACACTTAGATTTTATTTATCACTGTGGTAATAGGTTTGACCAAGTTTTTAAAACCAAATATGAACCTTCTCACAAAGTTAATCTTCCCAAGGAAGTTCTAGATCCCTTTCTTGTGCTTTTGCAAGGATAAGGCTAATATGGCACTTACTATATCAAGGTCAATAGATAATACTTGTTTTGAAACAATGTGACCTGAAAAATTACCTTCATACATAGAGAACACACATTTATTTGGATTTAAAGAGATCACATACTCTCTACATCTCTAAAATATCAGCCTTAGATGGTCTTTGTGCTCACTAGATTTATTAGAGAAGACTATAATATTACCCAAGTAGACCAATACCATTTGATTTAGTAGCCCTTATAAGGCCATTTCCATTGCTCTTTAAAAGGTTTCCATAGTATTGGATAATATAAAAGGCATATTTTAGTAAGCAAACATGCCCCACTTGGTGGTGAAGGCAGTCTTGTACTGGTCTTCCTCTCTCATTAGCACTTGGTTATAACTTAAATACCCATCCAAGAAAGAGAAGCATTATAAACCAAACACTACTTGAAATATTTGATCCATGGATGGTAGAGGGTGGTGATCCTTAAAAGAGACTCTATTAAGATCCTTGAAGTCCACACACAACTTTATTTCCCCATTCTTTTTCCTGATATGTACTAGATTAGCTACCCATGAGGAGTGCTTAATTAGGAAGATGATCCTAGATTCAATAAGCTTGGTTAATTAATTTCTCATTATCTCTTTTATCTTAGGGTTTATGGGCCTTTGCTTTTACTTGACAAACTTGGCATTAGCCTCTAGCTCTATAGTGTGTTGGGATAATTTATGATCAAAGCCCCTCAAGTCACTATATTTCCAAGCAAAGATGTTTTCATATTCCTTACAAATCTCTATGAAATCATTCCTTTCATATTTATTACTTACCTTTCCAAGCTTAAGGAGTTTTTTTTCAAAGATAAGAACTCTCTCATAGTTCTCTTCATTAGTTGACATCACTGTTTTATCCTTCCTCATATGTTCCCCTTCATGAAAGAGACCTTCTAGGATGAATAACCCTTTAAGAAGCTTATTGGTTCTTAATTAAATAATATGATCTTCATAATGATTCTATAATTTTCCTTGGTTGATGGAGGAGAACTCTACTTCTTGATGTAAGAAACATGCAATCTATTTGTCATTTTTAAAGACCTGCCAATGAGCTTCATTATCTGGCACTGATGGTCTTATTACCACTTTGACATGTGGTTGAACCTTAGTAATTTTCAATTCATTGGGGATATAAAATTGATCCCCCATAGATGTTAGCCTATCAGCATGTTGATTCTAGCCCCTTAGGATTGATTAAATGTTGAAAGCCTCAAAATCCTCAATTAGGTCCCACACTCTATGTTTGTAGGACTTCATTAAAGGATTCTTAGTGGTATTCTAGTTTTTGACTTGGTGCACATCCAATTCACTATCCCCATATACTTATAATTACTTAATACCTCTCTTACTAGACTATTGAAGGCCATGGATGGTACCTTAATATTCCACTACATTGTAGGAGAAACTAAATTAGAAACTATATGAAGAGAAGTACTTGTCATTTGAATATGATACTAGAATAACACTTACACCCACTCCATTCTTGATCCTTGAGCCATCAAAGAAAAACTTCCATAGATCATTATGATATTTTTGAGGCCTTATGAGGGATGTCATGGGCTACCTTTCTTCATGCATATAGTAGACACCCAAGTCCCTTTCTTCAACACCTTCTAAGGGGTTCACCAACTAGTTGTCATTCCATAGTTAATCCAAAAACATGTTAGGTACCTATTATGGATGAGTGTTTAGCTCCTACCCCATTAAAAATTCATCCTCATCAATGATGGTGTAATTGATATTGACATTATCTCTTCTACATGGATCTATGTGGAATTGTGTAATGGGTTTAGCTTTGATTGACACTTTGTCCCCATATCTTGTTCTAAATTCTATATATGACCAATCTACTATAAGGTAACCTCTAATCTTTGTAGTGAACTCCATAGATAAGCATAGTGCAAAGTGATGAGGAACATCTAAGATCAATATATCTTGAGCTATTGAGACACTAGGATATGTGTGCAAGGTCATATTAAGGTCTCTGATTATGCCAGATGGCTTAATTAAAGATCCATCAATTTGTAGCACTCCATTAGACTAGGGTTCATATTCCAAACCAAGTTGATCAGTTATTAACTTTGGAATTACCTAGGTACTAGCCCCCCTGACTACTAAGCAATTGTGCACTAGAGAGTTTTTAATGATAACTGAGATATCAATAGGAGGAGGTTTGACCACCTTACTTGATTGCCCTTCACTAGGCCCTTTTACTACATTGGTGAGATCTTCATTCACCTTGTTTGGTGGCTTGTATACAACTATTGTAACATTAGTCTTAGATAAACCTTCCTAAAGAATGTCCACTTGACTAGGCATAAATATCATATCCCACATTGGCATACTCATATTAGATTTATTCATTTGTTCACAATGTTAATTGGTAAACCACCAACCTTTTCTTGTGCTTTTGGAGCCACCACTATTATTTGTTAAACTTGTGAGCCATGGGGCACAAAAATATTCCTTTGATTCTAATTATTTGGAGGCACTAGAACATTTGGAGTGATATTGAGTTCATTTGTATTTGTCAGTGAAGGAGTAATGTTAGGAATATCTTTAACTACTTCTCAGTTATCATCCATGTTCTTTATTTAAAATCATGTATTTTTTGTCACTAGTACATAGGCTTGGCCAAAACTAGCCTACTAGTTGGATGCATAACACTCTTCCTACTCATAATTTACCATGGTGACATATAGCTGGTTTGGTCCCTAATTATACCCTTGACCTTGTGGAGGCTCTTATGGATTGGTCATCATAGGTACCTCTACATTTTGGGCCATGAGAGCTTGGTTATACCAAAAATTAGCAGCTTGCTACCATTGATCATTGAAGGCTTGGTTGAGGTCAATATTTGGGATAATATGTTGACCAAAAGATTAATTCCAAGGCATGGTACCCTCTACTCCTTGAGACATATTATTTTGAATTAGTACCAAGGTGTTTTTAGTGCTAGAAACAATAATATTATCATTATTCTTCTCATTGTATCCATGTTTCCCTTGTCCTTGGTTTTGACCTTAGCCTTGGCCTTGGTAGTTCCCCTTATATGGTGGCCTATTTTCTTGAAAAGCTTACTACTAAGGTTGATATGAACCGTGATAAGGCCTATTGAAATCTTGTTACCTCTTAACATTTACCAACTCATTTCCAAAAGACTGAAACATGGTTTTGAGCTCTTGGAACTTATTTTGGTCTTGGGAATCACTAGATAAACTAATAGAAGCTTTCTCATGTTTTGGTGTAAGTATTGCAATAATTATTGGTGTAGGAGGAATGACATCAAATGGAGGGATACCAATAGGAGGTGGTTTGATTTCAAGAAATAAGGGTATTGATGGTCTGGGCATAAGCTTGCCAACTTGAACCAAACAATTTTATGCATTTATGGCCACCTCATAGGCATCTGGAAGTATATTTCCTCCCATAGATTTGATCATCATTGCTATGTCACTATTAAAATATTTTAAATAATATAGAAAGGAAAAGCTAGGGGTTGGTCTAACTAAGACTAGGATTCTTTCCTAATTTTTTTAGAACCTTGTGTTGATTTCTTGCATGACTTCATGAGGAGCTATCTTAATGGTAGTTAGTTTCTCTACAAGTGACAAATGGTCACTTTTGTCCTCAAATATTTTACACAAGGCTTCTCCTAATTGGTCCCATGTTTGAATGGAATTAGCATCAAGGCCTCTATACCAATCTAGGGTCTTTCCTTTAAAAAAATTATCTAATAACCTAGTATCTATGTTTTCCTTAATGACATTATGGATATTTCAAAAATTGGCTATGTCCATGAGGTGCTCATAAGGTGTTGTAGCTTGGTCACTAGCATAATAATGAAAAAATTTAAGGGCTACAACTAGGATAAAGATCTTATTGGGTAAGGTCCAAAAGACTGTAGAAATTAAAATCCATAAAATCCCTAGGGACTGCCATGGCTATGAGAGGGTTTAGTAAAGGTTCTCTTGCAAGGGTAGGTCTCGAAAATGACAAAGGAACAAAGGTTCCTTGATATGGATGTGTATTAGCAAACCTTAATATTTTTTTTGAATTTAAATGTAGTTCAACAAATTCCAAAGAAATATCTCTTGAATTTGACCTTTTTGTCACCTTTGGCATGAGAGACAGCTACTACTCTGCACTAGAGTGTTGATTGTTCCTTTGGAGTCACTAGATGCTATTTTTTAAGAGCTTAACTACTACAAATTTGATCAAAAAAACATCAACTTTGATCAATCTTCCTTTTGGACTGTGTCCCACTAGGCATGTCAAAAACTATTGTAGGCTCAATTTGCACCCTTGGAGAGAGTTCTTCAGGATCCCTCCAATTGAGATACACAATGGGAACAACCCTAGATTGTGGGTCACCTATGGTGGGGCTGAACCTCTGGAGAAGGTTGTATTCCTCTTTTATGCTCAACTAAACTAATTTGGTCACAAGGAAAAGGCTTATAAATATGGTTAAGGGCTCCTAAGAAATATAAAAAGGGTGATGCACCAAAGTTAAATGGACACTCATATAAGCTTAAACACACACTAGATCAACAAAAGACAATTATGGATTACTCAACCTCACAATCTCACTAATTGCATAAATATTTCATAAAAGAGGTTCTAAATAAAACACTAATCTAGACCTATAAGTTAGGTTGAAAACACCTTCCAAGAGGCAAGTGAAAAGACATAAACTAGGAAGATTATCCTTCACAAATTCACCCAACATAAGCATACTAAGCACTGATTGAAAATAAGAGATAGGGAAATAGTTGATCTTATTACTTCAAAAGGTAGCTCTTACAATATTTTGATAGGGTTTAACCATATCAAGTGAGCACACTTTTGCAAGAGTCTCAATGAGTATCTTTGTCTTAGAAAAGAATGATAAATTCTAAGAACTCAGAACCCTTTCAAAAGAAATGAGACTAGGATATATAAGAGAAGAGAGATAAAAATAATGTGGGAACATGCCATTAGAGAGGGAACACACCATCTCAAGTCATTAAATGAAATTGAGCTACCACCCTCCTTAGCTAATGAAAGCTTTGCCACTATTGACCAAATTTGACTTTTAGTCAAATTGGGTCAACCCATACATATTTAAACTTTTCAAAATTTCCCATATGTCTAATAGGGTCTCATGTGTGTCTAAATACTTTACCTATCCTTGCTCTAGCCTTGGTCTAAGCCTACCTTCCTTGTACTTGTCTAGTCAACCAAAGTCAACTCTAGTAAACCTTGGTAAAACATGGTCAAAGGATAAAATTATTATAAAAATGTCTTAATGTGGTCATTTATATGTTCTAAGTTGTTCCTAGGTCATAAATTGGTCCTTTCCCATGTCTCATATGCAAAAATGCCTTTTTTGGTCAAGTTTTAGCTTATTAAATAACTTGTACAAATGGATTATAAAAGAAAATTTGTAATAAAGGAAGAATTCAATGTGGAGGATGTCAGATCATGTTAGGAAGTGGTTAGATTCAATTCAAGAAGTATTTTAATGTAGAAATAGGTAGTTTCTCCTTGAAAATAGGCCATCAATGGCACTTATACGAACATGGGGAGCTCACCTTTAGCTTAAATAACTTAAATAACTTGTACGAATGGATTATAAAATAAAATTTTTAATAAAGGAATATTTAAATGTGGAAGAGGTTAGATCATGTCAGGAAGTGGTCATATTCAGCTCAAGAAGTAGTTTCATGTAGAAAGAGGTAGTTTCTCCTTGAAAATAGGCCATCAATGGTACTTGTATAGACATGGGAAGCTCACCTTTAGCTTAAAACATAGGAAAAGTGTATCTTCATCTCCTTGAGGTATTTACCATGCTTATTTTGTAGAGAAAAAGTCATAAAGATTGGATTTTTCTTCTTTTCCTTCTTTTAGCCTTCACAAGCCAAGAAGGGTCAACTTTGGATGCATAGTACAATCTGTATAGGTGGAGTTAGGAGTGATATTTGGGATTTAAATGGAAATTAGTGTAATTAAAATCAATTTCAAGAAGTTTTAGTTTCATATATCCTCATTTATGAACCATTTTTAAGAGGCTAGGAAGTTTTTTATGCATCTTCATCCATGAGGGGTCTCCCTTTTGAGTCAGTTTTAGAATAATTTGTTTTGGTTTGATGAATTTAATTGTTTTATATGTGTCTTAGGGATTATATACATGAATTTTCATCATTTTATTGATTTTAGATTTATCAAATGCCTAAGAAGCCTCTTTTAGGCTTTTTCTTGGTCAAGATCACCCTCACTACCTTGTAACTCAGAATCTGCATCTACGAGACCCTTGCTTACATCATGTTGATGTATGGAAGGATGAATGTGAATTTAAAACTCTTGGTTTTTATATAAATGCATTATTTTATTAGTGGGAAGCATTAAAATTTAGGTTTATGAGATATCTCCATATTGGTTATAATATAGTTCACTCTGGTGCACCAAACTTCCACCTATAGGTGGCCTAAATAAGAGTTTGAGATAGTCATTTGAATGTGAAAGTGAGATAGGACCTAAATTGGAACCCTTTCATGATGAAATGGTACATGATAGACCCATATAAGGTGTAATAGGGCTAGTTGCAAATTAAAAACACCTCCAAAAGTGATGACTATGATTTCAAGCCTGTCTACCCAAAAAACACTAGACAAAGGTCTATAAGAATTTTGAAAATAACATATTTCATAGTTTAAAAGAATTTTAAATTCTCGTAATTATTTTTATTTTTAGTCTCTATCATGAACAAGCACTAGGCTAGGTTTGAGAGAAAAAGGACCAATGGAAGGTAGTCATCTAAAGGTCCAAAAGTGCCCATGAAAGTACTAAATTCATTTAGTGTTCTCTACAAGTTTGAGATCAAAAAGTGATTTTTCTTCATCAAATTTGTCAATTAGACCTATTTTCCATATATGAATTACTATAAATTATTGAGGTGGTATCTATGGACTAAAACCCATAAGATAAAATGGTAGTTTGTGTTTGTGACTTCCCATACTCATACCTTGTCCGTACATAGGGCAAAATGCTTACCTACAAGAAAGTAGAGAGAAAAGTGAGTTTTTAGTGTCCTAATGGTGTTTGAAGTGTATTTAAAGGTATGAAATATGTTCAATGAAAATATTGTGACCTAAAGATATTTTTGGAAGATGCATACACACCCTCCATAGAATTTTATGAGAACACTTCCACCTAGAGGCATGGGTAAGCTAACTATCCCAATCAGTAAGTAAGCAGTGAAAAATGAGGGTGATGTTTCTAGTTTTTATGGCCTAAACATACAATAAAGGATTAAAATAATGGTTAAATGATCATGAAATATTAGATAAGGGTTTTCAATCATTACATCAATTCAAACTAGACAAGGACACTTACAAGCAAGACTTTTCAAATAGGAAACAAGTTTATGATTATAAAACATAAAGGGGGAATAAAAATGAATAATTATAATGGGAAACTTGTATTGTTGATGGATAACCATTAATATTTTCAAAATAATTCTTTTAACACTATATTTATGCCTAACCCATGTGCATACATACCTATAATAGACTTTAAGAAGTTTTCACAGTTAGTCATGACAATCAAATCTTGTATGAGTCAAGTGGGAGGGTGTGTAATGGTTTAGAGCGATAAGGAGTGGTATAAAAACTTTAAAAATATTAATTTAAACCCTTAAATACTATAATGATGAGGACAAGTAAATAAAGAGACTTTAAATGACAAAAAACATAGTCAATGTTTCAATAACCCTGCAGGCAGTTTCCTAAGCAAAACTAGTCTCAAAATTTACAAGTTTGAAGGGAAAAATCATATTATCAGGGGAATTTTTTTTTTTGTAAATAATAATTCTCACTTGAGGAAAAATTTAAAATAATTTTTTTTGAGGATAAAATAGGGAAAGTTCCCCCTATTTTTTTTCAGATAGGGGCACTTTTCCCCTTGCACAAACCCTACAAACTTAGTAAAGGAGATCAAAACATGAACTAGAGAGCTTGGTAATTTGTAAAAAAATTTAGAGATGTTTAAACACATATGAAAAAACATGATTAACTAAGTATGAAGGTTTGAAACCATACAAGGTGGTCTGGACAAGAAGGTTTGCATGTAGACCTAGTAAGGCAAGGTCTAGGCCTAACTCTAAATGAGAGGTCATTCCCTATTTAAACCTTTGAAAATATTTACAAGGATTTGATTTATGTTTTTAGAGGTAAAATAGATGTGTCTTGGCTATTGAAAAGTAGGGGAATCCATCAGAAGGTCATGGGGAGCTTAAGTTTCAGTCAGGGCTAGAAAGCAAGATTAGGCCTAGTTTTCAAATGAGAAGCCTTTCAAACTTATAGAATAAAAAAAACTTCAAACCTATTGGGAAACATTATAGGAGTGTATGAAGAGGTTTTTGAGCCACTAATTTGTAGATAAGTTCTCTAAAAAACCATTCCTTGGTTTAAAAGGCACTAAGACCCTACAAAATGCATAGAGATGACTTGAGTGACCATCTTGAAATGCTTATAACTCTCATAATAATTTATATGGTGGCCTAAGGTGTTTGGAGGTGTTAGGAAGGGTCCCTAATATTCTATTAGAGGAATTATTTTAGAGTTTCAATGTGCCAATTTTATGAATAATGCCTACGACTTGAAAAGACTAAAAACCCTCATAAAACCTTCATTAAGGACCTAATGGAGAAAAAAGGTAAATGGAGCATAAAAATGGGCTAAGATGATTGTGAAACCAAATTGGATCTGTAGAAGATTCTCCAGGCCCCTGTTACATGTGACTAATTCATACCCTACCTATATGAAAGAGGTATATAAGGGATTATTTTGACAAATTTATGTGTTTTACAGGCATGGAAAACTTTCAAAAGATGAAACTACCTTTGGGAGAGAGATTAGGAATTTTTATTAGTCCTCATGTTCATATATTGAGTTATATAATCTCCCAAGTGTGCCTACTATCTTCCTCATTTCAGCTAGTCACAGTGAATGAGCAGTGAACACTTGGTGAAAATGGTGAAACTCCAATTGGGAAGCCTTTTAAGGCTTGATTGATGAACTTGATGACTTGGACACTCTTGAAATGTGTCATTCCTCATTTTTCATGGATAATATTGTATAATTGGAAGGATTTTGAATGTCAAGTGTGAGAGGTTCATGAGAAGAATCCATTTATGACTGTCATGAATGATTAATCATGATTAGAGGAATATGAATGATTAAGGACTAATCCAATGTAGGGATTTTTGGTAACCTCTCCCATTTAGATTAATCATCAAACCTGACCTTATTTAGTAATGAGGTATTTTTGGAAGGCAAATGATGGAGGCAGTTTCATACGCAAGCAAAGAGAGAATCTACACCACATTTAGAAAAGTTAAATGAGTTGAGGAACATTTGTAATTTCCTTTTAGGACCTGTATTATGATATATTTGATTTATTTTTTAACTCATTATCCTTGCTTGACAAGTGTCTTAGTGACTCTTGAGCTTCCCTTTATCTCTCTTCTCTCATAATTGCTATAAATTCTAGCCTTTTTGGATATTATATATATCTTTCCACTTAGGTATGGTGAATCCCAACCACATTTTTTCCTTAAATTAATGAATAATGTTATTTTAACTTATTCAATATTTCACTAAGTATATGTTATGGTTATTTGTCTTATGCAAGTGTATTTTTCTTACCTTCACATGTTACTCTTCCTAGTGCCTTGTGTGGATTGAAAGCTCTCTTTTGTAGGTTAGTAAGAAGTGTCTAATGTGGATTGAAGGTATAGTATATCTTTAATTAGTGTTTCTAGAAGACCTATTTTCTAAGTCCTCAAATCTTAATCTCTCTTCAATACCCCATGCTTGAAGCATTGATGTAGAAGAGGAGTGTTGAATTGGATGAAGTGTATGTATGGTATTCTCTTTTGTTTCAAGTGCATTATAAGTGGTGTGATTAGACCATATATTTGGTGTATCACCTCCCATAGATTATATTTTTTTTAGTTATCCTTCTCCCTTTCATCCCCCTAAAGGTTAGTAGTAGGTTTGATCTATAGTGGTGCATCAAGGGAACTAGCCCTAATCTAGAGATCCACCTCAAATTTGGGTCACGTACAACCTTGAGGTGGTTCCATTATGCCACTTGAATGAGGAGAGACTTGTCCTCTCCTTAAAGGGTACAAGTTAAAGTGACAATAGTTTTTGGCATGCTTGGTGGGACACTTGTTCCAAGAATTTGAAGAGTTTTGGTGTTCTCAATATATCAACCTTTATAGGTAATTTCACCAAGCACAAATGGTGACTCCAAACATAAATATACTAGTTAAGTAGTCTAGGCAATCTAATTGAAGTTATTTTCTTATTCTATACTCTTTTCATGAGTGATTCCTATATAATTTTGATGTTGAGTTTGTCTTACACGAGGTGGGGAGACATATCCATCTTTTCCCATTTCCTCTTATATGAGCAATTCTTTGTCCAATCTTATCATGATCCCTATCAATCATATGTTGCCTATGATCAGCCCTATTAAGTGTGTGATTTACCTAGTCCACCTAGTTCCTCTTCATGTCAGTCAATTACAATTTTTAAGAAGACTCTCATTGGTTTCAAAGACTATGTG
Source organism: Torreya grandis (assembly GCA_037957365.1). Lineage (NCBI taxonomy): Eukaryota > Viridiplantae > Streptophyta > Pinopsida > Cupressales > Taxaceae > Torreya > Torreya grandis. The sequence goes on from JARHVA010002626.1 coordinate 833,293, forward strand.
TTAGACCTTGATACTAGAAATGGTTGTGGTCAAGTTATCCCTAGTAATTGTATCAAGAGTGTGAGAAATGCTTTAGAGCAAGTCAAGAAAGAATGGATGCCTATAGAGAGATATAATTAGAAACGTCTTACTAATGAGATGCTTGATGTTTGTGGTCTAATTTTACACCTAGAGGAGAGGTTAAGAGCTCATGAACTATCTCAATCCTAGAAGCTCCAATACATCCCACATCAACTTTCAAGTGTGTCAACTTTGCCCACTCAAGATGCTAATCCAAGCATGCTTCAAAATGCCCCAAGTTCTTTATTTATTCCCTAAAGTTTCCCTTCTTGTAAGTCTATCCAAGAGAGTAGACAAAGGAAGGAGGATTACACTATTAAGTAGGTTAATTTATTTGGAGAATATTTTAAGAAAGTAAGATTAAGTTTTGAGGCCCATCTTGACAAGGAGATTGAATTGACAAACCAAATTTTAAGGCAATCCATAATGGTAGCAAAAAATGGAGAGATTCCTAATCCTAGATTTCCAAGTTGGAAATAAGATACCAAGCCAAAGTAAACCCCAAGTTTCTTAAGCCTATCATTTACCCCTCCATTTGCATCTCAGCCCAATGGAGAACTCTTTAAGCCTACTTTCCCAAGATGGAAATAAGTAGTGGCAGCTTGTGGAAAGAAGAATAAAGCATGTTTAAGTGGAGAAGTTGTAAGTGAAGAGAAACTTGAGACTACTCAAATTCATCCCACACCTCCTTAAGAAGCCATTGAACCCATATTTCCACCTCCTCTAACTAATCCATTTTTCCCTTTTAATGGTGAGGATTGCATTGTTCCTTGGGATCCTTCTTAGGCTAAACTTCCTAGTTTTGAGATGCCTAGTATTGTCATCATTAAGAGGGGGAAGGAGATGGATATTTTAGATTGTATTGATGAAGAGGAAGATTTGAATCCTTGTGAAGAAACTTTAAATTGTAATGGTAATGAAGATGACATTCCTTGTGTTGAAGAAGATGCCTTGGAAGAAGTTATTTTGGTTTCTAAAGAAGAAGAGGAAGAAGTTTCTCTTGTTTTTCCCCTTCATGATGCTGATAAAAGAGAAGATGATTAATTTTGGTATATATTTAAAGACATCTTCAATGAACTTTAAGGTTTCATGGGGCCTGCAAGTCATTTGGAGCTGACTATAAGACATGGTAAGAAATATGATGTGTTTCAAGAAGAAGACATGTGGCACACATATATGCAAATGTTTAAAGAATATGAAGATAATGAGAAGATAAGACTTATAAGAAAACAAACCTAAGCTATTGAAGATCAAGTACATGTTGAGAGGTGTCATCATCAAGAGGCTCTAAACCATGATGGAGTAATACATGATGACTAAATCTTTTGAAGAAGGTTTGAAGTTTGATTCTAGAACGTCATGTGAAGCTGATCCTAAAAATATGAAGGAAGATTTTTAGAAATAAATACTCCTATAATGCCATGATACAACATTTATTGAAATCTTTGAAGAGGTTGTAAAAAATGAGGACAATGAGGCCTTCTAAGAAGATGTAGACTTTCAACAAGTTATCCCATGCACAGAGATGTAAATTTTCCATGATGAGATAAAGGGATAGTAGTATGAAGCATGTTTCTAAGGTAAATAAGAATTAATCTACCTTGGAGGCTTGTTTTATATGACTCCATCAAAGGACATTCCAAGACAAGAAGCAAAAAGGGAACATGAGTCATATAATACACCATCCAAGAAGAAACATGCTTGGCACCCTCATTCATCTCATGAGGAGGGAGATTTAAGGTACTTCCATTTTGATCCAAGAAGGGAGGTATGTTTAAGTTAAATGTACATAATTAGTTTCCTTTTCATCGTGTCTTGTGTTCCCTAAGTGCTTAGTAGCAAAAGTGTGCCTTTGCTTTGTGTGTTTGCTTGCTCTTGTTATGTGTTGTCTTTCCTTTATGTGTTTTGAGGTCAATCAGTTGTATATTTAGTAAAGTCAAGGTTTGATCCTATTGTTTTATATTGCATCTGACTCTTATTACCCAATGGATGGGATAAGGCTACTAGTCTTTAACATAGGTAAGCATGTTACCCCTAGGAATTGCCAAAAGTGTTAACCAAATTTGATTTTTAGTCAAATTGGGTCAACCCATACATATTTAAACTTTTAAAAATTTCCCATATGTATAATAGGGTCTCATGTGTGTCTTAATACCTTACCTATCCCTACTCTATCCTTGGTCTAAGCCTAGCTTCCTTGTATTTATCTAGTCAACTAAAGTCAACTCTAGTCAACCCTAGTTAGACATGTTCAAAGTCTCAAATTATTCTATAAATTTCCTAATGTGGTCATTTATATGTTCTAAGTTTTTCCTAGGTCATAAATTGGTCTTTTACCATGTCTCATACATAAAAATGCCTTTTTTGGTCATATTTTGGCTTATTAAATGACTTGTATGGATGGATTATAAAAGAAAATTTGTCGCTAAGGAATATTTAAATGTGGAGGAGGTCATGTAATGTTAGGAAGTTATTATATTAAGTTTAATAATTAGTTTTATGTAGAAAGAGGTAGTTTCTCCTTGAAAATAGGCCATCAATGGCACTTGTACAAACTTGGTGAGCTCAACTTTAGCTTAAAATGTGGGAATAATGTCTATTAATATCCTTGAGGTCTTTACCATGCCTTGTTTGTATAGAAAAAGTCATAAAGATTGAATTTTTCTTCTTTTCCTTCTTTTAGCCTTCATAAGCCAAGAGGGGTCAACTTTGCATGCATAGTATAGTTTATAAAGGTGGAGTTGGGAGGAGTGATATTTGGGGTTGAAATGGGTCTTAGTATAATTCAAATCCATGGCTAGAAGTTTGAGTTTTATGGATCCTGATTTATGAACCATTGTTAAGAGGCTAGGTAGCTTTTTGTGCTTCTTCATCCATGAGGGGTCTCCCTTTTGAGATAGTTTTAGAATAAATTTCTTTGGTTTGATGAATTTCATTATTTCATATGTGTCTTAGGGCCTCTCTATAGAATTTTTCATCATTTTCCTAATTTTGGAGTTATCAAATGCCTAAGAAGCCTCTTCTAGGCTTGTTCTTGGTCAAGATCACCCTCACTACCTTGTAACTCAAAATTTACATCTATAGGACCCTTACTTATGTCATGCTAATGTATGTAAGGATGAATGTACATTTAAACCTCTTTATTTTTCTATAAATGCATCATATTGTTAGTGGGAATCATAAAAATTTAGGTTTATGAGAGATCTCCATATTGGTTATACTATAGTTCACTATGGTGCACCAAACCTCCACCTACAAGTAGCCTAAATAGGAGTTTGAGATAGTCATTTGAATGTGAAAGTGAGATAGGACCTCAATTGGAACCATTGCATGATGAACTAGTACATGATAAACCCATCTAAGGTGTCATAGGGCTAGTTACAAATTGAAAACACCTCCAAAAGTGTTGACTATGATTTTAGGCATGTCTATCCAGAAAACACTAAACAAAGGTCTATAAGCATTTTGAAAATAAAACATTTCATAGTTTCAAAGACTTTTCAATGCTCCTAATTGTTTTGATTTATATTCTCTATCATAAATAAGTAATAGGCCAGGTTTGAGAGAAAAAGGACCAATGGAAGGCAGTCATATAAAGGTCTAAAAGTGCCCATGAAAGCACTAAATTCATTTAGTGTTCTCTACAGGTTTGAGATCAAAAAGTGGCCTTTCTTCATCAAAGTTATCAATTAGGCCTATTTTCCATGTATGAATGACTCTAAATGGTTCAAGTGGTATCTATGGACTGAAACCCATAAGATAAGATGGAATTTTGTGTTTGTGACTTCCCATACTCATACCTATCTATACACAAGGCAAAATGCTTACCTATAGGCAAGTAGAGAGAAAAGTGAGTTTTTAGTGTCCTAATAGTGTTTGAATTGTATTTAAAGTTATGAACTAATTCCAATTCAAATATTGTGACGTAAAGATATTTTGAGAAGATGCATGCACACCCTCCACAAAATTTCATTAGACCAGCTCCACCTATAAGTAAGGGTAAGTTGACTGTCCCAGTTAGTAAGTAAGCGATGACAAATGAGGGTGATGTTTCTATTTGGGATGACCTAAAAATCAAACAAAGGATTAAAATCATGGTTAAATTATCATGTAATATTAGAGAAGTTTTTTCAAGCATTGCATCAAGTCAAACTAGAAAAGGACACCTATAAGTTGGACTTTTCAAATAGGAAACACAATCATGTTGGAAATAGTTTTATGATTCTAGAAAATGAAGGGTGCATAAAAAGGAATAAATATAATGGGAAACTTGTATGATGGATGGAAAATAATTAATATTTTGAAATAAAGTCTTTGAACTCCATATTTATGCCTAACTCATGCACATACATACCTATAATAGACCCTAAGAAATTGTCACAGTCAATCATGACAAATCCATTCTTGTATGACTCAAGTGGGAGGCTGTGTGATGGTTTTGAGGGATAAAGAGAGGTATAAAAACTTTCACCATATTAATTTCAACCCTTAAATATGTTAATAATGAGTAAAAGTAAAGGAAGAGACTTTAAATGACAAAAAACACAATCAATGTTTCAATAACCCTACAGGCAGTTTCCTAGGCAAAACCAATCTCAAAATTTAAAAGTTTTGAGTGTAAAATAATATTATTAGGGGCCAATTTTTTTTTAAAATCATCATGGTCACTTGAGGAACACTTTAAAATAATTTTTTTGAGGATAAAATAGTGGAAGTGCCCCTTATTTTGTCTTAGATAGGGGGCACTTTTCCACTTGCACAAACCCTACAAACTTGGTAAAGGAGATCAAAATATGAACCAAAGGGACTAGTAACTTGTAAAAAAGGTTATAAAAGTTGAAAAACATATTAAAAAACATGAATAACTAGGTAATAATTCTTGAAACTAGACAGGGTGATCTGGACAAGAAGGTTTACATGCAAACCTAGTTAAGCAAGGTACATGCCTAACTCCAAATGAGAGGTCATTCCCTATTTCAACCTTTAAAAGTATTTATAAGGATTTGATTAATGTTTATAGAGGTAAATAAATGTGTTTTATCTGTAAAAAACTAAGGGAATCCATCAAAAGTTCATGGGGAGCTTAAGTTGTAGTCAGGCCTAAAGAGCAAGATTAGGCTTAGTTTTCAAATGAGAAGCCTTTAAAACTTATAGCATAAAACTGACCTTCTTGAGATGCTTAGAAATATCATAATACTTTTCATGGTGACCTAAGGTGTTTGGAGGTGTTAGTAAAGGTCTTTAAGATGCTCTTAGAGTAATTATTTTAGAGTTTAAATGTTCCAATTATATTAACAATGCCTAAAAATTGAAAAACCTAGAAACCCACACAAAACCCTCCTTAGGGACCTGATGGAGAAAAGAACATAAATGGAGCATCCAAATGGGCTAAGGTGACCATGAAAGCAACTTTGATCTGTATAATACTCTCCAATCCTAAGTTTTATGTGATTGAGTTGTAATTTACCTATACATAATAGGTACATCAGGGCTTATTTTGACAAATTTATGTGTTTTATATGCATGGATAACTTTCAAAAGATGAAATCACCTTTGGGAGAGAGATTAGGACTTGTTATAAGTCCTCATATTCATAAATTGAGTTATATAATCTCCCAAGTATGGCTACCATCTTCCTCATAGCCAGTCATAGTGAATGAGTAGTGAACACTTAGTAAAAATGGTGAAACTCCAATTGGGAAGCCTTTTAAGGCTTGATTGATGAACCTGATTACTTGGACACTCATTAAATGTGCCATTTCTCCTTATGCATAAATTATATTATATAATTAGAAGGATTTTGAATGCCAAGGGTGAGAGGTGCATGAGAAGGAGTCATTTGTGACTATCATGAATGATTGAGGAATAATCAAATGCATGTGAGGGCTTAATGGTAACAATTCCCTTTAAGATTAATTATCATATCTAACCCTATGTATTAATGAGGTAGTTTTGGAAGGAAAATCATGGGAGTAGTTTCATATGCAAGTAAAAAGAGAGTCTACACCACATTTATATAAGTTAAATGTGTTAAGGGATATTTGTCCTTACTTTATTTTTATAACTTGTATCATACCAAATTCCATTGATGTTGTAACTCATTCTCCTTTTTTACAAGTGTCTTAGTGATTCTTGAACTTCACTTTCTCTCTCTCCTCTCATAATTGCTATAAATTCTAGCCTTTTTGGTTATATGGATCTCTCCACCTGGGTATGGTGAATCCATACCAATTTTTTCCCTTGAATTAATGAACAATGTTTTTTTTATCTCATTCAAGATTTCACTAAGTTTATTTTATGGTTGTTGGTCTTTTGCAAGTGCATTTTGCTTACCTTCACATGTTACTCATACTATTGCCTTATGTGGATTGAAATCTCTCTTTTTTAGGTATAGTGAGTAGCTCATTCATTAGTGTTTTTATAAGACCTATTATCTTAATTCCTCCTATCCTAAGCTCTCTTTAATTGATGTAGAAGAGGAGTGTTGAATTGGATGAAGTGTATGTGTGGCATTCTCTTTTGTTTCAAGTGCATTATAAGTGGTGTGAGTAGACCATCTATTTAGTGTATCAACTCCCCTATATCAGATTTGTTTTAATTTATCCTTCTCCCTTTTTACCCCCAAAAGGTTAGTAGTAGGTTTGATCTATGTGGTTCATCAAGGGAACTAGCCCTAATCTAGAGATCAACCTCAAAATTGGGTCACCCACAACCCTGAGGTGGTTCCATTATGACACTTAAATGAGGAGAGACTTATCATCTCTTCAAAGGGTGCAAGCTCAAGTGACAACAACTACCTTTTTATCAATCAAGACACTACACCTAGCTTACCAAGTTGAAAATCCCCATAAGGCCCCAAGAATGTATTAAATGCCCCTAGTTGTATTTTTCAACACTAGACCTTTTCTTTGATCCTTAATGCCATCTCTCACTTGAGGATAAAACTTCATGCTTATGGGTCTGATATAAATATGGATTTATGTATTTTAGGTAGTTGTTTGTCAAAAATATGGCCATGCTGATGGACAGGGAACCTCTTCAATAATCATAAACACCTACCTTCGATCAAATATAGACTAAATCCTTTCTATAGATGTAAAATCAATCTCCTTTATTGTTTTTCCTATAGTTACACATATAGATGTAGAATTATAGACTACATAGCCCTTTTAATCTTTATTATGTCCAGAATACCTAATTTTTCCCTGGAGCATCTATAGAAATTGAGGGATCATTATGTATAGGTCTCCTTTAAAGAATGGCAGACACAGTCATAAAATGGACTTCGTATGCTACAAACCTTTAACCTTAATGGAATCCCTTTATATTCTTTATCATCTAAGCTACATCAGTGTGTCCCTTTAATGATGTTAGATCAAGCTTCAATGGTGATAAGATGATCCTACAAGACTAATTTTCCTTGGTAAAAAATGGTTCCTCAACTTTTTTCAAAAGTCGTGGGCTCACTTTTATTTTAATTGGCTATTGATCATGACTCAAAATATTGATCTTTACTCACACCATCCATCTTAATTTGTATGATCAAGTGAGAGCCATCGATCTTTCATTTGATTTGTCAACTCTATCCAATCTTGTGCCATGTGTCAAACATGCATTGATCTCAAGATCCTTTTGTCAATCTATCATCTTCCATGCTTGTGCCACATGGTGGCCTCTTGATCTCCTTGACTTTTTGACTCATCTTGAATTATTAGATTAAGGTGTACAAAATAATGTTAATCATTAGATATGTTGAAACCCATTATTTGAACTCAAATGACTAACTCATGAGACCAAAATTTGACATCTACGTGAATGTATTGATGTTCACATGACTATATTTAAGATTTTTTAAACTCTAATGGCTATTTGCTATGTCTTAAATTTGATGTCTATGTACCCATTATTTGACATATATGTGATTGTTATTGATGTTTGCATGACTATAAAATTTTGGACCTCAATAATTAATTGAGCTTTATTTTCATGTTTACAAAAACATCTTATTCTATAGGTTCAACTTTGAATGCTCATAACTTGAGCTAAAAATCTCTCACAAACTTGAGACTTTTAGAGGATGTTCATTGAATGAAAAAATCCATGGCACTATAATATCTTGGTTGGTGATGCTTTCTAAGTGGACTTATAAATACATAATTGAGCTGGTCCATTTATTCTTGCATGATGTCCTAGTGATGGTCTATCTAATTTAGGCTTATGCTTTACCTTTTTCATGAATTTATAAGGCTTGAATGAGAACCTGAGGCTTGTGCAAAACCTGCTTCATGCTTCTAAACACTATGACCATCATGGAGACCTATTTTCCTAAATTGGAAAAACTACACTTTAATTAAACTTAAAGTTTTTCAAAATATTTTAAAGTTGCATGATCTCTTTGGTCCATCCATTCCATCTAGAACATTTGTTCATTTGCTCATCCATTAGCAACCTGATCCATCTGAGCACAAGCTTCGTATGTGGGAAAAAAATTCCAACACTTACACTCTTACTTATAACTATAAAAGAGAGTATATGGTTATAAATAATCATTAAAAACATCTTCACCAATTTTCATACTTGGATCTTTCATATTAATTCCTATAGGTGATTTTTACCAAAACCAACTTAAGTTGTCTGCTTGATTTTTAACTATCAACATACATGAGGTTGATTATGACAAAATAATGAGTATTTTCGCTATTATATTTTCCTTAACAAGATTATGTATAGTTATATAAACTCATTATGATGATATATACCAAGTTTCATGCTTGGATCATGCATATTAAGTTTTGTAGGTGATTTTTACCAAAACTTACTAGTAGGCTACCTGAATTTTCATGGAGAGTGCCTCAGGTTTGAGACAAAATAGAAGACATGTCCCTTGTTTTTCACGTAAAATAGAAATTTTATGGGGTTATAATATGTCTCAAGGACACTCTATACTAAATTTTAGGTCTTGACTCTATGTTTAGGTGATCCAAAACTTCAAAACCCTCTAGAACTACCTTCAAAAGTTGACTATGTCCTTGACTAAGTTTGACACCTAATGCTTTGGAAAATGGAGGTGATTAATATATTAATTAAAATAAAATTTTAAATTTAATACCTTAAAATCCAATTTAAACCATTTATAATACCTCCCTATATCATACTTACATCTCAACAATGTTTCTTAGGCCCTACATAGTCTAAATCCATACACATACATGTGTACTTATTTTGATGAGTTGGTAGTAGTTTCATGATATTGATAATGGTTTGAATATTTAAACTCATATTTATAGTTTAGATTTGATCTAAAAATATTGTCTCTTTGAATGGATGCATCTTGAATTTCTCAAGAGAGTATGTGACTATATAAGATGGAATTGCTCTTTGGTGTGGTTGTAGGCACACATTTTAAGGTTGAATTTGATTGTCAAGTAGTGTTTGGATCCCATTAATGGTCTATGACCTCATTCAAACCTTTATTATTCTTATTAATTATATCCAATATATTAAACTCTTTCATTAGTCCCTTTTGTTTTCATTCTCTTTATAATAGGAGGCATGTTTGTGTCAACCCATGGCTATAGGTGTACATTATGAGTTATACGTGACTATATATTATTTGGACACACCTATTTGTCCTTTTAATTCATTAAAAATGAAATTTTAATGTGAAAAATAAACTCTACCATTTCATCATGAAACTCCAACATATACCACTGTGTCATCAACTCCATAAGTTTGGAGATAGGCATATACCCTCATGGCTGTAGGTGGATGCTCTTATGGAAATGTATCTTAAAATAAGTTATAATTATATTTTATATTATTATCTTGATAAAAATATTATATACACTTCCTTTCAACACTAACTCCTTCATACCACTATACCTCCTGGAGGTCATCTTCTCTTAAAAGTATCCCTCATCACATTACCCACTCTACACAAGCTCTTCTCAATTCAACATACCAAATATTATTATGGGATTAATGAGTGAAATATAACAAATTATATGATATTTAATGATAATATTACACTTTTTCAAATCCATTTAAGCCTATTAGTCTTCCACCAATACTCATTTTCACATCTCAAGCTCATAACAACACCACTAGGCTTGTATCCTTTTTTCTTACATTTTATCCTTGTTTGAAGACAATATCAACCTTAATAAGGATTTGAGTCCACTTTAAACCACCCTCTATCTCCATAAAACCTTCCAAAAAATTTCAAGGTATGAATCCAAGCCTAGAAGGTACTTCTTTTGTTAGCATTCCTCTATTAGGCCTCTTAAGCCCAATCACACTTATGTAGAGCTCAAATCCATAATATACCATATGAAATCAAACCAAAATCCTATGATTAACTTCATTCATGATAAAATATACCTTGTTACAATTTTTTAGGATTTTCCACTATTTAAAATATAATAATAGGGTTTTTGGGTCAGAAACCCTAGCTAGACCAAATGTGTAGGCCTTTAAAGGTCGAGAGCCTTCAAAAATAAATTTCTTGAGTTTTAAAAAATTTAAAGGGAAAAAATAACCATATACAGGTCTCTATTGACCTTATTAATCTTATATAATAAGTTATATTCATTTCAAAATCATAAATTTCCTTGACCTCATCAAAATATAGAATTATGTACCCTCTTTACGAGATTGTGTAAGAGAATGCAAGGTTTAAGATTCATTTCTTTGGTTATAGATAATTAAACATAAAATAATAACTTTATATGGTATATATTACCCTAATTAACCTTTCCAAATTATTTATATACCTCATTCAATCCAAACTCCTTATTCCTTACATAACTTCTTCCACAACTTTACCTTGTTAGCTTTCTAAGCGTGTGTAGGTTTGAGTTTTTTCATTTTATTAGGTCTTATGAGGTCATTAGACCTAATTAATTTTTTATTAAGAATTTTATGGATATAAAAACTATTAAAATAGTTGTTTTTCCATTATAAATTAGTAAAAACATCTAGAATCACCAATTTAAACCTGATACACACTCAAAAAATCAAAATTGTGAGACATAAGGAGCAAGAAATAGGTGAATATTGAGATTTATAAGGTATAAATACCTAATTATTATTAATTTTAAACCTTTAAATATACCTTAAAATTATACAATAATTATATTTTATCATTAAATCATTTAAGCTCCTCAAAAATCCCTTTTCTAACTATCTATATTTACATGCCAAAATCCTTAATTTGGCCAACTTGGACTTTTATTAATTTTGCCTTGAAATTTTGAATATGGTCACTATAAAAAGGTTTTTAAAGACTTAAAATAACCCTAAACTTACTCACATGATTCTCAATCCATTTTTTACCTTCTAGCCTTTTAAGAAGCTTGCCTAGTTCCATGTTTTCCATCAACAAACAAGCATATGACTATGACAAAAAAATGGATAATTACACTATTAGTGTGAAAAAATTAATATTATATATATTTAAAAATAATAAAAACAATAAAAACAAAAAAATTACCAAATTTAATAACTTGATTTTACATCTATATACCCCAAAATTCATTTTTCCTAAAACTAGCAAGTTGGTTGCCTAGTTTTTTATGCTTCCTAGGTTCATGACTGAGCTTGTCTTATTTCACCTTGTCATAATGGCATGAAAGTGATGACAAGGCCTTGGTGATTTTATATAAGTCTTATCACATGATATTGAACCTTTATTAGATGCTTATTATTCTTATACACCTTGTCATCCCAATATTTCTCCTCCATTTAAAACTAAGTTTAACTCAGCTTTTCAAAGTCACTAAGATAAATGTAGAAGTCTGTTTAATTAATATGCTTTAGGATTTTTCATCACATATTATGAAATTATTTTTAATATTTAATGGATAATGTCCCTCATTATACACAATTATATCTCCACTTATACTAACTTGAATGGAGTCCAACCTCACCTCCATCACTATGTTTGCAATACATGGAGATGGTTGTAGATGCACAATTCTACCTTGGGACTGAATTCTTGTATCAAGGAACCTTATTAAGGGTTTTAAAAGGATTTATGTCCTTATTTAATTTTAAATTAACTCTTTCCAATAACATTAATCAATATTCCACCTTGAAAACCTATCTTAACTCCATGATACTTCATCAATGGTAGAAAACATAATGGTTGTAGGTGATGATTTTCACCATTAGGCCAAAAAATTGTAATGAAGGACTTATCAAAATTCCATAAAAAATAATATTCCATCCTTTTTATAATCACTATTCAAATATTGGATTTACCTCTTCATACCTCTTCATGACCTATCCCATTGTCAGAGTTCTTGTTTGCTTAGGAAGGCCTATAGGTAGTGCTCTTGACTATGTATAGATTGAGTAAAACATTGTGGAAGTGGGAGATTAATCATAAAGACACAAGTTGTTTTGAGATAATAATTGATTTATATTCACCCTCCATGCACTCTATCATGATTATATCTTGTACCAATACTCCCTTAAGAGCATATTCTACACACAGTCATACGAGACCATTTTTCACACTTGTACGAATTGTGTGTAGGTTATAGACCTTGAGAAGGATCAAAAATAGTATCTATGAACTTATCATTGATCCCTGTAAACTTGATAATATGGTTTGGGTAAAAAAATTAAATATTATATCTTCTAACCCTAGTTTTATTAAATGTCATGAGAAACCCTTGATTGTGGCAACCCTTCATTGGTTGTAGGTCATTTTTTGACAGTCTTCTAGCTTGTTTCTCATGCTAATAACTATGTTTCACTTCATAAAATACACTTTGAGTTAATACCATACATCATATTCATATATTCATGTATTTAGGCTATGTTTCATCCCTAATTACCATAACACTTATTCTAGCAATCAATTTTCACTTCTAGGCTTCTTTTGCGTTGAGTATCATTATGGGTTTCTAGTCACCATTGCTTGAACTAAAACATCATTCAACTTCCTTCCCTACTTAGCCAAACACAATTTTATTATATTAGAACATTATTAATAAGTATAAAATATAGTGTTAATATGATTTGGATGGCTTAGTCTCTCATAAGCCTCTCTGTAACATGAAGTTGTGTAGGGTTAAGGCTGACTTCAAAGAATTTAAGGTAAAGTTGCCTTAAGCAAATTTTATGATTTATATGAGGTATATGAGTTTCCTTAAGATTTTGATGGGCCAATAGTAATAAAAAAAAACTTATTCACACTCCAAAACCAAGGATAAACTCTTCACATGGATTCAAATCCCTCAAACGTGTATCCAACCCTCTTTTAGAACTTTATCTTATGAGGAAACCAATAATCATCTCCATCAACACTCAAATCATTGATTGCAATGAAGTGCATAGGGGTATAATACCTCAATAATGTCCTTAATACACTTAAAATAAATTTATTTATAGTGAATATATATGTTATATACATTATGGATATTTTTAAGGAATTCATATCCTACAATCAATACTTCAAAACTCTGAGGCAACTTTAATCAAATAATGAACATGTCAAGATAAGCCTTAAAGACTTAACCTTTATCTCTCATGGAGGAATTAGACCATAATTATGAGGTCATAATATTAGTTTCATCACTCTTATTACCTTTAATATCACTACTTTTTTAAGACATAGATTTAGACCATTATTTTCACTCCTCAAGATTCCAAGCAATGAAATTCATCAAAACAACCTGTACACTAAGACCTTATCCATTCAAGTGAAACCTACTAATGGATATGAATTATATAATTAAATAACCATGAAATTTATATAAAATAATTTTAAAAAACATCTTCAAAATTATTCTTCTCCATGATATCTTTAACTAAAGAAATAAAAGAAAACCTAGACCCTATCTAGATGAATATGCCATCTAGATACCTCTACACTATTATCTATTGTTCATAAATATGTGGATATGAACCAAAAAAAATTTCCATAAATTGGAAGGCCATGAGGTTTCATATAACTTACCAAAATATTTTGACCCTACTCTCTCTCTTTCTCTCTCTCCTAATCGTACCAAGTGAAAATTGGAGGCTCTCCAAGAGCTATCCAAGACTTCCCAAAATGGTTTTTCCTTAGCATGAAGAAGTAGAATATTGAATATTAAATAAAAAAATTGGGAAAGAATTTCTATGATTTAAATTACATTTAATTCCTTATTTAAACCTTATAGAGTTTTTGTACCTCCATTAATAGTAGAAAACATATTTCATACCTAGTTTACAAGTAATAGGATTTCCCTTCCTTTGCTAGTTATTATGATGGAATATGATTTTATAGGCCTAATATAGGATATTAGGGACAACATATATTATTTAATATTATATTTTATCCCTTTTATTAATCATAACCTTCAAAAACCTATTTAACTAAAGCTTCAAAAGGCTAAAAAATGCATCTTTTTGCTCCCAAACTCCTCTCCACTCTAAATGACTCAAAATGGACTTGAAAATGTACAAATAGGGAATAAATTCCATAATTAGGTTAAATTAAGTCAAAACCAAATTTAATTCCTCAAAATTCACTTTTTTACTTAAGAATTTCTATTTAAGAGCCCCTCAAGTCATCTAATGCACTTTTGGGGGTCTTTTAGGAAAATTAGCTTCTATAGACATCATTTTTGACTCATTAAAATATCTAAGAAATTTTTAAAACCTCATTAATACCCATGAATTCTCAAACAAACTGAAAACTAGTGAGATACTTCAATTGCAATTCAAGACCTATTTCTAGGCCTTTTCCTCAAAATCTCCAAATTCATGTTAAAACTTGCTTAAAGTGTTTAAAAAGATTACAAGGGAAATGAGGTAGCGTCATGAGGTTTTTTTAATCTTTCCACCATTTAATCATCTATTTCATAATGACTCTACTTATCTCCTCATACCACACTAGGACCTTATACAATACTATACTGCATCATCAAGTCAGGACTAGAAAGAGACTAGTCATGTAGGTAAAAGGTATTAAATGGTCTAGGAGAGTGGCTTGATCCATATAGGAAACAATTTTGTATGTAGGCCAATTTTATCCAATAGGTATGATTCTGATCAATATTATGACTACTATAAAGCTTCAAGGCATTCTATTAATCAATACTACAAACTATGATATAAGATTAAAGATCTTATTAATAGTAATGTTATTCAAATTGAAAGCATAAGTCTACATTTAAAAAATATGTCTCAATTCCAAATCAATGCTTATAAATATTTGAATATCCATTTCCAAACCATGAAACTAATAAGTAAGACAACATTCATATGACAACATATATACATCATTTAATTATTCTACATGAGCATGAAATTGATAAAATTATTGGCATAGTTTTGATCTCTTAATGGAAACACATTTTATTACATTATGTGACCATGAGATACCACATGATGATTCTAATGATATTCCTTTTAATATACATGGTTTTATTTATTTTCATCATTTGATTACACATGGCATTATGATTGATGATGGTTCTAGATAAAATCTAATCATAATGTCATTCCTAGATAGTCAAGGTACACTAAGTTATATTTACTTGGTATAATATGATACTTAAGAGTTAGGATGAAATTTCATGTTATTTTATTTTAATTAGGGAATTAAACAAGAGTTAATCAAAATATGAAAAAAAACTAAGTAAAATTAAAATGTATAAGATATGCAATAATTCACACAAGGTTGATTTGGAACTTAGTATTAATGAAAGGATGTTAAAAGATGAAATAATAAAGACAAATTAATTAGTTATCACTAAAATATTATTGACTATAATTGAGACAATGTGGTTGAATATGGGACTGTGTGAGGTCATTATTAATTAGGTACAAGGCTCCATTTTATTCTTGGGCAAGCTCATGTTATTTGGACAAGGTCAGCCTACACTATCATGTATAGGGTGCATCAACATTTGGAGATATTTTTTCCCTTAATGTGAATTTATATCCATGCACCTTCAACTATAGGTCCTATGTGTGTGATTGGATTCACTTTATTCTCTATAGGATAAATTACATGTCTTCTTATTCACTTGGAACCCAAACCCAATTAATAATGAGGAATAAATGTTGTAGATAAAGAAAAATGCAATAATTGTTAAATTTGTACTTGACTTAGACACTCCATATATTGAGCATTGCCTACATACAAATACTTGAAGAGGGATCAAACTCCATGTAATTATCCTATGCTATGGTGGTGTGTGTGAATTATTTGTGTAATTTTATGGGCTAGTGAAATCCTTATGTAATTATGTGATTCAATAATAACAAGTGACCCTAGAGGTTTATTTTGAGGATAACTAGGTTGTATGTACTTAGAATATGGAAGAATAGGTGTTTTCCTCTTAGTGTGTCATTAGAATAAATTTTTTGTTTGTATTATAGAAGCCTCTTGCCAACTAGTGAATAAAATGAATGAAAAATGTGCTTATATAGTGGCATTTTAAAAAATTCCTCAAATGGGAATTTCAAAATTTAAGGGATGACCTATTAGGTGAATATGAATTTTATAAATTAGTCCTTTTTTTATGGGAGGACAAAACTAGCAGCTTCAGATACTATCGACAAGCAAGATTGCATTGAAGGAGTGAACTTGTTTGATAAGTAGAGATAGATAATCTAGAAGTGCAAATCAGTCAAGGGATGAGCTTAGGTTGTTTATAATGATGAATATAAATATTAAGTATCATAATTTCTTAAGAATAAGGATAATGTACATAGAATTAGAGGAATAGTGGTTTAGAACCATGGAATTAAGGATGAGTTAAGTGTATAAAAGGATGGTAATAAGTGGATTTTTTAGAGCTAAATGTTAATTTTATTGACTACATTTCCCCCTTTTATTTTAGTAATGTATAAAAGTGAAATCACTACAGTAAAATAAAGAGAGTTATACTTGAGTTTACCTATGTTGAGTAAGATTGGATTAGATCACACATTGAACTATGACTCATACAAACCTATAATGAAACATGTATAAATTAGTCCTTAGTGTGATCAAGGAATTTGACTCAAGAGAGGAGGTTAGTATAGTTTTAGTTCCAAAAATAATGAAATCAACACACTAGCAAGCTAACATCTCCAAGCCTATATCATGGGGGGAGCTTAGTAAATAAATCAATTGAAAACACAACTAAAATGCAAATAAATGATAACTTTCCTTTCCTTCCTTGATTTCTCCAAGAGATCTCTTCATTAAATTGATTGGATTGTACTCAAAAGGTCTTCATCAATGGGGCTTGGCTATCTCCATCTCCTCTTGGAACCATAGTTGGCTTTGGCTTGGCTTAGCTTGGCTTAGAATTTTGACAATATAACACTATGTTTGCATCATACTCAAATCCATACATAATAACTTTACTCTATCCAAGATCTCATAATGAAGAGTTTTAAGCTTGCTTTTATAGTCTTTGAAATGACTTCGAATGAGTTAAATCTTATCCTTGGTTTGCTTAGCTAACCCCAGTAAGGTTAAGAGGTTTCCAAAATCTAATTATTAACATGAATAGATATTTTGAGATATTTTGCATTTGGACAACTCACACAAATATAATGATTAGCTTTTAAGATACTTTTTAGGATATTTATTGATATTTGAATTTTCTTTTTTAATAATTTATTTATTTTCTCATGGATTAATTCAATTAGGATTTAATTTTTAATTAATCTTTGTTATGCTCTTGCACATTTTCCAAGTATTTAATTAATTCAATATATGCATTTACATGATTTAATTAATTTAAGGGCCAAATTGATTTATTTGCATGCTTATGAAGCTAGATTTGAGACTCTTAGAAAATTTTAAGTTAGATGTTCAATGGTTGGTAATAATTTCTCTAAAGTTGAGTATGAAGCCATTAGTGGCCAATTTTAGGTGTCTATAGTTTTCCCCTACTTGGGAAGGGATTGCAAGTTATAAGCATAGTAATATCTTCTCAAAAAATGAGAAAAGGCCTATATGCCAAAAAGAAGATGATGGTTGAAGAAAAAGCTCCTGTCAATGTTTGGGAAGCCTAGGATGATGCCCCCTCAAGAGAGTGGACATCACATGTTTGATAAATAGTCCCTTAAAAATAATAAAGAAGAAATAATAAAGGTTGAATTAACTGATGAGTGATATTAATAATCTAAATGAGAAAATGCTTTCATGCATTGATGTGTTAAAAAAAGTATTGATTTGATTAAAGCTAGTTATAATTAGTAACAAAATTCAAAATAATGATTTTCCCATAGGTAGTTATAATCATTAAGATGACCTAGATTGAATAAATATGTTTTATTGATTATGCCCTAGTAATCTAGATTAGTAAGCATAACTCAAGGATAGAACCTGTTGCACAAATTAAATATGAGTATGTGTAAACATAGGTGCAATAGTCTAATGACTAAAGAATCCACAAAAAACCAATCATATGAGTATGTAAAGTGATGAAAGAGATGAATAGGATAATAATATTGAACATTGGAAATGATTCAATTGTACTTACTAATGTAAAGATGCACAACCTTATTAACATTTATACAACTAGAATGGTAAATGGGTTGATTTGATCAAGATGGATGGAAGGATTTAACAAGGTACCAAGGAAAACATTCTATGGCTCCATTACTTATATGACTTCTTGAGATAATATTTGTTGTAGCACATGATGTTAGGCATCATGATAAAACACCATGAGGACTTGGCCAAAATATGCATAAGGACTAAATTCATATCCAATAAACAATTAAAAACAATGCACTAATGATAAAAACCATGATGATGATGTTAACATATGAATCTAGATAGACTCAAGAATAATATAC
Organism: Torreya grandis; assembly: GCA_037957365.1. Classification (NCBI taxonomy): domain Eukaryota; kingdom Viridiplantae; phylum Streptophyta; class Pinopsida; order Cupressales; family Taxaceae; genus Torreya; species Torreya grandis. The sequence goes on from JARHVA010002626.1 coordinate 852,154, forward strand.
AAGGAATCACCCAATGAACGCATATAAACTAAGTTGAGGTAATAGTGATGAAATAAAACAAATAGGAAAACAAACAAACAAACAAAAAACCTAAAAATAAAAGCAATAAAAAACATCTTTCAATGGATTTGTCCTAATAGTGTAGATTAAGGATAACTAACTAGACTTAGACATGACAAATATTTTTAGATTTTGAAATTTTATGAATGTTTTTGGAATTTTGGATTATCACAACCTGATTAGGAATCATGAGATACTACATGGTTCAAGCTCAAAAAATGGTGAGAGCATTAAAAAGTTGAATGGATGCTCACAAAATGGAATAAATGTGATGGCAAAGGGGGCTTGAGATGCCCTCAACATAAATTGAGCATGACCCACATAGTCCTAAAATGGCCCTAGATTATAGTAGTTCTACCTTACAGGAGAGGCATTTGACTAGTATAATAGCTAATTCAAATAAAATAGGCATAGTTGGTATGATGACATAGTATGGAATATGAATGGCTAGTTGGTATGTCAAGGCCTAATAAATAAATGTTTCCCCTAGTTTTCCCATAGGTAGTTATAACTAGGATACAACTGATCAAATCAATGATACTAATTTGCCCATAGGTAGTTATAATTAGTAGCAAGACTAATGAAACACTAATTTTCCCATGTAGGTAGATATAATTAGTCTCATAAAAAAACATGATTAGAGTAGACAAGAAATAAAGGATGAAATTGCTAAAAATTCTATTATATTACTCTAAAATATTTCCTTTATATGAAGTTCTTGAAACAACTACTGAAATTGATCTGATTCTTCATACTAAAAACATGAAACTAATGGATGAACCAAGGTCAAATGGGCTAGAATAAGATGTGATAAAAACATGTTAGGTGGATAGAATGGGATGGTAGAAAGACTAAGTGATAGGATAATGATAGGCTAGTAGAATGATAAGATGATAGAATAAAATATTAAAAGGTTTGCCCCCAAGTGGTAGGGTGACTAGATGGGTATGTGACAATGGAAAAAGGAATGGTATGATACATATTTGTGTTTGGTTGGTGATATTTGGTTGGGTTGGATGTGTTTTTCCTAGGTATGATAAATGATTTTTGTATTCATACTAATGGGGAGATGCACATCCTACTCAAAAAATGATATAACCAGAATAGTCAATCATGTTAACTACTAGCCCACACCTCATTTGAATAGCTACTTTATCAATAATTGGCTACATATTTAGATGCAAATAATGTTATTGTGATCTTTGTGGTCATTGATTCATTTTCCTTCAATCTTTGAGATAATATATCTTTGTAGCCTCTACAAAGGAAAATTTGGCCATAGATGATAAATAGGGATAAACATTGGTTGATAGGTTTGATTGTGAAATGGAATGGTGGTTGATAATGGAGTGTATAATGGTTTGGAAATAAATGAAGATTGGGTTTTTTAGGCACACACAATGTTGTTGATTCTGGATCTAATATAACTTTAGATGTGTTGGGGTCGAAGACTTTTGAATATTCTCTCAATAAAACCACCAGATGTTGCTATTGTTTGGGCTTGAGAGTAGACACCATATGATTAGGTTGTATATGGGAAGCTATATTGATTTTATCTTTGATTTTGTCTTCATCAAGAAATGAATAACTTTTATGCTTAGCTATTGGTGCCTCAAAGAGGTTTCTACCAATGAAATTGTCTTAATTGTCCCATAACACCTCTGAGAAGGTTTCACTAAGAAATATTGAATTTTGAATTTAATTTTCTTCCAACACCTCTAAAAAGGTTTCACTAAAAGATGTTGAGTTTGAACTTTGATTGTCTCTTAACACCTCCAAAAAGGTTTCACTATGAGATTGTTCTTCTTCTACATGAATGTGGTCTTGGCTTCCTTGTTGTTCTTCAACTAATACATTAACATGGATGTAGTTCAACAAAGTGTGATTTTATCAACCCCAATTTACACTTTTGGGAGATGAAAGGTTAATAAAATGGCTATGTTGGTTGGTGGTAATGGAATGGGATGAGGCAGAACAATCCTCATATAAGATACTAGGAGAACTTATGTTAATGATCAATTAGTCATCCTCAAAAACCATAGAAGGATCACAAATGTATTAAAATTGATATGTAAGGCATGCATAACCAATATTGTAATAGCCATGAATATATTTTATTTATAAATCTAATTTTGACTCAAGGGACTCTGAATCCAATGTCAAAACTGATATTTATGTTGCTTTTAATGCTAAATCTGATGTTAGTTCAAGAATAAAGATTGACTCTAATTTTGATTATTCATTTTATATAGATGTTTTTATAATGATGTCTTGTTGAATGTTTGGTTTTAGACAAGTAACAACTTGTGATGGCATAAAGGGCTCCACAAAGACTAGTTTGTTAAAGTGAGATTCATCCACGATGGGAAAAAGGTCAAGATAACTTCTTAGAGACTAGATTGTCAAGGGGAGGTCTTAAAAAATAGGAATATGGTTAAGGTAATGATTTTATCAAAGGTGGTTATAATCATTAAGAAGTGACTCAACAAAAATTGGCTCATCAGAGTGAGAATATTTGATAACAAGAATAAGATTGGAGGTGATTCATCATAGGTTGACTTATCACAAATGGTTTGTTCAATAAAAACATCTTGGATTGGTTGGTTTTTTTGGCTTGGTTTACAATCAATTATAAAATTCTAGTTTTGAATACATATTATTCCTCAAATTATTAGCTCAATTGAGGTGTTGATTGACTCATTTTTTATATTGATTGGCTCAGTTGGATAGGTAATGATTGGCTCAATTATGGTTATGATTTAATTGGCTAGGGTTGTGATTGTATTGGTTTGGGTTGTGATTAGCTTGATTTAGTTTTTAATTAGATTAGTTGAGGTACTAATTAGATTAGTTAGGGTTTTGATTGGATTGGCTAAGGTTGTGATTTGATTGGTTGGGGTTTTCTAAAGTGGGGAATGATTGGCACTTGATGAGGAATGGTTGATGGTTGGATAATGATAAGGTATTGGATATCATGATTGTTTGTATGAGCCATAGGATGAAGTCCTATAATGGTAGAAATAGGGAATTTTGAATATTTATTTCTTGCACAAGATAAAAAATGAAATCTTAAAATGATATGGATAGGGAATTATGGATCTTGGTTGCTTTCAAAAGCCAAAGGACAAAGTCTTGGAATGATATATTTAGGGCATTATGGAGCATGATTACTTGCATAATCCAAATCATGCAAGTTCTCCTCATAAACCATATCATCCTCATTGGTAACTTGATTTGGATCATAAGTGGGTTCTTGACTTTGTTCCTCAAAGAGGTGATGGTTATAGTCAATTTCTACAACAATTCTATCATAATTTAGATTGTACGTAACTCCACCATAAGTATAGATAAACATATCCATATTAATGAATAAATTTCCAAAATAAATAAGTTCTAGAGTTCTACAAACTCTAAAAAATAATTTCCAAAGGATAAAATGTTTGAACTTGGTCTAATGTGGTCAAAAGAAAAAGGGGTGGAGTTTTATCTCCAAACAATGGTCTAAAAATGGAGATGTATCTCAAAAATGGTTTGTACTAAGACTTGGCAATTAGCATAAAATAGTCTAATTTCAAATGGAATACACACAAAAGGTCAAGCATATAAATGAAAAATGGCATGTCAAACTTTATGTCCAAAGTTTTCCAAGAAGGTCTAAACTAGGAAAGGTAAAAGAGTTACTAGGTCTTTTATCCAAATGTGAAGTCAAAATATAGGCTTAAACAAGACGTGCTAGGATTTTTGGCCAAACATGGTGTTAAAGCTAGTCTTTAAACAAAGATGATGATTGGATTTTAATCTAAAAAACTTGAAACACTATGAAATAAACCCAACACACATAATCAAACATAAATATGATCAGTTGGTATAAGGCATAAGGTAAAAGGCACCTAGAGAAAGGATACATTCTCCCAAATAAAGGCACAAACAATAATGAGGATAAGATCTATGAATAGACAAATAATAGTTTTTCAAATTTGGGTAATCAATTAACCTAAGTTACACAACCTAAAATAGAAAGGTTTATGTATCCACCTTTGCAAAATGAGGTCTAAATAAAAATCAATCAATGTTTGGATTTGAACTTGTCGAAGTTAATTAAAAACTAAAGTGTTTAAAACTTAGGCTTTAGTTGACTAAAAAAACTAGAAAAATTTGAACAACATGACTCTTCCAAACAAATATCCAACAAGGCTCAAATGATTGGTTTAATAAAGAAAATTTAGACATAAGACAAGACAGGTATTTTGAAATAATTTGGGTAGCATAATGGTGTTAGCACTCCAAAAAGATGTGATAATGTTTATGTTTCAAATAATTCTATGGCACAAGACTTGAAATGATTTTGGTAGCATAATGTTACCCATCTCAATCAAGTACCACACTTAATGTTTTGACATAAAAGTTTGATAAGTTAAATCAAGGTGTCAAACAAATGGCATAACACCTTCTCAAATAATGGAGTGATGTTGGACACACAACTCATTCATGACATTGTTTAAACAACATTTTTTAGTTATAACACACCAAACAATACAAGAACAAATGATAAATTTATAATGAAGTATATCATCCTAAATCATATCAAGGTGTGGAAATGTGGGGTTGACTAAAATCTACAAGTTTTTGACCATCTAGATTAATCCCATGTGTACACACTTTCACATATGCACACAAGAGAATAAACATGTCAATTGTGTTTGCATCAATTATCTTATTATGAAAAGGTCTTATCCTTTTCACAACTACTACATCCATCACTTGCTCAATATAGTGTGATGTCTAAATTGATCATATGTCTTAGGTTTAACCTGCCACTAATGAAGATAGTTTAATTTCTCAAACCACCATCCTAGTGGGGAAATCCCAATTTGTATATTCCTTATGGATAGGGTTTGAAGATGATGTTGAGAGATGAATCCCTAGGTCAAAGCTTCCCTATATAACCCATGGGAGGTAATGAAGTCCCCCTCACAAGCCAAAATGCATGAAATAAAAGACAAGTAGAAAGACTTTAGGGATGATTTTAGATCACCCAATACTATATGATTTTTGGAAATATTTTAGGTAACTTTATTTCTATGCATTGGACTAGGCACTAAAATGCAATGGAAAGACACTTTTGATCCTGTAAGTTCCCTATAAAAGATAGGGGAGAACATATATGTGATATCCTTTTTGAAAAACAAAAACACAATAAAAAATTTGCAAATAATTTATGAGTGAGGATTGATTTTTAACACCAATTAAAATATGGTGTGGTTTGTTACTAGGCCATTATCCAATCCTAGATTCATTTTCAACACCAATATATAAATGTGTGCAAGCTAACATGTTCATTTTAGGACCTAAATTGAAACGTGCAAGGCTTAACTAATTTATTTTACAACCCAAAATAAAATGTTTGATTTAGTTTAAAACATAAAAAATTTCCTTCAAATCAATCCTTCAACCTAAAATTTTTAGAGAATAACCCCTTATTTTGAAGCACTTTTGGTTGTGAGCAAAACAAGTTTTTTGGAAATAGTCAATACCAATCAATAAGGACCGAGATCGATTGCCTATGAACCTGAAGGAAAAACAAACACAATGCATAAATGTTATTTATCTCAATGTTAGCACCAAAAATCAACAAAACCTTCGATAAGATGATTAGACAAAGAAAACATAATTAAATGAAACTAAGAAATAATGATTAGAAACTATATAAAGATTCAAACTCTTGTTTTAAGATTTTATGAAAAAAATATGAAACTTAAATGTAAACTGATAGCATTTTATAAAAATTTAGGAGAAAACACATACTTTTAAAAAAATAAAATAAAAAATGGAGTCTTTATGACCCTAAACAAATCTGCACAAGATGACCTATTAGCTTGTTGTCTCAGGTCTTGGGTTTTCACACAAAAATCCATGAATGGAATTTTGACTATTTTTTCACCTTCCTTGGTCATAAAGATCAAATTTTGACATGACAAATGTTATTGAAATGATTTAGAAGGCCTTAAGATCAAATTTATGGGGTGTAAGTCCCACTAGGTGTGTCATTTATGATCAAGGAATTTGACTCAAGAGAGGAGGTTAGTATAGTGTTAGTTACAAAAATAATGAAATCAGCACAGTAGCAAGATAACATATCTAGGCCTAGATCATGGAGGGAGATTAGTGAAAAAATCAATTGAAAACATAACTAAAATGCAAATAAATGACAACTTTCTTTAACTTCCTTGATTTCTCCAAGGGATCTTTTTATTGGCTTGCTAAGATTGTGCTCAAAAGGTCTTAACCAATGGGGGCTTTGCTATCTCCATCTCCTCTTGGAAACATAGTTGGCTTTGGCTTGGCTTATCTTAGCTTATAATTTTGGCATTATAACACTATGTTTGCATTCATGCTCAAATTCCTGAATAATAACTTTACTCTATACAAGATCTCATAATGAAGAGATCTATGATTGCTTTTATAGTCTTTGAAATGACTTGAAATGAGTTAAATCTTATCCTTGGTTTGCCTAGTTAACCCCAGTAGGGTTAATAGGTGTCCAAAATTTCATGATTAACATGAATAGATATTTTGTATTTTGACAACTCATAAAAAGATGATGATTATCTTTTAATATGCTTTTTAGGATATTTATTAATATTTGAATTTTTCTTTTTAATAATTTATCTTTTTTCTCATGGATTAATTCAATTAGTATTTAATTAGGATTTTCTTTTTAATTAGTCTTTGTTAGACTTTTGCACATTTTCCAAGTATTTAATTAATTTAATGTATGCATTTACATGATTTAATTAATTTATGGTCCAAATTGATTTATTTGCATGGTTATGAAGCCAAATTTGAGATTCTTATAAATTTTAAGGTTATATGTTCAATGGTTGGTAATAATTTATCTAAAGTCAGGTATGAAGCCATTGGTGGCCAATTTTAGGTGTCTACACTTAGGATTGAAATTAAATGCATAAAACTTACATATAAAATAGGAAAGAATAAATACACCTTTTTCACATACATGAACAATTGTGTTTTTTGGTTAAAAAACTAGTGACTAGAGAGGGTAGTACCCTTGGACATTTCCTTTCATTAAATAACTTTCATTGGACTATGATGCCTCAATCCTCATTGGTAGGATAATGTGATTTAAAATAAAGATGCATTTGATTCCATCATCACATAACTCAAGGTAGTAAAGTAGTTTGGGATTCATATATATAATTTGATGGATCATTCTAGTGAAAAAACTTGTGCAAAAACTTGAACCAATCATTACAAATAAAATAAATTAATTTCTTCTTCAAAACTAGTGTAGAACTAGTATGATCTGAGTATAGTGTATACAACATAGAGAATGACATGAGTTATGATTCCTTCTATAGAATTGGTGTAAAAATAATTAAGAAGGTGATCATGTGTTATGTATATGATGTTGATAATTGAGTAAAATAAACTGAATCTTTAATTAAACCTATGTAAAATTCTAAAACACATGTCATACATGATGGCCCTGATATGAGGAAAATATATGATAATCTATATATAAATTTAAAAATATCTTTGTGTAAGATTAAAAATTGTTCTGTAGATTGAGTATAATTATAATAATTTTAAAACCATTATTTTCAATTCCTAATATGAAAGTGCATTATTCTAGATAGTTACAACATGCATCATTTTCCAAATGACTTGGTTTTGTCTGAATATGATTTCTAAGAAAAAATTGAGTATGCACTAAATTAATCAAGTATTTTTTTATCTCTATGAAATGAACTATTTCAAATTACTCTCTAAGGCAAAACATAATGTATGCCCATTTTTTGAGGTGAGTTGTGAATCCTACATAATAACTTATCTAAAAATAAAATTTATGTGAATGATATTATAGATAATATCTAAATATAGAGTAATAATTATAACATTTGATATCATGGCATCATATTGATAATATAATTAAAGTAGTAATGTATGATACATGTAAAACCAAGCATTCATAGTGCCATGTCTATCATAGAATCACAAATTTAACAAATAAAAAAAACAAGAGTCATGGCCATGAATCATACACAAATAGCAAATGTAAAAGCACACAAAACATAGAATAAGGTCAGGAGGCCACATACAAGGGATATGTTCAAATGCCACTCATACATGTAAAAACATATAAGAAGGCCTAGATCCAGAAATAAATACATGTTCAAATTTCCAAAATCTAGAGAAATGAATACACATAAAACATGAACCAAAGAAGCAAACATGATAAACATGCATGATAAAGTTAAACTAGTCTACATAATCAATTTATAACATTAGTGTATTCAAAAACTTAGGTATCCAATATTATAGAAACATGAAAGTAAGTGATAAAAATGGAAATAATTTAGGCAATATATTGTACTATAATATAAACAAAAGGGATAGTCTTAGAGTGATATAATCTAAGAGATTCCCCAATGAGCTTATTATGATACATAGAAGCTATAAAAGGCCTTTGACTATTTTGTATCTAATAAATTTGAGAATGTGTTCACTAAGACAAGTCTAATATAATTAAATAAGGTCATTGTGTGTTATTAAATGGAATATAGGGGTCTAAAATAGTATCAATACCTACAATTACATCTAAAGTGACAACCTGCATGTTTTGAAGCTCACTAAAGTACACTTGTGAATCATTTTTTATATAAACTAGATATATAGAATTACTACATGTACTAAAAAATAAATAGAATTATGTAAATAAACTACACATATCATGCATAGGTCCTAATTTTTAGAATTTCTTTATTTTTTATATTTAGCTATAACTAAAAAATTAAATGAACTTACTAACCAATGACTCCTTTAAGAATCTCAGGATAAATAGGTCATGTGTCTAACATATAAAGGATGACCTCTCCTAGGTAGAAATTATCATGCCACTATGAAGGAATTGAATTCAACTTAGATTCTAAAAATTGATCTAGATCTATAACATAAGTTCCATTATCATGGTGATAATATGTAGAATGTTGTTTGGCATTGAGGACTCTGTGACTCTTCATAAATCATCATAGAGAGTATGAACTATTTGTTGGTGTTATTTTTATAAAACTCTTAATGACTTTTAATAATAATCTAAGATGTGTTAGAATGGAGATTGGCTCTCTAGAATCTATTAGGAATCCTTGATTAAGTGGCTTTTCAAGGATATGCCTCCTTGTCAATTTGACCACCTATTTTTTAAATTTATAAGTAGGTTCAAGATTTTTATGTTGTTTAACTAAAATATGGTTTTTAGGAATAATAACCTTAGGTTGGAGGGGTATTCATATTTAATACCATGAACTATGATAACCTCATTAGTAAAAATAAATTTCAAAAATAAGTGTAATATTAAAGGTATCGTATAAATTTATTAAATCCAAAGATTTCCCAATAACATATCAAAGACTCTTGCACAAAGTGATACTATAAACTTGGTGGCCACATATTAGCCTAATAATATTATCTCGCCAATAAAACTTTAAACATGACCATTGAATCCATTAATACTATTATTGTAGGAAGTATATCATTATATGTGTATCCATGATGAGAGAGAAGTGTGATAGTGCACATGTTCACACTTGAAACATTGTTAACCATGAAATATTATATAAATTAATGATCAATGTAAGATTGAATAAATAAAGAGTGTATATCAAAATAGTTATTAGCTATCTCATTCTCTAGGAATGTGATGAGTGGTTTACATTATACTGAAACATGATTTGTACTAATGATGACATTTAAAATATGTTGGGTCTCTATATGAAGATGATAAGAAGTTGGTGAAGGGTGTACATCATATGTGCAATATACTTATAATTTATCTATTGTTTGAGTTGTATGCTTATGTCAAAGTTTATTGAATATATTAATTTTTCTAATCTCACTTGGTTGTGCTTTTTTATTATCAATAAATTCACCTACAACAATGATGTTCTCATCTATCAAATCATGTATCTTATTTCTCAAATTGATGAATATATTTGTAGTATGCCCTAATGAACTATGTAAATTACAAAAAAAATTCTAATAAAATAATTTTGGAATAGGTTTGCTCACATTAACCTATTTAATTAGAGGGATCTATATGAGTTTATATTCCAATAACATTTGTAGCACTTTGTAGCGATCTTTTGTAAAGTTGGTAAATTATCTTCTCAGAGGAGATGATAATACAATATATGGAGTAGGTTTTGAAAATAAATTCACTATTATCTTTGTAACATTATTATTTTCACCTAGTCTCACTTTGTATGGTGTATTACCTAGATTCTTTGTATGAAAATTAGAAATTGTGTTGATCGCATACTTTAGATTTTTCATTGCTAACAAATTACCTCTCTTTAAATAAGTATGTGATATAAATATTTTATTGATATAAAATTCATAAATATAATAGATTTATGTAGAGGTGGAAGTAAGATGTGTTTGAATATGTTTGTAACTTTATTATATGCCACAGGATTCATCATCTTAGATAACATGGTCTTATCCCTTAAGACATATATATGATAGGCTCACTATATTCTTATTTGAGATAAAATTTAAGCATATGAAATATTTTAACTTATATTGATTGAGAAATTTCCAAGGAATAAATATACCATGGGATTGAACACATGAGCTAGTTGATGTGTTAAATCATAAAACCATCTTAGAGCATACTCTTATATTTATGGGAAACAACTTGGTCAAAAACCTAGCATTAGAGGCATAATATAAACATGTTTTGTGAAATGTTCTCAAATGTTGTTGGGGGTCATATTTTCCATAATATAATGTAATCTTAGATGTTATAAAACCAATTGGTAAATGATATGTTAAGATATGTTGAGCCAATGGAATATGAAATATAGTCTGTGAATCAAGTGCTTGATTATATTTCAAATCACTTTGTTCCATTTGCAACACCTTAGTATATTAAGCTAGGATGTTTTGTAAAAGTGATTTTGCATTAAGAATATAATGTTTGATAACCAAAGGTGATGTCTCAAATGAATAAGTAGTAATTTACATATTAGTCTTTTAAAACTCTTGGGTTTACCCCATAGTAGATATTAGTATGAAATTTGTATCTATTGATGTAGATACATGAATGTATCCCATAACATTATAAGTCTCATATGATTGAGAAATTATTTCACTTTTTATTTCTAAAAGAGTTTTCAAAATCATATGATAATCTTGAGATTTTTCATATATATTTTAATTTAAAGTTATTAATAATTTACACTTTATTAAGCTCTAGTTTTTCATTGCCTATAGGTAGAATTACATATTGATCTTCATCTTGAGATTCAATGTTATCTTGATTATATTATTCATGATCTAAAGTATTGTCATGCACTAATACATATTCATTTTTTTCATTAATTTCTAAAGGTCCTGATATATCTATGTTCTTATCCATCTTATGTGCCTTATCAAAAGAAATATTAGTATGTTCAACTTAGTACCACTTAGTCTAGAACTTATTAAAAGAGAGGTAAAAAAAAATTATTTAATTACATAAAATAGTAAATATAAACTTGAAATTTTGTTGGTGATAAATAATTTACCAAATATGAAAACCTTAATACAACAATTGGGAACAATAAAATAAGGAAAAAAACCCTAGAAACATATATGATTAGGGATTGGAAATATTTAATCAATAAATGGGTTCACAAATATGTTTTATAAAAATTGAGGAATTATGCAAGAGTTTATCCAATTATGTCAAATTATTGAGTTAAATCATAATGTATAAGATATGCAATAAATCACACAAGACTAGTTTGTAACTTACTATTTATGGAAATATGCTAAAAGGAGAAAATACTTAAGATAAATTACATAGTTGACACTCATATCTAATAAATTACAAATAAGATTGTGTGGTAGACTTTAGTACTATCTGTGGTCACTGTAAATCAAGAACAAGGCTCTACTTGATTATAGGACAAGGTTGCACTATTCATATAAGGTTAGATTATGCTATCATCTATACAGTGCACTAGAGTTGGGTAGGATTTTTTCCTCTAGGTAAATTTATATCAACTTTCCTTCCTTTATATGTCTTGTGTGTGTGATAGGATTTTATATATTTTCTATGAGAACTGATGTGTGCCTTATTATTCACTTGGAACCTTAGCTCAGTTAATAGTGAGGAAAAAATGTGGTATATGGGAAGAAAGGGGTTAGTGGATTAAGTTGTATTTGACCTCAACACCCCATATATGGAATATTGTATGCATACTAATACTTTGAATAGGGATCACACTCCATTAATTTTTCCCATGTTATAGTGGTGTGTGTGAAATACTAGTGTAATTTTATATGTTAGTGCAATCTAGGTGTAATTTTGTTCTTCAAGCATAAATCATGAACTCAAATATGTATTTAAACTTAAATAAAGGATACTTAATATTAAGACTCAAAATTTGGAATAATAAGTGTTTTCCTCTCAATGTGTCATTATAATAAAACTAATGTTTGCAATATAGAAGCCTCTAAGCAACTAGTGAACAAATAAATGGAGAATGTGCTTATATAGTGGTATTTTTTAAAATTAATCAAATAGGAATTATGAAACATGTGGGATAAACTATTAGGTGAATTTTAATTAGATAAATTATTCATTATTTAGAGGGACAATGAAATTGGTTTTTTCAAACACTATTGGCAATTGAGATTGACCTAAAGGAGTGACCTTGTATGATAAGTAGAGACAACTAGTGTGGAAGTGTGAATAAGTTAAGGTAAGAGATTAGGTTATCTGGAATGAGGAATATGAATATAAATTATCATAATTGATTATCAATAAGGATCATCCATATAAAAGTAGATGAATAGCAGTTTATAGCTATAGAATTGAACATGAGCTAAGTATGTATAAAAATATGGTAACAATTACATTATTTTAGCATTAAATTTTAATTTTAGTTACTACATATGTACACCCTAAGTGGAATTATTTTAGGGTTGTATTAAGTCCTCAAGACATATTAGTTTAATTTTATATAATGGTAGATATGGGTGCATATAATCTATTTCTTAAATTTTGATGGCTTAATTAGATGAGAGCAATACCCTCCATACTACATCATTGTATTATGTTTGTTTATAATAAATCAGTACATACCAATTACATAAAACTTATGATTTTCCAATATAACCTAATAGTCCACATGTATGATCATCTAGAGTGCTTCTTAAAGAATTAATAATTCAACTTCATACAATATCTAGTATAGTTTCACTACCCACTTTATTATTTTTACTACATTTGAATTTATGACATCACCTCCTAGAGTTGAGACTCCTATAGTTACACCTTTGAGACATATAATACCTACTCATACACATCCCAAGATTGATTTATAACTTCTTATAAAAAATAATATCTAAGTAGCTAAGCTAACTATAGTTTCATTATAACATATTCCTACATGTGTTTTTCAAAAGGTTTTACTAGTTCTTTAAGCCCACCATCAACATATATTTCTTTGGAATGATAATTTCATTTATTACACATATTGTGACTATTTATCTAACACTTCAAGTGACATATCTAATTCTCCTAGTCTGAGATTTCACTTTATAAATGAGATCATCAGTTATCTTCGATATCCTATCTCTCATGTTTCATCAATATATCATTATTGTACCATAGTTTCTTATTGTGCGTAGATTATTTATTCTATATATCATGCATTTAATGTGCCTTCATCCCTTGCATTTGATTGCATGCCTCATATTTATTCTAGACTTTATACCTTAACACTTGCCTTCTATTTATATTGAAATTCTTCTAGCCCCTTGGTTTACATTGTTTGTTATGTTGCATAGTCCTTACCCATTTATTATTGATCACATTCCAAACACTTTCACAATCTTTATTATGATATCTTATACATTGAGACCTTCCATAAGAGAGTGTATTGAGTTATGAGAAAAGTTTTAGGTTTTTTTGAAATATTCATATTCTTCTTATTGTATTATGCCCCTTGGATTGTATATTTTTTATTTTTTATTGATTGTGCCACTTGGCATCCATATTTTCAATGTTTTTTTATGTACACCTTGGCTTGCATATTTACAATATTTTCTTGATGCACCCTTTATCCTACATATATGCATTTTATTCTTGTTTTTTCCCCTTATCTTCTATTTTTTATTGATTGGAATTCTTATTCCATGTTCCCCTTGTCCTCTTTTTATATATCTAACTAATTTTTTCAAAAAAAGAGTAAAATACAAGAACATTTGAAAATGCCAAAAATAAAAATTTGTTTTCCTTTATCTATGTTGACTAATACATATAGTGATTATTTTATTATTCTATAATTTTTTCATATACATGAGATAGACAAATTATTGTCATGGTATTGTTTGAGTTGGTGAGATGTAGGATATATAAGGTTCATATGATCATGGATTTTTAGATGATACACATCTAATTTCATATCCACATCCCTCAAGGGCATTATCACATTGGTGGTATTCCTTACATTAGATGAATACATACATAATTGATTTGTTTGTGATATCTTTATTTCTTTCCATTCAACCTATAGAGTTACTTACATTGATTACATCATATCTTTTTATTTCCTACATCTTGCATGTTACACATAGATTTACATTGTGTGGTTACTTTGAAGTTGATACACTATTTCATTAAGTGAATGCCTATGGTGGCTTTTTTAATTGCATGTGTATTATTGTGCCTTTATATCATGTTGTTTTTCAATGTATTTTCCAATCATTATCCTTAGAGCATCCTCTTGTCATCATGTCATTTTGTACCAACATTTTCTTGGAGTCATTTATCCTTCTATGATTTTTGTATATACGTAACTACATACTTATGTGTTATAATTATATATATATATATATATATATATATATATATATATATATATATATATAATGTGATATACTATGTTTGGTTCCATGGTCCATATCATGTTCATTACTATTTTGGTACCATGATCCTTCTCATGCACATTATTATTTATGTTAGACTATATTTTATGCCTAAGTTGCCATGGTCTTCACCTTACATCTATTGGGGCATATTAACATTATAGTTTATAATTCATTATTTTATCTAGCCTTTCTATGGGAACATTTGTGACATTGGCAAAATGTTATTTTCCCTAACTTGAATTTTCATTTGGGTGAATTATAGCCTTGCCTATTTCCTCAAGCTTATTACTATATATCTTGTGTATACAGATCATGCATTGGGGCATTACTATTTCCCCATCACATGGCTACATCAATTCATATTTTTTCCCTTACACTAGCTCATCCTCAAGTGAGGATGCACATAGCTATTGATTTTTACATTATGTCATTTATGCTATGTGTTTTCATTTGGACATATTATTTTTTTATCTTTATTACTATCAAGCTTTACACAAAAATATTTTTCAAAGGTCACATGCATGTGTTTGTATGAATTTTTAATTATTTTCATAAGCTTCACCTATATTTTGTAATGACACACTATGTTTTTAACTCTTTATTTTGAGATGAATGATTTTAGTAACTAGTTTTACAATCCTCACCTTTAAATGAAGGAATATATCTAGATATTTTCAATATTTTTCAAGATTGAGAAAATTTGTGGAATTGATCAAAATATTATGCTATGTGATCAAAATTGAATGGAATTAAGTGAATAAAGGTGCCAAATATGGCCAGAGAGCATGCATATGCTTATTTAATCAAGAAATGGAATATAATTTATAGGACTTACTATGAAATCTCTAATCATTATAAGAGTGTTAGAAGATGTTTTATTTTTAATAGATATGGAAACATAGTTCGTATGCCATTGAGATGTACTCATTTTTATTTTTTTAACTTTGTATTTCCTTTTTTATATTCTCTATGACATGATATGAAATTGAATACATGATTAAATTGGCCATTGTTTATAGGTATTTTATATTTTTAGAGATATGAAAATGCATGTAGGGGGAGTCCCTTTTGAGCATTATTTTATTCATCCATACTTCCCTAGGTAAGTCAAAGTATTGGATTAAATTTATTATTATTTTTTACTTTGATGCATGCATACATTCACATCACATGTGCACATAAAATTAGTGGCTTTATGTAGACATTTAAATTTGGTAAATGAGCCTTTTCCATTATGTCTTTTCCCCATTTTGTCACACTTAGTACAATTATGTATATTTGGCCATTTTTTAACACTTTATAACTCACACTAGACTTTCTCTGACATTTGATCCCTTTAGATGTCTCTGACATTATATTATAATCATGTATTTTTAACTTTTAGGTCTTAGTCATATATTTTTTGAGTAGTTTTCTTTCATTCCTAAGCACCTATTTCTCTTATGTCATAATCGATCTTGGGTGGATTTGGTGACCAACCAAATTTGTCTTCTATGTTTTTTTTGGTCCTTCCTATCTTAGGCTAATTTCCAAAACCATGGCTTTATCTTATTTCAATATTCCATGGTTTGCCTTGGCATGTCTTGTCCTAGAGATAACTAAATATAAAAATCATTCATAGTCATTTATCATGTACCAATCAAGGGAGAACCAGATAAATATACTTATATAAGTTAAATTTATCATTAATAAAATATATTTCTACACTTAATAATGAGTCTACACATTGAGAAAACATTGATGATTCATCAATTTGAATCTAGTGACATTATCCACTTGTACCAAAATATGTTTTAATTAAATGTTCTTGTAGATAAATTGTACTTAAATAAGGATAGGAGGTGAATATATCACTTTAAATTCCACTCACATGCACAAGATAACTACATTTACTTTGATTCCAATAATGTAGGATATTTAGTTATAACTTCTCAAAGCATAACCCAATTCTACTAACTTTGCACACATTTGTCTTGTTATTATTTTCAAGGGTTAGATCAAGGATTGAAAAGAGGATAATTCAACAAATTCAACTTATATTTTTTGTATTTTGATATCACAACTCTATACAAAATCTTATAATGCATCTACATAAAAAATTATAGAATAAAATAGATAAAAGTATATATTCAATGATTGAGGACATATTTGGTAGTTATAGGTAGTAAAGATTTGGTGATGAAATAAATCAATATAATATATATTTAATGGTTATAGGTTAACCATTTAATACTTCCTTTCATAATTTTAAAATCATATTTGACACAAACATTCACAATCCAAATCCACTTTAAATTTTTCTATTTCATCAACTAGTATGTCTAATTCCAACCTTCTTTGTCATTTTAGTACTATTATTTTTCTTGATCAATTAATTTTTTTATTTGTTATTTTTAATAACTTTGGGATTTCAAATTATTTTTATAGATTGTATTTCGTTTAGAATCATTTATGTCTTAGTTTTATATTTTTTTGTGTCATTATACCCTAATGTTCACTTTTTGGTAAAACAATGATGATTTCAATAATAATATCCAATAATGGGAGTAGGCGAGTAAAATATATTTGTATCTATGTCAATAGGTGAAATGAGCTCTTAGAATCATGAAATAAATTCATATATAAGTGGTTTAATATTTGGTAAAGAAACATTATAAATATTTTAGGGTATATAATACATACTAAATTTATTTCTAGATTCATTTGATCATTTGCACCAATTGATTTTCCTAATTTAGAACTCTAATATTCAAGAAAGTAGTGGTCAGATGAGATGCTATTCATATATATTTGGATCATGTGAGAACCTAGGTAGATGTCAAATAATAAATTGACATGGTGAGTACCAATTTTGGTGATTTTCTTTTTGTCAATTTTGAAAAAAATGATTTTCTAAAAGTTGTTTAGAAATAAATTTCATGTATTTTGAGAATAATTAGAGGACCCATAAATTTTATATCCATATATTTGATTATTACCTCTTTCTATTGATTATAACCCCTACCAACTAATATTTACCCACCAATTATAACCTTATTGGATTGATTATGACCCTTTTTGGTTGATTATGACCCAAGGAAATTTTTATTGAATATAAACTAATTTTTGTAATTTTATGTACCTTTTCTTATTTTTTATATACATTTTGATATTTATTTTTATTTACTTTTGATTTCAACCCATGATTCATGTGTAATATTATTGATAAATTCATGCCAAGGATAACATGCTAGAGTTGGGTCTTAGTGATTCAAAATAGGAATAGATAGATGCAAAAGGATTAGAGGCCTAGTGGCTACTTAAGCATGGTACTATATTATATTCCACTATTTAATGAATTAGAAAAGACTTGGGATTATGATACCTACACATTTTGGTTTCCTAGGGTGAGATGATTATTACCTTAGAGGATTTATGGTGTATTATAATCAAATGTTGTGAGGTAATTATTATATTTGACATAATTTAATAGATGGTAAACCATGAGAAACTATATGGGAAATCAACTAGGTCATCCTCACTAGGTCTATTACATGATTTTAGATGATATAGTGACAATTTTTACTTTGCACTTGTATAACATTTTATGTATCTTGATAGTTTTATTTATATTAGCCAATACTAGTGGTTGTACTATAACATTTGGTCAATATATTTAATTGACATGGATAATAGTGAGATATCATATAGCTAATGCTAATGTATTTTAGGCCAAATGTATAGAGATATTTATAGATTCACTTAGGACAAAGGAAGTGGAGGCTTGATAATTGGAATGCTATTATAGGTGTGGGCATATGAGCATATAAAAGTGTTTCAACTACCAAGGGTATTAGTATATTATGTTTCATGGTGGGTGCATCCTCAAGAATGTAGAATATACTTTTAAGATATGACCATGCTAAAATAAAGATTAGATAGGTTATAGGTAATTGATATAATGTGGAGATGTTACAAATAAAATCTAATATGGTTAGAAGATGCACACATTATATGTATTAGGGTTAGTATATGGTACCAAGATCAACATGGAAGTCTCAATAGGTTTCACTTTACTAGGGTGAGTTACTAATATGTAGTGTGATAAAAAGTGATGACCAGTACCTCATATGTGGTGATGGTCAGTGACATTACAAGTTGCTAATTTATATCCCTAAGGCCTAATAATATAGATTCATATATTTTAAGGAGGAAAATGTCCTTATATCATACCCTAGAGTGGAAATTTTTGGATTTAATTCAATTTATATAATATGGTGGGCAAGAGGCCAACTATTACCAATATTCCCACCAAAATTAGTGGTAATAGTTAGGGGTGATTATGACAGTAAATTAGAGAAGTTACAAAAGTGGAAATAAAAGAGATGAATTTAGAGTGGGCACTATGGTATCACTAGACCCAGTGGTATATTTGGCACCTATATATGATAGTAAGCATGTGTAATATATGTTTATCATTTTTGTAGTATAAATTTCCTTTTATTTTCCTTATTTTGGTGAGTTGTGTAGTGTATACATGATGGATTCTTACCATTTATGTGGTCATGTACTTATTTTATCAATATATCCAAAAGGTGAGGGTCCTTTAGATAGGGCCATTTTTTACATGAATGATTTTCCATACTTTATGATATTATTGATAGTATAAGGGAAACCCAATTCATAAAAAATAAATAGCTAATGATCTAGAGACTCAAATTAGACAACTCGATGACATTATATGATAATTAGATACCTAAATAGGTATAGGGGAAGTAGGGGGAAAACCTATGGTTCCACTTAGATATGGTATAACACATATTCTATTATCCTTGATAGAAAAACTATGCATGACACATGCATAAAATCAATCTTGGCTATCATATTATAAGACACAAGAAGATATTAATGAGGAGTATAGATTTCCTAGTATATCTAATTCAATAGCCTTAGATGTAGGTGAGAGTATAAAATATATGAGTAGGGTTAGAGATATATATTAAAACTCTAATATGTATGATCACTCTCTAAGTCATTATGGGAGCCATTTTTATGTACAGGTTATCTACATATCATGTAACATAATTTTAGACTATGTATGTGAAAAACTTAGATAGTGTGTGTGTGTTGTGGCAAGGGTAGGGGGGTTGGTGATAATATAAATCCTAATAAGGTTAGTTCATTAGCCTTAGATGTATCCAAGAGAATTAAAGATATGGTTATGGTTAAAGATATATATTTAAAATCTAATAGGGATGATCACTCCTTACCTTATTTTAGGAGGCATTTTTATATATGAGTTATCTACAGATCACGTAACCCAAATTTGGATGTGTGTGTGTGTGTGTGTGTGTACTTTGATATCCTAAATTTTTCATTTACTTTTTTTTGTTTTCCAAAAATATATAAGGGAGATGAGTAATTCATTAGGGTCATCTAAGTGAATGAGTGTATATACCCATATAAGCATCACATAATTATTAAATAAATAAATTTTAATATATTATGATCTCTCCATGTCAATAATTTCATTTTTTGAATTTAAACTATGTATAAGGCACTTTAAAAAAATTAAATTAGATGGTTTTAAATACAAAAAAAATAAGTTGGACCATCAATTGAGGAATAAGTATTTAGAGTTAACTTTTGTGTCAAAATATGACTGGCTATTTTTTCCATTTGACTTGTTTTGATGGTTATTTTTTATTCAAATTTTAGTTTTGAAAGTGACTTCCACTCACTTCTATTTAAAAAAAAGTGCTTTACTTCACAATTAGCTTCCACAGCTATTGGTCCATGCATAGTAATTGGATTAACTCCCATATGTAATATAATGTAAATGGAAAACAAAAAAATTAAATGTAGCATGAAATTTAAAATATATGATGAGAAAGTATCCAATTACAATGAAATATATATTCATTTAGGCTCATAGTGTGTAGGAACAAGTAATGACTAATAATATGTATAAGAGTATATGGGTCAAATTTTAAAATGTGTGTAATTAAAGGCACATTACTCTTATTAAAATGAGTATATGTTTATACTAAATTCTTAGTTATTAAACCCACATCTCTAGTACATTGGAGTTTTTATTTATATCAAACTTTGTTGGAGATGAATATGATCAATCGATTCCTTGGTTTATTTTTTTCTCTAGAAATGTAATTAGTGATATATCTTTGTTTATTAAGGTACATAAAATATTTTTTAAAAGGTAATTCTTTTCATTTTTTATCTCTTTGAATTTAAACTTTGCCTCCTCAAAATTTGAAAGATATATGATAATGGATACTATCAAGTGTTGCATTCATCATTCTAAACCATGTAGTACCTAATATAAAATTTTATTTCATTAATCCTGGCATTAAATATAATATTATATGACATGTTTTGAGGACCAATATATACATACAACTTAATATATCCTAATGTTACATGTTCAAGTAAAGAAGTTTTAGCTAAATTTTCAATATTACACCCAAGTACCTTAAGGAAAATAAGGGTACACATATTAAATTTATCTTTATAATATATCATAACCACCTTCCTTAGTTTTCATCCCATAAAATACTAATGACCAAAGGTTATACATGTGAAAAATAAATATTAATAAGATCATTAGGAACTGTGATTAGGTCATTGTTATGTTTAGCTCATTTTTTATTAAGATATATAACATTATATGATATATATTTATCAACATGAGAATATGTGATAATGTAAATTAGTTATTTAGTATGCATATACACATCAATTTCACATGTTTGAATAATATCTTGAAATTTAGTTTGAAAAGCATAGTACCTATCTATGGAATGACCATGGATTTGATGTTAATCCCAATAGAAATTAGAATTTAATAAGTGTGGTGCATAATTAATGTGAATATGTATAGTAAAAGGTAAAATAATCAAGATTTTATTTTGTAACATTATCAATATTTCACTTTGACTATCCTTAAGTGGGTTAACTTATCATGATACACTATAGGAAGGTGTAGGACTTGTTGTAGGTGTCACTCTATTTCCAACTAATGGTGTATGTTTATTATTATTAGGCACATTTATTTTATTTGGAGAAATATAATTAGGAGTATGAATCTCATAACCAAGAATATGTGATTTTTAAATCTCACTCTTTAATGATATGGCCTCAACGAAAAATTGATCAAAACATGTACAAGCGTGAAAAATAAATATTTTACTAAATTGAGGCAAGGTACTTTTTGTAAAAATGTATTATTTCCTTAAATATTTTGGATGATATATCAAAACATTGCCTAACACCCTTAAATATAATAATTTAATCATGAATAGACTCAATTTTACCTTAATATATAGATTAAATGCTCACAAATTTGGCATGTGGTCCTTTTTGGGGGATAGCTTGTAAAAGTAAAGCTTCTTCTAATATAGAAAGGAATGGAAGGAATTGTTGTGCCCCAACACACCCCATTCTAAAGTATTTAAATAAGGACCCATTATTATTAATAATACATTTATAATTATGGTCCATATCAAACTTAGGAACTATAAAATTTATCAAATACACACAAGCTTAAGCTTATTTTGTAGCTTAATTATACCACAATTATTTTGAAAAGGAGGAAAATTAAAGCCTGAACACCACTCTTGAATTATTTATCACCTTTGATTCTTATCTTTGCTGATAAAATACATATTTAGTATCATGTTTTGATTTAAGTAACTAATGAAATTGATGAAAATAATGTATCTTGTTTAAACTTTGATGTGCATGAATTCCCAAAATTCTAGATCTCTATCTGGTTCCCTAGATCGTCCCAAGTGCCAGCATCCCAATCACCCACAACCAACCAAAATTATAATTCCTCCCAAGAATATAAATTCATGAGATCATTCCATTTGTAATTATCTCATTAATTTATGGCATTTGATGTTCTACCTAAAAGTTTTAAGTCTTCAGATCAATGAGAGTCATCCACGTGTCAAAATATCACAAACTTGGGACATTACTAATCTTCATGAAAATTTTTAATTACTTGGGTTTCCTAGAGCCCCAAGATTATTCCATGGGGATACATCTTAGTTACTCAAATTCTAAAATAATAAAATACACAATACATTTCAAAAGGGTTTCCAAACTTCTGAGATCAGGCCAAGTGGTATAATATTGTTGACTCGTGTTCTAGAGGATCATGACATGTTGATGATGTTTAAAACTCCCCAAGTTCCATAGATCATGCCAAATAATATAATCACTTTTATCTATATCAAATAAATTTTAGGTACATTACAAAGTTTGGTTTCTCTCCAGAATCCCAAAGGCCATCCATGTGTCATCATCATAAAAAATTAAGGAATAATAGGCAAAGTACACAACCAAAAATTTTAAGTCTTCATATTAACATGGACTATCCACATAGTAATATTTTATTAAATAGGGAATTTCTAATAAAATTTACATGGTCATAACCCTCTTATCTCTAAAATCCTGAGAACCATCCACATGCCTTCATCTTAGAAGTTTATAACTTGTTAAAAATATGGTATAGGAGAAAACATAACATTTTCCATAGTATCCTAAGATTGCTCCATATGGCATCATACCATGCACTCAAACCATTTATATAAGGGTATATATACTTGGATTTAAAATATATTTGAGTCCCCAAAATCATGATAGGTGTTAATATATCATTAAGTCATGCCACGATAGCATTCAAATAATAATTATAAAATATGACACTCCATATAAGTGATATTGTGATAGGTGTCAAAATATTAGAAGTCTAGAGCCTTCTACGATAAATTATAAATCAAAATAGTTCTAAATAAGCTCCAATCTCTTGAGAACCATCCACATGTCTTGATTTTATCAATCATAATTCTAGGGTACAAGGTCAAAATCCTTAGAATTTTGAGACCTAAATATTGTCCCACATGGCATCATATTATACACATGTAGCCTTTATAAAAGAGGTACATATTTTAGGTTTTGAATAACCTTGAGTCCCTAAGATAATAATAAGTGGAAAATTTTAATTAATTCATAGCTTACAAAGAATTAAAAGCATAATTATGAATTGGATCCCTTTGGGTAAATAATATCACAACAGGTGTCATAATCTCTAAGAGATAAGATCAAAACACTTATGCCTTAGTATATATCTAGGTTAAATTATAAATAAATAGGAAATGGACATATGTCATTAAGTGATGACTAAGAACCTAGAATTAAGAAAGAAAACACCATACAATAGAGAAGATACTCACCATAGTTGGCTTGTCAATTTCAAATTGAAATGGGAAGTAAAATTAGAAGTATCTACTGCATTAACTTCACACAAACTGTGCATTCAAGTCTCAAGATTTAAGCAATATTTACATAATCCTAAGAAAATAAAATTAATTTTCCATTAACTAAAGAGTTGATAAATATGAATTAAAGATATAAACTATTCAAGAGCCCTAGTTTTATGCTAAAGAATTTGTAAACCTATTTAGATAAAATCTCTCTACAAATTTTGTGATAGAAATAGATTCTTCATCTAAAAAAACTATCCATCCCCTTCCAAATATTTAATTTTAGGAGTGACTCAATATTTCAATACAATTTTTGATAGGGGAGTACTATCATTTCCTCACTACTTAGCTCTTTGGGATGAGATTGAAAACATCAATCCATATTCAATCCAAGACTAGATATATGATGATAGAAAGAAATATCTAGATGAATTAATGCTAGTAAAATACATGGTCCTCCATAATGTACCTACAAAATTAGAGGTAATTCCATGCATTAATCTACTTCATGATTTTTTTCAATGGCACTATTATAAGAGTCTGTTTACACCTAAGACTTAGAAAGAATGTATTCATATAGATTTATGGGGATGATTTCAAGAAATATCTATGCTTCCCAATTCCTAGAATGACTTACAACTAGGTCATAGCTAATGCTTGGATATATCATTAGATAATCGAGGGCAATTAAAACAATGGATGGACAAGGGATAAAAATTAAACATTTGAGTTATTATTTCTTTGGTGCTTATTATCAAATTTATTTTTGGCATTAGGATATATATGGCATTGATAAATAGGTTATATAGATTTTCTAGTATCACCTATGTGCATGAATAATGGGTGCCTTTACTGGATATAATCCTAACTTTTGATACAGTCATGGCACTTGGAGAGGTCATTTGTGTTAGAATTAAGGAATAGATACCCAAATTTTATGATAGGCCACTATATGTAAATTTTATATGATGTCATATATAATGGATGAAATTATGGGGATAGTGAATAATAACTATGGGAAGCCCTAAGATCCATCTAAAGAGTACATTAACAATAAGGTCTATAATGAATTCTCTCTAAAACATGTTTACATATTTATGAGATAAATTAAGACAATTATAGAAGAGGTATACCCAATAATATAACAAGTTATTTGTGGGTGTTACATGGCCTAAATTTATCCTAATTTTACTATAATCAAGATAGAAGTAACTGGGGTTACCCCCTTGAATCTCCCTCATTTCATTTTTGACAAGATAGTTGAGAAGGAGAAATCCTTCCAAATTTATAATAGTGTAGATTAGGACCTATCTACCAAACATCAAGGATATTATCATATGTTTCCTCTAAGCATTGGATATATGTAATAAACATTAAGGTGGCACCTCAACTCATTTAGGAGGACTAGAACCCCCTATGGTCTGAGTCAAGAATAGTATATAGATTGGGATTCCAAGGTTAGAGTTAGTACCTTAGTGACATTTTGAGGAAGGGATTCCATATTCCATATGGCTATATGAGATATGAACATGACCCCATTTTCATTAATGTTATATATGATTTTAAGGTCTATAGGTGAATGACTTAACATAAAATGCCTATGCTAGTATCACATGCCATTTATTATGATTACTCCATCACAAGGGAGTAGATGAATAAAATAATGAAGCAAGAAAATAAGGTTACAATCCATCAATGTCCTCAACCACATGATTAATTATCACCCAAACATGATCATCCATCAAACCCACAATAAGTAAAAGCTATCATATAGGAGGAAAATGCCCCTTAGGGTGAGGAAGATCTCTATCTAAGAAAGAATGTCCTAAGCTTAGGGATTTATAGTGCCTTAGACTATGATAATAGTGTAGTCTCCTATGGAAACTACCCAAGCTTCATCTCCTATAGGTCAACAAGTAACAAAATATTCTTTGGAACCACTATCCCTATTGACTTAGTCTAGTAGGTAATCCTTCATGTGTTTATGCAAGGCTATCATACATTAGTTCCTTCCAAATTTTCAATCCCAATACCTTCATCCTCTTTGATTATTCTTTTTGTAATTTTAATGACTATATCTCCTACCTCTCTGACCATTCCCACACTTCCACATTCCACTATTGAATTCACCTCATCCCCTACTCCATCTACTTTAGGGAAAGCCCCTTTGAGTACCAGACCATCCATGGTTAACTATAATAGTAACATAAATACCCCTCTAGTGTCACCTCCAAATGTGCTACTAGAGGAAATACCTATTGAAAAACCACTTACCAAAGGGGCATTCTTCAGGGAAATAAGATGAGATAAAGGAGATACCTAATATAAGGATAAATAAAGTGGAGTTTTTTCATGTATTAGATAATGATGAAGAAGATAAAATATGGGTAACTGAGAGGAATGGGTCTTTAGAACAAACAAATATCTATAAGAAGAAATAAATTTATCTAAGACAATAGATGAAGAGGAATTTGTAGATAAAAAAATATTAGGGGAATATGAAGGAATGGAACAAGGAAAAAAAGATTAGATACCATACGAAATATGCACAATCCACATTTTAAGAAGTCCCTACTCTTGGCCTCACTCAAGCATCTACAACCTCAAGTCTAAGTCTCTCCCCTAAAGCCACTACTTTAATATCTTTTACTCTAATAGATACACTACCTACCATTTTAAGTATAGATATTCTCACTGAAGAGGCAAAATAGGATTTGAATAAGGTAGTGTCATCCCTCTCATCTCTTATTATTGTTAAATATTATCAAATGGTTTATTTTCCCTCCACTAGCCCAAATATTGTACCTCTCTCTCTATTTGATTCTTTGTAGAGGTATTCCAAATAGACCCAATCATTATACCCCATGCTTACATTGAAAAAAAAAATGTGTTTCTAATTCTTTAGGTCCATTATATGATTCTTTAGATTATTTTATTCATTTTAACACTACTTAAATAATGACTAGGCCTCAAGATCCTAAAAAGTAGGTCCATTTTGAAGATTTAGTCACATTCTCTATATTCAACCCCTAAAGCCCACCAAGGTCATTCACTAGTTGGATTTATCCATATCCTAATCAACTCTAAAAAAATATTCCATAATGAATATCATCATAAATCTAGGGTAAATTAGATACATATTTGAGACTACACATTAGAGGATTCCTTTAGAATGGAATAGGGTCACTCCACTTCCCCAAATGCCCATCCAAATAAGTGCTTCCATATTTCCACCAGGTTTCATATCACATTCCATTAATCCATAAACTATCTAACTAGAAGAACAAGGATAACTTAGTGTGCCTACCTAGGTTAAGGAGTCATAATAAAAGGAAGAAAAATATAATAGGCTTGGTCCTCAATAAATTACCTATGATAAGTACCCACTTTGAAAAAAATAGTGGTACAATTTAGAGAGTGAGGGAAATGGATTGGATAGAATCATAGGGGAGGTAATAACATTGGAACAAAGATAAAATATATTCCCCTTGGCTAATAAATAAAATAAAATCTCAAATTACCCCATGAAGTATATAGAGGACTTATGTGCTTTTGTAGACATAGCAGGGGAGGCAATTAAGGAAATGTACAAAATTCAAGAGTAAGCTAAACAAAGATTAATCTAGAATCATATCATTCAGTCTCTTAGAGACATTGTAGATAATGTAAAAATCACATCCACCAGGATGTATGACATTTTTAAGACAATCAAAACTTCTAGGGGTGAGTCATATCCTGCAATGGGAAAAAATAATAAAGTTTTAAAACTAATTAAAATAACTTGAGAAAAGACTCAATTTATTGATTTAATGCATAAGGAATAACACATATATATTCATTTAAATTTTATTACTACACAAGAGGTATATTGGGCTTTAAACTATGTAATTTTTAAGAGAGATTGTGTTTTTCAATGGCACACTCAAATGAAAGTTTTCGTAACCCAACTACTAGGCCAAGAAAATAGGGCCATCAAGATTTTTAAAGATATAAGGGTCACTAAAATGATAACTTCAATAGGAAAATTGATAAATAATCCCAATTTTGATGTACTTAAAACAACTACAAACAATTTTAAATCAAAGGTAGAAGGCATTGTGTATAGAACCAGTGAGTGAAATCTACAAATTATCAATATTACAAAGGATAAAGTGACTAAAGTAGAGGCACTTAGGGAAAGATTTAATTATTTTAAAATTGAGAGTCAAACATTGATGAGTGATTTTGGTAAAATATTCAAACCTTTTCTTAATTTTGACATTATAAATAAAGTATTCAAAGCTACCTATGCACTATTCAAAAATTTGAAGGATGGTAAGGATGTTACTAGGAAAATACCTACTGCTCACCCAACATCCACATTAATAGTTTAGTCTCAAAGGCCATCTTTTCAAGTAGTGCATATTACTCAATTCATTTTATCTCTTCAATTACAATACCTCCATCAACTTTAATTGGCACAACAACTTCAAATTCTCCTTCTTTAGGCGCTTCCAAGTTGGCACCATAACTTAATATAAATGTATATCATTACATGTATTCTATTATTACAAAGACTTAAATCTTTATTATATTTTATGCATGTATATATTTATATTGTAACTATGTAGTTATGGCCAACTATTTTGTTTTGTATCTTACACATGCATATTTTGCATGAGTCCTAAAATTAGAAATTATAACTTTAGACTTTGATTAGAGGATGAGGAATACCCTCCCCAGTATTATATTCTTGTATACTCCCAATTCCAAGGATAGGATAATTTTGGCTATTAATATTAATAACAAATTTTGAGGATTGTTTTGCAAATTGTCTTCATGTGAAAATCGTATTCTTCTCTAAATCTTGTATTTCATTAAAGAAGTTCCATCACTCTAGTAATTTAGTATATGGTTTGTGTATGAGTTATTCTTTCAATACAATTATTTAAATTTTGTTATTACAAATTTGAATGCCTTTTTGTGATAATCATAATCTCCCCATGGAGATGTACAACTATAATATTATAAACACATCAACCTTTGATTATGTGCATAAATTTCACTATATTTTGATTCCTTATACTCCTAAATATGTTTGTGTGTGTTTTTAATGATATTAACAACCTATATTAAGAATTATTTCTCATTCACTTGTCTATATTATGTTTAAATTCTAGTTTATAAAGGTTTCATCTATATTTTACCTATAAAACCCTTCTTTTTTCCATAGCCTCATTCCTTTTAAGTTTCTTTTGATCATGTCCACCTTAGGTTAGACTCATTATCAATCCACCCATATCAAGTAGGTCTAGACTCAAATCATATCTAAATCATTGGAGGTAAATAACTATTTTACTCATCGCTATTTCACCACCAAGTTGTTTACAAAACCCAATACCTTACAACTCATGCCTTGGAGTGAATATTTATTCACCAATCCTAAAATTTTAGAGGCTACCTTGTAAGGTTACCTAGTGTGCATAAAATGCACATCAATAAGAATTTATTTGGCACTAGAAGGAGGAAATTTTTTATTTCTTTGAAAACATCATTAGACTTGCACTAGATATACCCAAAAGACTAACAAGGGCCAACTTAGATACTGACCTTCTATTCCCACCTTTGTAAATCCATAAAAAATTTAGATTAGATATATGCATATTGAGAGGACACTAGGCCCAATCCTATTCCTAAAACATAAGATCCCACCTCCTTCTACATCTAATATCCCTAGCTTGGTTAGCTAGTTATACTATTTCTAACCCCAGGGATATGTATGATTTTCTTTGAAACCCAAAAAAGTATCTCCCTTCCTTTTTTCCCTTAAGAGACAAGACTATTCAATAAAACATAAAGGCTTTCAAAAAATACTTGGGAATACTAAATATAACCCATGAATATGTTGCTTATAAGATCTTTCCTTTTACTTTTCAATATTCCACTTATGATTGGTTCCTTAATATCCTAGAAAATTTGATCACATCCTGGAATCAGTGCCAAAATACCTTTTTGGCATAATCTAGATAGGTCACTAGACCAATCATTGTATAATAACATTTTTCAAGCATGAAGAGAGAATATAAGGGGGATATTGTATAAGCATTCATGCTGATAGATAGACCCTATCAATAGTCTTACTTCTTCTTAATCATCATCAACAAATTCATATTCTCCTTAGGGAGAATAGTCATTATCAAAACCTATATCAAAAGACACATCTGGATATATGTATAATGAATAAGGTATCCTGATGAGTTTTCCTGGTGTTTTAGGTGTAAATTGTGCTTGGTGAGTGATCGTGAAAGTTTTACATAGTGCAAAAACTAGTTGTATAAATGATCTGAGTCTATCATCAAACTAGTGATTCTGTACAAATAAAAGTTCAAATTTAACTCTAAAATGAATCTTGAAAGTAATTAAGATATTGTGAACTTAATCGGGATAAATATGTATTGTTGAATCTTCTAAAGGCTTTGTTGGAATGATACAGTCTATGCATTACTTTAGATGTTCAATAAAATCTTATGAAATCTAAAAATTTATAGTTCATAAATTAAATGATAGCCAAATACTATACCATTTAATTATAAATGCAAATCCATGGTGATAAATAAATTTTAGACACATTTTCTCCTAGACCATTCTATCAATCATAATATCAGTATTCTCAATATAATTCAAAACCATAGATGGCCATCTCCTACCATCTAGTTCTTGGAACTATGAAGTATAAGCAACATGAGTATTATTAAGTTCTAATGATGCATCATAAGATTGTATAGTAAGCCTATTAATTTCATGTTGAATTTGGGAATATACAGTTCTTTAATTTTGCCAAAGAGAATTATCAAATTCTTCTTTGACCTCTATGACAATAGAAATAATGTAATTCTAATTCTTTTCCCAAGATAAAAAATTAGAAAGATAATTTTTCTTACCAGAAATATGTTCAATAGTGAAATAAAAATATGAGATAAATGATGTCCACCTTATCAATCTATTATTACCACCTTTTTTTACATTATCTGGAGTTTCAAGAAAACTCATAAAATTCTTTAAATCTGATCTGATAACAAACTTTTTTTATCTGATAAAGGACATAAAATCATGAATATCCTTAATAGCTTTAAGTAGTTCTTTACAATTAGAATAATAATTTAACTAAGCATTTTTAAAATCATAATAATCAAATCTACAAGGTTTCTATGTGCCATTAGCTAACCTTTCTTTTAATATTGCACCTCAAAATTGATCAAAAGCATCAGTTTCAATGATTTTTAAACCATTACCTAGAAGATTGAGTGATTGTAAGTTATAAAATTTTTCTTAGATCCTTTTTACTTATGATATCATTTAATCATTCCATTCTCAAGGATTCTTTGAGATTCTTTCATTCAATAGTAATCTATCTTGAGAAATATTATAATAATATCCTGTAATATAATTGACATAACCTAGAAATCTCTGGAGTGTCTTCTTATCTTTGATTTCATTAGGTAATTTACCGATATCTTTGAGAACATGCTCTTATAATACAACTTCTCTAGAAGTGGTTTTCATGCCAAGGAGTTCATTCTCATCTCTAAAAGTAATCATTTTATTTGCGTACAAAACTAATCCATTTTCATGAATAATCAGATAAAATGATTTCAAATGATCAATATATTATTTTGATGACTTTGAGAAAACTAGAATATCATCAATAAACATGATGATTATTTGAGAGTATATAGAAAAATATAATTCATCATATTCTAAAAATTTTTGGGAGCAATTTTTAGACCAAAAGGAAGGACATTCCATTCATATTAATCATATAGAGTAATAAAAATAGTTTTATACCTGTCTTCTTTTGCAACTTGAATTTGCCAAAATCCTAAATTTAGATCAAATTTGCCATAAATTATCTTCAAAAATTCATCTTTGAATGGAATTATATGTTGAACAAGAATAATATATTTATTAATAAAAATACAATTTACAACTAACCTCTTATTTCCCCTTATTTATTCATCTTTTTTATTTACATAAAATGCTTCAGAACCCCATGGACTATTGGATTATTTGATTATACCTATTTTTTTAACTAGTAAATCTCTTCATAACATTATTATTAAAGAGATGGATACATACCTAAATGACAAACTTTTAATTTTGGTTTAATCTCATTTCTATTTTTATCTTTAACCATATTTAGATCACTCTTGCACATATGAATCTTTCTATGCCAAAATGCTAAGGGGTTTTCTAAGCAACAATTTTTATTAATATTTTCAATGATATTATTTATCTCTGAACTACAAAAATTGATATTCTTATGGATTGATAAATTATTTACAAGTTTTGTACATTTCTCTTGAAATGGTATTTTACAAACATATTTTCCCTTTTTGACAAGATCAATATTATTTCTAAGAACAAATCTTTCATGGAATATAGAAACATGATAAAATTAACCAAATTATCTAAACCAATCATAATATCATATTATAGTATTTTATACTAAACCACAAATAAATGAAAGACTTGATTTCTTAGTAGGAAAGGTATAAAAGTAAATAACTGAGATACCAATGTCTTAGTATTGAAAGTTAATCTGTGAAAATATGGTTTTCACTGATCACTAGGAATAGAGTGATATCTGACTAAATAAATATTAGCACTAGTATCTATAATCACATCCAACTAATAATATTTAAATCTATTCCATTTAATAATTAATTCACATATATGATTATGAGTTGTATGTAGCTTCACTTGTTGGATGTGGGATCTTTCAACTTCTTATTCATATATTATTCTATCATGAAAATATATTTTCTTCTTCTTAAGAAATCATATATATTTCTATTTCACACTATTGTTGATCATTTTCTTTTTCAACTTCTTCCTTCGATAATTTAGTTAGGTCATTTTCAACTTTATCCAGAAATAATTTTAATTTCTCAATTCTATTCTTTCTCCATTCAATTCTGGATATATTATTCTTCTTATAACTTTATTCAAACTTTTGATGTAAATAAAGTTGATTGAAATGTGGAATAGTATTGGATTTATGAATTTCCTTTTCTCTTTTTTCTCTTGTAATTTAGATTAATATTCTTGCTCACATCTTTATATTTGATGTTCAAGAACAATCTTAGTGGAAATAAGATAAACTAGAGTTTTTTCATACCTTTATTTCAACTAATATAATTGTTAAGATAAATATACTATATCAAGTATGGGATCTCTTACCATATGAATCTAAAAACCAATTTTTGATTCATAATCAGAAGATTCTTTTGATTCAGAAGAATAATGATTCAATGTAATATCAGCCTCATATTCTTCCTATGATTCTAAAAATTACTCAATAGGAATATCAGAATCATAATGATCTTTAGGATAAAAAATTAGATTATATTCATCTTCATCAAGAATATGATATTTAAAGAAATTGATCTTTTTGGTTTCCTTCTTCCTATTAGGGTACTTATTGGCATAATGATCTCCTTAGCAAATAAAACATGTAATGGGCTTCTTCTAGTGACCATGATTTCTTTTTCTAAACACTTTCTTGGGTCATGGTCTTCTTTTATAAAACTAATTCTTATACTTACACTAAGGTTATAGGAGGTTGTCTTGGGGTACAAATAATAGTGACAATTAGAAGAATTTTTATGAATTTTGTACCTATACTTCTTATATGTATGAGAATCTTGAAAACTAAAATAATCTTCTTGCCATGCATATAATTTTGCACCAATTTTATTTTTAAATCTCATTATTTATTTCTATATTTTTCCTTTAATACAAAAATTCAAATACACACCTCTAATATTCTAATTAATCCTTGCAAAAGAAATTTTAGACAGATCATTGCCTAAGGCTTCCTTATAGTTTTATGAAAAATAAGTAAAAAAAGACTCAAGATATCTAAATTTATAATAAATATTATTGGTTTCACCAATGCCATAATAAAGTTGATCCATGTAGAAATTATATTCTTCAAGATGACTAATATCACACAATTAGGCTTTCATAAACTTATGCTTATTAATTTCTCTATCATTATCTAATGTTCTAATAAATTTAGAGATCAATGCACTAGCTAAATCTCCAATAATCTGATCATGATTATAAAATGCATAACTAGTGGCTTCAAGAAGGCTATCCCACTAAAATTTAACAATGCTAATAAATACATAGGCTAAAATTTCGGTAATAATTTTTTGATACTTTATATAATTAATTATCTAAAAAAATTTCAAAGAAAGCATTGCTTGAATCATTTCCAATCTTTTTTTTAGAGTTTCACATTGGAATTTCCATAAGGAAGGTTACATGTTCAAATTTCTCATTTGTCTTTCTAATGAAGTTGTAGAGGATCCTTATTGAGGTGTATATATGGATTCATCTTCATGGATATCAATCTTAGTGATTCTTATCTTGAATATTTGATCAGAGGTAAATGGTAATTTAGGGAAGCTTTTAGATTTAGGTATATGGAGGGATCTATCTAATTTTTAGACTTGAGAGCAAGTTACAAGACTATAGAGTTGAGGTTCTTTAGATGAATCAGGTATTTCAAATGGTTCTTTTAAGGATTCTTTTACTGAAGGATAAAAATACTCAAATTTATATAATATATCAAGAATTCTATTTACAAAAGTGGACTGATTAATACTTTCTCTAGACATACTATCTATCTGAGATACAAGAGATTTTAGTTATTTTCATGATTTTTCTAAGAGGATAATATATTGTCACTATTGGATTGAATATCATCATACTTGGGAACCTGTAAATGAAACTTTGTCCCAATAGCATTTGTTCTAGTATCTAACTAACTTTGTCTCTTATGACTTTATCTTTAGAACTCTTAATATCATCAAGATTTGCATCAATCTTTGAAACTTATGATTCAACATTTTCACTTATAGTAGATGTTGTAGACTTTGAGATATCTTCAAATTGATTTAAATATTGAGTGACTTGAACCTTATGATATAGATCAATAGACTTAAGCATGGCACAAGCTTGATCAATAGACTATTGAATATCAGAGATTATATTATTTAAACATTTTGTGTCTAGATTATTCCAACTCATCATATCTACTTTAGGAGTTTGGTCTAGATATTTATTTCCCATCATTATTATATTGATTAAAATCAACTAACTTTGGGAATAATTTATTGGTGTATGACTAATCTCCAAAAGGGTTTTTCCATACATGTTCTTTCATAGATGAACTTCCTTCTATATGGAATAATTTTGGATCAGATAACAATTTTTTGGTTTTTTGAAGTAATTTTAAAGCTTTGGAATCAATTTGAAAAGGTTTTCTTGACATCATACTAATATTATATTGGGATTGAACTATGAACCTTTAACAGTCAATATAGAAGATAAAATCTATTTATGGATCATGGACTCTATTTTTGTGGGAACATATGTGATTAGAAAATGGAGTTTTTAGAGTCCATATTTGTATACTAGAACTAGGTAGATTAAATCTGATAATAGATTTATCAGGGATATCTTTGAAATAGGAATCAAAAGATAAATACTTCCTTGGATTATAAATAAAATGTGTATCCATAATCCATTTTTGAGGCATTTTTAAATTAAACCATGAAATAGACTTAGTAGGAACAATTTGAATATTTTAAAATAAGAGCCTTTAACATGAGATTCCAAAAGATGTCTATTTGAGTATATATTACTTATAAACCCAATCAATATTTAAGCATATAAATTTATAAGAATGCTTTGGATTCTATGATAGTATTTTTCCTCCATAGAACACCCAATATTAATACATTGTCACTAGCCTATGTTGAGACTATTAACATTGATAGGTAGTTGAATCCTCAGCCAAAAACCTTGGATCCATTCAATGTTAGTCATAATTTCCTAAAGCTTAATATAATTATAAATTTTAATCAAAATATTGTGGCTTAAAATTAGAACTAGGTGTATACCAAATTGCTTATAGCCTATACTCCACCTAACTAGTATCTTAGCTTCTTGAACAATCATGTATCTACATATAACTAGTAAAATAAAAACCAATCTTTGATATTAATCAATACTGATACTACACAAGGTATTGATGTTGATTATACAAAGGCATAATTGGATTTCATCTAATGAATGGTAAAAAAATTGAGTAATGAGTTCTTAAACATGGAACAATGAAGGGAAGACACCATGGGTTAGAATACCAATCATAATTTTTCATATCAGAGATATAATGTGCCTTTCAATAGATCTAGAAATGACACATAGTAACTACCTAATCATATTATTGAAATAAACATCTTAGAAGTAGAACTTCATGATTGGTTCTAATTCCAAAACATGGCACAACATGGTGAGATAGACTGCATAGAATTATGCACCACCTTTGAGATATTTAAAAAATAAATAGGCAGATAAGAAAGATTTAAAAATCAATTAGAACCATCTTATTCTACTAATATAAGCCTTTCTATCATAGCAATGGTATTTGAGACATGAATTTTTATTCCTAGTGGAAGATGAGAATGAACTTAAAGATAATATATATGAGATCCATGCCTTTCATCAATTTCAGAGGAACAATTATAACCTAAGGAATAATCATCCTTATACCACTTTGATTACCCCAAATAAAAGTGATACTACTCCAGTAGTTTTTAAGGTGATCAATAAGATTCCCCCTCCAAAAGGTAATGATCAGTTGTAGAATGTAGATATGTAGATCATAAGTAGATACAATATAGTTGAAGATATGAATAAGATCAAGGAAAATATCAATCTTCATGAGCTAGCTTAGATCACCAAATAGAGAGAGTTGTTAATCAAGGCCTTGACTAGGAGAACTTCCTTTAACAAATCAAAAATTACACATACAAATATGGTTATTTATAAGGACAAGCCTAAGGTACCACATTTTTTACTATCAAAATGTTTATAAATAATGTGAATAATTTTTTGGTTGACTCAGGTGCCTCAGCCAATGTGATGCCCATAATTAAAAAAACTAGGTTTGACTCTAGACAAATCTAAAAGGGTGGTCCTATAACTAGACAAGTTTTATGTTTCATGTATTGGGGAGTTAATAAATATACACATCCAGGTTGAATCTAATCCACATGTATAATATTACTTAGACATTATGGTCATAGACATTCCAAAATCTTATGGCTAATTGCTAAGTTTTGATTGGTCTAAGACACTGAATAGATACATGGCTACAAACTTCTCACATATGTGGCTACCATGGAAAGGGGTAGCCAACTATATCTTAGTATATAAATAACCAAAGATGAATTATATTATCATAGAGTATACTACAAAGAATAAAAATATTGACTTTACATCCTCACATGCATGTGTATATGTGTTTAATTCAATGAAAGAACCTCATAAACTAGAATTTGAAGGTCCTTCCTAGTTATGGATGCTCCATTTTGATGAAGCTAGATGGAAGTAAGGTCCAATTATTGGCATAGATTTAATCAAATCAAATGGGAAATATTTTTTAATTGTATATAGATTGTAATTTACTTGCACCAATAATTGAACTGAGTATGAATCTTTATTCCTTGATCTATAATTTGCACTGAAACATATTATCAAGAAGTTACACATATTTGATGATTTAGAGTTTTTTGTCAACTAGTTTGGGAAGAAATATCAATTTAAACTCACTTATTTGAAGAAATAAAAACATCAATCATGGGATTTGATCAAATCCTTTGAAGCATTTGACATAAGATTTATCCCAAGGTAAGAAAACTAAATGGTAGATTCACTAGCAACTTCAGATATTAACCTGGGACCACTCTAAGAATATAAGATGTATAAATTATTTGTGTATTTAGTTTATTTCCCCTTTGTCTTAGACAACATGTAAAACTTTTAGATATTTTATGATAATCATCAAATCATACAATTCATGTAAAATTCTAGAGCATTTGAATCATAGATAATAAATGATAAAGATGTTAAAATGATGAATATAAAATATTTAGGAGAATACGGTATCCTAAAATTGAAATAGAATGGCATTTATGTTGAGATGGTCTAACTAAAGTGAGATTTTGACATGGACTCACAAACTCAAAATTATAAAAATTCTAAAGTGATTGAATCTTACTTTGTTAAATAGAATCTAAGAATTAACCAACATCCTCAATATGTAAACATTGGATTGAGTTGTACTAAATGTGAGAAACAAAAGCTTAAGGTTATGCTAGTGGAATAAAAAGATGTGATAGATTGGATGTACAAATATCTCAAAGTCTTTGAACCTAGGGTCATCACACATACTATCCCATTGAATCCATAACACAATCCCTTTAAATAGTGACAGAGGCTAGTAAATCCAATTTGAGATCCCCTCATTTAGATGGAAGTTTAGAAGCTATTGTATGCTAATATTGTCTTTCCAATCATATTTTCCACTTAGGAATATAATTTAGTTATTATCAAAAAGAAGAATGAATAAATAAATCTATGTGTCAACTTCATAAATATGAATTGAACATCTAAAAATGATAAATATCCTTTGCCCTCTTTTGATGAGGTGATCTAGATAGTGGATCTGATATGATGTCCTTCCTAGATGGATTATTGGGATATAATCAAGTTATGGTAGAATTAAAAGATAGAATGAATACTACCTTCACCACTAAATGAGGAACTTTTACATACAAAAGAATGTATTTTAGCCTGATAAATGTAGGAGCAACCTTCTAGTGAGATATGGACTTTGCATTTTAAGGACTTGTTGGAAAGTGCATCACTACCTACATAGATGACCTAATAGTGTTTTTAAAGAATACATATGATAATGAAGACCATCTACGAAAGGTATTTGATAGATGCAGGAGGTATACAGTATAACTTAATACAAATAAGAACATCTTTGGATTTATTAAATGAAAGCTATTATGCCACATCATGACCAAAGATGGGATTTACATTAACATAAAATGAATCCAGACCATTTCCAAGATAACACCTCCTAATATAAAGAAAGAATTTAATTCTTCCATTGGTGGTATAAACATTTTAAGGAAGTTTATTTCTATATTTTTAGATATTTTCAAGCCACTGAATGCCATGTTGAATATAGATGCTAAAATACAATGTAAAACTAAATCTAAGAAATCTTTTTAGGATATCAAATATACCATTGCTCAAACTCTAGTTTTGATTAGCCCTAACTTCACTAAGGATTTATTATTTTATTTTTTAGATTCATAACATATTATACTAACAATAATCACACAAAAGGTAGATGATAATGAACATATAATTATTTTCATGATTACTAATTTTAAAGATGTAGAGTTAAATAATTTAATGATAAATAAGTAGATATATACATTGATCAAAGTCAAGAATAAGTTTAGGCATTGTATTCTAAGGAACAAGATGTATGACATTATCACAGACCCAATAATTAAGCTCATGTTGGGCCATAATGAATTGGTTTAAATAAGAGAAAATTTTATGACAAAACTATAGGAGTTTGATCTAGAAATTTGACTAGCCAAGATAGTATGAGGCCAAGGAATCATTAATTTCATGACTAAGAATGATCCATGAATTTACATTGAAAAAAATAATGAGACTTAGGTAGCTGGTGGAGAATGGTACACCCACATCATCCACTACTTATACATGGGTACATGTCTTCTCAAGGTAAACATGGAACACAAGTGAGCCCTCAGGCTGAAGTTATCTCATTATATGATTAATAAGGGAGTTTTATACCAAAATAATTATGAAGTCATTTAATTGGGGTGTGTTTCAAAATAAGAAGCTACAAGCATCTTGAATAATTTACACTAGAAGATAGGCAATGAACATCCCCTAGGCCATGAAACAACTCATAAAATATTGAGAATGGGATATTACTATCCTATAGTTTTTAAATATGCCTAAAACTATATCAAGACATACTATGAATGTCAAGGTTTTATAAAAAGAGAAGTGCATGTTTCCATGCCTTTACAACCAATCATAGAGTGACATCCTTTTGTTCAATTGATCCCTAAATATATTGGGGTTAAAAAACCAAATTATTTAGCATGGAATAAATTTATCTTAACAACAATTGATTATTGAACCAGATGGATAGAATCCATGACCACAAAAAATTCTAGAGTGCAGGATGTTATCAAATTCCTATAATAAAATGTATTCACCTGGTTTGACACTCAACTCTCCTTGGTTTTTTATGATGATAAAACATTTAAGTAAATTTAATTCATAGAGTGATCCCTTGATAAACAAATTACAATAAAGCTTTCATAGAATTACTACCCGCAAGGGAATGGGTTAGTTGAGTCTACTAACAAGAATCTAATGGATGCCATCAAGAAGTCATCACAAGATAAAAGAAGATAATGGAATTTATTATTGAATTATTCATGTTGGGAAGATAGAACAAGACATGAACAAGCCCTCAAAGCTTCACCTTTCATGTTAGTATATGGATAACAACTAGTTTCCCCATCACTATTAAAATACCAATGTTCTAGTTTTCCCTATCACTATTAAAATACTAATGTATCATTTTATGCAAGAGTATATGGGATAATATGAAATAATCTATTTTAGACTACTTGACATAGTTCAGATGGAAGATGCACAAATTGAATCACTACATAAATTCAATAAAGACCAAGACATTGTCAAAAGGAGGTTTGATAAAAGATTTAAAATCAAGGCATTTATAATTTTAGACCTGGTACTTTTATGGGATAGAAAATTAAAAGAAAGGACAACATGATAAATTAACTCCCTTATGGATTAGGCCATATCAAATATCTAAAATCCTAGGTAATCATGAATTTTATTTAAAGGACCTCCAAGGTAATGACTTCTCTTTTCTAGTAAATGGATAGTTTTTGAAGCATTATTTCATAGCTTCTCCAAATGGGGATGCTTCCAAATGACTATAAGGATGCATGTATATTTAGGATAGATTAATTTTTTTACTTTATAGAATAGATTTCATGCTTTATATAATA
The DNA here is from genome assembly GCA_037957365.1 of Torreya grandis. NCBI lineage: Eukaryota > Viridiplantae > Streptophyta > Pinopsida > Cupressales > Taxaceae > Torreya > Torreya grandis. The sequence continues at coordinate 893,420 of JARHVA010002626.1, forward strand.
TATCTCCAGCTTTCCTAAAATAATCTTTCCTATTTTTTTAGATTAGTTTCTTGCTTCCTAGAATTTACTTTCATAGTTAGTGTTGTTTCTTTCTAAATTAGTTTTCTTAAAATTATAGATAAATCCAATTAGTTTTTTGTATTAGGGTTATTAAATACATAACAAAATCAAGGGGATGACATAAGAAGTATAATTGGCACTTACTATGATCTAATCTAGTTATAATTGGTATTCTAAGATTTAGGTATATATTATAACTAAATTATGTTCTACTGAGATTGAATAGGGTCACTAAACCTTTAGAATTTACTCAAATATACTCATGCAAATTTTAGAAAGACTTTTAGTTTCCAAAGATGAACTAAACTATTACATACTAAAACTTAGATGAGAGATGATAAACATTAAAAATAGATGCACATTGGTAGGGACATATTGATTTAAAAAAATGAGATTTATTATACATATACCCAGCCAATGCCAATTCCCAACCCTTATTTCATTTGTGTTAAAAAAACATACAAACTTATGGAGGAAGGGTGATTCAAGTAATCTCTACTAGGGTTATAGATGCTTGGTAGGTAGTAAATCAAGTCTTAGATTAGAATCAAAGGTATCTTTGTCAGGTATAATAATGTATGGCTGTAAATATATTTATCACCAAATCTTCCCTTATTGTTTGGTGTAATCATCTAAGAATGACACTATAGTTCTAAGTGTGTTACTTGAGACCACCCATCCCTAGTTCATCCCTAGACCTATCTTAGGGCCTATTTGGACACTTATATAGCCTTCATGTAGGCCACACATCTCCATAAACATCCATAAAACAATCCTAAATCCTCACTTTTACATCTTGGCCCCTAGTGCCTTAGATTATTCCACCTAGACACTCACACCATAATTTGGATAGTAGTGCTAATGGTGCTAGTGTCCTAGTTTGGTCACTAATATCCTTTTCCCACATTTTTTCACCAATGGATATCTTTTCAAATATAAAATAACATAGGGTTTTCCTATACCTATTTTAATACCCACACAAGCATTATAATAGTATATCTACATGAGTTTTAGCCCTTTATTCACTAGATGGAAATTAGATGCAAATAATGCAATTTAACTCAGAACAAGTTGTGCATAATCAAGGATATATCCATCTACAACATTCTTAATCTTATATTACTCATTTTTATATTCTCAAAGACACTCATAATTACATTCATACTATCTTCACTTGCATTTATACCAGTACTTAGGTGGGGAGAACTACATCGGGCTTGATCCCTCCTTTGAGTATTGGTATATAGGAAACTCTCATCATACCAGGGTGTCAAGGATGTCCAACCTACCCCACTAACATCATAATTTTATATTTATGCTAATCAAATTCCCTAAAAACATGTATTTCTAAGATTTACATATGAAATCAATCAAATTAGGTCACTGATAGGGAGCTAGACCTCATACACATAGGAATAGGCTTGTCAAACTTAGAAACATGTGCACCTAAAATCTTTAAATAATTCTTCATATAGGACACTAGAACCAAAAGGAGAACACTAGTGCCATTTAGACTATTGTCTAGTTAGGGTGATATTATATAGGAAGGGTTTTAATGACTCTATCTTGTCTACAATACTCAGATCAACTCATGTCTTGATTTACAACATTTAGATCAATCTTACTTAGTTTTCAATTAAGTATTTATTTACATCATTTATTTTTTTTAGAAAGGTCAAATTATGTCAATTCTATTACAAATCAATGGCTATATTTATTACATATTTTATACCTTGATTTACTATACTTATCACCTTTAACAACCTAGGGCTTAAACTCCATAACCCTAATAAGTTAAATCTTCTATTTATAAAACCTGAATTCAAAATGAAATCTAAAGTGTTTATCCTAACTAGGGAAAATAAATTTTAGAAAATCACACACATATATCTTAGGAATGGAAAGGGTTAGTATTTTCCATAAGGAAGAAGGATTAATTTTCAATGCATTGGTCCACTTATTATTTTTTATTAAGACTGAAGTTATGATATAATGTAGTAACTGAGAATCTAGGTTCTCAAATACTCTAAAGTATTTCCCCACTAAGTCATCATTTATTGTACCCCAACACATCTCATTCTCAAATATTCAAATAGGGACCCCTTATTATTAAGACATCTATATTCATGGTTCATATGAACCTTAATAACTATAATATTGATCAAATATACACAATATTAAGGTTGTTTCTATATCTTAATTTTACTACAACTATTTAGAAAAGGAAAAAAATCAAAGCTTGGACACCACTCTTAAATTATTTATTACCTTTGATTCTTCTCTTTATTGAAGAAATATGTATTCAATATCATGTCTCAATTTAAAAAATTGATGGGACTGATGAAATTAATGTATATTTTCTAAACTTTGATGTTTATCAAGTTCCCAAAATTCTAGATCTCCATCTTTTCCTTAGATCATGCCTATTGCCAACATCCTTATCACCCACAATTGATCATAGATATAATAAAAGTTTTGAATCCTCCCAATCATATAGTTTCATGAGATCATTCAACATGGAATTACCTCATTCATTTGTGACATTTTACATTCTACCTAAAATTTCCAAGCCTTCAGATCAATGAGATCCATATACATGTTTATAATCTCATAAACTTAGGATACTACTAGTCTTCATGAAAAGTTATAAGTACATGGGTTTATTATATCCCTAAGATTGTTCCACGAGGCTACATATTGGTTACTCAAATTCAAAAAGAATAAAATACATAGTAAATTTCAAAAGGGTTTCTAGACTTTTGAGATCAGGCTAAGTGGTGTAATCTCATTGAATCATGTCTTAGAGGATCATAATATGTTGATGTTAAAAACTACCAATTTCCCTAGATCATGTTAAATGTTAGAATCATACTCACTTGGATCAAATCAGTTGTAGGTACATTGTGAAGTTTTATTTATGTCTAGAATCTTTAAGGTCATCCACACATTATCATTATATAAATCAAAGGATTGATGACCAAAATACATAACCAAAAATTATAAGTCTTTAGATCAACATGAGCCATCCATGTCATGAGATCATGTTAACCAAGAATTTCTAATCAAATTTACATGGTCATAACCCTATTTTATCTATATTCTCAATAACTATCCACATGCCTTCATCTTAAAAGTATGAAACTTGTCAACAAGATTGTATAGGAGTAAATGCAACATTTTCTATAGGTATCCTGAGATTGCTCCACATGGCATCATCCCATGCACTTGGATCCTTTCTAGTAGGGTGCATAGTATTTGATTTCAAAGATCCCTAAGTCCTTGAGAACATGATAGGTAGTGATATCTCATTGAATCATGGCACATGGAGCATTCAAATTAGAATTATAAAATAAGACACCTTGGGTATATGAGATCACAATAGGTGTCATAATCTAGGAATTCTAAAGCCTATTAAGACAAATTTCCAATAAAAAGAGTTATAAATAAGTTACAAGATCATGATATCCATCCACATGTATTTATCCAATCAATCATCACTCTAGGGTACAAGGTTAGAATCCCCAGAACTCTGGGACCCCAATATTATGCCACATGGCATCATCCCATCCATATAGAACTTTTTTATAAGATGTACATATTTTAGATTTCTAATAACCCTAAATCCTCTATATCATAACATGTTTTATAATTTAATTAAGTCATAGCTTATAGAGCATGAAAAGCATAATTATGAAGTAGAGCCCTTTGGGTAAACAAGATCATGATAAGTGTCATAATATCTAAGAGATAAGATATCAAAATAGCTATCCCAGAGTCTATGGCTAGGATAAAATCTAAATAAATGGGAAATACACACCTATCATGAGGTGATGACTAAGCACTCAAAATTAATAAAAATCTTCCACGTGTCAATAAAGATACCTACCAAAGTTGTCTTATTAATTTTAAATTGATATGAGAAGTAAAATCAAAATTATCTACTACATTAAATTTACATGAATTGGGCATTCAAGTCTCAAGCTTTAAGCAATAGATGCAAAATCTTGAGAACATCAAATCACTTTACCATTAATCAATAAGATGTTAAGTATGAATTCAAGTTATCAAGTCTTTAAGAGCCCTAGTTTTTAATAAATAATTTAAAAATATATTTAGATAAAATATCTCTATGAATATGTTAACATGGTAATGGATTTTTTATCTAAAACATATATCCATACCCCTTTCCAATATTTAATCATAGGAGTAACTAAGTATCTCGACACACTTTTTGATAGGGAAGTACTACGATTTCCTCATTACTTAGCTCTATAAGATGAGATTGAAAACATCAATCCATATTTAGTCTCGGACCAGATAGATGATGCTAAAAAGAGATAAGTGGATGACTTGTTGCTATTAATATCCATGGACCTCCATAATGCATCCATGAAATTAGAGGTAATGCCATGCATTGACCTACTTCATGATTTGATTTTTAAAGACACTATTATAAGAGATTATTTACACCTAATTCTTTAAAATAACATAGTTTCATATATATAGGGATGATTTATAGGAATATCTATACCTACCAATGCTTGAAATGACTTACAACTAGGTCATAACTAATGCCTAATTAGATCATAACAAAATTGAAGGAAAGCTTAAGCAATGACTGGCCAAGAGAGAGAAATTAAACATTCGATGTGTTATTTTTTTGGTACCTATTACCAAATTTAGGTTGGGAATTAGGATGGTTATGGTCTTACTAAAAAATTTATATGGGTTTGTCAGTATCACCTACATGCATGAAAAATGGTGCCTTTATTGGACATAATCTTAATTTATGATAAGGTCATGGTACTTGGAGAGATCATCAATGTCAAAATTAAGGCACATATGCTTAAATTTGATGAAAGAACACCATATGGAAATTTTTATATAATGTCATATGTAATGTATGCCATCAAGGAGATAATGCATACCAACTATGGGTAGATATGGGAACTATCTGAAGAGTACATGAACAAGAAGGTTTGTGATGACTTCTCTCTACTACATATTTATAGGTTCATGGGAGGAATTAAGAGAATTAAAAAAGAGGTATATCTGATGGTATAATAAGATATTTATGGGTACTCCATGCCTCAGATTTTGGAGAACATAAAGTAAATTATTGTGAAGATGGGATACTACTAGATTTATCTTGATTATATTGTAATTAGAATAGAAAGAACTAGGGATACCCCCTTAAATCTTCCTCATTTCATTCTTGACAAGGTATCTGATTAGGAAATAGCCTTAAAAATTCATAATAGTATGGTTGAGGACCTAGCTACCCAACATCAATGATATTATCATAAGGTTCTTCTAAGCATAGACCAAATATAATACACACTAAGGAGTCACTTCAACTCAGTCGAGAGGACTAGAACCCACTATGGGTTGAGCCAAGCACAATATAGATATTAAGATCCCAAGTTCAAAGTGATAAAATAATTTAGTGACCTTATAAGGAAGGGAGTCAATATTCCATATGGCCACATGAGCTATGAACATGACCCCATTTTTATGAATGTTGTAGATGATTCTAAGGTCTACAGTTGAATGATAACATAAAAATACCTATGGTAGTATCCCAAGACATTCAGTATGACTAATCCATCACAAGGGAATAAGTGAATAAAATAGTGGAGCAAGGAAATAAGGATACAATCCATCAGTGTCCTCATCTACATGCTCAATTATCACCAAATCATGATCATCCATCCTACCCACAATAACAAAAAGTTGGCATAGAGGAAGAAAGTGCCCCTTATGGGGAGGTAGATATCTAGCTAAGAAAGAAGATCCTAAATTGACTATTTGTGACTTAGTTAATGAAAAAAATACATCCTTCCATAGCATCTACTTAGGCTTCATCCCCGGTAGCTCAACAAGTAAGGACATTTTCTTTGGCACCAATGTTCCCATTAAATATAGTCTAGTAAATAAGCCTTTCTACATTTCTAAAAGGTTACCATACATCAATGCCTTCCACAATTTCAATTCCAATACCTGCATCCTCTTTGAACTTTTTCTCTATAATTTTAATGCCTACATCCCCTACCTCTCCTACTATTCCCACACTTTCACATTCTACTATTAGATTTGCCTCATCCCCCACTACATCTACTTCATGGCAAAGCCCTATGACTACCAATATATTCATGCTTACCTATAAGAGGAATCTCAATACCCCTCAAGTTCCACATATAAATGTGCTACTAGAGGAAATACCTATTGAAGGAACACTTTTCAAATGGTGTCTTTTACATAGAAAATTAGATGAGAGAAAAGAGAGACTTAAAAGAAGGATAAATTAAATGGAGGTTGTTCACATATTGGATAATGATGAAGAAGATGAATGATGGGGAAATGAAGAATAATGGGTATATAAAATAGATAAAAATCCATAAGAAGAAACAAATTTCTCCAAGACAACATATGAAGAGGAATCTTTAGACATAAATCTTAGGGGAAGATGAAGGAATGGATAAAGGAAAAGATCTTAAAGACCAGGCATCAGAGGAAGATGCACAGTCCACATTAAAATAAGTACCTACTCTAGGCCTCACTCAAGTATATGTAGCATTAACTCTAAGTCTCTCCCCTAAATCCATTACTTTAATATCTTCTAATCCAACATATACATCAACAACTAACTAAAGTATAGAGATTCTTGCTGAAGAGGAAAAGCAAGTTTTGAATAAGGTAGTGGCATCCCTCTCTTCTTATTTTACTATTAAATATCATCAAATGGTTAATTTTAAATCTATTGGCCCAAATATTTTACCTCTCTCTCTCTATTTGAGTCTTTGCACAGGTATTGTAAGGAAACCTAGTTGTTGTATCCCCATGCTCACATTGAGATAACTAAGTAACAAGTTTATGATTCTTTAGGTCTAGTCTTTGATTTTTTATATTCTTTTATTCATTAAACCACTACATGAATAATGGATAGGCCTCAAGATCATACAAATAAGGTCCATTTTAAATATATATTCACATTCTATCTAGTTGGATTTATCCATATCCCAATCATCTCTGACTAAATCCTCCATAATGACTATCATCAGAACTCTGAGGTAAACTAGATACATATTCAATACTACACATTGGAGGATTCCTTCATAATGGACTAATTTCACTCCTCCACTTCCCTAAATCCCCATCTAAATAATTGATTCCATGCTTCCACCAGGTTTCATACCACCTTCCATTGTTGTAGAGACTATCCAACAAGAATAACATAGAGAACTTATTATGCCTACCTAGGTTTAGGAGTCACAAGAAAGGAAAAAGGATAAAATGGACTTGCTCCTCACTAAATTTATTATGATAAGTACCCACTTTGACAAAAAGAGTGGTACAATTAATAGAGTGAGAAAGAAGGGTGTGGACAGTAGTATAGGGGAGTAAATAAAATTATAATAAAGAGAAAACATATTCCCCTTAGCTAAGAAACAACATAAAATCCAAAATGACCCCATGGAATATACAAAGGACTTATGTGCTTTTGTAAACTATGTAATTGTAAAGAGAGATAGTGCTTTTTAGTGGCACACTTTGATAAACATTTTAGTAACCCAATTAATAGGCCAAGAAAAGGATTCCATTAAGATTTTGAAATATATTAGGGTCATTATCATGATAACTTCAATAGGGAATTGATAAATAATCCAAATTTTGATGCACTTATTGAAATAGTTGTAGATAATTTTAAAGTAGAGTTGGAAGGCACCATGTATAAAATTAGAGAGGAAATTTTATAGATTATCAATTTTACAAAGGATAAAGTGAATAAAATATAGTCACTCGAGATAGGATTTAAGGCCTCTAAAACTAAGCATCACAGGTTGATGAGTGAAGTTGGTAAAATATTCAAACCTTCTATTCTCAATTTTAACATTATTAATAAAGAATTTTAAGCTACCTCTGCACTATTCAAAAAATTGAAGGTTGTTGAGGATGCTACCAAGACAATAAGTACGTCTCATATACTATCCACATTAATAATTCAACATCAAATATTGTTTCATCAAGTAGTGCATGTTCCTTCTCATTCTACTTATAACTCTTTACCTATAGTACCTCCATCAACTTCAATTAACATGACAAGTTCATAGTCTCCTTGTTCTTTAGGAACTACCAAGTTGGCACCATAGTTAAATGTAAATGTATATATTTTCATGTGTTCTATTTTTATTAAGACTCAAATATTCATTCTATTTTGGGCATGTATATTTTTATATTTTAACTATGTAGTTCTAGCCAAGTATTTAGTTTTGTATCTAGTATATGCATACTATGCATGAGTCCTAAAAATGGAACTTGTAATTTTAGAATTTATTGGGAGTATGAGGCATCCCCTCCCCAAGATTATATATACTTGTATCCTCTTTATTCCAAGGAGAGGATAATTTTGGATATTAATATTAATAATAAATTTTGAGGACTGTTCTACAAATTATCTAAATGTATAAATCTTGTTTTCCAAATTTTTTATTTCATTGAATAATTTTCATCACCCTGTTAATTTAGTATGTGGTTTATGTATGAGTGTTTATTTCAATATAATTATTTAAATTATTATATTTCTAATTTGAATGCCTTTTTGTGATAATCATAATCTCCCTTTGTAAATGTGCAAACACAATCTTACAAATGTAACAACCTTTGTTTATGTGCATAAATTTCACTATATTTTTATTACCTAGACTCCTAACTATGTTTGTGTGTTTTTAATGATATTATCAACCTACAACAAAAAATATTTTTCATTTACTTTTCTAGATTATGGTATAAATTCTAGTTTAGAAAGGTTCTATCTTTGACCTATAGAACCCTTATTTTCTACCCTACTCTTATTCCTTTTTAGTTTATTTTGATCCTACCCACCTTAGGTTAGACTCATCATAAATCCACTCATATCAAGTGGGTCTAGATTCATGTCATATTTGAATCATCTAAGATAAGAAACTACTCTACTCATTTATATTCCACTACTAGGCTATTTACAAAACCTATTACCCTAAAACTTGTGCCTTGGAGTGAATCTTTATTCACCTATCCTAAAATTTTAGAGGATACCTTAAGTTTCCCTAGTGTTCATAAAACCCACATCAATAAATACCACTAGGGAGCTTATAAAATAAATTTAAAGCATGAACCATTAAGCTTATACTAAATTTTGTAAGCTATATTTTACCATAGACACCATATTTTACAAGAAGAACACAATATTAATTAAGATGTAAGGTTGGCTCCCAACCATCATATAATAATAATTTAAGCAGAGTAAAATCATGAAGGAAATAAGCATAAATAATCTCATACACTATAGGTTTTTATATATAACATTATTATCATCCCAAGAAGTATATAAAATAAACTCATGAGATAAATCTTGGCCTTGTATTGATAATTCACCTATTGAATGCATAATCTTCATGAACTCATAGGAAGGCACAATAGGAATATGAAGTGGCTCATTCAAGGGCCTAATCTTATTATTGGTTTCAAACATAGGCTGGATAAGATGATTAGAGATATATGGGAGACAAACACAATTCTCACAAATTCTAAAAGAGGAAGAGACGTAAGTATGAAGCATATAATTATCATTATCTATATGATAAAAGTGTATACTAATTAATTCATTTATCATTTTCATAATTTCAATAATAAAAGAAGGATTTTCCATAAGATGTTTTTTTTAAAAAATTAAGAATATTATCATTAATATCATTTCTAAATGAAAAATCAAAAGTATAATCACTCGAATCATTCATATTTTATTTCAATAAATATGTATCATTCAAATTAAAAGCATCTATTTTTATAATATAAATAGTTTTTAGAAAGGAAAATATTTATAAGCAAAAAATCCCTAAAAATTGCTCAAGAGGAAAGAAGGAATGAAAATACTAAAAATTAAGGATGGAAACAAGAAAAATAGGAACCCTAAATGGAAGGAGGGGACACAATTTTTTTAATCTATTTATTGCATAATGGATAAAAAACTATGCGCAAAGGGTCAAAACTATGACACAAGGGAGTTATACAAAATTGTAATAATAAGTAGTAACCATATATGACCTAATACAAAAATATAGACCAAAATTACAATTCTAATAATGGTACTATGAGGAAATATCAAGTAGAGATATAAGTCTAAAATAAACACATCTAATGATTGTAACTGGGTTCTATGATTGGAAATAGGTTTATAGGACTAAGTGAATGATGCTCTTGAGGCCTACCTATAATTTAACAAAGGGTTCATAATCAGTTGAGAAAAGATAGCATTTCGGTTAAAATAACAAGACTATAAATTAGTTCCTTGTACTAATTATTTAATATTTTGAAGATTTTTGAGCCTTGAAACTTTATGGGCAACTTTACAAATAAATAATAAGCAAACATACATTATTTTCTCCATATAATAAATAAGAAAAATAGTATAATTTTATTCAAAAAATTTAAAATATAAGTCACTACAATGTCATAAGAGGGATAGAAATGAAAATTTAGTTGGATTGGGAAACCTTTTCAAGAGTTACGGCTATTTATCCCACATGCTTGGAATCAAGGCCAATGTAATTCTAGTGATTTGTGAATGTGTCCCAACCCAAGATAAGATAAATAAATCCACAAACTATCATATATTATCAAGTATAACTACTTTATCATTTACTTATACCTTCTCTTGTCATAATTATGCAAAAATATAAATCCTTGGAATCACTTGTAGTCTTGAAGAGAAAAGCTGAAAGCTTGACATGCACCTAAGACTTATGTATTTATTTACTTATTCAATTTATTGTTATTAATATGATTTATGAGACATTATATGTATATAATTAACTAATTTGAATTAGGATCTCTTTCTATGCAATTTGACTCAATAAAAGAATTGGAACTAAAAAAAATATACTAACATAAAGAGGAAATGTAACAACCCCTTAGGGTTAACTAGAGTTACATTAATTATTTTTATAAACTAAACTTCATAAATTAAAATAGAATTATTGATCTCTAACTAAATGTATCTTTTAAAATATCTAGAAGTATAACCATAAGGTCTATTTATAGATTCATTTAGCTAGTGATCAGAATTACACATGTTGGTTGCTTTCATAATTACAACATATAAAGTAAAATAATTAACCATGATAATAATCTAGCCACTACTAATTAATTAAATTCAATAATTAAAATTAAGTTACATAAAATTATTTTTGTTTTTAAATTTATGTCAGATATTTAAACTATATAACAATACATATCTAAATAATTGGATTACAATAATATGATGTTCCACAGAACGTATGAGTCACTATGAACTCATAAATATCTAAAAACAATCTGAATGAATCATCTATTATTTGACTATTGGAAGGGGAGAGAGAGTATTATCTGAGTGAGTATTCTATGAGCTTTTTCACACCAACCATAGACCATTTATCCCTTGCACAATCTCCCAACAAGGGAATGGCCCTCCCTTCATAGATGGGTAGATGGTGATAGTGAAAAAATTGAGAAAGTCAACTAGAAACCCATGTGTTGTAAGATAACTATCACATGAAATATATCATAAATAAATACATTCTAACATGATATCATGCAATCCAAGATAAAGTAGGTAATGGTAAAAAGGTGAAATTCTGGGAAGATATTTGGGTAAGAGGTAAACCCTTACAGGAAGAAATCCAAGATAAAGATGTTATAGAAAGATGTAAACAAAGAGTGGGTATAATGGTTAATCAATACTGGCAGAACAACACTTGGGTAAACCTCACTGACTATGATCAAGATCTCAAGGATATTCAATTATCCCTAAATGCTATATCCCTATATCCTAATCAAGAAGATAAAATTGTTTGGTATCAGGAGCCAAGTGGACAGTTTAAAGTCTCTTCCATCTTCATCTCCAAGGGAAATGGCAAAAAACCGTTATGGACAAGAGCCTGGATTAAGGGGCTCATTCCTAAAATCAAGTTCTTTTTCTAGACCCTTCTCCAAAATAAAATTTTGACTCTGGATAATTTACAGAAATGCGGAATCAATATTGTTAATAGGTGTATTTTATGTAAGAGAGACCTTGAAGATAGAGATCATCTGTTTGTGAATTGTTCCTTCACTCAGCTTGTTTGGAAGGAGGTTCTCAATCTATGGGGCATTGCATGGATTCATTAAAAAAATGTTGAACTTTCTCTCAAAAGCTGGTATTGCCCTTCAAAGAATCCTGAAGTTCTCTTATGGAAAATTACTCTTCCCCATATCTGGTGGGGAATATGGAAGGAAAGAAATAACCAAATATTTAGAAACAAAGAGCTCCCTGGATGGGTGGTTGGCCAGAACATCATTAGAGCTCTAAAGGAAAATTTTTCTTCTCAAAAAAATCTAAGCTCTAATCTCAATGTGGATAATCCCCTGAGGAAGGATATTATTCTCGGTAAACCTGATAACCCCAGATCAGGTGTGACTTGGATTAGTCCACCTTAAGATTGGATTAAAGGTAACTTTGATGGTGCAGCAAAAGGGAACCCGGGAAATGCTGGTTGTGGTGGTGTTCTGAGAAACCATGTGGGAATGGTTATTGATGCTATTACAATTCCCATTGGTATATCTAACTGCCACATTGCCGAAGCTACAGCTGCCCTCCAGACCCTTAAATTAGCTATGGACTCAAGATATTCCAAATTGTGGCTTAAAGGGGACTCTTTGAATGTTATAAATATCCTTAATAATAATAATACTATGTCTTGGACCATAGAGGATAAGGTAAAGGAGATGAAAACTCTTTTGAATAAATTTGAAGAAATAAAAATCACCCACACCTACCGTGAAGCCAATGGTGTTGCAGATTGGCTTGCTAATTATGCTGTCTGGGAAGGGCAAAAAGTGAGGTGGGATGAAACCTTAGTAAGGAACATGGATTTAAGGGTGATCATTCTTCTCGATGCCACACATGCGAAAGAAGGTAGGATTGGAGTGTAATAAAATCTTAATGAGTAGGAGGAGTGGCAGCATGGGGAAAGGAACCCAATTATTAAAGAGTAAGGCCCTCAAGAGGGAGAAGCAGATCCTGAAAAGCCATAAAAAAATTCAACGTCCCAATCAACTTGACAGCAGGAGGATCCAGGGTAATATCTACAGTAATCGGGATTCAAAGAAAATGAGTATGGCACGTGAAAGGAAGGGAGAACCCCGTAAACAGGAGCCCAAGAGCTGTGCAAAATGGAGAGAGAAACATCAAGTCTGGAGAATTTTGTAGAAAGGAAATGTTACGAGCTACATGGAAAGACTCCACGGCTCTAAACCGCATATCACGACGGCCTTCTTGAAAAATTGGTCTGACGACAGGGTCACCCTGCATGGTATAACTGTAAATTTAATTGAGGATTTTCTTGCTGAGGTTACAGGGTTGTTAATGGAAGGAATCAAATTTTCAAAGCAGACCAGCATTTCAAATGAGGCATTTTGTAAGTTCCCCAAAATGGATGAGGAGGAGCAGAAGTTGGTCAAAAATGGGGATTTTTATGAGCTAGATCAGATTAAAGGGATTTGGAGGGACGTCCTAAGCTGTATAAGGGAGTACTTCATCCTGGACAGAAGAAGCAAACGAGTACATAAGTTCCATTTTGTCTTCCTCAACCACTTCAGGCATAAGGTTAGCTTGTCTTTTCCTTTCTATCTTTGCTACTCCCTGATTCAAAGCCTTTATGCTCATAGGAAAAAGGATTTGTGCCCTATTCTTCATGAAGGCCTTATTTTGCTTATTAAAGGCTATTGCAAGAATAGGGCACTGGTTAAGTATCCCAAACAGGGGAAAAATAAGTTACCAGGGAATAAAAAGAATGAAAATGTAAGTAGAAGAGGAAAAATTAAGACCCCTAGTCCTAATAAACAGAATGCAGAAGAAGAAAGGGGTCTGGAGAGAATTGAAGAACTCGAGGAGGAAAAATTGGAGGAAGAAGATGGAACAGAGAGCTGGGACACCAACTCTAGTAATGATGAAGAAGGATCTAAGGAAATTGAAAAAGATAAAGTCAATACAGAGGAGGATTCTGTTACTAAAATAGAAGAGACGGAGGAAAACCAGAAAGTGGCGGAGGATGACACTGTCCAGGAAGATCCTGGTGAGGACCCAACTTCTAAGAATGAAAAGGAAATCTCTGTCCAGGAAAATATTCAAAACATAGAGATGGAAATTGAAGATGGAATCATTGAGTGGGAATAAAAGATCCAAGAAGACTTCTTTGAAGAAGCTAGGAATAGCCCAAATAAAAAGTCTGAGGATTGGAGAGGGAAGAATCAGAATGATGAAATACACACTCCTATGACTTGGGTTAACAGTAAAGCTGAGTCTTCTTCCCAATTAGATTCTTGGTTGTGTAGGGAGATCATTGATCTCAAGAAAAAAGCAGAAACTTTGGAAGATTCTCTGAAAGCTGCTTGGAATAAAGTAAACAACATGGAAAATTAGTTAAGCGAGATCCCTGTGAAGCTCAAAGTTTACGAAAACAACCTCCGGGAGCTAATAAAGGATAACAGAAAGAAAATGGAGGAAGTAACATCCAACATTTGTGCAGTTGCTATCAATATAGGTAAATGAGCCAATGAGGAGACCAAAGCACTAGAGGGTCCCAACAAAAGGACAAGGCAAAGTTCCAGAAAGAAAGATACACAAAAAGGAGCTTTGTTGGAGGTTACCTCCCAAGAAACTGCTTTGAAAGAAAAAGAAGCCATGAACTTGATAATGGAACTGGATGAATAATCTGGTCCTTCTTGTTGGTTAAGAAACTGGTACTGATCTTTGTTCTTCTTTTGTTAGCTTTTGTTTGTTGTACCACCAGACTTATGTTTCTGGGTTTTGACCGGATGTATCTCTTATGGTTTCAGGACCATTCAAAACCTGTTTTTGCTACCTCATTGTAGTGTTTTTTAGGCGCTGCCTGTGGGCTTAGTTGTTCTTATTTTGCTCTTTGTTAAAGGGTTTTGGGGCCCCTTCAAAACCTGCTTTTACCTCTAATCTAAAACATGATATCATGCAATACATGCAAACTAAAATGAACTAGTGAAATGATAATTTTCAAACCATAAACATTACTTTGGCCAAAGTTTTCATATAGTTTTAAGATCTCTAAGATATATCAATTTCACACACATTACTCAATTAGATTACATTAATTTTGTCTATTAGTGAAACTAAGTAAATCATTGAGATATGTATCACTCATTTACTTAATGTCATTAATATCAAATTTATATACAACCATATTTAATACTTAAAATCAAAAGATTTAATATATAGATTCCCATATAAAATGCCACAGCATAGTAAAATATAGGGAAACCCTATATTTAAAGATCCATTTCTAAATCATGTAAAATATCACATTCATACATCCATAAGATTTATTATAAACATATTTGAATATCAAGTATTATATGTAATGTGAGTAGTATAGAATTTACCAAGCACATTTCTTTTGCCTTATAATAGATTCAAATGCATATATTTGAATGTGTGTGTGTGTGTGTAACACACACACACACACACACACACATGTATGTATGTATGTATGTATATATATATATATATATATATATATATAAATAATTGTGTGTGTGTGTATGAATTATGTAGGTAGAATAATTTTATTTTTGCTCATGTTATAGTCATTTTTCTTCAACTGGTTCACTGCTACCTCTAAAAATAAAAATTTAATCTCCCATATTACACAGATCTAACTAATACCTATAAGCTTAACTATATATAGTCGGTCTTTAGCTTATATAAACATCAATGTATTCATTAACACATGTATATTCACTTAATATAATCCATGAACCTTTCTTTAAATATAATCTAACATCTAACTAATGCTTATAATAACTTAGATTTTATTCAAAATTTAAACACTCTACATAACTAGATACATAGCTCAACATTTCATATACCCATAGTCCAAAATTGAAGAGTAATATGTCATATGCAAAGATTCATTTTAAAGATTCCATTCTCAAAAATTTGAAACATTGTTTAATTGAACCATAAACTAAATTAATAGTTAAATGTTCATGCCTCCACAATCAAGAACCAAGCTAATACAACACAAAATTTGTTCACTTAAATGATTCATTAATAATAGAGGAAATTTTATGGTTTTAGTCTTATATGAAAATAAAATTTATTCACAACCCATTATAAATTAGACATATTTTTACTTATAATTCTATATATAGTTTCCCTTAGAGTACCATAAGTCAATATTTTAGCTAGTTAGAAAACTTGACTATAATAAGATATCATCTCAGATATTTTAAATATAAACATAATGTTCTCAACATTTATTATATAAATAATGGATTTTATATTTTATTCAACCATGTTTCTCCAAATCAACCTAGATAAAAAAACCATGTAATAAAACTAAATTTTATATACATAACTATTTATTAACCCATAGTAAAATATTTCCATATTCATATTTTTAGGCCATGAAGCTCGTATTTGACCCTTCGTATGGGTCTAACCCATCCCTAAGGTCATGCACAAATGACCCAAATATCAAATTCATAATATAACCCTAAAATGAGATGAATGCCTAGATTTAAGTCCTCTCAGTTGTTAAACAAAAGAATCTATATAAGCTCAACATAGACTTCCATTTGTACTCTATCTGGTAAGATCGACCCTAGTATAGTGTTTAAATCAACATTAATTAAAACATTAATAAAATATAAATAGTTAAAATGTACCTTGAAAAATATTCAAACCCCAATAAAAGCCACTATAGAGTCAAAACCCTCACACCATTTTGTAAACTTACTAATTGTCCATGTTTCCTTATTCCATTATTTAAACATAGATAAGCTTATGTAGAGGTTTACACATAAATTGGTAAGGTTAAACCTAATTTAGGGTTTGAACCAAAATTACTAACATAATAATAATCTAATACGCATATCCAACTCTAACCAAAAGGGTTTGGATATATGCTTGGCCCTCTAAATGGGTCATACCCATCCATAGGGTTGGCCATATATTTTTTTTATTTTTCAAACAAAATTACATAAACCCTAAATAATATTGTGCTCATATTAAATTCATGGAAATCACTATATTTAAAACCAAAATAATAAATTATAATAGACCCTACCTCAGTCTCCATCCAAGCTAAAAAAATCCTTCTTCCCTCCAGTTTTCTTCTTCCCAATCTATCTTATTCTCTGTTTATTATACTGTCTTCTCCACCATTCCTAGATCCATTTATCTCCATCCATTTCCAACTAGTTCACAAAAATTTATGGTATTATTTCCCCACAAAAATTCATCAGCTCAGTTTTTCATTTGAAACCCTTGAAAAATGGATATGACATGCAACTTAAATTAAGTCAAGTGTTCCATAATGACTCAAAGAGTCTATAACTCTATGACTTGCCCTAATTCTTGAATATTCCAAATTAAATAATGATGTTAAAACATTATAATACTCAATGATAACATTGACTTAACAATACCATAGTATACCATGCAAAAATTAATTATTCTTATTATATTGACTTATGATATACCAATAATAACCATGCATGGGTGGTGTGGTTTGAAAGTATTTTGACTTTACATAACCATGCCATATTGAAACATTAAACTATTCCTTCATCCATGCTATAAAATTTAGGCCTTGACTAAATTATTTGATCCCTAATCAATATAATATAATTTATGCCTAAATCAAAAAATATTACTTATTAATATTTTTAAAGCCATTTACCATTATACAGTGCCAAGGTTATAAATTCAAGCCTTTGAACTAGATATTCAAAACACTTACAAACTTTCAATAATTCCTATGGTTAAAAACCTTATTTATAACACAAGTTCATTTTTTATTATAAAAATAGATTATATTGAATGAAGATATGTCTAGGGGTTATATTCGAATACCCAATAACAAGAAATATATTTTATAGTCAACATTTTAATAATTTGGTATAATGTTATTACACGGTCCAAACTAACCATTATGAGACAAAATAAAATTTATGTCAAGACAATAAAATAAATTTTTTTTAAATGACAATATCAATTTGAGACTTTTGAAAACACATGTTATGAAAACTATTAATGCATGAAGTAAACTAAGTAAATATTTCATTTTACCTCAGCAAACATTTACCACATTCCTTCAAGCCATAAGGTACATAAATGCAGACATATAGTAATCTCATAAATTCAACACATGCTACCAATTTAGTCAATATGCAAAAATATTAATCAATCACATCCACATGCTGAAAATACATTAGTAACCCAAAAGCATGTTGCAAGCAATATTAATCAATTAGTAATTATCAGACAATTCTACTCTAAGTGGTGTGTGTCGGGTTTCATATTTCTATTCTCTCTCTTTTTATAGGTCTTTATTTGCACCTTACTCTCTGATGATACCCTCCCTTGGTCATATTCAAGAGGGTGGAATCCATCCTACATCCACCTCAATATAAATGAATAGACATTAGAACATATCATGTAAAAGAACATAATAACTGCTATAACAAAATATATTGATTAATCATGATTAAAATGTACCATATAGAATACACCCAGCTAACTAATTATTAACAATCATGATCATAAGCAATAAACACTATCCATAATCAACATATAACCAATTCTAGTTACTTAGCACATCAAGTAAACCAAACACTAACCACACAATTAGTAATAATAAGTCTAGAGGAAAATCATAATGTAATAGGAAAGGCATAAATAATACAAAGGGGTCCACATGGAATAAGGGGACATAATTAACAATCAATAATTTTTGTCTAGGACATAATAAAAAAACCACCAAATGTATACCACACAAAGCAACAAGAGAGGAAGAGGAGAGGAATGGATACAAAAGAAAATAAAAAATGAGGGAAGATAAACAAAAAAAATAAAAGTTGATGGTGCCATATGAATAAAAATAGAGAGACCACATATAAAATTCCAAATATGTACCTAATTTGAATTGATGATCCATAGTGAAAAACCATGCTAAAAATATTGTAATAATTAGCCTTGTACCACAATATTGCTAAATTTGGACAAAATTAGCTAGACATATATAAGTTTTTGAACAAACATAATTTGACATAGAATTAAGGCAATGGGAAATTATACATTACTAAAAAAAATTCTTAATTGTCAAAATGGAAAACAATTAATTCAATAAAAATCACCATTTAAAAATTTTATGTACAATATAATTTATTTATTTATTTTACTTTTAAAATTTTATTTATTTTGTAATATATATTTATAACAACCAAAGAAGAAAAAGACCAAAAAATATATAAGTAATGTATTATGAAGAATAAATATTCAAACACATCAACTTGAATATAGTGTAGACTCTAAAATTTGATATTATAATTTTGAAAATGTTAGTCCTAGCCTACATTCACCTTACATGATTTTTATGTTCACATATGGCTCTCACACACCCTTGTCTCACATTTACATTATCTTTATGGGTCTAACCTTCCTAATTTGAAATCAATCACCTACATTAATTCCCTATTATGTGACCAACCTATTCAATATCATACTCAAATT
Organism: Torreya grandis; assembly: GCA_037957365.1. Taxonomy (NCBI): domain Eukaryota; kingdom Viridiplantae; phylum Streptophyta; class Pinopsida; order Cupressales; family Taxaceae; genus Torreya; species Torreya grandis. Next base: position 913,083 of record JARHVA010002626.1, read on the forward strand.
GTCTCTATATCATCATATCAATATTAATGTCTTTCAAACAAACTTGGTAGACTTAGACACCTATATAATTTTATATATATCTAACTCTGACAGACTCATCCCCATGCCAAGAAATGGTCTTTTTTCAAATTCAAAACATGTTTAGGGGTTTTCCTACATGTTTCACATGTTGGTGGTATGTGAAAATACCTAAAGAGTGCCATATAAATATTCAATGGGTCTAAGCATATTTCATAATTTAGAATTAACAAGCAAACCTCTTTCATGATATATCACTCATCAAGGATAAACATATAAACTTTGTCACATTCAATTGGATAAACCTAAACATTCCAATTTATTCATATGTCACAAAGATCAGGTCCTATCCAATTCTAAAACATTTAATACAAACCAAATATTCCATTTTCAAAGTGTCAAAAACTAGATTACAAGTTGTATTTATTAAAGGAGCACCAATGCATGCATACACTACATAGGGAGAACTACATGTGGTTTGAATTCCTTATTTAGAGTTTTATATATGTATGCAACACTCATAAATTTATTTTAGAGTGGTTTAGTTTAGCTCAACCCACCTCTTTCCCATTTTGGAAGCCTAAACCTAGTGTTGAAAGTGGACCTATAGTTTTAAGGAGCAAACTAGTTATTAAATAATACACATGAAGTGAGCCCTAATATCACAAACTAAGATGAATTAAAATTGGTAAAAATTTTATTTTACTAAAATAAATATCATTTTACATAGAATAATCTTTTAGAAGATAAAAATTATCATCTAGTACATGCATACACATATTTCTAGTTTCAAATTGGTAGTTCTAGATACCCAGTTACTAATGTAAGCAACTCATAGTATACTTTCAAACTTATTGTCACCTAAATTACATCTTAATCCTACATAAAACAATAAATATGCTAAGTTTCTAAATCCTCTAGTGGTTTTTATAATTAATAAGTTCAATTATTCAAATCGTATTCCACCTTTTACATTCAGATTTGTGTACCATTACCATAATTTATACAATCCTAATAAATTCCTTAGTTTTATCTTATTAAGATATAAATTAATTAAAAATAAGGAAAAATATACTGGTAAACCCACATTTTTTATATAACATAGTAGATCCCTAGGTTACCTTTTGGTTTCATCCTTCTTTGTAGAGTTTCAAATTTCTATATTTAAATCTGATTTTCAAACTTAGTTTTTGATTCTCATTCATAATCATAATGGAAAAAATAATTACTATGGATTCTAATAAAGGAAACAAATATGTGGAATTTTTTGATAGATTTTATGATATCGATGAAATGTAATTAACATGTATTACTTTATGTAACAAGAGATGAGAAAAAATCATGTTAAGGTTGTCACATCTGAGGAACAACAACATGATATCTTCATTGATATTAATATAATTTTTTTAGGTATTGATTCCACCATAGGTTTTAAAACTAATACTATTTATATTATTTTTATGTATGCACATTTAGATAGATATGTGATTCCCACCCAACGAGTGGTGGAAACACAAGGTTTCCATCAGATTATTTTTCCTATTCCTATACATCCAATTTATGTACACACTAAAATTTATACTCATATTACATCATCATGATTTCCTACTTCACTATCCCTAAAATATAATGTTTTCTCTCTATAGGTTAAGGTGTTTTAGTTATATAAGGGTGATTTTAGAGCAAGGTATTTGACTATTTCTCATGCTTCTCTTCATAATTTATTATTTATAGAGATTTCAACTTATTCATAATGGGTTTCATAGCTCATAATCTTACATTATATGATGGTAAAATTGAACCAAAGAAACACCTAATATATTTTCATGAAACATTATTATATTATGCCTTTAATGACAATTTTTTGACTAAGTTATTTATGTGAAGTCTTTAAGACTATGTTTTACTTTGTGTCTATGACATCCCTTTCCAATTAGTTAAGGCATTTAATATTTTAGATAATTAATTTATAGCACATTTTCCATTCAATATTAGTAATAATTTATCTTATGCTCAGATTACAAAATGTAATCAATGATCTAATGAACTAATCAATGAGTATACACTTTAGTATAAGATTATTCTTTCTAAGATGATAAATCTTATGGCCAACAATGAGTTATAATATATCTTCAATAAAATACTACTTTCCCCTCTACATAAGCCTATTATTTTAAATAAATTAAGATTTTTTGATGAGTTATGCCATACATTTAGAGATCAATGTGTTAATCTTATTATTTTAAATAAGCTAAAATATTTGCCTAATGTTACAACTACTTCCACTCAAAGTTTCAAAATAGACCAAGTTACAAGGTAAAAAAAAATGATACTAAAAATGAGTCAAAAATAATGGTTAATGCAATGTCACATCCTATTAATCATCTTGTCTTTTCCAATCAAAAGAGGTACTTTTAAAAATTACCTAAACTTTCTCATATACTTTTATAGAAGTTACTTGAGTGTAACCTTGTATCTCTCACTCCACCTAACAATGTTGATATGAGTATACCTATACCTAAGAGACATAAAACTAACACATATTATAACTACCATAGACTCAAAGGGCATTCTAAAAATATATTCTAACATTATTGAAATTAGATCACCTTTGAATGATTCAAGACCATAACCAAATAAGAACACAAATTTGAAAATGTTTTTCAATCAATTTCCAAATCATAGAGCAAAAAAATTAAGGATACTTCTGAGGTTCATGTGACATACAATGCACATCCTATTTATTTGGCATATGATCACCCATTATATGGTATTTGTGGTACACTTACAAACACATGTATAATTCCCCATAATTACATTTCATGATAGTGATATTATGGATGATAATCCTACTTGTACATCAATATTTATATGAGCATATTGATTCATAACATATACATAGTGTGAGGGTAGATAATAGTTCAAGTGAAAATGTTTATATAATGACATTTCTTCATACTATTGTATATACATGAGGATTTTGTGGATAAAATAAGGAAAACAAAATTATTTTATTGTAAGGAATATAACCCTCTTGGGTACATTATGCTACCACTCTAGGCATGATCTGCAATAGTTGTTACTTTATTTTTAATCTTACCAAGTACAATGGTATTTGAAACATTGTTAGGTTTTATTTTGATACTTAATCTTAAATAAGTACCATATTCATTACAAAGATGTGTCAAGTATATACATGATAGTCAGGTGGTTGATGTTTTAAGTGGACTATTGAGTATCTTATTTAGACAAAGGCATTTCCTCTTACAACCCTACCACCATTGCAGTCAATTACTCAACATTTTTAGTTTAATTATACATAGTTAGTTGCATAATATATATATTTTCATTCTATGAAATTAGTTATAAAACCTACTAAGGTTCATTCTACATAGATGGTTTAGAGGAAGGTAGTTGAATTTCATAGATGACTAGTGTTTTAACACCCTTTACATTAGAGAGTTATTCAGGACTCAGATTACCTATTATCTAATCTATCATGTCCTAATCTAGTGTTATAAATAACTTGTTGTGTTTCACAATAAATATAGGCACATGTTTCTCCTATCATACAATAGATTTCACAAGATATTATGCTTCTTAGAGTTATTAATCATACAGTGGATCCTATGAGTCATGATGATAATGATGGTTACAATACGTAATGAGATCATTATTTAGATCTAGATACAACTACATATAATATAAATCAATCATGATAGGTGACCATTCCCATGTTTAATACAGGACCTACACATGACTATCCACTTAATGGGATAATTGGTTAGCATTTTTACATAAGCAATATATATATATATATATATATATATATATATATATATATATATATATATATATATATATATATTCCAAAAATCTAAAATTAGGACATAAGCATGACATGTTTTCTAGTATACATTATTTATATATTTTATTTATCACATGATTGGTAGATTACATATCATTTTTCATGCACTCATTTATTTCATGATATATGATACATGGATGCATAGATGTAAGAAATTTGTATACCCATAGGAAATATAATGTTCGGGACATCTCATTCCATATATTACATTATTATATATTATATCTTTTTATAACCTCTCTATTTATCATGTTAAGATACAATTATTGCTTACATATGTCTTTCTCTTTTATTCTTTACAAAATTGCATTTTATGGATATGTTACTTTGTTATATTATGACTCTGACATAGATTGATAGTGTAAACTAGTTTCACTTTTTCTATGCTTCATTATTGTTATTTAACCTTCTATATGTTAATTATAGATTATGATTATTTTTCTCTTGTTTCAATATATAAATTTTTTTAATTGAGTGTATCATTGTATTCCTCTTTTTTGAGCCCTCGGATTATTATACTATTTTTACATGATTGATTTTTCATTACATTACTCTTGATTTAGACACCTGTCTTCTTGTTTGGTATTTGATTTTCAATTGTGTGTCATGCTTGCCTTATGTAACATTAAGTGTTAATGTGTGTGTTCTTATTATGTGTCATGGCCATGACATTGTGTGCTTATGAGCATATAAATATAGGACTATCTATTTATTTTTATATGTTTTTATGTCATGATCCATATCATACACCTTCTTATTTATGTATATTTCAATGATCCATATCATGCATCTTCCTACATAGTTCATTATTCAATGTTTATATCAGTGATGGTTACTATTATGCACGTATTTTTTATATTTATCTTGACATGACACTTATATTCCTTAAATTACATATATCATATATGTATTTATGATAAATTCATTACTATGATGACATATTTCACCACATATTAACACATGTTTTTAAATGATTACATCTTTTTACATAGAATGATACGGTTAACTATTTTATTTTGAGATAAGTAATTTGTAGGTTATATCCCTCACCTCAATAGGAGGAATATTAGTGGGATTTACATGGATATGCAAGCCTTCATGTATATAAAAATAATTTTTTAGATAAATTACATGATTTATAGAGTTCATATTGTATGATCAGTAGTTTGGTTCAAAATATAGGAAAAATGTTTGTAGATTAGGAAAAATTTTAGGGGAATATACAATACATATGCCCACATTTACAAGGAGTAGAAATTACAACTTTTTATATTTTTTTAGATTTGGAAAAAATTAAATATATATGCATAGAATTCTATATAATTTTGGCACTTATTGGATCAAATTATGGGGCATGAACATTATTCATGCACATATACTATTACAATTTTATATTTAAGAGCATGGAATTGATGGTACTAAAGGTTACATATATAATCTATAATTTCATCTACTATAGTTGATTCATGATCCTAGAATAATTTCCCCATTTCATCTTAATGTTTAATATCAATTAAATAATTAGTGTGGTTGATATTATGCACACTCAATGGACAAGCACTACTCTCTAGGGTTGAGGCATTTATTTTTTAAAGCCACGGTCATTGTCCTAGTCAATATATCCATTAGATCAAGATAAGACTTAATTCTCCAAATGTTTTAGTAGGAATCCCAATTATTCAATTCTTTACTCATAATCATAGTTCTTTAATGCTTCATCAATAAGCATCATCTCTAATATCATCACAAAGGGAAACATGATTCACCCACTTACATATGTATTCATTCATTTCTCTTTAAGTTTAAAAAAAATTCAATTTTGTTGCATATTTCATTATCATATATAGACATTAATTTTTGCATTTTCACTATAAGTTTGATTGGAGCAAGATACACATTTGGAGCCTTCTCCCAAAGATAAAGTATGTTTAAAAAAATTAAGTACCTATATTTATCCTATTACTCTAGCATTGTATTTCATTTCAATACTAGAATAAAAAAGAGAAATTTTTAAACACTAAAATCTAGTATTAGTGTAGACACTATTTTATGGATTGTATATCACCTCAATCTTATACACTTGGAAAACTCAAACCTTGGTGGTTCCTTTTAGTTAAGTATATTTTTCACTTTTAAAATTCTCACATGTACTCTATCATGTGCCCATGGCCTATCTCTTAGTCTGACTAATCTTATGTTGATGACCTAGACCTTATATTTTGCCTAGAATGCTTAAAACCTACTTATTTTCCACCTATACAAGTTCTGAGTTTGTACCTAATTTCTTGCTCCATAGACACTAGTGTTTAGGATAGACACTTGAATTTACATAGGTGTATTATTATTATAAAAGTATCTAGTGCCTTAAATTCATATAATTTATAAATGAAATGTATACTAATGGTCAACCTAAGTGTTTTAATGTGATTTACTTCTCCAAATAGATTGATATAAATACAAGATCAACCCTCATTCATTCCTCACCTTAAAAATTTCTTATTTAATCACCAAGTAACTTATAAAAGGCATTCAATCAGTCACTCAAGTGAGTAAATATTCCCTATTTTCTCCTATTTCCATATTAATAATAAGGAAAACACAAACATAGGTTTGAAATATTAAAGGATCATCCCAAGAACTATATTTTTTAAGTTACAAGATAGGTCACTATTGTACTTGCTTTGCACATATTACATGATTATCACATAAGCCAACATGTAGGGGAAAAACACATTAGTCTGAAGCCCTCTTGGAAGTATTATCTATGTAGGTAGTGCTCATCAACAAAGGATTTATTGGGGTTAGCTCGATAATGTGTGCCCACTAACCCATTTTTCCCTAAGGTCACTATGAAGATGTAAAACTATGGTTTTACAAATTCATGAGGATTGATAGTCCATGATCTAGATATGAATGCACTAGATCGATGGCAAAGACAAACCTAGAAGCATTCAATTGGTCGCATCCTTTTCCAATAGGTATATCATATAGGATACTTGTGTTGGGTTTAGATAGTAGCATTAGTACAACTGTCATAGGTTGATGCTAGTATCTATAGATCTAGAAGCATCCAATATAGAATTTGATGATTGTTCTAGAATCATCTTCTAGTCTACTTCCTAATTTTTCTAGATCTAGAAATGCATTAACATAAAAAATAGTTAAATATATTACTTCTTTGTCATTTCCATATCTAACATAGTTATACTTACAATTTTTAGCCTATCTCAGTTTAATAAATTTAGCATATGTTTATATCTAAATTTAGCACCCAATTAGCCTAATTTACATATAATTTATCATCTTTGTGCCCTAGTCTATCTCTACCCCGTTAACCCTAGATAACTCCAATCTCGAAATCTAATTTAGGGTTAAACATTTGATGAACTTGATCTTTAAACATCAAACCTGATGAAAATTAGTTTTTTTAATGATTACTATACTTTTTTGTAAATTTCAAATTTTTCATTTGTAAAGAAAAGTAAAAGTTAATAAAAAACATGATTATAAATGGAAAATAAAGAAACATTAATTACTCATCTCAATAACAAAAATAGCTTAATGGATGCATTTTTATAAGTTATAAGAGATGAAATAAGTAAACATGATAAAACTAAGGCTCCTTCACTCAACCTAAAGGATATGATGTGAATCCTTATTGTGATTATCACCAATGAATAGGACATTCTATGAATAGATGTTTTACCTTGAAGCATAAGATAAAAACCTTATTGATGACCAAAATATTACATTTGATGATCCTCCCAAGGAATCAGGTTTATAACTTAGTGGTCACCACAAACAAAAAATATTTAACAATCCTTTGCAAGACCATTCTAAGAAGGAACCAGAAGTGAAAATGGCACATAATTCACATCCTCCATCACATTATGGGCACCCATTAGATGGGATTAATGTTACTTATACATGACATACACATCTTATGGTTTAGAGTCTTTATATTTATTTTGATGACATTGAGATTAAGGATGATAACTCTAATATTAATTCTTTATTAATTTAAGTATACCTTGATAAACATGATATATTCAATGTTATGATTGATAATGGTGAAAGTGAGATCAATTACACCATGATATTACTTACGCACTTGGGTTATAATCCTCATGATTTTCATCTTTTTACTAGATCAGTTAGAGAATTTAATGGGACCTCCCAAAAAGTTCTTGGTGAGATTGATCTACATTTATATGTTGATCTTGAACATGTGGTTACTATATTTTCAATTATACATTTCATGGGAATATTTGATATGTTATTGGGAAGAACTTGGATCCATACACTTTTATTAGTAATTTATAGAATGCATGTGTATGTTAGATACATTAATGCCACATGAATAATTAAATTTTTTGGAATATCATATGAGCATCCTCTTGAATAAATAAAACTTATACCCATGCAAATAACAATCAAACTTACTAGGGTTAACCAACTAAAAAAAATAAGCAATAGACAATCCCGTTTACTAAGTGGCTAGTACTTGAGAGACCATTACATCAAAGACATATAGTAGATTCCATAAAATCCTTGTCTTATATTACACACCATATTTATATATCTAGAGAACCTACACATATTCCTATCACTATTATTTTAAATAAATTGTAAACTATTCAAATATGGGTTCCATAAACCATACTACTCTTATTGTCCCTTCATTAACATAGAATCCTATTATATATGCATGCAGCATCATGGATACTATAGTGATAAATATTGAACTTATGCATCTTCCCTACTATTGCCACCAATTTATTGCACTAGATTCTAAGTGGGGAGATACCTATGACCATCCTTTGGATGAGAACATAGGATTATAGTTCCTCTTTAAATATTCCAAAAATACCCAAAAAATAAAAAAATAATTCAAAAATCCAAAAACATTTCTAGCACCTACATACTTTAATGGCTCCTTGGCATCTATGTGTTAGTTATATATTTATGGATAGCATATAAGTTACTTATACATACACATGTGTGTCACACTTTTACTTGAGTGTAATACAGGCATACACAAATACATTATCTATTCTTATTTCATATGTTGGGCCTTTCCTCTACTCCTATCCTATAGACATTTGGTACATCCACTTATATGATCAAAATACTCATAGGTTATATCATTCTATGGTCACTCTACATTATCAAGTCTTGACCTGCTACATGTACTTACACATGCCTTTATCCATGATTATATCCTTCACAATGTACTTGGTAGGCTATGCAGTAGATATTTTTGCTAAAACATTAGATCCATGGGATGCTATGATATGTTTAAGTTAGTTTTTTATGATTTAATTTATGCACTTATTTGAGTGTCTTTACTTCATATTGTCTTGCTTGTTCAAGCATTTTAATATACTCCTTTGTTTGCAACCCCCTTACATATGTGATCTTTATTTGACATTTTAATATGTCATCATTAATTTTATATACATTTTAATATGTCAATATTTATTTTGTCTACATTTGAATAAATCATGTTCCTTCAATTGTACATCATTTGAACATGCCCCTTGTTTGTGGTCTCCTTGGACTATTGTATGCTAACTTACTTTTGAGTGCTCGTATAGTTGTGATTAATTTACTTGTTGAAATTATAATATTACTATCTAAATTTTTCCATGATCATTATCATGCATCTTAGGCCTTCATGTGATCACATTGTTTTATACACTTCAATACAACATTTACTTAGACATGTCCTTCTATATGTTACATGGTTGCATTTATAGATTATATAGTTATCTTACCCTTTGAGGTGAGATAACTAGTGTTTTTTATTCTTCCCTCACCTCAAATGGGGGGAATAGCAATGGAAGAATGTCATAGAGGTGTTTTCTCCACATTTGGCATAATTTTTAGATTTAGTGAGGGCATGCTTTGGAAGCATGTTCTCCACACTCATTCAGTATTTTTTACTTATATTAGTTTTTAGATTTAGTGGGTACATGTCATTTAGGTATGGTTTTCACATATTCAAAAAAAATAGATTTAGTGGGTGCATGTCATATAGGCATAGATTCTACATATTCATAGTTTTAGATTCAGTGGGAACATGCTTTAGAAGCATGTTCTCCACACTTACTCAGTATTTAGCACACCCATATTTAGTTAGGGGGCATGTTTTGGAAACATGTCCTCCACATTGGTACTTATTTTATTTTTTATATTTCTCCATATATAGAGGGGGAATGATTTGGAATTATGTTACATAATAATTACACATTTTTTTAATTGGCCAAAATACATAGTTATATAATTTAGATTCACTATTGTGGTAGAATTTTATACATTGGTACCATTGTTAGACATAGTTTTAGCATGAGACATATCTAAGGTGCATATGGTATGAAGTGTATACATTATATTTCAAAATCCAAATCAGATTCATATTTCATAACACTCTTAGGTATTTTAATCACCCACTAATATGTACTTTTATACACCATTACCTAGGATGTACTTTTATAGATTGTATGGAGCTAATATACTATAGTAGTTGGTTCACTTTTTGTATGGTTAAGGTGATTAAATCACTCAATATTGATAATTTTTAAGTGGACTTGATTGTATCATCTAGCCTTACCAATTTTATAGTATTAATTGAATTTATTCACTCATTCTCACTAGCTTACAAGTATGATTGGGTTTCACAGTTGAGATACTCTCAACTTTCAAGTAACAACTCACCTTTTCTCCAAGGTTGGGGTCATGTGCCTTACAATATCTCTCTATATCCTTAGATATTTTCACTTTATAGATTTATATATATTTGTCCTAATATCATTTTTAGAACCTTATAATGATACATCTTTCAAATCAACTTTCCCATAGGCAAGGTGGTTACATCAATACACAGGTGTACTCTTAACCCTTTCTCTTTTAGTTTCAATCATTTAAAATACTTTTAATTATAGATTATATGCATTTATTATGTACTATAAGATGCTCTTAGTTATAGTTCAGTCACTATCAAAGCACTAAAGTTAGACTCAATCAAATATAAGGTGTGTTATACACACCTATGTAGGCATAATTTTCCTTTAAACTAATAATTTCATTACTATATTAAAGGGGATAAATGTATAAATTATTTATGGATTATATATCACCTCACTCTTTTACACTTGACAAACTCAAAACTTGGTTTTTCCTCTCAATTATAGACCTTTCTCACTTTTCAAAGTCTCACATCTGCAATATCTTGTGACCTTTTAATTATTTCTTAGTCAAAATAATATTATGTTAATGACCCAGCCTTTTAGCTCTCCTAGAATGATTAAAACCTACTTATATTCCACTTCTACATGTTTTACGTTTTTACCTACTTTCTTACTCCTTGGACATGCATTAGAGATAGACACATGTGTTAATGTAGGTATCTTACTCAGATGCAAGTGTCCAATGCCCTAAATTCATCAAATTTACAAATGAAACATATCCTAATGGTCAGCATAAGTGTTTTAATGAGAGTTACTTATTTAAAGGGATTGATATAAATACAAGATCAACCCTCATTCATTCCTCACCTAGAAAAATTCTTACCTACTCACCATACAATTTAAAAAATACATTAAATCAAGCACTCAAGTGAGTAAATCTTCCCTATTTTCTCCTATTTCCATATTTGTCATAGGTACAACACAAACATAGGTTTAAATTACTAAAGGATCATCCCAAGAGCTATATTTTCCAAGTTACAAGCTAGGTCACTATTATACTTATTTTGCACATTTTACATGATTCACACATAATTTAACATGTAAAGGAGAATTACATCGATCAGAGGGCCTCTTTGGAGTATTGGATATGTATGTAACACTCAATAATAGAGGGGTCATTAGGTTAGATTGACATTATGTGCCCACTAACCCATTTTTTTCCAAGTTCACTATGAAGCTGAAGAGCTAGGGGTTTTCAAATTCATGAGGAGTAATAGTTCATGACCTAGATATGAATGCACCAAAATAAAGGTGAAGAAAAAATCAGAAGCATCCCAGTGGTCACATCATTTTCTAGTAGGTTTTTATTATAAGACACATACATCAAGATCAAATATTATCCTCAATGTAACCACCCTAGGTTGATGTTAGTATCCATAACTCCAAAAACATCCAATCCATAATCAATGACTATTCCAAAATCATATTCTAGCTTGCTTCCTACTTGTTCTAGATCCAAAACTACATTAACATAAGAACTAGCTAATTACATTGTTTTTTTGTCATTTATATATCTTTCATGGTTGTACTTACTATTTTTAGCCTATCTCAGTTTAATGAATTCATCATATATTTATATTTGATTTTAGCACCTAATTAGCATGTTTTAGATATAGTTTATCATCTGTATGCCATAGCCTACCTCTAACCCTTTAACCCTAGATAACTCTATTCTAGACATCTAATTTAGGGTTAAATAATTATACACTTGTCAATGTTGGTCTTGACTTGCATTCACCTTCCATGACTTATGCATACACATATCGCTATTTCACACCATTCTCTCACATACACTTGGTTTGTATGGGTTTGGCCTTCTTGATTTATTATCAACTAACTATAGGAATTCTCTATTATGTGCCTAACATATTCATTATCATACTCATATTGTCTCTATATCATTATATTAGTATTTGTCTTTTAAACAAGCTAATAGACTTAGATGCATGTGGAATGTTTTAGGTGTATAACTTTAAAAAATAATTCCCTAGCCAAATAATGGTTATTTTTCAAATTCAAAACATATTCAAGGGTTGACCTATATATTTCACAAGTCAACGGTGTCACAAATTATCCAAAGTGATTCATATAAATACATAGTAGGTCTAATCCTATTTCATGGTCTAAAATTTTGAATAAATTCAATTTCATAATCTATCATTCATCAAAGATACATATATACATTTTTTAACATTTAAAGGGACTTCATTAAACTTCTTAATTAAACTATTAGACATAAAGAATAGTCTTATATAATTTTTAAACACTTATTCCTATCCATTTTTTCCATTTTCTAAGTATTGAAAGTTAGATTATAGGTTAAATGAACATCATTGCACATATGCATATAATGGGGAGAACTATGTGTGATTTGAATTCCCTATGTGTAGTATCAGATACATAAGTAATGCTCATCCACTCATTTGGGAGTGGTTGAGGTCATCTTAACCCACATTTTCCCCATTTTTTAGGATTAAACGTAGTGTTGAAATTAGACCTAGCGTTTCAAAGAGGAGATAGGTTTTTTGGATATTATGCATGCAATGATACCTGATATTACATATAAATATGGATTAAAAGGAGGTGTAGTAGCATGTAATGAAACATATAAGCATTTTAAACACAAATGAATCTAATAGAAGATAGATGTTATCATTTGGTATATGCATTCATAAAATTGTCAATTCATTATGGTAGTTCTAGACATTTAGTTCCTAATCCAATTAACCTATAGTCTACATTCAACCTTCCTATCACCCAAATTTTGTTTTAACCCTATATAAAATAGTATACACACTAATTATCTAAATATTCTAGTATTTTCCATAATTGGTAAGTATAATTGTTTAAAACTTATATTTCTTTTTACAGTCAAGTTCATGTGCATTGCCTTTTACATTCAAGTTCATGTACAATTGCCATACTTTATAGAATATCAATTAGTTCCTTAGTTTTTATCTTATTAAGATAGTCATTGATCAAAAATATTTTAAAATTAGACATGTACACTAAAGTGGTGCTTATCAATTAACAATATAAAGTTACAATTTCTAGTATACATCAAAATAAAGGTTAAATGTAAAAGTAGTTTAATTAGTGTATGTGACCCCCTTTTGAAAGCCTAAAAGAGGAGTTATTTTTAATTTAAATTATGTATTATTAAATAAGGTGTACATACCTTATTTATACCTCACTTTAGATTTGAATATGTGACCTCTATGGAGTACATAAGTTTTCACTATTAGGTCTTGTTGGTGTTCCTAGGTTTCACCCTAGTTGGGCAAAGAGATTATATAGGTCCTCTTGCTCAAACCTAGTCCAACATGAGACTAACCCTAGGCTATGGGTCACCTAAAATTGGGTTATACCTTTGAATAAGGATAACTTCCTTTTGGATTTATCACCTAAAATAGACCTAACACTAGCTCTTGATTGGAAAAGGGAGAGAGATTGACAATAATTCATAAAAGCATGTAAAAATGAGGTTATACACCAAATGTTTTGATCCTTATGATTTCATAAGACACACTATAATACACTTTCAAGATTACATAAGATTACTTCATTTTATCTTTGATCAAATTTACTTAAGTATTTCACACAAAGTCATGGATTAGTTATCAACCTAGCATGGGAGGGAAATTGTCCACTTTCAAACTGACTAATAGATTATATGTGCACTTAGAATCACCTATGAAGACTAAAAAAATTATATATGAAGGTGAGAAAACTCAGACAGAGGCAAGGAACATACATTCACTTATCCACATCAATGAACTCATAAGACATACTTCAACTCAACTTGTAAAATGAGGGAATTCAGTGTCTATTATATTAAATAGGTGTTACAACATAAATCTTGGCAAAGTCTGGTCATGCTAAAGAGATGGATCCTATTTCAAGGCTTAGTAGTTTGTATATATAGAATAATGGGATGAGAAATATTGGGAAAATTTCTTGGGGGTCATTATGATCAATATTTATAATCTTCTAACATTGATTTAGTTATAAAGGATCATCATACTAAGGCTAATTCTATAAAATGGACATAACAACTATATCAGTCCATTTCAATCTATTTTGGGTATGCATTGATGTTATTTACATTTAAAATGGTGGGATCAAATCATTATAAATATTCTTCTGATGTCACTACAATTAAAACAACTTAATCAATCTATTTTAGTCTTGGTGGTGTTGATTACTCCCTACTAGCTCCCTATTAGTTTGTATTTGTCATGCAAGAATAGAGGAAAGGTCTTGTAATCATTCTACTAGATTTGGAAATGAACCCTTTGAAATAGATGTGTCTACCTTTGTGTTGTTCCTTTGATATATCTATTCTAGTTTAACTTTGACCATACTTGGCTTTGACCTTTGATACTAGCCCTTGATCTTGATTTAAGTCCTTAAGATTATGACATTTGTTAGTTTTGTGTTGATCTTCAGGATCCTATTATCAATCTATCTACTTCAAGTGCTTACACCACATGGTGACCTTGAATTTGATCTCAGTTCCTTGATCACACATCATTGATCTTCTTTGGTATGAATGAATGCAAACCATAGATCTTTTTGATAGTTACCATAGTTGTGACACTTGGCAGGTGCTGGTTCATCCTTGAGATCCTATAACTCTTTTACTATTTCTCACTATTTATCTGCTTGGTATGATTAATCTTGTATCATTGATCTATTTTATCCCATTGGCCTTTTCAATTGATGCTTATCATTAGATCTCTTTTCAGGCACCCAAGATCTTAACATTTGGTAAGATCACATTCATGCTAACCTTTTGACTCAAGGCTCACCATTGATCTTTGATGCACAATCAAATGTTCATCATTAGATATTTGAGACCCACTAACACTATAGATTACCCACTCTTCATTGGATCTTGACCCTAGATCCTAAGATTTGGACACTTATCACTCTCACATTAAGCCTAGGAATATTTAAATTTAAACAGTTATTTGTCATAGCTTTAGCTTGATGTCTGCATAAACATCTCACTTTGCTTGCTTAACTTTTAAGGCTCATATATGTAGATAGAAATTTCACCAAGGCACCAAACTTGTAAGGCATTATCTTGGCATGAATGACTTCATGTCCATGTGATCTTTTGGCTCTGAGAGGCTACATGAGCATATTTATAAAATGCACAAGCAAACTAGTCTATTTATTTCTCTATGATGTCCTTGTGATGGTCTGACTCCCTAAGATCACCCAATTCACACTTTAGGCTTGCTTAAAGTGTTTAATATTTTTTAAACTAATAAGGGATATTCTTTTAAATTCTATATGCTGATTGTAACATTGGATCATTCTTTAATCAAGACCCTTCTTAGCTTCTCATTCTGGATTAGGCATATGTAGGCCAAGATTGGTTAACATCTTTAGTGACTCAGCTGGGTAGCACGGCTACTATGCTTGAGAACTCAGACCATATATATGAATTTGGACTTATAAACAATTATAAATTTTATTCATGGCTATAAACAATGCTTTTGACTTGCAAAGATAGTGAATTCCACCAAAATAGGGAAGGAAACAAACAAAATATGGAAACTAACTAAACAACGCAAAATAAAACAAACTAATGTGTTGTGGCAAAACTTGGAGAAAATCAAAACTAACTAACTATGTACATGGATCTTATCTTCTTTAATAGCAATGTTTTAAATGTATCCCATTGACTGGGATTGGAAGCTCCTTTCCATCCATCTTTACAAGTTGGAAATAATTGTGGGATTTGTAGATAGAGATTATGTATGGACCACTCTAAAAGGAGTCAAAATTTGTATGCCTTCTTAGCTTGTCTCTATCCTCATCCCACTTGAGGACCAAATCTCCTTTAAAAATTCATAAAGATGCTCTTTTGTCAAAGGATCTCTTCACCTTAACTTAATGGATTTCCATGGCTAGTATGTCATAATGTTTTATCTCCACCAACTCCATAAGCTTAGAATATATGATCTCTATAGGTTCATTCTCCAACAATTCAAGTTGATGCATCATTTCAAGGGCAAGAAATTCAAGAGAAATAGGCATTCTAGCTTATTTACCATATACCATCTTATAGGGGGATTTGGATATTGACCTTTTATAGGTGACCCTATCAGCCCATAAAGATGACTTCAATTTTAAGTGCCATGACCTCTGATTAACTTAAATTCTTCCTATGATCTTTAATAGGTTCTTATTAGTAGACTCAACAAGGGCATTTCCTTGGGGATAGTAGTTAGATGAATTGCTAAGATAAACCCCATGTTGAACTATCCCTTGGTTGATTCTAGACCCCACAAAGGCCATAACATTGTCATAAATAATAGTTGAAGGGACTCAAACCTAGCAAGTAGACATTCATAGAAATTTAGAACATGGTCTCATTTTCTTCCTTTAATGCCACTACCTCTATCCATCTAGTGAAGTAATCTGTAGTAGTCAGTATCCATTTATGACTTGAGCTTGAAGGGGGGTTAATGAGACTAATAAAGTCTAATCCCCATTAGAAAAAGGGTTGATCAACTTTAATTGGTTGGAAAGGTAAGGTTTCAAGTTTCACCTTTCCAACAAACATATCACATTGTTTGCATTTCCTATCCCATGCATGATAATCACCAAATAATTTTGGCCAATAATACCAACCTCTCATGATCTTGTGGGATATGGTCTATAATGACCTCCACCATGTCCATCATGGAACTTTTCAAGCATCATTTCCTTTTGATGTTGTTTAATGCATCTTTACAACATGCCATTTATATCTTTCTTAAACAAAACATCATCAATACGAAGAAATGGAATGGATTGTAATCTAAAATATATTCATTTTGAAGGATTTAGGTAAGAGGGATAAGTACCATCCTAGAGATATCTTACCAAATCATGATACCAACTAGAATTTGGGGTATGATCAGTTACAACTCCTTCATTAGTTGACACCCTAACCATCTCGTTGGCTTCTTTTAAGTCCTAGGATAGATATTCACAAAGTCCTTTACCTCTAAGCAGCTTTGTGAACTTGATCTCTACATCATAATCCATTAATTTTGTTATCCAAATAGCTCTTTTCTCATTTATATCCATGTTCAAGATAAATTCTTTGATACTTGGATGGGAAACCATCAAATGTATCTTATTATTAAACAAGTATCTAAACTTCTTGAAAGACCTTATGATTAAAAGTACATGTTTTTCAACAAAAGAGTACCTTATTTCATATTCTTCCAAGCCTAAACTAAAGAATGATATTAGTTGCTCTAAAGCCTCATGGTTATGTTGCATACGAATTCTTGAAATGGTGTCAATATTAGCTTAGGTGTACAAAATGAAGTCTTTTGAGAAATCTAGGTACATAAGCATAGGATCACTAGCCATGTATTTATTAATTTCCTCAAAACTCCTTACTCCTTCCTTAGTCCAGCTAAATCTCTAATTCTTCTCTATCATGGTTATAAGTGGCTTGGCTAAAGTGTAAAATCTAAGATATATCTTTTGATAAAATTAATCTCTCATAACAAACTTTGCAAATCTCTTTTTTTCTTGCATAATGAAAGTGCAAGAATTGGAGCTATTCTTTTAGGATTTATGCTTAAACCATGATTTGAAATTATATGTCCAAGTATCATACCTTCATGAACTAAGAAGACACACTTTTTTAGATTCAAGGATACCCCAAATTGTCTACATCTTTCAAACACTTGCTCAAGGTGAACCATGTGCTCACTTTCATTCTTTGAAAACATTATTATATCATCCAAATAGACTAGAAAAAAATTGTTAAGAAGGCCCTAAAATGACATATCCATGGCTCTCTAAAAAGTTATTCCAACATTGGATAAACCAAATGGCATATTTTTATATCTAAATATCCCCCACTTTGTGGTGAAGGTTGTCTTGAATTGGTCTTATTCCTTGACCAAAATATGGTTGTAACCACTATAGCCATCTAACAAGTATAACATTTCTAAACCTTCAACCAACTATAAAATCTATTCCATACAGGGAAATAGATAGTGGTATTTAAGGTAAGCCTTATTCATGTCATGGAAGTCAACACATAGTCTAATTTCACCATTATTTTCCTATACTAGAACAAGGTTTTCCACCTAGGTTGAGTGAATGATTAGAAATATAATAGCTGAGTCAATGAGATTATTAAGCTAAGCTCTCATCAAAGGCTCAAGCTTAGGATTAATAGGCCTTTGTCTTTGTCTTACTAGCTTAGTTTCATATTCTATCTCAATTATGTGTTCAGCTAGACTTGGGTCAAATACCTTAAGATCACTATATTACCATGCAAATACATTAATAAAATTTGCACATAACTTAATGAAAGTTTCCTTTTCTGAAAAAGTGCATACCTTACCCAATTTTAGGTCCCTATTAGGTGCAACTTCCACATTGGCATAGTTTTCTTCCTTTTTTGACAAAGTTGACTTTTATTTCCTCATCTCATCATCACCATTGAATATGTTTTCAAGTGTGACCAATCCCTTGGGTAACTTATTTGTCTTTAGTTACATAATCTGATCACCATACTACTACAAGTACTTTGACTAATTTCTTGAGGAAAAATTAGCCTCTTCTTTCAAGAATATGACAATATGAATGTCATCTTTAAAAACTCACCAATTATCATTATTATCTAAGAAAGAAGGCCTTAATATCACCTTAATGTTTGATTAGACCTTTTCACTTCTCACATCAGAAGGGATACTAAATTGTGCCCCTATGGTAGCCAACCTATCTGCATGTTAGTTTTCATCTCTTGGTATTGTCTAAATTTTGAAGGACTAAAAATCTTCAAGTAAGTCCCATACTCTATTCTTGTAAGATTTTAGAAATGGTTTTTTTCATTCATTAATACCTCTTACTTGGTGAACTAAAATTTCACTATCACCAAAGACTTGTAAGGTGTTGACTTTCATCTTCCTAGCCCATTGTAAACCATGAACTATTGCCTCATATTATGTAGCATTATTTGAACAACCAAATTTAAACTTAATAGATGATAAGTAAATTTAATTTTTTATATAAATCAACATCATTCCATCCTTAGTACCATGCTTATTCCTTGACTAGTCAAAGTATAATTTCCAAAGACCATCAATAGACTCATCATCCTTCATCAAGGCTAGAATTGGTACATATTTCTCATGCAATAAATATACACCAAGTCATTATTCAATTATATTATAAGGATAATATTTATGTGATATATAGGCCCACTCATCAAGGAATAAATATGGGATCCCATCTAAAGGTGATTCATTTTCCTCTACACTATCTTTTATCACCTCATCTGAGATGAGGCAACTGGTGTTCACAATACTTGGTATATATGGTTACAAATAGAACCATGTAATAGGTTAAGAATGTATGTTTACCTTAATTATGTAGATATTCATAAACATCAAATATGTCCAATAAGCTGATAAATATCCTCTAATGTTTGAGATAAAGTCCTTTGACAGCCATATGGCAAAGTAGGGAGGCAAGTCCACCACAATCACATTTTATTAAATAGTAAAATTAGAAAAAGAATGTAATGTTAACTTCAATTATTTAATAGTTAATAATATATTTTTTGGTGACCCATCTAGTTGCAATACTCATTTAGTATTTGGTTCATAAATAAGACCAAGCTTGTCTATAATTTGTTTAGGCATGACAGTGCTACTGACTCCACTATCCATCATACAATTATGAACTAAATAGTCACTAAATATCAAAGAGAGGTATAAGGGATGGGTTTTAATTGAATTTACCTCATATTTTTCCCATTTTTCCATTTTTTACCTATTTTACTTGATGCTTCATTGGCTGGTCTGAATTAGTTAGGACAACTCCTTGTTTCTCAACTAGTTCTAGAGACACCTTGAGAGTTGAAAGCACTCGGATGAGCATGTAATTTTCCCTTCAAATATCAATGGAATATCACATGATAATGCTAACATTATATTTCTTCATCTAATCTATTATACTGAATGAGGCTTCACTATATTTTGGCTACACCTTTTGAACCACTGGTTGTTCATGTACCAAAGGTATTTGAGGGACCTTCCTAGCCTCTACATTTTAATTTTTATATGTTGTAGGGGTAGTAATTTGATCTTTAATACTCTTGGACCCAATATTAGGAGTATTTGAAGCATTAGTAAGATCTTGAGCCTCACCAATGACTCTTATTTTAGCTCTAGTTATAGTTAAAACTTGACCACTTGAAGTACTAGCCTCACCATCATGATTGAAAGCAGCATAATCATCCATTTACAATTTTAAATTAATGGCATTAGGCTTCCCTTTAACTTGTTAAGCCTCTCCTTGGGGTACCAAATTTGTCTCCTAATACTAACCTCCTTGAAGATAAAACTCTTATTGTGTCATTTATGGCATAGTAGTGTGTTGTGATACCAAGGCTTGGCACTGAGCATCATTGAGATTAGATGGATACAAACTTGACTAATACATAAAATTATTTTGAGGTGGTGTGTAATAATGGATTTTGAACTTGTGGGTATATTAGGGTCAAGATCTTCATATGACTTAGCTGGAACTATGGTTCCTTGTGCTTGGTAGGGTGGTCTATTTTCCTTAAATCCTTGGTGGGGAGGCTTTTAATTTCTAAAAGACTGATAGGAGGTTTGATTATAGTATCATTAAGGCCTACCCTAGTATTTTTGTCTTTTGATTTGAACTATTTCATTCCCAAAACACTATAACAGACTTTTTAATTTTCTAATCTCACTAACTTGACCAGAAGGGGCTATAACTTGGGATTTAAGAGATGGGATAGGATCTAATGATGGAAATTTGGGAACTTGAAGTGGAGTAGATTGTAAATTTGGGAATATATGCATTGGAGGCCTAGGATAATATTACCATCTTGTATCAAATTATTTTCTACTCGTATGGTAACTTCATAAGAATTTGGAAAGGTGTTACCACCCATGGACTATATCATCACACTGATATTAGAATTGAGGGATTTCATATAGTATAAGAAGGCATATTATGGGTATGTTCTAATCATTATAGTAATCTTAGTCCATGTCTTTTGGAATATGAGGTTAAAATTAGACATGAACTTATGGGGAGCTCTCTGAATGGTAGTCAATTACTCAACTAATGATAGGTGATTAGATTTATCATTAAATTTTTTGACTAAGGCTACACCTAAATCATCCCAAGTATAAATGGAATTAAAATGAATATTTATATACCACTCCAATGTTTTTCCTTTGAAAGAAGCAGCAAGCAACTTGACAACCACATTATCTTCAACAACATTGTGAACGGAACAAAGGTTGGAAACATCCTAGATGTGTTCAATAGTAGTTATTTTATTTTATATAGAAAATAATGGGATAATCTTAATTGTAGACACAATAATTTAATCATACTGGTCTATTTTTAATAGACTACCTCTATTGAATAGAACAAATACTTAGTTTATGATGGCTATTTGGTTACACTGCTTAAAGTAATAGGATGATTAAGAGATGAATATTACTTTTGGGGATAAGGTCTTATCCTATTATATATTTATCTCTTAAATGAAATATAAGGTATCTCAATGAATTCAAGGGAAATACCTTTACTAGTTGACCTTGTAACTTTTGGCATGAGAATGTTGTCTAGACGGTGCTATAGACTCTACAACTTAAATAATCTTCAACCTCTGATGATGATGGATCTACTTTATTATTATTAATATAGATTATTCTCCTTATCTATAATTTAAATTGTGTTAAGGAGAATGGTCCCATTAGGTATGCTAAAATTGTAGGTGTTCCTAGGTTGTACCCTACCTTGGCAAAGGGATTGTTCAAGTCCTCTTGCTCAAACCTAGTCTAACATGGGAATAACCCTAGGTTTTGGGTCACCTAAACTTGGGTAAGACCTTTGGATAAAGATATATTCATTTTGGATTTATCATATAAATTAGACCTAACACTAACTCTTCCTTGGAAAAGGGAGAGAGATTGACAATAACTCATAAAAACATGTAAAAATGAGGTGATGCACCAAATGTTTTGATCCTTCTGATTGCATAAGACACATTTAATACTATAGAAGATCACTTATTTCATTCTTTGATCATATTTACATAAGTATTTCACATAAAGGCATGGATTAGCTATCAATATAGCATGGGAGGGAAATTGTCCACTTCCAAACTGACTGATAAACTATATGTGCACTTAGAATGACCTATGAAGACTACCAAAATGCTACATGAAGGTGACAAAACTTTGACAGAGGCAAGGAACATACATTCACTTAGCCACATCAATGAATTCATAAGACACACTTCCACTTCAACTCAGCTTTAAAAATGAGGTAATTTAGTCTCTATTATATCAAATAGGTGTTATAATATAAATCTTGGCAGAGTCTGGTCATGCCAAAGAGAGGGATCCTATTTCAAGGCTTAGAATCCTATATATATAGAAAAATAAGATGAGAAATATGGGGAAAGATGTCTAAAATAATGGAAAAGGGGTAACTATGATTAATATTTCCAATCTTCTAGCATTGATTTAGTTAAAAAGGATTATCATGTTAAGGCTAATTCTAGAAAACATCCATAACAACCATATTGATCCCTTTCAATAAATTTTGGGTCTGCATTTATGCTCTTTATAGTTATAATGGTAGGATCAAATTTTTAACAATCTTCCTCTAGCATTGATGTAGTTATAATATCTTAATCAATCTATTTTGATCTCAGTGGCATTGATTTCTCCCTACTATCACCCTACTAGTTCATCTTTGGTGTACAAGAATGGAGGAAAGGGGTTATAATCATACTTCTAGCTTTGGTGACAAACCCATTGAAACTAATGTGTTTACCTCCATAACATTCCTTTGATATATCTATTCTAGTTTGACTTTGACCATACTCAGCTTTGACCTTTGATACTAGCCCTTAATATTGATTTGAGTCCTTAAGATTATGGCATTTGTAAGTTTTGCATTGATCCTCAGGATCCTACTATCAATCTATTCAGTTCATGTGCTTATGCCATGTGGTGGCCTCACATTTGATCTAATCTCCTTGATCACACACCATTGATCTTCCTTGGTATGAATGAACTCGATCCATATATCTTTTTGATAATTACTATGGTTGTGACACTTGGTAGGATTCAATTCATCTTTAAGATCCTTTAACTCTTTAATCCTTAATCACTATTGATCTACTTAGTATGAATAAATGCATACCATTAATATATTTAGGCCTACTAGCCTTATCATTTGATGCTCACCATTATATATTTACATAAGCACCCGATATTTTGAAAGTTGGTAGGATTATGATCATGCCAACCTTTTGACTCAATGCTCACTATTGATCTTTGATGCATGATCAAATTCTCATTGTTAGATCTTTGAAACCCACTGACACTAAAAATTAATTGCTCACCATTGGATCTTAAACCTAGATCCTAATATTTGGAAAAATTTTACTCTCACATAAATCTTGGGAATATTTGAATTTAAATGGTTATTTTCCATAGCTTTAGCTTGACATCCATGTGAACATCTCACTCTGCTTACTTAACTTTGAATGCTCATATTTATAGATATAAATTACACCAAGTCACCAAAATTGTATGGAATGATCTTGGAATAAATTACTTCATGTCAATATTATCCTTTGGCTTTGATAGGATCCCTAAGCATATTTATAAATTGCATAAGCAGACTAGTCTGTTCATTTCTCCATGACGTGCTTGTGATGGTCTAGTTCCCTAAGATCACCCAATTCACACTTTAGGCTTGCTTAAAGTGTTTTAAAAGCTTGTAACTAATAAGGTATCCCCTCTTGAATTATATATTCTCATTTTAATATTATATCACTCTTCAATAAAGACCCTACTTAGCTTCTCATTCTATATTAGGCACATGTAGGCCAAAATTGGCCAATAGGTCTAAATAAGACATACATACCCTATCATCAAAAGAGACTTTATTGGTTGTTTAGTTATAAGGTGAAATATGTACTAAAACAATTTAATTTATTAATAATTACTATTTATTAATTATATTATAACATAATAAAAACTTCAACATCAATGTAGCATAGCCTAGTAATTATGTGACATTTTTAATTATGTATGATAAAATCATATTAAAATATCATTTTGTCAATTTATTTAAAGTTTTTATTATGTGTCAAGTGTATAATACTATACCTCTAATTTTCACATTTATTTTAGAGTCCAAATTACATGGATATGTTTCATAAAATAAATTTTATCACATGTTTTAAATATGCAAATAATGGTATCTTTATATTTAGCATTCAAATTTTATTTTAAAATGAGCTCTCAGTGAAAAATAAAAATAAATATCATCTGCCACGATTCTCCCTACCATGCATTTTTTGATTTAATCTAATCTATTTTCTATTAACAAAATTAGTAAATTCTAATCCAAATCAGCCAAGTGTTGAAAAAATTTCAAGCACCATGTTTTTGGAGGATACGACCTCTTTTTAACCCCCAGATCTCATTTCATCAAACCCAAATTTCAACTTAGTTATCTCAAATGCTACAAATCAAATCCATAAAAAATATGTAAATTCATTTTTAAAAATACCATTAAAAGCACAAACTTCCCCATTAAAAAGGAATTATTTTATTACTTTCTGTAACATATGCTCCAATGTCTCCTCTATTTAAGAGATGGAACATTTATTATTGTCTTTAATGGAAAATTATCTTATCTACAAGTTTATGAGTGCTTTCTCAAGGCCAAAAACTTTATGAGCATAGGTTAATAAAAAATTAGAGACCCATTGTTATGTACCTAATATTCTATATTCCTAAGTATACTTGGGTTAGGGTGGGTTGACTTATAACATGCTTAACCTTAATCTGTTTCTTCTTCTTCATTATTATTATTATTATTATTATTATTATTATTATTATTATTATTATTATTATTATTATTATTATTATTATTATTATTATTATTATTAAATATATATATATATATATATATATATATAAGTCAACCTAATTAGGATGAAGGGGTGTGTAGACACTAAAACCTATTAATTGATACTTGGAAATTCTAGCTTTGAATTACCTTCAACCAACATGACTTTTGTATACATATATGACTCTCATTTTCTATTTTATCACATCCAAATTCCTTCTATGGGTCTAAACTTCCCAAGTTTATTTCAGTCACCTACAAGAAATACCATAGTATATGTCAAGCCAGTTAATTATCATACTCAAACATCTCAAGATCATCATATAAATATTCATGTCTCTTATACATTAATGTCATTATTAAAACATATTATATGATGATATCATGAGTCTAAAAATTTCATATTGTGCCAAGAAATAATCACATTTCAAATTTAAATCATTCTAATCATCCAAATCATAAATTCCACATGTCAATGGCATGATAAATTACCCAAAGAATTTCATAAAAATAAAAACATAGGTATAGACATATTATCCATCTATTAATTATCTATAAATCACTTACCAATCATACCCAAACACTTACACATTCAATAAGACTTCTTTATTATTTCTAGTTTACCAATTAGTAATTAGGATTAGATCTTAGCCAAGTCTAAAGCACTCTAGATCAAAGCTCGAGTTGCCTATTCCTAAGTATCAGATGCTAGATTATAGGTTGCATATATTAAATGAGAATTAATGCATACATTCACCTAATGGGGAGTGTAGACACTGAAATCGTGTCTACCCCCTAGGTCGTCATCCCCCCTTGGCCCCCTTGGCCCATGTCCTAACCCTTGTCTAAGCCCCCTCCATTTATCAAATAAATATTTTAATTTATTTGGCCCTCTTCCACCTCACCCATGCCACCTTAGATCCCCTCCTTGGATCCCCCCACCTCTCTCCTAGCCTTTATTGCCCAAATCTCCCCTTTATCCTTCCTCTCGCGTCCATTTATGCCTCCCTCGACCATTTTCCCATGGCCCCTTGACCCGACAGCGTGCAAGAACAGACAGAGGCTAATTTTAGCCTCTGTCCACATTCTTCAACCACCGATGTCAGTCATTATGTGGCCGACATCGGCGGTTCTGCCGGTGTCAACAGCCTTCAAGACCATTCTCTGCAACCATTTGCCCCCGCAAGCAGAACTCTCTTAATGCTTTTACATTTGTATTTTCTTCTCCTCCCCCTCGTACAGCAACACCAACAGCTACAGGCATCTTGCAGGAAAAGCTCCAAGAAATAGCTCCATTTGTAGGTCCTTCAACAGCTACGACAATAAGTCTCTCCATTCTCTAACCAGCAAGCAAGAGGTAAGCACAGTGTTATTTTCCATTTCATTTCTTATCTGCATTTATCTATTTAGCTAACTACTACCTAGACCTTCCTTGTCTATCCCTAAGAGGCTAAAAATCCTTCTCAAACCCCTACCTCTCATTCATCCCCCTTTTGTGCTTCTAGTTCTAGCCAGTCACTTTCCTGACAGTCCCCTCTGCCCAACCAGTTTTGCACAAACCCTTAAACTACTCCTCAGACCCCAAACAGTCCCTCTAAATCCCACACAGACCCTCAGACCCTCAGAAGAAGCCTCAGTCCATTCTGTAGACCAAGACCAGACCTATAACTCATCCCTGACTATTGCCCCAGCCGACCTCCTCTATTTCCCCTACCGACGTTGGTAGCCTAACTGACGTTGGTGACCTTCCCTGACCGACGCCGGCAATATCACTGACATCAACTACTATATAAAGTAAATTACTGCTAAATAGGTACGCTTTTACTTTCAATTCTTTCTTTCTATCTTTTATCATTTATCACTTTCTATTTCTGATCAACATTCTATTTTTAACAGTGGACTGGCATCCTCCAAGAAGCCTTTGCACTTCTAGGACCAAGCTCTTGCTTGGCAGTCCACCCTTTTGTCATCTAACATTTTTTGTGTTTTAGTGTCTTTCCCTTTCAGGTGTCATCCTCCACAACCAAAGAGGAGTTCTCACAATGTCTGAATTTTGGTGCGCACATCTATAATCCAGGTACATACAAACCCTCGTCCTTCTTCTTAGTTTCTCATTTTCTCTTTCTTGAATGTGAAAAGCAAATCTAGCATAGAAACATTCTGGCAAGCCTAGTGGGACCTTAGGGTCTTCCTTGGGTTCCTTTTCTTTTTGTTCATATAGGTGCATTAGGTTTCTCCCTTTTCACCTCTTTCTTCTCTTCTAAATGACATCATAAGTAGGAATAAAAAGAACCTTTCTTTCTTTTCTTGCATTTCAAACTAGTCAAAAGTCATATCCTTCAACCCTTTCTCAACTTGTTTTCACTCAAACTCACATTTCGACTTGGGCCTAAAACACATTGCATATCATTTCTGCTTGCTTGCATTTCTTAGTCCACACTTAGTAATTAACAAATCACATCATGAATTAAAGTAGTCCACTTTATGTTACACAACCGAACCACTTGCACTAAATCAAACATCAAACTTACCTGAGACAAGGCCCGACTGGGATTTCATCCCCCAATAGATACCTTACCTGTCCCGATGATCCTACTTGGATTTCATCACCAAGGGGAAAGCCCACTCTGTTCTCTGGCAGAGTCTAATCTCTAGGGAAAGTATATTTTGGCTAAGCGAGACCAGCTTACCACTGGACTCGTGAAGTGAGGGGAGCTTGCTCTTTAGCACCAGGCCATGTACGGAACCTAACCCAGACTCTTGAGTGCCTAAACAAACCTGAAACCATCCATAGACTACCTCTTCTAGGACCCTTCTAACAGCCAACCTCCCCAAACATCACTTTAAGGCATAAGCCACGCGAGCTTAATAATTTATTTCTATGGATTTAACACTTAGGTTCTGATTGTGTTCTTCATCTTTTCTATTCTTATCTACTTGTTTGAGCTAGTGAGGATGTTCTTCCTATTTTTCAAAAACTCTCAAATCTTTTGGGTTTCTAGAAAACACAGTTACTGGCATCGGTTTTAGCACCGATGTTGGTAACCTTTTCTCGCTGGCATCATTTATTTGACCGACGTCGGCCATCTTTCTCACTAACATCAATTTTTCAACCAACGTCGGTCTCTGTCACAGTTCTTTTTTTCAAAATATCAACCTTAAAACCCACCCCTTTTTCTACCAAAACCCCATTTTGAGTTTTTAAAATTGAAAAAACACAGTTTCTAAAACCTGACCTTTCTTGCCTTGAATTGTTCTGACTCACAGTCAAGCCAAGACTTTAGTCAACCATGCGAGGCATCAACCGCTTCTGTCTACCCCATCCATAATCAATCCTATAATGGAGTTCCACTCAGAGACTGAAAGAACTCCTACTCGCCCAACCCCGCCCCAGACTCCTATTATCCCAGAAGGGGACCAAGATTTTGCATGATTCTTGGACCTCAACGTCAAAGCCTTGCAGCACTATCTCGCGCATAGCTGAATGCGAGACTCCTTAGGCAACCCAATCTATGGGATGCTAACTTCCTTAGTCAAGACAATGATCACATCAACAGCATCTACAATTCAACCTATAGATAATCAAGCCAACACCTCGACTAATAACCCAATCGTGTCCTACCTTCAAAATTTAGCCTCTCCTTCTAGACCTACCTCCATGGGGATTTTGGTACCCCCTCAACCTCAAACTACTCAACCAAATCCTACACCTTTCCAAAACCTAGTGCTCTCTATCCCCCCTACTCTTGCACCTATCAACATAAGAGTAACTGTCTACCCTTCAACAAGTGTGGCCACTCCTCAACCATCTTTGACAGTCCCTATCCAATTTGTGCCTACCAACCCCATAACACAAGTGCCCTTGGCTTCAACTTCCGCCCCAATAACTAGCTACCCATATGTTGCGTCTACGCAACCAACCACGTCATATGCCCCTCTCAATATCTTTCAAATGCCTTATAATCTAGGGGGCATTCCACCCACCAATTCGTCAGTAGATATCATCAAAATGCTGATGGACAAAATGTCTAGCCTAGAGACCTCTGTTTCTAGCTCATGCAATGCTCTCTCATATGAGCAAATTTGTAATGAGCCCATTCATCCTTTTGTCCTGATCAGGCCATACCCAAGTCAATGGGAGCTTCCTAAATTTTCTCACTTTCAAAGTAAAGAAGACCCACAATAGAACTTACGGGCATTCAGACATGCCTATTACCTTATTACCCATGATGATGCATTACTTTTACACACATTTCCTATGTCTCTCTCTGGTGCTATGCTTGACTGGTACAGCTCTCTTTCTAGCCATTCCCTCTTCACATTCACACAGCTGGCCCAGCTCTTTCTTGATCACTTCTCCATCAACATCACCAAGAAGGTCTCGATCACAGACCTCTATTCTATCTGCCAATTCGAGGATGAATCCATAGCTAACTTTGTTGCTCGTTGGAGAGGCCTCATCAATCAACTCTCCTTTTCCTTACCCCAACCCAAACTTATTGAACTTTTCTCCCAAGCCTGCGCCAAACATATTTCTTCCACCTTACGGGTTCAGACCTTCCACACCTTTGACAAAGCCTTCACAATGGCCTACAAACTTGAATTGTGTGACATTAAGGAGAATAAAGTCAAGTTGCAAAGCAAGAATCCCAACTCTAAGACCAATGACTCCTCTTCTTCTAAACCTTCATCATCCAATCCTAAGTCTAAAGCTTCAGCTAACGCTGTGGTCGTTAGACCTTCATCCTCTTCACCTTCAACCAATCAACCTGAGCCATCCACATCTCAGAGTGCCACCTATCAATTCTAGCAGAGATACATACAATGACAATATACTCCTCTCAGAGAATCATACGTGTCTATGCTAGAAAAACTCATTAAATAGGGGGTTCTCAATCTCCCCCAGATCTGACCACCTCCACAATTTGATCCCTCATGCGCCATCCCTACGTGGTATAGGGAAAATGACTTCTGCAACTACCACCATGTTAAAGGACATGACACAAGAAATTACAAGACCCTTAAAAACATAATCCAAGACATGCTCAAGAAGGGTGACCTCATCCTAGACAATCCCAATGCCCCCCTAATCAGGGCATCGACATCTTCAAGCAACCATTCCCCGATCATCCACCGACCCAAAACAATGTCTAGACCTTGATTGATGACACTCATAAACACAACATTCAAATAGTCAATACGATCTCACCCTTCATCCATGACCAACCTCAAGAGGTTAGTCCATCTATCATTCCATCACATGTGGACGAACCTCTTTCCCCGGTTAGTTCTCCTTGGAGGATGCCTCAACCTTATCGGCACCACCGGTCTCACCATCCTCCTTCCTACTACCTATGGAGGACCCGACCCTTCCTACTCCTCAACCGCAAGTGGAGGGCACCATCATCCCTGCCCTTTACCCACTTGAGGAGCCTCATTCTCTGGTTTCTTCTCCACCCAGGGAAGAACCTACCTCTCCTTCATCTCTAACCAAAGATGAATCTGTCATGACTTCATCATGCCACGGGTCTGAGACTGCTACCCCCATCTCATCTTTGGCCCCACAACTGTCAACTTCTTCTCAAGGACCCAAACCTCATCCAACATCTTCTCAACCATTTTCCCGACTAGTGGAGAAAATCAAACTTCTCCCTTCAAGGAAAGTGGAGCATCAGGGATTGTGGGAGCGTCTTAAAGGTCTTCAACATGCCCGTGCCCTCTCATCTCATGCTACCAATCCTCCCAAGGAAGAATCTCCCAAGACTCTCAACAAAGACTAGACTCTCACTTCTAAACCTGCATCTACCCCATCTAAACCTATCAAGTCACTTGGCATTCACCCTGTCTATACCCTCACTCACCCGCAAGTGAAGGTGGATTTAGATCAGACCTCGACCAATAGTAGTCTTCTAACCAAGTTAAATAAGACTACCAAACCATAGAAGCGAATGCCTCCACCCCCATCACCATTGCCTTCCATTTTGGGCCCCCATCCTTTGACCCTAACCAGAGTCCTTCCCACTCTGACCTCTAATCAAAACCGGTTGCCTCCTTTGCTTTCTTTACGTACCTCTAGTCTACCCTCTCCTAAAAAGGTAGTACCTCTCACGAAGAAAGTGTCATCCCTGCCTATCACCACACCATCAACCCAAAAGGTGGTACAAAAACCTCCTCCAACTCTGCCTAAGCAAAAGTCACTAGCATTACACACATCAACTAGCATAGACCCTTTAGTGGGCTCATACTCATTGATATTGCACTGACTTTTGTAGACTTTTAGCATAACCCTTCCACCCATCAGGCCTTTCCAACCTCTTAGGTCCAAGCCCTCCTGGTTCGATGACACGAAGATTTGCTTATACCATCATACGCCAAGACACAATACTGAGACTTGCTATACTCTCAAATCCATCATTCGCTGTTATATGGAGAAGGACACTCTTCTCCTTAAGGACACTCTTGACCGACCCTCGACACCTTCCCATGACCCCTTCTTCACCTCCTATCTTTGAAATCAATGTTATCCACATAACCACTAGGTCACAAAAGGACAAGGTGAAAGAAAAAGATGTCATCCCTTGGACCTACCCTTTCATCAAACCACCTTTAGCACCCAAGCCTAAAATTTCTATCCTTGGCGCATCTTAGCCTTCTTCTTCTTCCTCTTCTGGGCTGATTCATGACTCCATGTTGAAACAGCTTCACCAGACACCTGTGAAGATGTCCCTTTATGACCTCATCCAAACCTTGCCTCAGCATCGTCAAGCCCTCATCTAAGCCTTGCAGACAGTGGAGGTCTAACCTGAGGACCCCCAACCACTCACTACCCTCATCCACTCTT
This sequence comes from Torreya grandis, assembly GCA_037957365.1. NCBI lineage: Eukaryota > Viridiplantae > Streptophyta > Pinopsida > Cupressales > Taxaceae > Torreya > Torreya grandis. The sequence continues at coordinate 945,514 of JARHVA010002626.1, forward strand.
TATCTCCTGTTGCCTCCATCACATTCAATGATTCTAAGATTCCCACATCCAACACAGAAGATCAGGATGCCGCCCTCTTCACCACCACTTATGTTGATCAGACATGCATTAAATGTGTTATGATCGATAGAGGTGCTATCATCAATATTATCTCCACCCATGCCTTTGATCAGTTGGCTCTTCCCAAGAATTGTGTCTCTAAAACTAACGCAATCTTGCACTCCTTCAATGACACCACTGCCACGACCATTGGCACAGTCATCCTTCACATTCGTGTTGGTCCACGCACAATCTTGGAGCTCTTCTATATCATCAAAGGAGAGTTTCAATACAACATGTTGTTGGGCTGACCCTGGATCCACGCCATGGCTTGTGTTCCCTCCACCCTACACCGTTGTGTGAAATTTGAGCATGAGGGGCAAGTCCACACCATTCTCGCTGACCCTTCACCCTTCAAAACTTGTAACACAACCTACCATCCAAATGACATCCTCATTCCTATCAAGCCATCAACCCTGGCACTGCCTCCATCCACAAAAGCTTCAACTAGTTCTCAACCGGTGGTTGCCCTCACCCCTCCTCTTCAAGTGACTACTAAGGACCCCTTGGAAGACATCTTTCAGCAACTTTCACTTGGGGAATATCACTTGCTAACCTTAGACATGTTCCAAACTCTGTAAGAGTATGGACGCCTTCACCACAGCCCTAGTTATGACCATCGGATCAGGATGGTCATGCCTTATGGTCCTCTTCACCTTCGAACCAATCTTGTCTATGGGGGGCTCAATCAAGCTCCTACTGATGGCAACCCTCTCTCTTCACCCCAACCATTCACATCAGACTTCTCATTTCTTGGCAACCCCACCTTTGCACACGCTTACCTTTATAGGTGTGCATGGAAGGGTTTTAGTTTCAGACGCTATGAGCAGGGCTCCCATCAGCCCATCGAGCTGCTCAATGATGACAATGCCAAGAAACGGTATGGCCTGGGATATCATGACCCCACTCAGGCCTCTGCAGACCTTTGCCCTGAGCCAACCATTGACCAATCTCCTCTAAGCTCACCCATTCCTCCTCCACCTACGGAGTCGGTGGTTTCCATCCCTCCTAGTTTTTTTTCCATAAACACCATCCACCTAGAACCCCTAACCTATCAGCTAAATGGGGTGTCTAGGTCTCTCTCTCTCTTTTTTTCCAACATGATAGAGGATGAGTCAGCAACCATTCACATTATCTGCTACGTAGACGATGACACCATTCTTTCTTACATGGGCACCAACGACTCTTTCATCCAGTGCTCCCTCCCTTCTGAGACCTAGGTTATGTTAAATGAATCAACCATTGACATTAACCTCCCTTCTTCTGATGTTCCTCACGTCTTAAAGATTGGCCAATCTCTAGACGCTCAGGAGTAGCTTGACTACACCCAGTTCCTCTCAGACCATAGTAAGGCCTTTGCTTGGACCTACAGTGACATGCCTAGCATCGACCCCACCATTGCTACCCATAACATCGTCACCAAACTAGAGGCTAAGCCTGTTAGGCAAAAGCTTTGAAAGATGCATCCTCATGTTGCACTCCTTGTCAAAGAGGAGCTACAGCACCTTCTTTTTGTCTCTTTCATCCAACCCATCAATTATCTGTAGTGGGTCTCTAACATTGTCCCTATCACCAAGGTGATTGGGGGATCCAGATCTGCATGAACTATCGTGACCTTAACCTAGCCTGTCCCAAAGATGACTTCCCTCTTCCTAACATTAACTAGCTTGTTGATCTCACAGCCGGCCATGAGATGCTATCTCTTATGGATGGGTTTTCAGGATACAATCAAATCCTGATCACTCTAGAAGACCAGCACAAGACTACCTTCATCACCCCATGGGGGACTTTTTGCTATCAGGTCATGCCTTTTAGCTTAAAGAATGCAAGCGCCACTTATCAACGTGCCATGACTTACATTTTCCATGATCTCCTCCACAAAATCATGGAGGACTATGTGGACGACCTTCTCAGCAAGTCCAAGCTTCACCGTGACCATTTGACCATTCTCAAGATCATCTTCTCTCACCTTCTTCAATATAATGTCCATTTAACCCCAAAAAATGCATCTTTGGGGTCCTCTCAGGTAAGCTCCTTGGCTTCATCATTTCCTTCCGTGGCATCGAGATAGATCCCACCAAGATCTGTGTTATCCTTGAGATGCCACCTTCGACCAATCTCAAGCAGCTTTGTAGTCTACAAGGGAAGCTCCATTCCATTCACCATTTCATTTCGTAGTTTTCTGACCGCTGCCAACCTTTTCATCATCTCCTTAAGAAGGACGTCTCCTTTAAGTGGGATAAGGACTACCAAGAGGCTTTTGAAGCCCTCAAATGCTATTTGGTCTCTCCACTAGTCCCCATTCCACCTAAAGAGGACCAACCCTTCTACCTTTACATCTCAACAACCAACCATTCATTAGGTGTCATGATCACGCACTGAGATGAGCATCACCATGAGCAAGCGGTCTACTACATCAGCCAAACACTGGTCAACTATGAAACTTGGTATACTCATATTGAGAAACTCTGTTTAGCATTAGTCTTTGCCGCTACCAAGATCTGCCACTATCTTCTCAACCACAAGACCTTTGTCATCACTCACACTAAACCTCTCAAGTATATGCACTCCAAGCCATATCAAAATCAGCGTATGGCTCGGTGGCTCATGCTGCTTGCTGAGTTTGATTTCGAGTTCATCCAGTAGAAATCCGTCAAAGGGCAAACCATCACTAACTAACTAGCAGATGCCCCTCTTCCCGACAATCAACCTTTGTAGTGCGAGTTTCTTGATGAATCTATCACCGTGCTTTCCACAGATGACACCATCTATCAAATGACCATGTTCTTCGATGGCTCCAAATGTCAACTTGATGGGGGTGCGGGAGTCATTCTCATCCCACTCAAAGGTGAGCCCATGCCTCTATCTTTCAAGCTCGACTTTGATTGTACCAATAATATGGATGAATATGAAGCCTTAATTTTGGGACTTCAAACTGCCCTTTCTCTCAGCATCAGGTCCATCAACATCTTCAGCGACTCGTAACTTGTCGTCAATCAAATCAATGGTTCATACCTCTGTAAAAATGAAATTTTGCAAAGGTACAAAAACCGTGTTGACACTCTTCTAGCCTCTTTCAACCATTACCTCTTGCAGACTATTCCTTGATCCATGAACAAGTTTGTTGACACCATGGCTTCTCTTGCCTCACATATCCCATCTTCATCATCCTCATCCAAAATCTTTGTCACAGTGCATCGTGTGCTGCTGCCTTCATACATTTCTCTTAACACCAACCATGTCAACACCATAGACTCTAGTCCATGAGATGATTGGTATAACCAACTTGTGGACTACTTATCTCATTCTGTCATTCCTCCCCATCTCTCTAGCAATGTGCGGTGAGCTTTCATCAAATGCACAGCTCGCTACAACATGCTAGGGGGTCTTCTCTATAAGTGAGGCTTTGACAACCTCCTTCTTCACTATCTAACCTCCATTGAAGCCTCTCATGCCATAAAACAAGTCCACAATAGGATTTGTGGTAGACACTTCAGTGGGAATTTGGTTGCCAAGCGCACCCTTCATCTAGTCTATTATTGGCCCACCCTTCATCAAGACTGTAGTGACTACATTCGACGTTGTATCAAGTGTCAACAATACTCTAACTTGCTCCATCTCCCTATCCATGCCTTACAAGTCACTCAAGATTTCTGGCCTTTTTCTCAGTGGGGCTTAGATCTCATCAGTGAGATTAACCCTCACTTGTCTCTTCGTCATCAGTCCATCATCACCACCACTGAGTATTTCACTAAATGGGTGGAATCCATTCCTCTCATCTCCACAAAAATTGACAAAATTTTTGACTTCATCAGCACCCACATCATCTGTTGTTTTGGTGTTCCTCACAAAATCATCATCGATAATGGCAAGTCCTTCAAAAATAAGATCGTCCAAAAACTCTGTGACTCATTTGGCATCAAGCTCAGTTTCTCTTCGCCTTACTACCCACAAGCAAATGGGCAGGCCGAGGCTTCCAACAAAATTCTAACTAAAATTCTCATGAAGGTGGTCAATGACACAGGAAGGGACTGGCACATTCATGTTCCCTTCACTTTGTGGGCCTACCACACTAGCATATGAACCTCTACAAGTGCTACCCCTTTCTCTCTAGTGTATGGAACAGAGGCTGTCCTACTTCTCAAAGTATAGATCTTGTCTCTCTGCATCTCTCTGCATGACATTCTCTCTAACGATGACTTTCATCAAGATCACTTAGCTCAACTTGAGTTACTTGACAAACGTCGTCTTGCTACCCTCAACCATCTCCATGTCTATCAAAATCGCATCAAGTGAGCCTATGACAAAAATCTACGAGAATGAAATTTCAACATCAAAGACCTCATCCTCAAAGAAAACTAGCATGTCACCAATATGGAGTGAAGTAAACGAGGCAAATTCACCCCTAATTGGCTCGAATCTTTCATCATCATGCACAAGTATGGGTCAGGGACTTATCATCTATCTTCTCTCGATGGACAGCTAGAACCTGAGCCTCTCAATACCTTGCATCTACGGCCATTCTACTATTAGTCGAGTACTCATCCACTTGACATTTAACTTGAGCTCGTCCCTTGAGCAATCCCCGTCTTCTTAATCCTCATTCCTTTAACCCTATTTCCCTTAACAAATCCTCTATAACCCTTTTATGATGTATGGATGCTTTGTCCTAATAAAAGGGAGCCCTTGAACTTCTATAGTCTTGTCCATGACTCACAATTCTGTCAAAAAAAAAAATGGGTCATAGACTTGGCTTGTAGTTGTCTCAGGGTCTCCTATAAAAAGGGGTAAGGTTATCCCTGCTCATAAAATGGGTTACCCTATCCTCCTCCTATCATAACACCTACTCAAGGGACTTTGATCTCACTTTAATGTCAAAGTGATTCGATTACCACTCTAACACAACTCATGGTCAACGACGCAATGCATGAATGGGGCTCTTTGTTCTAACAACCCCTATATATGCTATCATTTTGGTCCTTGTCAATAAAAGGGCGATTATGCATTTCGCTTTTTGCTTACATTTTGGTCACATTCAAACTTCATCATTTGTCGAACCAACTCAACTCCAATCTCTTTTTAGACCACTCACATAGCCTATTCACACTAGTTTCTATGGACACCAATACACATGGAAACTATCAACCAGACACAATTTATGTTAAACATAAACCAATACTTACTGAAGCATAAATAGACCTCAATTCATTTTTAGCATACATCCATCATGACTATGGAACATTTCTAGGGATGAAAGACCTCTCAACTAATGTTACGGCATACACCATTTGGAAAAGGCTGTAGCATCTTTTTCTCCTCATCATTTTGACACATGACCAAACCAATCATCGACCAATCTTCTCAACTAGTCTGAACTACATTGGTCTGAGGCCCCTTCCAATCTGGGCTATGTAGGCAGCACTCAGATGACATGACTATCTTCTGGGGTTAGCTTGACCACCCTCATTTGTTCGTCTCTCTGATGGACAAACCTTCTTTTCTTTGACCATGACCTTTACCTTGACCTCGACCACAACCAATCAATCACTTCAACCCTCTTGCTCCCTCTTTGGGAGAACTACATTGGCCTGAGGCCCTAACGACAGGGGCTATGTAGGTAGCACTCAATTGACATGGGGTCTTTTGGGGTTAGCTCAGCCATCTTCTTCGTCACTTTATTCCATCCCATTTTGTCGTGACCTGTCAATCATATCACAGTTAGTCACATATTTTCATAATCATTAGCATAATCATTTTCATCATGTCCATCCATAGTCATTAAACATCACCATTTAATCTAAAAATCATAACCATTCACATCAAATCTCAACATCAATATCATTAATCATCATCATATAACCATTTCATTCCTTCATCACATTCATCATCACATTAGTCATCATAATCACAAACATAGCATCATAGCATCATCATTATACACATCATATCAAAACATGCATCAAATCAAAGTGCCATAAACATTAAACACATCCATACAATTTCTCATAACTCATGTCAATAATCCAAAATAATCTCATCATATATATCTCAAAGTTTTATACAATCGCACAATCTGTGCATCTCTCTCTCTCTAAAAAAAATCACATACATCTCGCATCACCGACATGCAGGCCGATATATACATCATATCAAAATCTACCCTTAAGGCTATGGCTGTGGTGGTGGTGGTGGTCGAGAAGATGCTGTATCCTCTCCCCCTCTGATCTACACCATCTGTGTGAATCGGTAGCAGTCGCCCATGACATAGACCACTATCAGCTCAGCTCTGCCCTCATATCTGAGTATCATTGTATCTGAGGAAACCCTCTAATAACTCCCTCATAATATGTGATCTCGTCTAACACATTATTGTATCTAACTATAGATACAGTCTGTAGTGGACCCATCTGACTTGCTGCCGTCCCCTGCACTGCCCCCTACAGCTGTGAAAATGTTAGCTGCACTGATGTCGATGGTCCTACCCCTTGTGAAAATGCTGGCTGCTAAGATGGCTACTGCAATGGGCCCTACCCTCCAAAACTCTAACCTACCACTACTTGTGCCTAGGCTATAGCTAGCTATCCCTGTAATAGAGTGACCTACCCTGTCAGCACTACCACCTAACCTGTCATCTCTGTCACCTATCCTATCACCCTTGCCAGCTACCCCTGCAAAACTATGACCTATCCCTGTAAAATGGTCACCTGAGCCTGTGCCACATCCCTCTCCTATCACACTATGTCCCTCTCTTTGTGGGCTATATCCCACTCCCTGGTGACCACCTACAGATCCAATTGGGGACCCACCTATACACCTATGTACCATCCTATCCACCATGCTGTGTAGGCCTCTATACACCCTGGGTCGACTATCCCAGGTCCTATCGGCAACTCCTCAAAATTTGGCCCCTCTGTCTCCTCTGGCAGTGGGAGTGGTGCCTCTATATCATCCTACCTGTACTATGGGAATGTGGGAGGTACATCCTATAGCAGCCCGTACTGGCATCGCACTCTCTCTATTGGGATCCTCTCGAGCTCACCGGCTCACCTACCTCTGACCCATCGCATGCTCTAAGTCTCAACCATCTGCTTGCCCTAGTCTTTGAATGCTAGATATACCAAGTATGGTCTCCAGATGATATCTACTAGAATCAAGGCCTCTAGTACCCCTCTATAGTGGTCAATATCTCTGACCACTCCATCCACCTGCATCTACACCATCACCTTGCACCATCACCTAAATCCAACCCTAAAGCTAGCCTAGATCGCCACTGGGAGGCTGAGAGGTCATGTAACCGTGATATGCTTGTATGCCCAACAGTGCAGAAGGTGGCCTACACATAGACTATACCGCTACCATCGACTGATAACCCATATCTCTTTGTATACTTGGGCCAAAAAAATAGGCACCCAGGCAAACACTGTCTGCTACTCAAGCATGTCCATCAAAACCCTGGTCATGGCGACTGAGAACCTGCCTCCCTCTGCTCTAGCAACACATAGACTGTGATGCTGATCATCATCAAGACAGCCAGCCGATGTGTGCCCTCAGCTACTGCGTATAGAGGCTCATAAGAAAAATTGGCTGAATGGTAGCTCGTCTCTGCAACATGCTCCCCAAACAGCATAACCATGTGTATATCATGCACCTCTCTTGAGCATGCATAGATGTCAGCTCTATGTACTGGCAGCCACAAAATCTAGTACACATCCTTGACCATGACCATCATCTCGCCTATGGGTAGGTGGAAGGTGTTGGTGGCATGGTCCCACCACTCGATCAATGCCACCATGAGGCTCACATCCCTCACCACTCTGTAGTAGCATCTCAGCCCACCTAGCCCCACTGTGCTCATCTGCACCCACTCCTTGACCGTCATGCCTTCACGCATCCACATCAGTAAGGTTGGGGGGTGATCCTACAGCATCAGAGTTTGCCTCGCCTGCATCCATCAACAGTCCATTTCATGTTAAAATTGTTCCTACTCTTCCTATTTGACCAACCATTCTGACCATCTATGCCTAACCTGACACCTGAGAAGCCCTTAGCATAGCTTTGACCTTTCGACTTGACCATTTTTCACCACCCTTTCTGACCAGGCAGCCACCAACATCAGTTAGCGTGCCAGTGGTGGCACTCACATAACCAACATCGGTGAACCCACTGACATCGGCGACTGGTTCAGCCCTAGGGCTGAACGGGGTGAGCCCTAAATTTAGGGCTTCCCCTTATGGACTCTCCAACCCCCCCAAATCATTCCTAAATCATCCCTAATATATCCTAGACCCCCTACCCACCTTCCTAGCTACCCTCCCCCCTCAATTTCTACCTAAAGCAACCAAAAATTCAAAAATAAAATCAAAACAACAATCAACCAAATCGGGCTCAGATACCCTCCTACCTCATCTCAACATCATCAGCGTGGTGGCACAATGGGTGCTGCTGGTGGTGAACCTCCCATGGGTCCTCTACTCCACTCTACCATCTCTTATGTGCCAATGACTCTGCACACTCTTGGTGGCCCACATGCGTCCCTACAGTGTTTAATCAACTCCCTCTCTCCACCAATGTTCCTCTGCCACCTCACATCGCTCCTCGGTCAACTCTGGGTCACTTTCACTCAATCAACTCTAGAGCTCTTTTTTCTCTCAATCAACAAGTAGCAAATGACTTTTGGTGGGCTACCAATCCAATTTTGTCAGATTTGGTAGGCCGTTGATGTCAGCATTTTCATGTCCTAAGCGATCGACGTCGACCAATTTATGCCGACATCAGTCCTTTTGGTCCACCGATGTCAGTTTTATCACCAACGTCAGCAGACTTCAAACCTCCTTTTTTCTCCTCATTACCTAAAATCATGCCCCTAATTAGTCAGCTCTCTAGTAGAAGTCATCTTAGCCTCCTGGGGCACCCTTGACATCACTTTTGCCTCCATCCATCGACCACCAGACCTTGGTGATCATGCCTATCTCCTCAGACTCTGACCACTTCCAAGACAAACATTGCATTGGTTGTTTTTGCATGTATGCTACCTCATGAATGGTTAGCAAAATTATGCACAGACTATTTATGACCCTCATAAGTATAGGATCACAAGCCGGTTGATCCCCATTACTTGTGGCATTTTTGTGTTTCTAAGAGCACTTCCTGAGCCTGAGATATTTTAAAACATGATGACCATTAGAGCTTCAGCTTAGATTGAATAACCCGATCAGCTATGACCAAATGTTAGGGCCCAGTTATTTCAATTTTGGCACTCCTCGACCCTTGACCTGCGACAATCTGACCTGACCATCTCATAAAGTGGTATACATGCAATCATGACTATTACAGCATTCACACTCACCCTCTCTCTGTCCATCTCTCTGTCAAATTGACACTCAATCTCAGGTTCCCTTCCCTCGACTCTCACTTTGAGGAGGGAACACCTCATCCCATATCTGGGGCAACCAACTCTTGTTTTTGTCTTGTAATTCGTCAAGAACAACTAACAAGATAAAAAGGGGAAAATGTAGACACTAAAATTGTGTCTACCCCCTAGGTCGTCATCCCCCCTTGGCCCCCTTGGCCCATGTCCTAACCCTTGTCCTAGCCCCCTCCATTTATCAAATAAATATTTTAATTTATTTGGCCCTCTTTCACCTCACCCATGCCACCTTGGATCCCCTCCTTAGATCCCCCCACCTCTCTCCTAGCCTTTATTGCCCAAATCTCCCCTTTATCCTTCCTCTCGCATCCATTTATGCCTCTCTCGACTATTTTCCCATGGCCCCTTGACCCAGCAGTGTGCAAGAATGGACAGAGGCTAATTTTAGCCTCTGTCCACATTCTTCGGCCACTGATGTCGGTCATTATGCGGTTGATGTCAGTGGTTCTGCTGGTGTCGACAGCCTTCAAGACCATTCTCTACAACCATTCACCCCCATGAACAGAACTCTCTTGACGCTTTTGCATTCATATTTTCTTCTCCTCCCCCTCGTACAGCAACACCAGCAACTACAAGCATCTTGCAGGAAGAGCTCCAAGCAACAACTCCATTTGCAGGTCCTTCAATAGCTACAACAACAGGTCTCTCCATTCTCCAACCAGCAAGCAAGAGGTAAGCACAGTGTTATTTTCCATTTCATTTCTTATCTGCATTTATCTATTTAGCTAACTACTACCTAGACCTTCCCTGTCTATCCCTGAGAGGCTAAAAATCCTTCTCAGACCCCTACCTCTCATTCATCCCCCTTTTGTGATTTTGGTTCCAGCCAGTCACTTTCTCGACAGTCCCCTCTACCCAACTAGTTTTGCACAAACCCTCAGACTACTCCTCAGACCCCAAATAGTCCCTCTGAATCCCACATAGACCCTCAGACCCTCAGACAAAGCCTCAGTCCATTTTGTAGACCAAGACTAGACCTGTAACTCATCCCTGACTATTGCCCCAATCAACCTCATATGTTTCCCCTACCAACGTCGACAGCCTAACCGACGTCAGTGACCTTCCCTGACTGATGCTGGTAATATCACCAACGTCGGCTACTATGCAAAGCAGATTACTGCTAAACATGTATGCTTTTACTTTCAGTGCTTTCTTTTTATCTTTTATCATTTATCACTTTCTGTTTCTAATCAGCATTCTATTTTTAACATTGGATTGGCATCCTCCAAGAAGCCTTTGCGCTTCTAGGACCAAGCTCTTGCTTGGCAGTCCATCCTTTTGTCATCTAATGTTTTTTGTGTTTTAGTGTCTTTCCCTTTCAGGTGTCATCCTCCATAACCAAAGAGGAGTTCTCACAACGTCTGAATTTTGGTGCGCACGTCTACAATATGGGTACATACAAACCCTCATCCTTCTTCTTAGTTTCTCATTTTCTCTTTCTTGAATGTGAAAAGCAAATCTAGCATAGAAACAGGGAGAACTACATGTGATTTGATTTTCTAATTCTAAGTATTACATATGTATGAAACACTAAACCATTAAATGGGGAGTGGTTAGGGTCAACTCAACCCACATTTCATCCCATTTTATAATTTTAAAGTTATCATTGAAAGTGGACCTAGGGTTTTAAGTGAAGGAGATATAATTTTAGGATTTATGCACATCATCAAACCTTAGGATTGCACACAAATCCAAAATAAAAATAAGCCCCCCTATATGTATCAAAATAAAAAGATAAAATATATAGAGACAATATTGTTAGAATTTGAACATAATTTAAAATGGTAGTGACCATAAGCTAATAGTAGTGTCCTAACATGCCCACAACTCTATCTCTTAATATAATCAAATTATCATCCAATTTCTTGTCTTTCATGCCACCTATATATAGTCTTAGTCCTAAAAAGAATAAAATAACTCTAAGTATCTTATACTCTTTAGTACTTTCCATATTTATCAAGTTATAGTGATAGATCAGTTTCAAGTTTTTACATTCATATATATGCTTCCTTTTAATACATAATAATATAAATTAAATACATTACTCTTTATATTATTAGGGTTAAAATTAATCCAAAATAGGTTAAAATATATTGGTGAACCCATTTATTTTATATAACCTTTTTTAGATCCTAGGTCCCCTTAGATTTTCATCTTTTTGTCACTAGGGTTTCATATTTTTGTAATTAGATTTTATTGCAAATATGATTTTTGATTTCCCCTTTTACATGTCAGCTTAAGCCTAGGGTTTTTATATATTAAACACTTAAACTCCTATATTTTATTTTCTATTAGGAGTAGGCTTTGTATTTTTACTTATTTCTATTTTAATGTTTATAAAATTTAAAATGAATATTCCATCTGAAACCTCAAAATATCCTCATCCTTTATACTTTATATTTTCTATCCATTCCATGCTTTATTTTTATGGTAATGAATGGATTAATGATATAACTTATGTGATTAATAATGTTATTTATGTATATGAGTAATATGATTATGGAGGAAAATATTATGATTATGATTATAAAAATCAAGAAGATTGCTATAATAGTGATGAATATAATGAATATGGAAATGAACAAATTAATTTTAAAATAGAAAAACCTAATTATCCCAATTCTTATTTGCATCATTATATTAATTGTTCACTAGTATAAGAGGAAGGTAATAATTAATTATCATGTGCATTATTAAATGTTTCTAGTGTCACACATACCAAAGATCACAAAATATTACCACATGTAAATGATGTACATTCTAATGTTCATGATATATTACCTTAAAATTTTATGTCTACATGTAATGATACTCTTAGTAACATATAAAATGTGGACATGCATTTTTCTTAAATTAGCATGTGATACTAGTTCTAATTTGGAAATCAATCATGATGTTCCTTAAAATTCTATTTAGATGGAAAATGGCGTTATTGAAACAAATAAGATTAAATTTATTTCCCTTCTCTTGAAGTAGAAAATGATGCAAATGAGTGTGATATTCCTTTTATTTCTATTGAAATGGAAAATGATGTTATTATTTTTTAGATATAAATTAAAAAATGAGTTTTGAAGGATCTGATAAACTTTACATATTGAGCCAAAGTACATGAAAAAACCCAAAAATTAACTACCATAACTAACATCCCACCTAAGAGCCTACAAAAAAACTAGAACCTACATAGATCCTACTAGGAAGTTTACTAAAAATAGCATAATACCTAAAATAAAAAGAAACTAGAGAAAGCTAAACAATCATAATACCAATCATGGTTATGGTTCTTTAGTCTCTATGGTCTTTGAGATGCCTGTTAGGTCCTCATTTTTATCATCCACCTTCATCTTAATGTTACCCCTAGTTTGATTGCATGGACCCTCTGTGATGGCCACCTACAATATGTTATTCAGGGCTGCCTTGTGCTCATTTCTCTTTGTATTTATTTGGAAAAACTCCCCCACTTACATTTTGCCCAAGATTCCTCCTCTTTCTTGAGAAAATCATGCTCTTATTTTAGTGCTTTCTCTAGCTCTAAATTGATCATAATAATTAAATTTTTCCATAATTTACCTCCCCTCCTACCCACACTAGCTATAGCCAAGATGAATTATGTAATGGACTTGATATTCATTTTGATCTCTTTCAGAACTTTACCCTAGATATTAAGTCTCCCCTCTAGATCTTTAAGTTTTTATTTAAGGTTATAACTAACCTCTTCTTATTTTTTTTATCAAAGACCCCTACACTACCCCTTTTTTATTCACTCTCTTGAATTGTAATTCAATATAATACCTAATAACCCTCCCATATCATGGCCAAGGCCTTGTTACCAAAGTTTAATAAATCCTCATCTTCTAAGTTAATAGGTAATAGATCCACATCTTCATAAAAAATGATGAGTTTCATTTTGACCCCCTTTGAGTCCTAATTTTTCATACTCTTAAGAATATGGGTGATGGTTTTGTTAGAATCTTATGAATCTAATTTAGATATATCCTTAGAGTTATCTACCTCCTCTCTCTCTCTCTAAGTCATTTGGATCCCCACCTCATCAATCACCACTTGATTATTAACCTAGGGATTGGCCCCCTTGATCAACAACATAATGAGGACCTGTTGAATAATGACATCTAGGGGTATCACCCTAGTAGGCCTCCATAGATGATTTAAGAGATTTGAGTATAAAAATGGAAATCTAAGGACAAATTTTTTTATTTAAGTGTTTGAGAAGAAAAAATTGGTGAGAATACACCACTCTTTTTCCCCTTCAAGTGTCATGTACATCATGATTTATAAATAGATGTCTAGCCATGGATATGAGAGGTTTTCTTGTAAAAAACCCTTCTTAAAATTTTTGGCCAAAGAGAAATTATTGAATAATGATTTGATGAGCTCACCCTATGATTTTTATCCTTATACACCTTGGTTTCATCTAGTGACATTATAGTAACAACTACAATACTCTTTTATAAAATAAGCATTTCAAATCCCTTCATGCGGACTAACCTATTATTGTAAGCTTTAAAAAATTTGATAGAGAGATTAGGTTCATTCCAATGGATTAGATATATGTACATGGTAATCCCACTTTTTTTTAAATTTTCAATATTTATTTTTTCTTGACATCCTCATAGGATATGGGTTATTATGTGTAGTTCACCACGTATGATTTTAACCTCATAAGCTCTTTTGGTAATTTTGATCAACTCAACCTTATTATGTTAGGTTAACTCAAGAGTGGGATTTTTTTTCCACTTCTCATTCATGTAAATTAGCATTACATGCCTCCTAAAAGGACCATCCATTCTCTCACAGACACTAATGATTGCCCTTCTTTAAAAATTAATGTTGTAATTAATAAGAAATTTATATAGATTTAGAATTAAAATATTCTTGACTGACATTAAATTTGACTCACTATCCATCATTATTGGCCTTATCCTCAAATGTGTGTCTAAGTTGTGATGAAACATTCTCATTATATATCCATGTGTTGAAATGTGTTTCATCAACACCTAAGTTGGCTATGAGATCAGTGGATTTTTTGCCTTCTCTATATTCATGTTTGATGATAAGTTATTGAAAATAATTAAAAAAAAATTATAGAATCCTTTATTTCATTAAGAATGGTATAATAAGGGGTGAATATCCTAAAAAACATATAACAATGTTTAATGAGTCCCCTTCAATAACCAACTTTTGTAATTTGAGATCAACAACCAATCGAATTACCCATAATGTTTCTCTATATTCCACCATATGGTTGGTTTGGTAACCCATATAACACATAAAGGTAACCAAAAGATGTCCATTATAGTCTTTGAAAACTCTTCCCCTCCATAAGGTCATGGGTTACCCTTAGTTTTGTCATCAAAGTTGATTTTTCACCATGTTATTGTTACAAAAAAGAGTGAAACTTCTTCCTCTTTTCCTCAAATAAAAATTATGCAAATTAATGTGTTATTCTTTCTTATATTAAAATTAAAAGTGAAATTGTCTCTTTATATGAAGTTTATATTGACACACAATGTGATATAAAACCTAAAGTCACTTTAAAAATAAAAAAATGAAATTCTCATAATATACAATGATTGTAAATTATGCAATAATACTTTTGTAGAATGTGACCCCTTGCCATGTAATGATAGTCATGATACATATATGATTCATATGTTTAGGGTAGGTATTAATATAATATTAATTAATGAATATTTTTAAACCATTACTATACCTATTATTCATATCACTTTTATTATGCATGTCATAGGTGATCTTCAAAATCAAGTGTTTTCTCTCACTATACAATCTAGTTCATGTAAGGCCAATATGAATAATAATTTCATCATAGTACAACATGTCACATTGTTTTGTATTTTATTCCAATTATTTGAAAGTGTTTCTTATGACTCAATTCCATTTTTATGGTCATGTAGATCCTAATAATTGCATAACTAAGTACATACTTTATTTTGAGAAGTACTCCAATGATGGATGAAATCTATTAAAGACATTCTACAAAAATTCTAGAAGGAGATGATTTATATTGGTTATATAGTATCCATAGTCTCTCTTTACCTTAATTTAATAAGTTATAATACATTTTACTATCAAATTTTCACAAGTACAAGGTTCCTAAATTAACATTGGAACATTTTGAAGGCATAAAACAAGGCAATGATGAGCTCATTGAAGACTAAATTTTTCAATTTAAGAATACCATAAATTTTATAATGTATCAACCCTAAAATATAGAAAATAAATTTGTCTTTATTAAAGTATTCTATCCCCACTCACATGGATATTTTCAATGGTGCCTTTGATTTTAATTGTGAGTCACATAAGGCAACTAGTTTAATTAATTTAATACCATATTCACCTAAGAAGAAAGATTATCATAAGGAGGTTGAATTAGATATATCATATACCAAATTCAAGATTCCAATTAATATTATTAATAAAAGGAAAGGCTCAAAAGATAGGGTGTACAAGGAAAATTCCAAAGTGAAGGCACCCATTACCAAAAATAATCAACCCCTTAAGTTTGATTATTTTAAATATCTACCAAATAATATTGTATAAACATTACTTAATAAAATGATAATACACTTACCTCCCAATTAATATAATCCTTCCCATCACCTACATCAAGTGGGGTAAATACCATTATGTAATTATCATAATATCAATGGGAATAGTGATAAAAATTGTTATGCATTATGATAAAAGATTAAACGCTTTGTGGATATAAGGGTTACTAAATTTGGAAATGTGGAAACTAAGTCAACAACAACCCCTTCTCCATATTCTCATTCCACTTATTTGAGAAAGACTGAGATATCTTAAGATGTTCCTGCAAAGGATTCAATGGTCTATTAGGCTTATAAGGACAATGTCACTAGGAGATCTTATTTTATTTCACATTATATGAGGATAAATGTTTCTCAAGACATTCCTATTAAATATCCAATGGTTATTTGATCCATTATTGGTGGTGAACATTGAGAAGACATATTTGTTAATAACTAGTGACATAATACATGCATAATTGTATTTCTTAAGAATTTCATATATAATGATGAAGATTTTCAACATACACATTAAAATGCCATGAGGCATATTAACGTTAAAATTTATTTTTAGCCTAAGATAGTTGACACATTTTTATATATACACAAGGTAATGTTACATTGGGATAATCATGGCTACAACAAATGGGAGTCTATTTTGATAGTATTTATATGACTATATATTTTAATTTCTAGCAAGGTTTACTTACATATACAAATTATAAATCATGCACAAAGTAAAATATAGTTATATAATATCTAATATAAGTGTAGGAACCAAAATCAAATCAATTAATTAAATATCAAAGGTTAAATAGAGTAAATAATGTCACCCAAAAAAATCAAGAAAATTAACCATTTAGAGTGCTTACGAAAGAGACTCATCAACCAGCCTCACATAATTACAATACTTTTTAATTACCCAATGGTTCTTCAAATCACTTTAGTACAACACAAATGATTAATTATGATGGTTTCATGAGTTAGTTTCATACATACATGCATTGTGACTACAAACTAAAATTATTTTATGCATTTAACTTACAAGACACACATATTAAATGTAAAAACATTATGAGATCATACAATAGAATATTGATCATTCTTATAGCTCTTAAATTTGTATTCCTTTGGCCCTTACTTCTTGATTGGTTATTATGATCTAGAAATTTTTTACACCTATCCTATAATAATTCTAACATGTTGCCTTTGTGGCATATTACTTGTTCACTTCTACATAATGACTACATATACTTTCTATCATTATGGCCTACATTGTGGTTATATGATCACATACATTTATGGATATACATTACATGAAACTATACATGGACTCCTCCTCATCCCCCTCCACCACCCACATAATATTTTAATTTATGATGTGGTGATTCACATATAAAATAGTGTCATTTTGTTTCCCTTCCACTTTTCCATGCTACTACACTTGATGCACACTATGCCTTAGCACATGTTGTTGATGGTTGAGATCCCTCCCATTTTATATTTTTAAAGACTTTATCATTTAATTTTCTTTAATATATCAATGCATGTAAAATTTTCCAATATTTCAAAAATAACAAAAAAAATAAAATTTTGCATAAAAGCAAAAACATTCAATTATTCCAAAAAATAAAAATGTGGCCTTAGACATGACATGATGACTAGTTACATTTTTCATATATATTATTTATCACATGTTTGGTGTGTGTGTCTATATATATATATATATATATATATATATATATATATTAATTTCATGGTATACATGAGTGATATGAAATATATACAGATACACGTGATACATGGATACATAGATGTTGGACCATTCCTATATGTAGGGGTTATGCCAATGCTGGTAGCATCTTCTTCCACATGTTACATTATTATAGGTTATATATTTATATGACATTTCATCTTACCATGTTGAGTTACCTTGATTTATTACACCTACATTTTTATTTGTCATACTTTATATATTGTTACATGGATATGTTATTTTACTATGGTGTGACATTTACATACTTGGATGGTGTAGACTATATTATAAGTTTTATGTTTCTTTGATATCATTTAATTTTTTTAATAAGATACTCATTTATTTTCTATTATATGTGTTCCCTTGGCCTTGTGTTTCAGACATTTATTGACCTTTGTTTATGACTCTTTAACCTTTGTGTGCATGATGTTTATTATCCCTTATATCCAGCCCATTAGCTTTATGTGTGACATTATGTATGAGAATAATTATAGGATAGAATGATTATACATAAATGATAAAATTAACTCTATATTTTGAGATGAGTGACTTGTAATCTATATCCCTCACCTCAAAAGAGGGGCATATTAGTTGGCTTGTCATAGATACTTAAGCCTCTAGTAATAGAGTGTAAAAAATTTGGCACAAATAATATTGATTATATAGATTTTAGAAAGGGTAAGATACCATATTGTTAGATATTGATAGATTTTGGGGGTATGTGTCCATGAATATGAACTCAGTTTAAAAGACATGAGTTACATGTTTTTAGTTTTTTAGATATGAAACACAAATCACATATAACTACATGGCATTTTATAGCATATTACAACTAAGCATTTCATATTATGGAGAATTAAATTGGTTCATGTATACACATTATCAAATGTTATAATGTTAGCACTAATTATAGGGCATGAAGCTTATTTATGCACATTCACAATTTTATAATTTCTATTTTCCAAATACATTACATTGTACCTAGTTGTTGTCATCCTTGAATATATAAGTCTATATGCATTAGTTTAATCATGTTTAAATGAGTAATTTAGTTGATATTTATCACCCTCAAATGCATTGTCATTACTTTGTAAACCCAATATGTGGCTCTCACCTTCTATATTATTATTACAATATGAGTGCAATATCAATTGCATGGGCTAGTTTGATTGAGGTTTTTGTGATACTCAATGGCCTTGAAACTAATCCCTTTGATTCTATAGTAAGGGTTGGGTCATTTTACTTCCCAATAGATTGTCTCACCTTAGGTTTTAAAAAAAAGGTATTGATCACCCCTGATTCTGTAAAGTGTAAAATAAGAGGAACCATTATCCAATGCTTCAACAAGGACCAATCATTTACAATAAGTTACAAGGAAACATGGTTCACCACCTACAAATTTACTCTTTATTTGTTATTAATTTAAAGTTTCAAATTATTCATTTTAATATTTCATTTGGTGGACATTGACTATAGCATTTTCATTGAAATTTTTTTTGGAGAAGGTTACATGTTACGAGCATATCCCAAAGATAAAGTGTGTTTTGCACACTCAAGTTCATCTCTATATCCTTCTACTCTAGTATTTATATTACATCTCAATATTATAATAAAATGAGGCATTTAGAGACATTAAAATCTAGTAATTTATACTTGTAAATATCAATTTTGGTGTACATTCACCCTATATAGCATGTGCATACATAAAAGAATTTCATTCATTGTTCTCTTCCATCCACATGCCTACTACTGGTCTAGCCTTCCAAAGTTTCTCACATTCACGTACTATAAATCTTATAGTATCTATACAACATATTAATTATCATACTAAAACATCTCCAAATCATGAGATCAATATTTGT
Source organism: Torreya grandis (assembly GCA_037957365.1). Taxonomy (NCBI): domain Eukaryota; kingdom Viridiplantae; phylum Streptophyta; class Pinopsida; order Cupressales; family Taxaceae; genus Torreya; species Torreya grandis. Next base: position 965,221 of record JARHVA010002626.1, read on the forward strand.
TTCTCTTCGATAGTAATGTTAGACTCATAACATACCATCTAAAAATAACACCTAAGTCTTATCATTTCATCCAACACCAAGAAATGAACACATTTTACATTTTAATTACCCATATAGTTTAATTTATATGTTTTTCATGTCGATGGCACATGAGAAAGTATGCAAAGAGTCCCATTAAAATATAAAATAGGTATAAGATTATTATCCATCTAGTACTTATCTAGTAAGCACTTACAAAACATACTCAAACACTTGCACATTCAAGAGGATTTACCTATTTACCAATCAAACACTAAGAGTAGGTCTTATCCAAGTCTAAATCATTCAAGATCCAAGCCTAATTTTATAATTTAAAAATATCAAGGGATAGATTATAGATTGCATACATTGAATGAGCACTATTTAACACATTCACCTAATAGGGAAAACTACAGGTAGTTTGACTTCCCTTTTCAGAGTATTAGATATGTAGGTCATTATAAACCATTCGTTAAGAAGTGTTTGGGGTAAAATCAATCTACCTTTCATCCCCTTTTACAAGTTAAAATTTATTATATTAAGTGGATCTTATTGATGTGGGTTTTATGCACATCTTGGATAATTTTAAATGAGGTAACCTCTAACAATTTTAGATCTCTATATAACTAGGTTCCATTCTGAGGCATGAATTCAAGTATGTAGTTGGAACAACCATGTGGTGGAATAGTGGGTTAAGTATGTATATTTTTCAACCAAGTTATGGGTGTATGTGTGGATTCTAATAAAAAGATAAATCACTAGGTGAGTTGGATGGGTGGAAGACTAATATATAGTGGGTAGATCTCAAAGAAATTTAAAAAAAAGTGAAGGGTAAGGCAAAAATAAGGATTCTATGTATTTGAATAGGAGATTCTCAGTCTATCTCTTTAATGGACAAGTATCTTAGGGACCAATGTTTGTTGTTTTCATCTATTGCTCACTCATAAAGAAACATGGTTAGGATTCTGGGTATTTAGATATAGGGTGCTCATTGGTCTCAATTGAAGGTTGACCCTTTTAAGGTTTTTATTTCTTACCTTTATACAATAAATTATAACTCAAATCAAGAAGTTATCCTGGGTAGCTATTTCTCATGCCTAGAATACTATATCAAATGAGACACTTATACATACTTTAGATTATTGATTCAACATGTACTAATTTTAAAAATTAATGAAACATGTCAATATTTAATAATTAAAGCACATCTAGGATTAACGTTCATTAACATAATAGTCAAATTCATCCATAGCATTAGCACACATCAAAATTATTGAATCAATTTACAAACAAAGAAACTTTAAATTCATTAACATAGAAAGGGAAGAGTAAAGAATAAACATGATTTCATGACAATCAAAATCCTTAATTTCTTCCTGTATTTCATTCAAAACTTAGACTCTTTAAAAATATGGTTCTATATGTATATATAGATATTTGGGAAGAGGTTGCCTCATCCTCTAAGATTATAATGTAGTCTTCTTTTACATATACAAAGACTATAATATAAGTCTTGGTTACATACTAATGCATTATAAAATATCCCAGTCATGTAATGTTTGCATGCTCTCAGAACTTTAGTTAATTACAATATATATATATGTAATTAAGACTTAACTATTTGGTTATGATCTTTACATGCAAAATGTAAAAAACTAGCCATTATCTAAATTGGCTCCTATTTGACTTGTCTCAAAACTATTGTGTGAACTGTAGTAGTACTTGTATTTGATGCCATAGTAACTAGGGTTCCATTTGGAGATGCATTGATTGTGTGAACTATATTCACCATAGGAATAGCAGCATGAAGTAGAGCTGATGTGGTTGTTGCTATTGTTGGCATTGTAAGTGTTGGCATAATATAAATAGTAGGTAGTGTTCATTGTGCATCTTTCTTATTTACATCCATGTCTTGGTAATGTTTGTATGCCTTAGTGTGTTATACTCTAATTAGACTCTTATCTAGGAGAGATGGCCTGGTTACCCTAATTATTTTTCCCATTATATTTTTATGCTCTGATTGGTTATTTTAAAGCCAACCCTAAATACTTCCACCTCTATGGCCTTCTTCCTTATTATGATTAATTTGGCCTCTATGTATACTAAGCTTAAACCTTGTAGACTCTACATGAAGTTATCGAAGGCTTATTTAATCATTTGTTCAAATATAGATCTTGTCACTATCCTACCTTGGTTATCTCAAATAGTATCCAACTCCAAACTTGATAAAATTTGCTTGGCCTCTTTCTCTTGTTCGACCAACTTATCTACTAATGCCTCAAAGTATAGTACCTAGTCTCAAGCCTCTTATGTTCTTATTAATGATAAATTAAGATCATTAAATTCATCTATTGGGGTCATCAAATCCATATGGTTAAATGCCTTAATAGGGGTATAAAGTAACAATAAATTCATCTTGTTTTCATCTTCCTTATGGCTTTTGAATAATTTGGTTATATTATCAACTTGTGGATCTCGATTGACTCTCAAAGATTGGATAGAATTAAGAATCTCATATAACCTAAAGGTTGCATCTTGCACATCCTTCTCAATGCCATGGGGAACCTAAATAATTTTATGTTTCTCTCTGAGTGACTCCAACTCTTCCTCAAGCTCTTGCCTAGCCATTTCATTTCATTGATGTATGGCTAATATGGCTTATGTATGGTTCTCCATATATGACTTAAATTCCTCAATATAATGGGGTTAACCCTTTTGCCTATTTTTTATTATGAATAGGGAATAAAATTCTTCCCTCTCTTTAATGATTAAGCTTCTACATGAGTTGTCTTCTATTTTCCTCTTCCTTGCCCTTTATACTAATGCAATGGCTTTGTCAAATAAAGATCTCACTATGTCCACTTATGTTATCTTTAGATTGGGCCTCTTATAGGTTGAGGCTCCTAATTCCTTATCCCAATATATAAGAGTGGGATTAGAGGGATATAAGGGATACACTTCCACTTGAGCATGTTATTTAGGTTTTTTCATAGTTTATATGGCAAGATTGGGCATTTAAGGCCAAATAATCTTTGACCAATCTATGTTTCCAGACTATGGCATCAGATGGACAACAAAGACTAGATACCTATTGGGTTCCCTTTTATTTGTTATCACTATTGTTATAGTCTTGGGAGTGGAAAAAGGTAATGATGGACCCAATTATGTAGAAGGAGATGTAGTTAGAGTGATGGATTGAGTAATGGCTAGAATAGACATGGTTAATGTTGATGGGGTGGATGTCAATGGAATAGAAATTGAAGGGATGAAAACCATAGGGATAGAATCTATAGGAGTGGAAGGATTAGGACTAGTGGTTATGGGTATACTCATGGATGGATGTAGAAAAAGTAATCTTGAAAAGACTGTCCACTGGGGAATGAATGTGGAAATCATTGGCCCAAGGGAGATGGAAACTAGAGATAAAGACATTAAAGGGGAGAAACTCAAAGGAGCTATTAATAATGGATCCTTCCCAAATGATTCACCTATGATAGGTAATTTATCCTTGAGTTCTTATAGGCTTTAAACCTTTCTCTATTATAGCTCCTCCTCATCTACATTTTAGGTTAGAGGGGTTTTTGTTCTTTCCTTGGGCTTTCTTTGATAATTATCTATGGCTCTACATGCTTATAAGACTATTGCATATGATGGAAGATAAGGGTACATAGTACTTAGAAATGGGGATAAGGTTTCCATTATTTCCTCTTCATTGGAAGAATCCAAGCATATAATCCCAACTTCCACTTTTGCACTTCCTCCTATTGTAATTAGCTTTTTAGCTAACTCTTGCTTGACCTTGATAAATTCAATTGTTGAAGCTTAGGTTGGGAGAACTAGTTCCTTTTGTGCTTGTGTGGAAGTAGATAATTTTTCTTCCTCCTCTTCTTTTTCTTCCTCTTCTTTTTATTCTTCTTCTTCTCTAATGAGTAGTACCTCAACTAAAAACTATTTTTGGTCCTAAGGTTGGCCTTGAGATAGTTGGGGATCTATCCCCTCTTATTCTTACTATTGTGAATTCTTACCACTCCAAAATTCTAAGGATATCCATCCTATAGAAGGAGTAATTATAAACTTCACTTCACCAAGTGTTAGGGATGATTCTACTTGAATCAATCTCATCAAGTCTTCACTTAGTCCCATAGTTGTTTCCCTTTCTTTGACCTCCTCATCATCCTTGGCACTCAAGAAGATAAAATAATGATTTATAGGCTCATATGAGCTTGTAGGCAAGACCAAGGGTATGAATTTTATTTTTGACCTTGCCATGAGGATCTTAGTCTCTGTGAGGAAGGATAGGTAATGTATAATCCTTCCTAGCTTTGCCAACCTCTGTGAACTATCTATAAATTGTGTATTACATTTTCCTAATGGTTGTGTGATATCTTTGGAAGGTAGCCTTCTTATTTCTCATCAACTCCTCATCAATGTTGTTCTAAATTTGATATGATATTTCTTGTTCAACTACCTTGTCTAGAATAAACTTTTTAATTTGAAGAGGATCTACCTTGTGACCCACTACCATAATTATATGTAATCTAGATATAGCTAGTAGTCTCATAGGTTATTGTCTAGTGTTTAAGATATGCCTGGGTAAATTCTTGACAACTATTGGTCATGGATATCCATCCCTACCTAAGGTTAAAGGTCCTCAAAAAATTTGGATATCTTTCTCGTATATGAATATATGTGCACGAATCTATAATAATCATAAATCCTATTTTTGATGACTTTAGTGTCAGGATCCCACAAGACTTTGTTGTGTCAATACATAGCGCCCATGACTACATCTAATAATTAAGACATCATTTATAATTTACCTCCTAATTTCCACTTATCTCTATGTAGGATTTACTCTTAGAGGCATGTGTTGATGATTCCCCCAAAGCATAAGTGTGCTATGAGTTAGTTAGTAGGTCTAGTAGAGGAACCCATTTTAGGTTCATGAAATAGATACTAACATGACCAAATAATTTATTCAACAATGTTATTCCCACATATATTTTCATTCTAATTCATGTGATGGGTATAGATATCTTAGCATGTTCCTTCAAATTTAAACTCTCCCCAAGTAGAATCCATCTTGAAAAAGATCATTCTGGGTGATTGGCCTTCTTCTATGTGATAACAGTGTGTAAATCAAAGGTAACATATACAATAGGTAGGTGATAATAGTGTCATTATTGTCATAGTGAAGGTATCTTCCATCCATTATTCTCCCCTCAAATAATAGGCCCTATAGAAGATCGATGCATGACATCACCTCTAGATTTATAGCTGCATAGTAAGGGGCTTATATTTTAAAAGGGAGTAGGTCATTTATTATCTTCTTATCTTTAGTTTTTATGTCTTCTTTGAGTGAAAATTAATCCACATTATCCACTACTTCCCACAACATTAAAGAATTTTAATAGCGTCTATCAAATGCACTAGTGTCAAACATAGTATCCAAGTATTTTGTAAAATCCTTGATTAAAAATTTGGATGGTGTTAGGGCTCTTTGTAAGACCTATAAAATGATGCCATGGTGGTTTTATCAATTACTGGTATGCTCTAATCTTTTGATAATGACATCTCTTCACTTAGCTTAATTTTCAAAATCACAAATCATTGTGATATTAGTTAGGGCTTTTGGGATCACTTAAGGTTGAAGTCATAAGTATCCAAATTTTTAAAATTAAAAATACTAATTTTTAAAAGTATCATAACCCTCAAAAATCATAATTATCCCTCCAAGATATTCATTCTTTCAAAAAAACAAATGGGGTCCCCACTTTTCAAAGAAAAATACAACGTGGGATGTGTTGAATACAACAAATGGTGACCCACAGGAGTGAATACTCTAGAGTTTTCAAGAACCCAAAATCCATAGTTTCACAATCCCAATATCAACATAAATTTATCCATAAATAAATGACTAAACGAGAAATGGAATGAGACTCTTAATAATCTTGTGCAACATACTAGCTTTACTTACACATTGAATATGTGTGTGAAAAGTGTTATTCTTTACCTCTTATTTTAGGTTTTTAGGAAAAGACATAAAGGTAATCCATAAGTTTCACTTTTATTGGGTGTTAGGTGTATAGATGGGTAACTAGAGCACTTCTCTATTGTTATCTAGGCATCCATAGCCCCAACAGAGATATCTTTGATCACCTATCCCTACTTCCTTTATATTTTTCATGACGCATGATGCATTGATCTTATTTCATCATGTTGGCGTTGAATCCTTTTTATTTTCTTTTGTAATTTTAGATTATGCCTTTTATTTTTATTCTTTGTTTTTTTTTTGAAAGAGGGAAGAGGTGACCATAATGAAATGATAGTGGTTTAAATTTGGGTTTAATCAAAATGTCCCTATTAGCTCTTGCCTATGTCCATGATACCTTAAACAAGTATTAATGTTTTATGTGTATTTGACCCAAGGGAATAAGGAAAGTTTTCTAAATTCACTTAGAATTATTTGATTAACTTTCACATACTTGATGAAATCATTAGCTTTAGGGCATATTCATGGCTAATTCTTTCATTGCTTCTTGAATTAATTTTTTTGAAATACAGTATGCATTACCCCCTTAATTTAGGTTGGATTCAAAATAAATCAAATTGTGTTTCAATATACCAAGATTGATCACAATTTGGTTGTCATAAAATCAAAAGGAAACTATTCTATAAAGTAGGAAAAATTTGAAATTGAAAAGATATAATATAAAATCCAAACTAATATAATGAAAGAAAATAACTGAAAGTAAGAAACTAACTAATAAAGGAAATATAATCTACTCCTACATCTACCATAATGTATTATTTTTACTTAGAGACCTCTCTAGATGGGGTAGCCATGAAGTAATGCTTCAAAAACTATATATTCACTATATATGTCAAATCATTATCTTGAATATCTTTCAAATGGAAAGCATTATTACCAAAAATTTCTAAAATAGAATATAATCCTATCCACAATAGGTTAAACTTATCATTCACTCCTTTTTTATCATGGTCTTTATCCCATAGTAGTACCAATTCATGAATCTTGAAAGCCTTGAATTTTTATCTTTTTGTTGAACCATCTCTTAACCACCTCCTGATGTTTGATGAAGCTATGCAATGATTTATCTCTAGGGTCTTCCATTTTGATGATGTCCAATAGTCTGGAATCTATTTTGTCATTAGGATCCATGTATTCTTGCATAAACTGATATGTTGTTAATTTTAGCATGATTAGGAGCACAGGTTATTTCCCATACACCAGTAGATATGGTGAAGCTTTGAGGGCTCATTTACACCTCATCATGTCTAACCAAATTCAATACTTTAGTAAAATTCACACTCCCGTGGTTTATCTACAACTAAATTCCTAATTTCATCTATAATATTCTTATTAGTTGACTCAACCAATCCATTCCCTTGTAGGTAATTATTGGATGAAGATTTAATTATAATTTTATTATCATGGGCCCACTTAGTGAACTCAATTGATTGAAATGTTGGCCTATTATCATAAACCAAAGATATGGGAGTGTTAAATCTAGTTGCGATGTGTTCTTCAAGAAAACTTATCACATCTTAGGCTCTAGAGTTCTTGGTGGCTACTGCCTCTATCCATCTAGTACATTAATCCATAGCAATGATCACAAAATTGTGTCTAGTTAAATAATTTGGATTTATAATGCAAATAAATTATAGGCCCCATTAGGTGAATGACCTACCTTCAATTATAGGATGTAGCAACATGTCTATGTGTACTTATCTTTTAGCCAAAACCTAGAATCCATGGTACATCCTCACATAGAAATGAGCATCATTAAATATCATCAGCTAGTAATATCCCATTCTAAGTATTTTATCCATTCTAGTGTTGTCATATGGATGTCTGCTACCTATATTTTGATGGATATTTTCTAATATTTCCTAAGATTCCTCACTTGATACATACCTTGGATAAATGCCTTCATAATTATTTATATAGATCATTCCATTTCTAATCATATAATGAGAAACTTTGAGCCATAAATCTCTCTTTTTATCTATTTTAAGTTCTTGGTGGCATGATCCAATGAGAAAGAGCTAAATAATACCTGAATACCAATTTTCTTGGGAGACATGTGTCTGACAGACCTCTTTAATAGTGATGCATGGGTCTAGTTCAATCATTAATTAAACTATGACTTGTCCTCTAATGATTATGGATGGTTTGATTTCAATGTCAAATTCCTATATCTTAACCATCCATTTACCCATGCGTTCACGTAATTTATTTTATCCAAACATGGCTTGATAGTAGGATCTAGTATTATAGTGATAGTCTTATTTTAGAGGATGTAGTGCCTAAACTTTTTGACTGCCTTGATGAGACTAAAGATTTGCTTGTAAATCAAGGAATACTTAAACTCTATATCCTTAAATTTAGTACTCATAAATTCAATAAGATGTTCCATTTCTTCCCTTTTCTATGTGAGTATGGCAATAATAGTATGTTCTAAGGCAAACAAATATAATTAAAAGTCTTTGGTGAAATCATGGCTTACACACTGGGGATTACAAAATAGCCATATTTATGTCTTGGAAGGACTTATTAGCTTTAGTATTCCACTCCACATTGGAATTATATTTGAGCATTGCATCAAGGATCTAACAATCTCCATGAATCCTTATATAAATTTCCTTACAAAATTTATCATTGTAAAGAATCACTTGAGCTTTTTTTCTATTTGGAAACATTATTTTTAATATACCCTAAATCATGTTTGGGTCAATAGTGATCCCATTGTTGGTAATGATATGGCCTAAAAACTTACCTTAGGTAGCACTAAATATAATTTTCTTGGGGTTAAGTGATACCCTAAATTTTATGCACCTATCAAAGATAGACTGAAGATGGTCATATGATCAGCTCTATTTTTAGAAAAAATAGTGGGATCATACATATATATAATTATGTATTTTCATATCAATCCTTGGAATGCATGATCCATTTCTCTTTAAAAATTCATTCCAGATTTAATTATCTTGAATGGAATTCATTTATATACATATTTTCCCCATTTCATGGTAAATGTAGTTTTCATCCTATCTTTTGATTTATCCAACACTTGATTGTAACCTAAAAATTCATCTAAAAAAGACATCATCTCAGAGCCACTTACTATTTGTATTACCTAACCTAAGGATGGAAAAGGGTAATTTTCCTTCTTGGAATCCTTATTTAGATTTTTAAAGTCAATGCATGGTTTGATCTCACCACTCTTTTTCCTGACTAGAACTATATTTGCTACCCAAGTCAAATGTCTAATAGGGAAGATAATCCTAGAGCTCCTTAGCTTTTCCACTTCCTTCTAAATTAATGGTTCCAAGATAAGATTGATTAGCCTCTAACTTTACATAAATATTTTATGATCATGATTGAGTAGAATTGTATGGTTCATGATTCTAAGATTGAAAACATTGAGGTCCTCATAGGTCCATGTAATTATGTCTTTATACATGATAATCAGTTCCTTGACTCTTTACCTTTCTTTAAGTATGAAACTTAAGCCAATAATGATGAAGTGTGTGTTATTTTAATCACCAATGTTTTATAAGCTAAATTTGGATGCACTAAATTTTAGTTGCCTTTATGATTGAGCTTGAGGATCTATATCAAATGTCCTTTCCATGGCAACCATTCCCAATGGGAAATGATTCTCTTTCATCTGATAACACCTTATTTATCTAATTCTTCATGGAACCTATGGTTTATTTATTCATCATATATTATTTGAGACTTGAATTATATTGAATTTATGAGAAATTGGACAATTTGTTGGTCATCATTAAACACTTGAAATTTTTTAACATTGTTTGGTATTGAGGGACACGATACTAATTCAATAGAGAACTTATGGATTTTTTACTCCTGTAAGGGTGCCAAATTTGTAGTTAAAGTGACTAGTGAATTAGTGGATCTATTATGTTCTCTTGGGATGGACACTATTTTAAAAAATTTAAATGATTCTATTAAATCCTAGGCCTTATGCTTATATTTCTTTAGATATGACAATTTACACTGATATTTATTTCTTACCTAGTTTATCACAAGTTCAAAACCTTTGTGTACCAGCAATTCCTTGACATTGTTCTTGAGGGTGAACTATAATCCCAAAATAAAGGCTTTATATTCTACTCTATTTTTGTTGCATTAGAATCATAGCTTGTATGATACCAATAGTTTCTCTCCCTATGGATTAATCAACTCAATATCAGCACTTGATCCTTGCTTAGATCTAGCTCCATCGAAATGGAGGGTCCATAATTGGGAAGGGCCTAAAATTTCTTATGTTACTTCATGCTTTGTGGAAAATGTATAAATTATAAGACTAAGATAATTATAACTTACCTCCTCATTTTTTGTATTGTAGTGCTTCATTCTTGGCTCTTGATCAATTCTGATATGGCTGGTTATGCCTCTCCATGGTAGCCAAACATGTGAAAATTCCATTAAAAAATACCCATTTAGTGTTTTTGACCAATATTTGCTTAATAATAACCCATAAACTTTAGGAATGTCTACTATTAATATTTTGATAGCCATCATCACTCTTGGTTCCAAATCAACCTAAATTCTCAAGTCATTTAGCTCTCCCAACATAAGCACCACTATTTTGTCTAGCTATGGCATAGTCCTCTTGGAAGGCTTTCATGTTAAACCAAGCTTCTAAAAAATATAATTAGGCATCATTGTTGCTAACACTCTTGAATATAGTAATAAATTATTTATATTCTTTCCAAATTCTTCAATAGTCATCAAGTAAGGGGGAACTTATAGTTTGATTTGTAGATGACTTTCATGTTGGATGACTTAGACTTTTTACAACAAAATTTATTGTGATGTACTTCCATAAGAGCTCCTTCTACTTTATGATTTGTGTCAGTTCATAAAGAGTAATATTGGCCTTGATTTTATTCATATCTTCAACAATATGGTATCCTCATTTATTATGTTCCTCTTTATGTTGAGGTTGATCATTCCCTTTAGGGGGAGGAAGATTATTATCAACCTTGGGATTCAGAGGGATAACCATACTATTATGAGGATTAGAAGTAGTGAACATCTATATTTTCCTCAAATTATAAATATTCTTATTGAACTACTAAAATGCATGCACTTCATAAAAATTGTCATTTGTGATATTTTCATCTTCACTAAGAAATGTGAACTCAGAAGTCTCAAATATCATAGATGAACTAGAAGGGATATATTCATGAGGTAGATTTAGAGGATCCATCATTTGATATTTTTGGATCATCTCCCTTTGGAATATTTATAAGGTTGGGTAAAATTTTATAAAGTCCAACTCTCCATGTTGAGATGTATTATGGACCCTGCACTAGTTGGGCAAAGTTTTTTCCATGATATTAATCTCTGATAGCTTATTTAATTATAGATGGTATGTATTATAGTAGGCCTATTAAAAGGCTTTTTATATGTTAGAAAGGTATAATTTTTATTGTAATTATGAGTATTTGTATTGCCCATCCTCTTTTACATATTCAAAAAATCAATACTCAGCTTTTGGACTATTCTTTGTATAGAATCTAATTTAACTTTGTTGAAATCTAAACCTTGAGTGATGGCTATGTTGGTATGAGCCTGATGTTGATTATATTATTTATTATTTCTTTGTGCATGATTATTCAATAAATCATAGTTTTAATCCATTTCCTTTAGCGTTATAGGTAGTAGAGTGTGCAGTTGGTTCTAATTGAATGTAGGAGCATTCTAGTTTGCACATAGAATTATATTTTAGGATGGAAGTCCATTTTTTAATGCTTGACCTTCTATATTGTGATGGATAAGCTATGGATTAAGCTATTTATCAATGTTTATAGCTTTTTGGAATGACAAATCTAGCATATTGGCAATAGAAACTCTTCATATGAACAAGATAGTAATAGGATCTAAGGTATTCTTATATATTTCAAGTGTTAAAATTCTCATCTAGATTATATGTAGCATTTATTCAAGTGTGTATCTTCTATAATATTAAATTTAAAGCTCAAATGGACTCATTAGACTCCATTTTCATGATATTAAAGAGATGATATACTAGACTTAGATTAGTTACTTGTCTAAATTATGTCAAGAACATACCTTGACACTTATCCCATGTGGTGATGGAATTTTCTTGCAAATTGAGATACCAATCATAATAAGAATCTTTCAAATTAAATAGAAAAAAAACTACATGTAACATTCTCATGGATAACATTCATTAATCTCAAGGTGGCCTTGAAAGATTTTATATGTTCTTAATCTATCCTCCCAATTGAAGGGCAAAAAGTAGGCATATACTTTTTTGGATTCTTCAGTAGGTCATGTTGATCCCTAGGGATAGCAATGGTGGATATAATTAACCAAGATTAAACCATATGAATACTTATAGGTAGAACATTATTTATAGGGGAAGGTGTTCAAGATCTATATACCTCAAGGATGATAGGTATAGGTATGGCCTCCTAGAGTGTGACAATAGTGAAACCAAAAGGTTGGCTTGGGCCCTAGACCTTGTTAATTCTTGGGTGTCTCTATAATAATGGGTCCCATATTTATTTTTAAAACACACAAGTATTCCCTCCTAGTGCCAACTTTATTCTCTTGTATTTATGTGGGTTTTACTCACACCTCAAAGAGTTTTAAATGATGTAAGCTCTAACAAGTTTGGATCTATGTGGAACTAGGATCCACTCTGGGACATGAGTCTCAGGTATATGATTGAAATAACTGGGTAGTAGAATATTAGGTTAAGTTTGTGGATTTTTAAACCAAGTTTGTGGTTATATGTGTAGACTCTAATAAAAAGGATAAATCACTAGGTGAGTTGGACGGGTGAAAGACTAATATATGGTGGGTAGATCTCAAAGAAACTTCAAAAAAAAGGGAAGGATAAGGTAGAAAGAATGATTCTATGTCTTTGAATAGGAGCTTCTTAGTCTATATCTTTAATGGACAAGTATCTCAAGGACCAATGTTTGTTATTTATAGCTATTACTCACTCATGAACAAACATGGTTGGGATTATGGGTATTTATATATAGGGTGATTATTGGTCTCAACTAAAGGTTACTCCTTTTAAAGATGTTGTTACTTAACTTTATACAATATATTATAGCTTGGATCAAAAAATTATCTAGGGCATATATATCTCATGCCTAGAATACTATATCAAATGAGACACTTATACAAACTTTATATTATTGATTCAACTTATATTAACTACATAAATTAATGAAACATGTCAATATTCAATAGTTTTATCACATCAAGGATTAACATTCATTAAAATAACATTCAAATTCATCTGTACCATTAACACACATTCGAATTATTGAATCGATTTATAAACAAAGAAACTTCAAATTCATTAACATAGAAAGGGAAGAAAAAAGAACAAATATAGTTGCATGACAATCAAAATCCTTGATTTCTTTTTGTATTTCATTAAAAACTTTGACCCTTTGAAAAGGGTGTGTGTGTGTGTGTGTGTGTGTGTGTGTGTGTGTGTGTGTGTGTGTGTGTGTGTGTCTTAGGGAAGTTGTCACCTCATCATCTACGATTATAAAGCTTCATTTACATCTAAAAATAATATAAGTCTTGGTTGCATACCAATGCATTATAAAATATCCCAATAATGCAATGTATGCATGCTACCAAAAATTTAGTTAATTGTAATATATATATGTAACTAAGACTTAACTATTTGGTTATGATCATTATATGCAAAATGTAAAAAATAGCCATTATTTAAATTGGATCCTATTTGACTTGTCTCAAAACTATTTTGGGAACTATAGTAGTACTTGTAGTTAATACTACAATAACTAGGGTTACACTTGAAGATGCACTAGCTATGTGAATTATAGTCACCATGGGAATAGTAAAATGAAGTGGAGTCAACATGGTTGTTGTTATTGTTGGCATTATAGGTGAAGCTGGCATAATATAACTATTAAGTGGCATTTTTTGTAGCTTTGTTCTTTGCATCCATGTCCTGGTAATGTTTATATGCCTTAACATGTTGTGCTCTAATTAGACTCATGTCTAAGAGAGATGGCCTAGTTACCCTATTTGTTTCACCCATTAGCTTGTTATGATTTTCTTTGGTTATTATGAAGCCAACCTTGAATACTTATACCTTTGTGTCTTTCTTCCTTTCTATGCTTAATGTGGCCTCTATGTCTTTTAGGCTCAAACCTTACAGACTTTGATTGAAGCTACCAGAGGCTTGTTTAATCATCTAGTCAAATACAACTCTAGTCACCAACCTACCTCAATTGTCTCAAATAGTATCCAACTTTAATCTTAATAAAATTTGATGTACATCTTTCTCTTACTTATCCAACTTATTGATTAATGCCTTTGAGGATAGTACCTAGTCTCAAGCCTCTTATGTTCTTATTAATTCTAAATTCAGAACATTAGATGCCTCTAATGGTGTCATCAAATTCAAATGGTTGAATTAATTATTAGGGGTATAAAGTACCAATAAATTTAGCTTGTTATCATATTCCTTGTGGCTTATGAACAATTTGGTTATGTTATTAGCATGTGGAGCCAAGCTAACTCTCAAAGAATGGATAGAATCAAGAATCTTGTATAACTTGAGGGTTGCATCCTACTCAATTCCATGGAGAACATAAATCACTTGTTATGGATCTTTAAGTGTCTCCAAATCTTCCTTGAGATCCTACTTGGCCATTTTAGTCCCTTGATGTATGCAAAGGATGGCTTCTATATGGGTATTCACATATTACTTCAAGTCCTTAATATAAGGGTACTGAACATTTTGCCTATTTTTTCTTTTTCTTAGGGAATATACTTATTCCCTCTATTCCATGATTAATATTTTATATGAGTTCTCTTTTATTTTCCTCTTCCTGACCCTTTGTATTGATGCAATGGCTTTGTCAAACAAAGTGCTCACTATTGGAAATTATGTTATCTTCAGATTGGGCCTCTTAGAGGTCAAGCTTCTTAATTCATTTGCCCAATATGGAAGATTAATCCTAGAATAATCTAAGGTCTAAACTTCCATTGGAGCATGTTCTTTAGGTTCTTACTCAATTTGTGTAGAAGGATTGGGCATTATAGGCCAAATAATCTTTGGCAAGTCTATGTTTCCATACTTTGGCATCAGGTGGACAACAAAGACTGGTTGCCTCATGGGTGCCCTTTTATTTATTACCATTGTAGTTAAGGTGGTGAGAGTAGAAGAAATCAATGATGAACCTAAATAGGTGGAAGGAGATGTAGTTAGAGTGATGGATTGAGCAATGTCCAGAATGGATAAGGCTAGTGTTGATGGGGTAGATGTCAATGGAATGAAAATTGAAGGGATGGAAACCACAAGGATAAAATATATAGTAGTGGAAGGTGGAATAAGATTAATGGTTATGGGTAGCCTCATGGATGGATGCAAAAAAGTAAACTTGAAGAGACTGTCCACTGGGGAATGAATGTGGAAATCATTAGCCTAGGGGATATGGAAATTATGGGTAAGGACATTAAAGGGGAGAAACTCAAAGGAGCTTTGAGTAAGGGACCCTACCACATGATTCACATATGATAATTTCTTTCACCTTGATTACCTATAGGCTTAAAACCTTTTCTTATTGTAACTCCTCCTTATCTACCTCTTGGGCTAGAGGGGTATGTGGTCTGCCCTTAGGCTTTCTTTGATAAATCCTTATGGATTTCTTTACTTTTAGGACCATTTCCTATTATTTAATATAAGGGGATGTAGTGCTTAGAATTGGGGCTAAGGTATCTATTATTTCCTCTTCATTAGAGGAATCTGAGCATATAATCCTAGATTTTACTTATGCATTACCTCCTATTATATTTATCTCCTTAGCTAACTCTTGTTTGACCTTAATCAATTCAATTTTTGAAGCCTAGGATAGGAGCAATAGTTCCTTTTTTGTTTGTGTGGAAGTAGGTAGTTGTTATTCCTCTTCTTCTTGTTATTCCTCCTCTTATTTTTCTTCTTATTCTCTAATGAGTGGTGCCTTAGCTACCAAATGTTATTAATCATGAGGCTGGCCTTGAGCTAGTTGGGGAACTAGTCCCTCTTTTCTTAGTTGTTGTGATTACCTACCACTCCAAAAATATAAGGATATTTATCCTCTAGGAGGTAAAATTATAATATTCACTTTACCAAGTGTTAAGGATGGTTCTACTTGAATCACTCTCAAAATGTCTTCACTTAGTCCTATATTTATGGCCCTTTCCTTGACATTTAGAAAGATAAATTCATGATCCATAAGCTCATGATTATAGGAAAGTATAATTTTATAAATTTTATTTTATACCTTTCCATGATGATCCTAATCTCTATGAGGAAGGGTAGGCAATGCATAAGCCTTCCTAGCATTGCCAGCCTCCCTAAACTATCTACAAATTATGTATTGCATTCACCCAATGGTGATATGAGATCTGTGGAAGGTGACCTTTTTTATCATAAAATCCTTATCAATGTTATTCTAACTGTTAAATTATATTTCCTACTTAGCTACCTTGTTTTTAAAAAAAATTTAAAGTTGAAGAGGATCTACTTATGACCCACCACCATGAGTACTATGTAATCCAAATATAGCCAGTAGTCCCCTATGTTGTTGGTCAATGTTCAGGATATGCTTGGGGAAATTATTTTTAATGGCTATATGTGTATATCCATCCATGCTTTAGGTTTAGTAAAAATTAGCTATGTTTCTTGCATATGAATATATGTGCATGAAGCTGTAATAGTCATAAATCTTTTTTTTGTGACTTCGATGTTGAGATCCCAAAAGAATCTATTGTATTTATACATAGTGCCCATAACAACATATAATAAGTAGTAAATCATGTATAATTTACCTCTTAATGAATGTTTATCCTTATGCATTATTTGCTCTTAGAGCATACACTAATTATTTCTGCCAAAGCGTAAGTGCACTCCGAGGTAACTAATAGGTCCAATAGTGGAACCCATTCTAGGTTCATGAAATAGATACTATCATAGCCAAATAATATGTTCAATAATTTCATTCTCACATAAATTATCATTCTAAATCATGTGATGGGTATGGATATCTTGGCATGTTCCTTCAAAGTGAAACTCTCCCCAAGTAGCAGCCATCTTAAAAGAGCTCATTTTGGGTGATTGGCCTTCTTCCATGTGACAATAGTGTGTAAAGAAAAGGTAAAATATACAATAGGTAGGCTTAAATTCCTATTAAACACCTCATATAATATATATTTAACAATAGTGTCATTACAAACATAGTGAAAGTATCCTTCATCTATTATTTTCCCTTTGAAGAATAGGCCCCAATAAAGATCGTTGCATGGCATCACATCTATATTTATGGATATGTAGTGCAAGGCTTATCTTTTTAAAGGGATCGGGTCCTTTATTATTTACTTATATTCATTTTTTATGTCTTTCTCAAGTGAAAATGAATCCACGTTCTCCACTACTTCTCATAATGTTGAATAATTTGAATAACATCCATCAAACATAGTATCTAGGTACTCTATAGAATCCTTTCTTAAGAATTTCAATGGTGTTGGGGCTCCTTTATAAGACATATATGATGATTCCATGGTGGTTCTATTGATTACTAGTATTCTCCAAGATTTTGATAATGGCATCTCTTCACTTAGCTAAATTTTACAAATTAAAAATTGATGTGATAGTAGTTATGGCTTTTAAGATCATATGAGGTTGAAGTTTACTCAAACTCAAATACTAAATTATGTGAAATAAACTAGTGTATCAATGTAAATAGATCTCTTGCAATGATTTCTATTTCATGTGCCATTACTTGTTAATGTATATGAGCTCATCACCTTTATTCAATTTGAATTTGACCACCCTATCTAGTGTGCATGCCATGTAAGATGATTTATCATTTAGCATGATACCATGTATCCTTTATTATTTTTCCATGTGTCATTGTATATCCCAATCAATAAAAGTCAAAATTTAATTTTAGGCCAAAAGACTATGAAGCATAAAGTGTATTTCAAAAAGATTTTCCCCCAAAGTTTGTGAAAAAAAAAATTGAAACAAATTTGTTGATGACCAAACTTGCCAAAGTAATCCTTTTGATGAAAACTCTCTAAAATGAAAGTTCTAATACAAATTTTATGACATAAAAGTTACCAAAAAAAATTTGGTGAGAAACTTTCTGACATAATCCTTCTAAAATGAAAGTTCTTGAAGACTAAGTCTCTAAATTAAAGTCTCTAATATAAAGTTATTGATGAATAAGCTCTCTAAGAGTAAGAATGCAAAGAAAGCTACTAAAGTAATTATTGCCAAAGTGATTGTTGCTAAAGTGAAACTTCCCAAAATAATTATATCAAAGTACAGCTTCCACAGACCAAGCTTGTCGATGACAATAATTTCTAAAATAATTCCTCTGAAATGAATGTTGCCAACATGAATGTTTCTAAAGCAAATGTTTTCGACAATAAAATTTTCATAGAGAATATTTTTGAAGAGAAATCTATGAATGAAATCTTCTAAAGACTAATACTATGAATAAAGTTTCTGAAAGAATTATTCTAATGAAAAGTCTCTAAAATGAATTTGTTAAAGACTAAATACTCTAAAATAAAATAATCTACCTACCTATCATGTAAAGCCATTCTTTTTATCTTTTCATTAATAGGTTAGTTTGAGTAAGTGATTCTAAAAAGTATACCAGAACATGATTTAACATTGAAAACATTGATTTTGTACAAGTATCCTAACCCTTAAAACTCATAAGTACCCCTCTAAGATATTCATTATTTTTAAAAAACAAAAGGGGTCCCCACTTTTCAAAGAAAAATACAGAGTGGGGTGTGTAGAATAAAATAAACATATGGTTTCAAGTGGACATATATTTATAAGAGTTCTGCACATCATCAAACCTCAATATCACACAGATTTGAAAGATAAGTAGACATACATGTTTGTATAAAAATAGATAGAAAAAATATGCATAATGATATTGTTAGACTTGGAACATAGTGTTAGATAGTAGTGATTATAAGTTGATAGTAGTGTCCCAATGCACTTATACCTCTAGCTCTAGATCTACATGACATAATATACTTTCCTACTTTCCATACCACCTGTATACAATCTCATTCCTGCACAAAATATAATAATGCTAAGAATCTTATCCTATTTAGTAATTTCCATATTTATCAAGTTATAGTGTCAGATCATTTTTAATATTTTAAATTCAACTTTATGCTTCATTGTAAATCTGAATTAATTACATTAATTTCTATCTTGTTAATGTTAGCATTAATCAAAGATATGGTAAAATAAGGTATGACACTGTGTAATTATTTATATGAATAAGGATGATCAAGGATCTCCCACATCATAATATTTTTAATTATATTATTATTTTAAGGTTTTGGATGTTTCCCCCTCAAAGTGGCTTAGTTATATATTTAGTATTATTTTCTTCTCCCATTTATATTAAATTAATTTCATTACACCCAAGGTCTTAGTAAAAATGTTGATGATTCCTAAGGGAAATTGTATGGCCACATTTTCCTAAAATCAAGAAAGAGATAAGATCTTCCAACATCATTGGTTTATTATGAAATCAAGACTCTTCATGAAGCATTGGGCTTATGCTTTCAATCCCACAAAATATCTATCAATAATTTCTTCTAACTGAGTTTTCCTTCCCCTGCTTCAAATTGAATATTATCAAGAAACCCTTTTGTAAAATATCAATAATTATTTTGGAGAATATATTACTACATCATATTTCACAATGTTAGCATAAGTTACTATAAAATCCATTAGAACATGTTAATGTGTGTTTTTGTGTGAAGTAAGATATAGGTTCATAATGCAAACATAATTATCGAGCATGTCAAGTATTCATTTAGTTTAAAACTACATGTTTATTTAGATAAATTTAGACTTAAATTATACTAAATGTTCATTATTACTATGTAATTAAAAAATTTAAGCAAAATAGGGTATACACTATGCATAGAACAAGTACAAAAATACATTAAGAAAAACCATCATCTGCTCTCTATATTAATCTTTCTATTTTAGAACTCTTTTCCTTTACAATTGATAACTATATATAGAATTTATAAATGTTTGGTGTTTTTAATTCTATCCTTTTAGTTATACATCAAAGGAGTCTTTTCAAATTCTATAGTCTTTCAAAATAAATCCATAGGTTGAATACATATAAAATTATATATGTTATACAAACTGTTATATATCATCCACTTGTCATGCATCTACACTCTATGATTTTATAATCCTATTCTACTACCAATACTTTCCTAAACTTAAATAGTTATTTCATCCTAAAATAAAGTTAAAAGAAGTGTGCCAAATGTTCAATTTGTTGGAGTTTCATATTCATATGGGTTGATCTAAATACATTACTTACATTAATCACTCAAGGTGTTGTTTACTAGTTTTCACATCTTGTGTACTACTTAGCTACCCTTACCAATTTTTACCTAAGTAGCATACCAACTACCACCCTTAAAAGTTTTAAATAGATTTGCATAACTAGGAAGCCACCCTTTTAGGTTTTAAACCAACCTATCCCTACTCCTAATGCTTAAGTCCTTCCTTACTTTAAAAATTCAAAAATATACAAAATTTAGATCTTGTAGTACTTAGATAGAAGGTGGAGGCATAGATTGTGTTAATGGAGTTATAAGAGGATGTCAAGATAGTGTTGTTGGAATTATTTTTTATAAAGTCACATATGTATAATATATTTTACTAGGTGTTTTTTATTATTGGATAGTTGGTTATGCAACTTTGGTAGCTTTTCTTTGTTGGATATTTTGTTGGAACTAGTTTGGTGAGATGAATTAGAGGCTTGTCAATGAATTTCTTGATAGAACTATCTAAATGGGACTACTATTTCTTGAACATGTTCCAATTATGGATATATTTACACACCATACTCATAATAGTGTTCAAAGGAACATGCAACAATATGAGATTCTTAATGTCAACATCATATATTATTGTGAGGGTCGCCCTACTATGTGATGGTTTCTTATAAACTTCTTGTGTCAGATCCTCAAGTTTTTTTTGTGTGCCTTACATCTAAATTTCATTAAATGTATTGTGAAATATCTAATTTTCCCAATTTTTTATCTTCTCCATCACATTATCTCTTAAAATAAAAGATTCCTTTAGAGTAGCATCCAATTGCTCATATGTAGTCAGTTGATCCCCCATTATTGTTTTATCTTAGTCAGCCTTGGTGAACTCCAAGTTGGATTCACCCTATATGTTTCTTATTTTTTTATTTTTATATGCTTAATTTAGATTCTAGGTTATTATATCAAAATATATGAACATTATAGACATAACTATCTCCTTAGCCAAATTAAACATCTTATTATAATAAAAGAGAAAGAGAAATGTAGAAAACTAAATGAAACACAAAGATGGAGCTTTATAACTCAATTTCATATGTAATTTAACTCTTGATTATTTTAGATGGATATAAGGTCTTAAATAATGGTTTATTCTCGATAATGAATGTTTGATTGTTAAAAAAAGGCTTGGAAAATATTTTGGGGCGATTTGGTAGATTGTTTTGAGAAGATTATAGTATGAAAGTTTTATCATTAAATATATTTTTGGATTTAAATGGAGGTGTAAATAAATTTATATATCCACATGTGATATATCAATGGTGAATATTTATCCATATGATATGAATATCAATGGCTAGGAATGGATGTCAAGATTTTCTAGGTGGTAATAAAAATTAAAAATTCTTAGAAAACTCTAGAGAGGGATGGTGTAGAGGATTCTATAAATTTTAGAGGATTATAGATGGAGGTTAAGGGGTTATATATGTATTTATGCCAATAAAATAGGATTATATGTAGGATTATAAAAGTAATTTCTAGGAAAGCTTAGTGAGGGTAGTTGGAAGTAGGTGAGTATGAATTTTAAATTCCTAGATAATGTAAGGCTTAGGCTAGTGATTAAATAGAGTGATAAGAGAGTGATAATAATAATATTTATTAATATGGGATGAGGGGTAAGGTTTATATGATGGAGGAATAAATAGGATATATTATGTAAATATTAGGATAATTAGAGATTAAGATGTAAAAGTGGTAAATGGATGGAATTAGCATGAGATGAAGACATAATTAGCAATGAATGGTGAGGCAATAGATTTTAAGAATATACATTTTGACCCTATATGAAATGGAATTATAAATATAATAATAATGACATTTAAAAAAAATTAAAAGTTCATATGGGTTAGTAAGTTGATGAAAGTTAGGATGGGTGATTCCCCCTTGAGGGGTCATGTAGGGAGGAATGAGATGGATAGTGACATGAAATAAAATGAGGGGTGGGATGTGTGGAATAAAGAGTGGTTGGGTTAGATGTCATATATGGGATTGATTTGATAAATATGATCTGATGTTTTCAATCCATGAGGTACAATTAAATTGGAATTTGAATTGATGATTTCCCTAACAAATATATATGTGAGGGAGTGAAATATGATAAATTTATGACCTTGTATGTGCCCTAAGTGAATGGGGAAGATGCAAAATTTTAATGATGAAACAAGTAAATTTTTGAGATTTGGTTACATCCCTAGCATGGATGCATGTTATGGAGAGTTGTGGGCTTGGATTATTAATAAAAAAGGCCATAGTATTTGGACATATCCCAAGAAATAATGCATGTCATGGAGAGTTATGGGCTTGGATGATTGATAAAGAAGGTCAAAAACTTTGGACATATCCTAAAAAAGTATGCATGTGAAGGAGAACTAATAAATTTGATTCAATGATTAATTAATTTATGGATACTAGAATCTCAAAAATTATCAATTTATGATATATTTGATGGAGAAAATATAGATGTCATGATTTATCAATCCTAATTGATAGGTGTAGGAGATTGATAGAAATATCAGGGAAATGATTGAGTGGATGGTTGATTGATTGAATAAATAATTGATGGGAACTAACATGTCTTATTATGATTCATTTCATGCTTAATTTTCCCCAAACAATGATGGATTTAAAGGAGTGAAAGAAACTTGGATGTGGGAGTGATGTCTCCCAATTTATTGAGATGAAATGATTTATTTTAGCTCAAGGATTCAACTAATTGTAAGGATGATTATGGATAATGAAATGATTAATATGAGGAAATATGATCATGTAAATGACATGATTGTAGTTGAGCTAACCTTAGACTCCCCATGTGACTGAGTGTTGCCTATATTCATACCAATGTATTTCTCCCTATAAAGGAGTTATGTGATGATAGACGATTGGATAAATGATATGATTATGATTCCCTATAGATGCCCTAAGGATGACTCATTAATACTGATGAGGATGATATATGCTATCACAAATGTTAGATTAGTGATGATTATAAGTGTGATGGTTAGATATGATTAGATGTTAGAGTATTGGAATTAGATGATTGACTTGATGATTTTATTTTATTGATGATGACAGGATTTTAATGTTGATGATTGACTTAGAAAATATTGATAATTATATGGTGTTTATGATTATTATTAATATTAGATAAAATTTTAAATGATTGGTTATCATTGTATGGGAATTTATGTTATCATGGTCTTAAGTCATTTTATTTTGTGCAATCATGTTTTATATAGCACTAAGTAGTATGCATGATGATATGTGTAACCATGTTAATGGTTTAATATAATGTATATTGGACTAACACAAAATATACAAATAATACATACAAAAATTATACAATTAAAATATATAGTTATGAACCATTGGTATGAGGAACCAAGATGACATGTTTATCGTCTGTTATTATACATATGATAAAAAGGATAAAATACAAAAAAATATATCCATAAAATTCCTAATCTAAGACATTTAAATAAATAAATTCAAATAATTAGGTAAACATATATGTTTATATAATGGTATATATAAGATAAAAATGTTTAAACAAGTCAAACATTATCAAATATCATACAAGTAAAATGAACATGCAAGTATTTACATGTAGATTATGTGATGCATTGATTTTAAAATGATCAGTGTCATGTTAAATTTTGTGGGATGAGTTATTGATTCATTATTTTATTTGCCTTATTTGATTTTTACCCTAGGCAACAATATATGCCATGAGGTCAGATTTGATAGATAATTGTCATGATTTTTTGGCTAAGGATGTGGATTTGGATAAGGATATGGGCTTGGATTAGGATATTTATTTGGATGAGGATATGGATTTTTATTAAGACATAGGATAGGACAACCATGATGTTTTTAATTTTTCTAATTTTTATAATTTTTTCACTGTTCGGGTTATTTTGATTTTAATGTCTTTTTGGGATATGTCTATATAGAAAGGGGTTCACTAGAAAAGGGAAAACCAAGCCTAACAACCAATATGGGGAATGATGGTGTATGGATTGATAAAATGATTTGAGTTATGCTCAAATGGGATGAGGGATAATGAGGAGTGGACTATGGATCTCCAAGGACTACATCATGTGGGGACCAAATGGCTCATTGTCAAAATGTCACTTAGAGGATATGCCAAGATGTTTTCAAAACATGTTTCAAGACATCTTTCACTCACTTACTAAGGTCAAGATGGGAACAAAATATGGACACAATAGGATGGAAAACTAGATGCAATAATATGTTTAAGATGGTTAATGATGATGATAAGATGGATGAGATGCATAAGTATGGTCAGAGGATAGGTAGGATGGATAAGGATGGCCAAAGGATGGAGAGGTTAGAGAAGGATGAATATTTTTATGTGGATGTAACTGAAAGGGGATTTTAATATATAAATGGAGGAATGAATTGGATTTTTTTCCCCAAGTGTTGAGGTATCTTTGGATAACTGATCACTTACAAGTGATGTTAGAAACCAATTTTCATCATGGTACTTCTCTAAGGTTATATAAAATTTGTTTTCACCATTAGACAAATAAATTTTATATTATTATTTTACTTTGATGTTTTTAATTATTTTTTTATTTTTTATTTCTTTATGACATCTCGATTTATTAGAGGTGTTTTAGATGCATGATGCTAACATTTTTTTTATCTTTAATCGATACCTATTATGGATAGTTATGTTTTTAAGATCATATTATCAATGTTGGTTCTATTAATGTCATTATGATCTTCATTGATTTTTGATTTTACTTATTCCAAGCATCTCAAATAAGTGTCTTGAAAGGCCCAATGAGAGACAATGTCACCTAAGAAGGTAAGGTATGACATGGATTGGATTTCATGGTAGTGTATAATATTTGGGTGGATGGTATGATCATGATGGGAATTATAACTTTTAGGGGACTAGAAATTGGGATTAACAGTCACACACCATTTCTAATTATGTTTTAAGAGACATAATTTTGGATATTATGTGGTTAAATACCTCAAGACTCTTATCTTATTTTATTTGAATGATTTTATGATTATCAATTATTTTTATAATACTTTTGATGATATCTTGATCAAATGACATCGAGCTAACTTATTCACAAATTGGTGCCTTGAAGAGGTTTTCACCAATTAACTCTTCTTAACTTCTTGGATTTATCTTATTTTTATTTCCCATTAGTGCCATAAGGATATTTTCACTAAGGGACTTTTATTTTTTATTTAGATAATGATTTTGATTGGATTGTCCACTAATGCCTCAAGGAGGTTTTCACTACAGAGCATTGGTTTTTGACTTGGTTGACTATTTAAACTATTTTGCCATTAATTTATTATCTGATTAGAGATAATCTATTTATTATGATCTATTGATTGGATATTACCTTATATCCCCATAGATTATGTAATTGACTTTCCACTATGGAAGGATTCAAATGATGTGTGATTTTGTTGATCCCAATCAAATGTTGTGATAAAGTGATCGTTAAGGGGGGAAAGGATCAGTGTTGTAATAAGTTTGACACAAAGGATTAATCATGTCAAAGAGGGGATAGATGGAAGCATGATCCTCATAGATGTAATTAGGATGACATGTTTTGATTTCAAAGAAAATTTCTTCAAGAATCATGAAAGGATCACTGAGGTTGTTGCATTGATCTTTAGGATAAGCATCTAAAATGATGTCAAATGCATTCTTATAATCATCCATGGATTAATAATATTAAAGTCCCATAATTAATATATTATGATTTAATTATTTTAAAAGTTAATAAATAGATTAAAAGACATGTATTTTATTGATGGTCATCTAGACTAATGATACAGGTAGAGATGTTCTTGAAGAGGTTGGTAGTAGCCAAATCCTTGTAACAACTATGGACAAACCTTGATGTTGATGTTTATGTTGATTATACTTTTGATATTGATCTTGGTGTAGATGATGTTGATGTTAGATATAATGTTGATTATGATTTTGACATGCACAATGTTGATGTTTTGATGCTATTGGTAGAGTATTTATGGATTATGGTTGAAAGGAAGGCTTATTTGATAGTGTTGTCCTTAAGTACATTCTTCACGTTTTGCTTGTATATGGAGGATTTAAGATGAAGTGACTTTTGGAAATAATGGATCTAGTAGGATGGATGAAAGGTGGATGATTGGTGAATGATGGGTTTTTTGAAGTTGGGCTCATCAAAGAGGTTCTTGTTAAAGATGAGAGGACTAGGATCATTGAAAATAAGATCTTTGAGGGTATGTGGGTGGTTAAAAAGAGGCTCATCAAAATGAGTCTTGTCAAATATAGGTTCACTATCAAATATGGATTTGTTGTTATGACCTTGGTTTATAAGTGGGAGAGTTCAATCATGGTCTAAAATGGAATCTTGAAATATTCATTCTTGTTCATTCTCAAATGTGCATTCATCTAATTCATTCATGATTTCCATGTTGATGTGGTTAATTAGGTCTTAGACATAATTTTTAGAATTGAGGCATCTATTAGTATAATTCTCATGGATTCTATGGTATTGACAATATTGGCCTTCTTTATACCAAGAGGGATTAGGTTTATTTGGGTCAAGAGGTTTGGTGTGTGGGTAGATGATCATATTAGTCATATCTAGTTGATAAAATTTAGATTTCAAGGATTCACTGAGATTATTATATTATCTATTTTCACTACATTTTTTGGATGTGGAATAACTTGACTCTAAATTAGATGATTATCCTTTGTGTAATGATGGTAGGACATATTAAGATGATGGCATTTGATGTGGATCAAGGAATAGTGTTGTCAAGATAAGGTTCCCTTTACTAGTGTGATGGGAGATGTCATGATCAAGGCTATATCTATTAAATAGAATATTTGATTATGATAGGCTAGTACAAGGGCTAGGAGTGGACCAATGTTGATGTGGAATGACTTGATGACTCTTGTGTATGATAGAACTTAGGTTTATGGGATTAAAATTTATAGAAAGTCAGGCACCCATTTTTAAGAACCATAAAAGGATAGTATATTTTTTTGAAAATATGTATTTATTAAATAGGGAAACATATAAATCCATTTTCTATTTCATGTATTAATATGGGATAAATGATGGGTGATGTGATTTATCAACCATAACTGGTAGGTGTAGAGGATTGAATGAAAAATATTGAGAGATGAAAGTGGGATCTTTGGATGAAGTGGAACATATTTATATTTTGGAATATTAGATGAATTCTTACTTTAGTTTGATTTCAAATTTTAATTTATATTAATGTGATGTGAGATGTTTGATGAGATGTGATAGGTGTTGATTGGATGATCTTGGGAAAATTTGATTTAGATGTGAGATAGCTAAACTCTTGATGATTGGACTTGATTAAGGTATAATAACAATTGACATTGATTTAATGTTTAGACTTGATGATGAGCTAAGACAAGATATTATATATGAATAAGTTGGGGGGTGCTAGGTTTGACTAGTTAAAAGATGTTTGACAAGCTGACAAGTTTTACTAGGTCATAATTTACCTTTGATGATGTTGTCTTATTTTGATTTAGAATAATTTAAGTGATTAAATTATCTACTCAAGTTGGATTAGATGACTTGGATGATTAAACTAAGTGTATGATTTGATTTGATTGATTTTATTACTCAAACTTGACTAGGTTTATATTCAATCAATCTTATGATGGTGGATTTTGACATGTGACAAGGTTATTTACCTTTGTAGATCAAGAAAAATGTATGGTTAATTGGTGGGTTAGATATGATTTGGGATGATTTTAAACTTGGCATGATTTGGGTGTTTGTTTAATAAGTATGGATATGAACAAATTTAGACTCTAGGTGAATATATGAGTTTTGGATTGGATTAATGAGGTAATGATAGAATTGGACTTTGTTTAGGATGTTTACTTTTTGGGCATTTCTTGGACTAAGGAACATTGTATGGACTAGATGTTTGGACTTTGATTTTGTTGTGGTTAGATTATGACTTGTTGGAATGATAGGGGATGATTTAGGTCTTAGTTTGAATTAAATTTTTATGTTGACTTGGTTTTTTTTGGTATTAATGAGTATAAATAGCATGGGTTTTGATAACACTCAAAAAAGATCAAGAAAGTGACAAGCTTACACTAGGATATATGGGTGCACATCAAAAATACCAACCTAGTAATATATTCACATAAATTGATGACTAGGTGGTATCCCAACCCTCACTCTACATTTGTATGTGGTGAGTGCTCTTTAATAAATTTGTATTCCTTGAACTAGAAGTTGTTTATGGGTGAAGGTCTTAATCTAGGTTGTATACACTCTCTATATGTGTCCCCTATATACCTTGTAGTATAACTGGTTCCAAGTATGTATAAGGATATTATCTAATGGATGTGTATTAGAGTGTTACCTCATCACTTCACTTAATCTTATATGGGTAAATCTATTTATCTTTATATCAACTTTCCTTGATATTCATAATTCATCATAACACAAAGTTTGGATTAGTGTGTGGTGATGAAATCCATGTCACAATCCCCTTAAGACTATGACAAGTTCATGGGGATCAATTCCATTTCATGTTACCCATAGAAAATAAAAATATATGGAGATTTATAAGTTGTTTTTAATCCCCAAGGTCTCCCTATGTGTTTGATGGGAGACTATACACAACCTTAGCCTCGAGTAGACAAATAAATAAGCAAAATGACTATTCTGAAATTATCAAATTTAACACACACATAAAAGTTAATTAATTAACCTCAATTAAATATGATAAAAATATGTTATGAAAGGTTTTACATGTTGATTATTTGACAAGTGGACCTAAAACACAAGGATTATTAGTTTTAGATTTGTATTTTTGGAGGTAACCTACAAAAAAATTAGAAAGTGAAATTGCTTTTACACATAGCATAGTCGTAAATACACATAGTGAAGACATGTTTGCATAGAGAAAAGTTGTTACAAACATAGGTTAACAAAAAATTAAAAAAATAATAAGAATAAAATTATTTTTTTATCATAAATTCATTAATATTAGAATCAAAGTCATTAATATATATAATAAACTCATAAAGTCAAATTCGATAGTCAAAATTGTAAAGTCATTACTAAGGATAGAAAATTTGCTTATGATAATATCAAATCTAATAATAGTTTTAAACCCAAATATTTTTTCATGGATGGATGTGTATTTTAGATATATTAATTTTAATACAAATAATAGGTTAAATGGACACCTAAGTCAAAATTTATGGCCTCCATAAGATAGAATATTCAGTGGAAAATGATAGTGCAAATCCATTTTTGTAATTATCAAATTTGCTTCTAGTGTTATAAAATCTAATTATGGGTTTAGGAAGTCCACTTATAGCTATAAATTCACTTTTAGTTTTAATTAACCTATTATTTTCATGAACTAAGTCATGTTTCTATAGTTTCAGATTTGAAACCTGCATAAAAAAAGTTGCAGATAAAATGGAACCATGTCAAATTATAATGAAGTTATTAATAAGGAAACAAAATCACAAAAATATAAAATGTGTATTTAATGAAATGATGGAAATATGCCAAGAAATTAGGAAAATTTTCATGGTTATCATACTATTTAGATCAAAATCATTGATGGGCATTATGTTGCCCCTAATATCAAAGATGACGATGCATTTCTAAAGTAGTGTCTTCAAACCCTATAAAAATAGAAACAAAAATGGAAAAATATATAATAATATCACAAAATAATTATTGGTTAAATGAAATCATAAATTCAAAATAAGTGTATTTATATAAAATAGTTATAAAATTCAAACAATTAGGTAAATTATAGAATTCAACTATAATAATCAAATGCAAAGATGCTAATGGTTAAGTTGAAATCATGTTTACACAAAGTGAAATTGTATCAATGCAATCTAAAGTTGTTATCAACTTGGAAGTGGTTATTTTACAAAATTTTGATGTTTTGGTCATGAAATATTCCCACAAATAAACATTTATACTTATTAGTAAAAAAAAACCTCAATGTACACAAGTTAAGGGAAAAGTCCCACCATGATCACTAAAAAATTATGCTTAATATATATTTTAGGGGATTAGATAGAAATATATGAACATTCTTGACACAATTCTCTCCCTATCCAAACTAAACAACCTTTGATTAGTGAAAAAGATAGAGAGAATACGCAATAAACTAAAGGAAACAAAGATGGATCTTTATACCTCAAATTCACATGAAATTTACTTCCTCTTGGCGATTTTAGATGGCTTCAAGATCTTGAAGAATGTTTGATGCTTGATAATGGTTATTTTATTTCGATGTGGACTCAAGACTTGGACATAATTTTGGTATGATTTGGTAAATTGTTTTCACAACATTATAGCATGAAATTTTTATCATTGAATATCTTATTACATTTTTATGGTGTGGCTCAATTTATAGAGCCACATGGGAGATCAATGGTGGAGATTGATCCATGTGAGATGAAGATCAATGTCTAGGAATAGATGACATGATTTGGTAGGTCGGAATAAGAATTAAAAATTCTTATAAAAATATAGAGAGAGAAGGTGTAGAGAATTCTATAAAGATTTGAGGATGTTATATGAAGGTTAAGGGGTTCTATATGTAGTTAGGATAATAAATGAGGATTAGATGGTGGATTAGAAAATTTATTTCTAGGAATGAGTAGGAATTTTAAATTCATAAATAATGTGAGAATTTGGTTAGTGATTAAATATAGTGATAATAGGATGATTCATTGATATGGGATGAGGGGTAAGGTTGATATGATAGAGGAATAAATATAGGATGTTAGATTAATATTAGGATAATTATGGATTAAAATGTAAAAGTGGTAAGTGGACAAAATTAGTATGGGATGAAGACACAATTAGTAATTAATGATAAAGTGGTATATTTTAAGTATATAAACTCATTGAGCATGTTTATAATCATATGTTTATCTTGGATCATAACAGTGTCTAAAACTTACTTGTATTCCTTAAGGAGCTCAAATATAGCCTTTATTTTTACCTTTGAGTTCTGACGTTACATTTGGAATTGTTGTAGATTTTGTGTAATGAGCTAGCCTATTTTAATTTGATATATAAGTAATGTGATTTTTTTCTCTTTGAACATGACTTGGTCACCCCATACTTGAATGACTAGTGCAAGACACATATAATCAATTATTTATATGGCCTTGTTGAGGAGGAGATGCAATTCTATGTTTTATTCTTTAAGTTAAGTTGTGCCATGTTGTAATTAAGTTGCCTTATGTACAATAAATTCATAGAATGCATTATTTCCCTCAATATACTTTATAAAATTTAAGTGATTCTTTTTGTTCTATCATGGCCAAATCTAGTGTAAAAGTCATAATTGTTATTGGTGTTAGTTGGTGTCAAATCCACACCATAAGGGGTGTGAGCATTGTCCTTCACACTGATGGTGTTGGCACATCCCACATCTAATGAAAATATATTCACCTATGTTATGAGGCTTCATCTTGTCTACCTCCCTAGGTTAATCTAAATCCTTATGACATGTTAGATGGTTGTAGAGCTTCAAGTGTTTGGACCTATTTGGCATCCTCTACTTTTGATTGGGTTGTGAATTAAACCTTTTTATTTTTATTTTTCTCTTCCTTGGATGTGGTATCTATATCTACCTATGCCTTATCTACTTCCTCTACCTTTTTCACATCATCCTTGGTAGATTAATCCTCAACCTTTTGTTTAATCTCTTCTTCCTACTATTTAGGGCCTCTTTCTTTTTCTCTTCCTCTACTTTGGCTACTATGTCAGCATCAACCTTTTTTTTTTTTGCATCTTGCACTTCTTTCTCTTATTGATCCTTATTCTTTTTCATATTTTCTTCTTCTTTCTTCTTCTTCTACGCTTCTTTATCTTATTTCTTTTTTTTGTGCAAGTTCTTTTGCTTATTTCTTCTATTTCTCTTCTTATTCTTCATTTTTATTTTTCTATGCATTAGCTTCTTATTTATCATATAAAATTATTTTAATAAAAAAATTAAAATCACACAATAATTTATCCACTAAGTAATTACAGTTACTAAGTAAGCATCATTGAAATAAGTTAACAAAAAATTACATGGATTTTGGGAAAAAAAAATTGGGCATGACATCTTCTTCTTCTTCCTCATCTCCTTCCTTATCTTCTTTTATACTTCTTTTTTCACCTTCTCTTGAATTTTTTTCATATTTATAGCTTCTTTTTATACTACAATGTCCTCATGCACCTTTGTATGTTCTATTTATTGATGTTTGCTTACTCTAGATTCCTCTGTATGAGTGGGGTAATCTAAATATGGAGATGGAGGGGGTGATGGGATGAATTAAATGGTGAATCATGAGGGGAGGAAGAATGGGAATATGTGACCAATATGTTCTTGTGAACTGACACCTTTGATTGAACAAGTATAATTTAAACCTTCTTTAGGTGTTTATGTGTGTGGATCATCTTAGCAGGCTATTATTCTTTTACTTACTCTTCTTCAGACTCTATCTCCTTCATCACTTATGGTGCAACAAAGGATCCCATATATTCTAAAATAGAGGTAAAATTCCTTGATATTGTGTGTGATCTGAGCATATGCATTAGTGGTTATTAATGACTCTCTTGGTACTTCTTGCCTCATTTTACCCCTAGTTTTTGTTAAGTTTCTTGTGTAGTTTAGTATTTACCTCTTGATACTCATTGGAAGATAGTTTTTATTCTACATTTTCTCTCTTATTCCTCTATGATAGTGTTAATAATTATTTACTCATGGGGTGTTCTAATGTCGATCATTATGCTTTTTAGAATGTTATTTCAAACTTTGTAAGTATTCACTACATTATAGAAGAAAAAAGTTTTTATTCCTCCTCCTCATAGATTTATATGTTTATCTTCAAACATATACTTATGCACTTCTTCTTAGATGACTCCCAATTATGTTAGATCATACTCATCAGTAATATCCAAGATGTTATTATCATTTATCTATGGTTTAGTGTTATAAGTCTTTTTCTTTGGTGGAAGATGTCAAATTAGGTCACAATTGAGGATAAAAGTCTGAGTAAACACAAAGAAAAAATCTCTAAAATATGTAAAAATAAATTATGTAGAAGAGATACTTGTTGTAGAAGTGAAATCAAACATGAGCCAAAAGAGAATCAATAATTCATCATTTGATCATTAGCCAAAATAGCTTTAGGAAAGGTACATATATATTTGGAAGATAAACATGATCACATATCCTCATAAATGTAATATTATCTTCCCTAATGATATAAAATAATACCTAAATAAGTTAAATAATATGTGTAGGTAAAAATCATTAAATAAAATAAAAACCTACACTAACCCCCCCTTAAGCATAGCTTAAGTGGGTAATGTAATTGAGTACTAAAAACAAGGCCTACTGAGGTACCCAACTATATATAAATTCCCACCATATGAGGATGACATATCTGATCAAACCCTAAGAAAAACCTACAAATGAAGGTACTTGCTCTTAGTGAAGGGTTTTGTGAATATATTTAAAATTTACTCCATAGTCTAGATGTAGTGAATTTCAATGACTTACTCATGAATAAGTTCCTAAATAAAATGCATGTGAATATTGATATATTTAGTCTATTGGTGGAGGAATATATTCTTGAAAATATATATTATGCTTTGATTATCACAAAATATGACTATTGGTGGTCAAAACTAGAAACTAAACTTAGTGAAAATACCCTAAATCCAAATAGTCTTAGTATAAACATTAATAGCTCATTTGTATTTTGCCAATATAAAATATAAATCAATAGCATTATGCTTCTTGCTTGAGTAACTAATTATTCCTAAACCAAGGGAGAAATTTTAGCCTAAAGTAGACTTACAATTATGAATATTAGTAGCTGAATTTAAATCTATATACCCAATCAAGTCAACATCAATGCCTACTCCATAGTAAATGCCAAAATTATGAATACCCTAAATGTAGTGAAGAATCCACTTAGTTAATTTATAGTGTATCTCATGTGTTTCTTGCATAAATCTAGATATCATGCCCATTTTATATGTAATGTCAAGTCTAATGTGTGTAAAATTGATGAGACTACCAACAAGTTCTCAATACAAAGTAGCATCAACCAAAGGAGATAGAAAATCAACCTCAAGATTCACACTAAATAGAAATAGAGTTGGATTTGACTTACATTATCCATGTTACATTATGCAATAAAATTAAAATCATACTTAGATTATGCAATAGAGATCCTAGAGTCAGACTATAAATTTCAATCTTGAGGAAGTCATGCAATAAGCCTAAGTCATTCATTAAGACCCTATTAAACAAACCAATTTTCATTATTTCAATAGTGGATGAATAATTCCCTATGATTAATAGGTCATCCACATAGATAATTAAAATCAATAGTGAATCATTCTCCCATAAAAGATATACATAAAATATATACATTTAGATCAAAATGGTATTGAACCTAATCAAAAGAATATATGAGTCCATCTTGGCATACCAAGCTTGAGGAGCTTGTTTGAGACTATATATATATTTCTTAAGTTTGAAAAATAAGGAACAATCTTCCATAAATCACTGTGGTTACTACATGTATATTTCCTCTTTAAGTTCATCATAAATAAAAGCACTCTTCATATCCATTTGATGAACATCCCAGTGATGTGTTGTGGAAATGAAAAGAGTGAGTTGAATTGAGTTCATTTTGGCAAATGGGGCAAATGTCTCAGTATAGTCAATGTAAGGTAACTAAGAAAAACTCTTTGCCACTAAAATTGAATTGAATTTATCTATAAACCCATTTATTGTAAATTTTTTTGAATATATCCATCTACATCAAACATTTTATTTTCCATTAGGAAGTGGGATTAAATCACAAGCATTGTTCCTCAACAAGGAACCATACTCTTCTTCCATAGTATTATCCCACTTATAATTGCTTGGTGCCTCACAAAATTATTATGGATCAGAAGTAGATGTAATGAATGCATGTGTGGAATTGTGGAACTATGAATGTGTTCACTTAGTGTTTGATGGATCTCCAACCCCATGGCCAACACTTTGAAGTGTCTATCTATTATAAATAGTACCAAATGTTAGAGAGAGATATTCCTCATACTCTAAATATATTCTAGGATAATGAGGAGGTGAGTCTCCATCACTACTCTTATCATCAAAAGTAGAATAAGAATATGAATCATTAGGAAACTACTTAGGTGGATCTAAATCAATAGAATTATCATCAAATCTTAGTGTGTCCAAGGAAGAGGGATAAGTTTCAAGTGTGGAGTCTAAATGAACCTCTTGAAAATGAACACTTATCTAAATGAACAACTCATAAGTGGTGGGATGGACAATCATGTATCCCTTAACACCCTTAGGATATCCAATGAAGATGTAAGGTTGAATCTGAGGTTACATTTACTTAGATTTCTTCTTAGGAATATGGGAAATAATAAGAGATCCAAACACTCAAAGGTAATTAATTATATGTTTCTTACCCACTTCATGTTTTAAAAGGAGTGACTCCCTTCAATGCTTTATGATAATCTCAGTTCTAGATATAACAAGCATAGTTGATGGCCTCAACCTAATATTGAGGTGAAAGAGACTTAAGTGTAGCATACAATTGGCCATTTTATTAAAGCATGTATTATTTCACTCTATAACACCATTATAATAAGAATTATATGAAACTATATGTTATAGTTCAATTCCCTCTGATATGTATAATTTTTAAAACAATTACTAACATACTTACCACCATTTTTTGTGAACAATATCACAATGGATTTACTTGAATACTTTTCTATAAGAACCTTTAAGTCCTAAAAATGATCAAATACCTCATTTTTATATTTAATAAAGTACACCCAAGTATACCTCAGAAATTCATCAATGAAGGTAAGCATGTATTTATTCTTATTAAATGGAGTTGTAAATGGACCATCAACATCAATATGAACAAGCTTTAATATTTGTGTATCTCTCCATGATTTGTCTTTATCATACTTCTCTTCAAGATGCTTACCAAGTATGCAACCTTGGAATATTTTGTCATAAAAATAAACACACGGTAACCCTAAAACCATGTCATTATGACAAAGTTACTTTAGGTAGTGATAATTGTGATGGTTGAATTACTCATTCCATCATTTACTCACCCCATATGGCTAAATTACTGTATCAGAGTAGAGGGTTGATCATGAGAAAATTTTGAGAAAGTGTACAACCTAGATTGGTGATATATTTTTTCAAATGAAATTATATAATCACTTAGTACTTCCCTAATAATCACAAATTTTGGTGTGAATTCAACTCTCTTACCTAAATTGATGTGAGTGATTTGATAAATAGATCAGAGATTCATGGATAATGATGGAATAAATAGAACATATTCAAATGGTCCATCATTCACTTCAATATATCCTCTCACTAACTTTTGTATAAGTATCATCACCAAAAAAAATTAAAGGAATAGAAAAAAGATCTAATGATGATAAAATGTCTTTAATGAAGACATACAGAGTAAGGAACCAAAATCAATTACCCATTTAGAAGGTTGGGATGTAATTACAACTAGTGCATTATCCTTACCTTTGCCCTTATTACTATATTTAGCCTTAGAATACTCATGCACTAATGAAATATTGTTGGAAAAATTTGGGACACTAATATCATACTTCTCAAGAATATTTATTAATTGGTCAATTTACTTCTTCATATAATTTGTTTCATTGTGCCCAAATTTCTTACAGTAGGTCTATACAATTGAAATTGAAACTAGTCTATAAATCAATCCTAACTCAAAGAAGATAACTCAAACTAGTAATTTTGATTATTGGTACATTTAAAAATTGAGATCATGACTAGTATGGATCCACTAGACCTAAATAAGGGGTCTCTTACCATAAAATATCACTAAAGAGGGTTCCAAAGCCTCTAATTGAGTAATACCACATAATAACCCTATTTAGGTCATATGGTTTATAAAAAAGTAAAGTAAATTTAATTTAATTCTCACTAAATCTTGTGGCATAAATGGGGGATAATAAACATGTAAAGTAAAACTCTACTCAAGTCAATGTAGATTTGATCTTAATCAACGAGAGATAAATACATGCATAAGCCATTACTTGTGTAAATCATTCTAATAAAGAGTAAAATTTAGTATTAGTTACCTTGAATATGAACCCTCCATGTTTCAATCTCTCCCTTGGCCAATGTTGCTTTGAAAGAGGTTTTTGTGGTCAATAAAGATAACAATGATAGGTAAACTCTAGGATACAATACTTTTCCTATGCATCCAAAAGATTTTTCCCACAAGACAAGATTGTTCTTCAAGTGTAAATCCTAGCAATGATTCCTCAAGTAGAATGAAAAAAATTTACACTATAACTAAGTGTAAGTGAATGATTCTCTCTATTATAAATGGGGTGATATATATATTGGATACAATACTTTTCGTATGCATCCAAAAGACTTTTCCCACAAGACAAGATTGTTTTCCAAGTGTAAATCCTAGCAATGATTCCTCAAGTAGAATGGAAAAAAATTACACTATAACTAAGTGTAAGTGAATGATTCTCTCTATTATAAATCGGGTGATATATATATATATATATATATATATATATACATATATTAATTTGACCCTAAGGCCTTCTAAAATTTTAGATCACACAATCAACCCAATCAACCTAGTTAGCCAGGAAATAGAGCATTTAGGTCCATGACTAAGTCAATTAGGTTAACTTAGTCCTATAACATGCTTAATCCTTAGAACTAGTTCATCCCAATAAACTACATTTGTAGGATGGTAAAAAGACGCTTGGCTTAATTAGGGGATATTTAAGGTAGTGAATCACTTGGAGGAACATGTAAGGGAGGTGTCAAAGCTCAGGGAAACATATAGGAGGGACTTGTGTTGGTTATAAGTGGTGGTATAGGAAATAACAATATTATAAAGCACCAATGGTCTACCCACCCTTTTCTAGTTTCACCCTTTACGGTGTGAACTTAGAGAGATTGAGACTTGATGGGTTCCTATAAGATAAAAAGCATCAATAATTGATAAAGTTTAAAAATATTGTGTGTATACATATGCCCCACTCAAATTTCATCACATGTTATGAAATTACAACATAAGATGATGCTTCAAGAAAAGAACACAATAACATGCAATGCTAAGATAAATAAATTGCATTAATAAGTGAATAAGATAAATGAAAGGAAAATATTTGAAAAATGCGTACCTTTACATACCTTAATGTTGTAGATTAGAAATAAAGTGAGTGAAATGCAAAGGTGTCTAATGTAGGGAACATTAGGTTTACCTGTAAAATATGTGAAAAATTCAATTTTTTTGTAAAACATGTATGTAATATTTTAAAAAAAATCTGTATGATATCAATATTTTAGAACATCTTTTAGTTTAGAAAAAGAGCTAGTAGAAACAAAGTTATGAACAAAAAATAGAATCTAGGAAAAAAAACTGGTAATTAAATAATTTTAAATTACAAATATAAATAAAGTTAAAAATAATTTGTTTATTGTGATAAAATAGAGCTCTTAGTGACCTAGATGAGCATGGAAAGTGACCATGGTGAGGAGATGAAAAATGTGACATGGAGGATGCCTAGTGGTAGTAGCTAGTGCAGCTCAGGTAAGTGATGTATTAATTTTTAA
This sequence comes from Torreya grandis, assembly GCA_037957365.1. Lineage (NCBI taxonomy): Eukaryota > Viridiplantae > Streptophyta > Pinopsida > Cupressales > Taxaceae > Torreya > Torreya grandis. The sequence continues at coordinate 1,004,420 of JARHVA010002626.1, forward strand.
AAAAATGGTATTTTTTATTAAAATTAAACTAGGTATATAAAAATAGATATTACATAAAAATTAAATAGTGAAAATTTCCCTAGGACATTTTTATGTAAATGAGGAACAAAGTGGGTTAATGGGTAGGAAAGCATTAGAGAAATAAATGCCTAAGGCATTTATGGTAAATAATTGAAAATTAACCACCATTTTTTAACAAAGTTGGCCCAATTGACTTAGTTAGAAAGAGTTAGAGGTAAAAAAGTGATTGATTACATATCAAATGGATAATTTAGTATTGTTGGGGGTGGTTGACTATGTGTCAGAGGGTTGACTCAGTTAGAAAGTGGATAGGACCAACTTAGTACATGTTGGTCAATTCAGTATGAAGTAAGGGATAATGTAGTTTGTTAAATGGGGCCAACTTTTTAATAAAAGGCCAACCTAGTAGGCAAAGAGGGGTGATAGGGTTGATTTAGTATAAAGAGGACTAACTGTGTTTGTAGATGGCTTGATTGCATAGTAGAGGGTCGACATAGTTGGTAAGAGGGGTGACATGGCTGATTTAATATAAAAAGGGTAAGAAATAGAAAATAGTAATAGTAGGTTGATGAAGTAGTTAATTTTAGTAATTTAATAAATTTAATAATGTATATCTATCATTTTGATTTTGAGATATAATACATTCTATGGTGATAGAAATTTTTTAGAGAAGAAAGAGATTTTAGCACCTAGTGGATGCATCTTGGTTTCCAAATTTACTATATAGACTAATAGATGATGACCAAGCATGACTAGCCTCCATAGGATTAAGAGGCATCATGGATATGCAGAGGATCACTCTCAATGTTGATCTAGTCATCATGTTCCTAAGATCATGGGAGTGATTGACCAATACTTTTTGTAGGGAGGTGGATGGGGATACTATAGATGTGGGCATCATCTTGAAAGACGTTCATGCTTTGTTTGGACTTCCATTGTCAGGACTCCCATTATTTGTCATGTGTTAGAGGCTAAACGGGATAGGTGAGCCCTATCCCATTGTGTGACTAGCTTAAATAGAATTTATCATGGATTATGAATATGCTTGTTTCATGTATATCTCTCTACCATTCTAGATATTTGGAAGGTTGTGATAGGACTTGTGACATCACATGTGCTATGTCATAATTCAGATGGGAATCTATCATTGTATGTGGTAGCCTTGTGTCAATCAATATTATACTATGGTACCTTATATGATTTGGGCTTGATTATTTGGATGCATCTCATGTACAACATGTATGGGATGATAACTTAGGGGAATATGGATATGGGGTCCATGATTTTATTGATTATCTAGATATATGATAGGTTTCCTATGTACTAGCTAATAAGCTTATCCCATGTTGTGGATGATAAGCTATATTAGGTGGTGAGGTGGTGATAGGATCATGTAGTACATGTTATGCCCCATACCCTAGTATAATACATAGTTACTTATGGGTAGATTATATCATATCCCTATACAAATATTATATATAGTTGGTTAACTTAGGATATGATGGCTACTGGATTGGTGCATGTGTACATTATTGGGCACTATACCTCATGGTTGGAGCCACACCCTAAAGCTTGTATACCTTGAAATTAGTCTTACCATATTTATTGGTTCCCCTAATATTTTTTGATTATTAGGCATAGCATGCTAGAGAGCCTAAAGGTAGAGAGGGTGCAATAATACTTGTAGAGATACCTATCATTAGGCCTCATCAAATGAGACCTTGGGCAGGTCAACAATGAGATCTGAGGGAAGCTAGGTCAGAGGTAGAGGATATGATAGTGTTAGATGCAAAGGTTGAGGATGTAGGTGAGGTTATTATTGATCCACTACAAAGACTACAACTAGGACTATAGTTTCCACCAAGAGCACCTAGGAGATGAAGGCACCATTATATGGAGAGGACATAAGATATAATGGCCACACATGGAGATCCCATGATGCAGGATAAACATATTAGATATATATGTTGGAGAGTTATTAGTGATGTTATGGAGGTGTCTTAGTGAATGAATGAAGTGCTTTGATAGCCTAAGTAACAATGACAAAGTGTGCAATGTGCTTATCCTAGTGTGCTTAAATGAGGCTTGGTTGATCTTCAGTTTTGGCATGATTAGAGATGTTCAAAGATGTGTATGGTGATTTGAGCATGTGAAATATGTCCCTAGAATTTTATATATACTTTAATATCTTGTGTGTGTAATTAGAACTCATCTAGTGGTCCATAGTTTTCATCTAGATAGTTTGGGTATAGTGGCAAAAAATCTGAGTTGGTAGTTTATTGACATCACCATTGCCATGTGTGGATGAGTCAAGGGGAGTTGGTCATATGTTTGTGATCACATTTTTCCCTAGTTTATATTCACTAAATCTCAATTCATGCATCAAAGCACAGTTAGATACATAAGGGTGCAAAGTTGGCTTTTAAGATAGAATTCACTATTTTCCCATACTTACTCAAATTTGCATGTGGTTAGAAAGAGCCAAGTAAGCATATTTATGAAGTTATATCTCTCATGTGTGGAAATTTAAAGAGAAGGTGATCATAAGGGATTATTTATTTGTATGCTTAATTTTTATGCACTAATTCTTATATCATGCAATTAAGCGTGTCAAAATATATGCATGTGAAAAGTTAGGATCCTAGGTAGTGTGACTATGTTTTCCCATACTTAGCCAATTTTACAATGTGGTAAGAAGACTTGAGTGAACATTTTGATGGTGTTATATCTTTCACATGTGAAGGTTTCAAGATAAATTGATCATATGGGTTTGTTTAGTTTTTATCTTAATTTATTTGCATTAAATTTTAGATCATGCACCGAAGCATGGTAAAAGTTATACAGGAGCAAAGTTGGTCTTCCAGATAAATTCTAAGCATAGATGGCTATGTGAAAGAAGATTTTGAGAATTAAGTTTAATGGAAATATATCTCACATGTGCAAAGGTTTTATAAGTATCTTAATATATTGTTGGATTCTCTTATAAGAGGAGATCATATGGTCCAAATTTTAGATCATACGAGTAAGCGCAGGGTGTAAATTTGGCCTTCCAAACATATTTTAATTGTCCCCATACTTAGTCATTTATGCACAAGTTAACATTTGAGTAAGATCAATGGTGTGCATTAATCCAAAAAGTTAGGAAGTAGTGAGATGAGGATAGGTTCACAATGTTTAAAAAGTAATCAAATTTATAAGATAAGGATCTAATAGTGAGAGGGTATTCATATAGATTGATCAAACAGTGAGTGTTGATAGTTAAAGACCTAGTTGATTAGCAGAGATCGATAGAGCACATGGATTCAACTTTACAAGATTGCATGAGATAAGGTTAAAGTGACTGAGGTTTAACATTTGAGCATTGGCACTTATGTGTTAAAGATCAAACAAGATCAATGGTGCATGTTTTATCCTAAGCTGAGAGGACATGAGATGCAATCATTATGTTCAAGGTTTAACTATGACCATTTCCATTTGAATATTTGAATTTGCTAAGAGAAGAACCAGTGATCAATAATTTATCCATCTCTTTTGATAAAATATGAATTTTTTCATGTAGTAAAAATCAAAATGGTAGAGGACTTTAAGGCACATCTATAAATATGGATTAGAAGATTTGAAAGTATGTATAGACATAGTTATAAACTTTTAAAGTTGAATATATGTTCATGCATGGAATGTAAGTGACCCAAGAAGAGTTTTTGAACTCATGTATATGTTGTTTCAATGTTTAATGGTGACTTGGATATTGGGGAGTGTTTTACTCCATGAGGATTCTCTGTAAGTATTTTACAGGTGTGATTAGTCTATATTAAGTATGAAAAATGCTTAATAAGTTGACTGTATGTTCGATAATGGTGTTTATGTGTATAAGGTGTCTTTTTGAGTTTATTGAGCATATAGATAGGTGACAAAATCTGACTATGATCATTTGAGGATGTTATAGAGGACACAAAGAGTGGACCTATTCATTTTTAGGTGGCCTTGTGTTCTTTTTATGCTCAAAGAAGTTCAAAGAGCTGACTGGGTCTCTATAAGACCTAAAAGTGACTTAGGCCTATTTTAAAGTGTGTTTTGCTTAAGTGTGACCCATGTGATATGTCTTAAGGGTGAAGGGATGTTTTGTGGCTAACAAGGAAATATTTTGATCTTGTTAATTCATGATTTATCTATATATAGTGAAACCAAATGTGTTGGTTTCTATATTTTGTAAGCAAGAGACCTGGGAGAGATTTATGAGACGCTTATGTGTGTGGTTTATAGAGTGAAGGATAGGTAGTGTGCTTGATGGTTGAGTTAATGTGGAGAATAATTTTTTGACTATGTGTATGACCTATAGGTCATGTTACTTATGTCAAAATAGTGCTCTTATAATTTGAGGATATGTGAAGAGGTATGAATGTGCATATGAGAATGTGTGAAGATGGAGAGAGATTGTGGCATGCTTATGTGAGAAGCCTATTTGAGATAGAGAGATTTTGTACATGGCTTAGAAAATAGAGATCCATAATTAGGAGTTCAAGACATCAGCTCTAATATGGAAGTGTTCTTTTGAAGGAGGGTCTAAAGGACTTGATCTTCCTTAGGGGCACTTTCTCCTTGTGAAATTGGGTTTCACTAAAAACCTTTGGTCAAAAGGACTTGATCAAGGTTGTAGGTCAGAAGGACTTGACCAAAGGTTCTTGATCAGAATAACTTGAGCAATCTCTTATTTGTGATCATATTATAAGATATTAGTCCATGTGTTTTTAGGATTGAGAATGGGTTTTATTCCCCAAGAGGGTCTCCCATGTAGATCTAGTGTGGTGTATGTGATCTTGCATTATGTTCATTGTTCACTACTATGAATGATGTGTATACTTCATGAATGATTATATTGATTGTTTAAGTATTTAAAATATTTTATAAATTGAATTGGATTATTTTCCACCACTGACTCACCCTACCTTAGTGGATTATACCTAAAGGATTGGTATCAAACCAGGTCCTTTGGTAAAGGCTTAACGGCTTAAAGGTAATCCAAAGTATAATGGCTAATTAGAATGTGCAAGGTGGTTTTCCTACTAAGCAAGCACCAATTTTCAATGGATCCAATTATGCTTTTTAGATTTCCAAGATGAGGATAAATATTATTTACCTAGGATTTAATGTATGGAAATATGTTTTGGATGGTTATGTTGTTCCTACTACTCCTCCATCTAGTGCTACAAATAAGAAGCTATTTGAGAATAATTATAAGGTAATGAATGCCATCACCTATGATCTTATAAAAACTAAGTTCACCAAAGTAATTTATTTCACATCTACCAAGGAAATATGGGATAAATTGAAGACTATTTTTGAAGGAGATTTAAAGGTTAAGTTTAGCAAAGTTATAGACTCATAGAAGATAATTTGAATGTCTCAAAATGAATGAAGAAGATACTATGGCATCATTTCTGTAGAGATTTTATGAGATTATGAACATCATCAGAGGTCTTAGAGAGAATCTTGAAGAATATACTATTATTTAAAAGGTATTGAGGTCTTTATCTTGCAAGTTTGATCTGAATGTATTTGTTATAAAAGAGAGTCATGACCTTACTCATTTGAAGATGATCAATTTCATGGCACCCTTACTTCTTATGGGATGAGGAATAATGATGATATAGCACCAAAGAAGGAAGTAGCTTTCAAGATTAAAATGAAGACAAAGAAGAATTTCTAAAGTAATAAACTCAAAGAGGATGACATTCCTTATATATATGAGGATGAACTAATTTATTTAATTTTAATGAAATTGAGAATAGGTTCAAGCAAGTATAAATGTAAGTTACCCCTCAAATTCTTCAATTATGATGAGATAGGACATTTTGCTAATAAGTTCCCTCATAAGTTTAAGAAGGATGATGATGAAAAGCATGATCAGGGTCTTGATGATGGTAAGAGATATTTCAAGTCTAATAAAAGCAAAAAGGGATTTAGAAGGATTGATAACAAGAAGAAGTACTTCAAGGATAAAAAGAGTCTCTACACCAAAGAAGATTGTAGCTCATCAGATGAGAATGAAGATAGTGACTCATAATATGATCATGAAGATGATGGTCCTAATAAAGATGAAGCTCTATTCATGGCTGAGGAAGGAATTTTCTCAAAGTAAAAGGAGTATACTTAGAGTGATTCATATGATGATGAAGATGAGGTGGACTATGAGACTATATTGACTAATGCTCGTGAAGAATTGAAGATTGAGAAAACTATCAATAAAAATATGAAGAAGTTGTTATAGTTGTTATGAACTAGGACACATTTCAAGATATTTTATCCAAATTTGTTAAGGTAGAATGAGATTTTTATAAAAAGTATGGTGTGCTTCAATTGTGAATAGAGAGGTCACATTGTTAATTTCTAAAAGCAATTTCCTACAAGATATAATAGGTTTAATCAGGCTCCTAGAGTACATGGAATAAGATAAGTTAACACATGGAGATCAAAGGTGGTAAGTGGGTGTTATGATGAGTTTGCAAGACCAAGTAATATGTTTACTATGGTGGATAATGCCTCTAAATTTAAAGAGTCTCAAGAGGTCTCATTGTCTACTCATGTTGAGAATGAAGAGACTAAGATCAAGGAGAAGACCAAGGTGTTGGTTGAAGCTATTTCTAAGGTATGTATGGATCCAAGTAAACATCTTGTTATTGTTAAATCAGTGCCTAGTGATGAGGATCCAAGATGCAAGGAAGATTTTTCAAATGAAAATGTTTTCCATAAATCTATGTTATCTCCATGTATTGATAATCCAATCATAGAATAAAAGGGGAATGTTGTAGTAGTTAATGAAGTTATTTCTCTAAATCCAAAGAAGAATAACTATAAGTTGTTGGGTGAATATTTTGTCACCAGCTAACTGATGGGAAAAATAGGTTGTTTCAACCATAGCATAGGGAGATTTATCAGCAAAATGTGCAGGTCGACCACATCAAAGGGGGAAAATCTCTCCTCTCATCAAGGGGAGGTTCCCTATAAATATGAGGTATTATATACTATATATAAGCTGAAAATAACACTTAGGGGTAGGACAACACCATCCATCTCTCTTTCTTCAAAGATGATGTTCACAGATAAAGGATAAATCCTAGGTGATTGCTGGAGGTACTTCTCTTTTTTCAAAAGTAATACTTAGTCAACAGCCAAATTTATTCTTGGTTAGTAAAAGTAACTGGAATAGGGTGCAATAATTAGAAATATGAGGTGTAGCACAAAGACTCTCCACAGTCGGCTTTAGGACACCTTCCTGATTACTTCCACTATTTCTACTTAATTAAATGGACAAGAACGCATTCAGGAAATAGACATCAAAATAATTTCCTTAACAACACAAGCTATTCTAGCACAAAGTCTAAAAAGTCACTTGTTTTCTCATTCAAATAATGAAATATAATTAGCAATCTAAGCTCAAAGTCTCAATAATGCCTTTCAATTTAGGCAGAGTTTTACTTTTGATAATAAAATTATCTCTTTTGCATAAAATAATAGATTATAATATATAGCAGCCAAGAAAAACTTGGCACTTTATTTCATGGAATGGCCCATGCTACATTCAATACCTTGAATGCATTTTTTAGTACTATCAAGGGGCCATGCTGGAATAAGGCATTAGCCTTAATTGTGGCATGTCAATTCATCTCAAATGTCTCTTCCAAAGTATAGTCCACCAGCTCCTCTTCCTAATATTTGTGTAGCTATCCACTTTTCCTTTACGTGATGGAGAAAAATAGGCCACGTCCTTGAGTGCTCACTCTCTGATGTCTACTTGGTGGACTATTCCACCTACTGGAATAACTCCCCTATAGATATTTTAGTATCTCCTATAGCTTTCCCTCTTTTTTATTGCAATTTCAGATCTCAGGCTATCTTCTTACCTTCAGCAGGCTCTTTTGTCTCTTTCTTCAGTTGTTTGCTAAGTTTTGTCTTTAGGTTCTGTGCCATATTTGAAAATAAATGGGCATTTCATTACCCTAAATTTAACGTCCATAGGGACATCATTGATCACTTGGTCATCTAAACTACTTTGAATTTTGAACCTTTAAACCTTTGAGGTGCATCAGTTCAATGGTTCAATGGTTCAGGTGGTCCTATCAGCTCCTTGGTTCAATTGCTTCTTTGGTTTAATCATTTCCTTGGTTCAATCGCTTCCTTAGTTCAATCACTTCTTTGGTTCAATCGCTTCCTTGGTTCAATCTATTGAACCATCTCTTCGAACTTGTCTTTGGAATCTTTTGCTTCCTTCCTTTGCTCAAAGCTTCCTTGTGGACTTTGAACTTCTTGAACTGGTTAAACTCTTTGAACCATTTAAACCTATGAACCATTTCGGTTCAAAGTTTAATGGTTCAATAGTTCATTCTCTTTCTTTGAATCCTTTTATTCTCTAAGTCTTTTGAACTTTATTGAACCTTTGAAACTTGAACCATTTTGGTTCAAAGTTCAATGGTTCATTATCTTTCTTTGAATCCTTTGTTCCTTCAAACTTTCTAGATTCTTTTCTTTTTTGTTGAACTCGTTGAACCTTTGAAATTTGAACTCTTTTGGTTCAAGGTTCAACGGTTCAATGGTTCATTCTTTACTCTTTGAATCCTTTGTTCTTCTAAGTCTTTTAAACTTTATTGAACTCGTTGAACCTTTGAACTCATTGAACCATTTTGGTTTAAGGGCTTAATGGTTCAATGGTTTAACCTTCACTCTTCAAAGCCTTCTTTTCTTTAAGTTTGTTGCACTTATTGAACTTGCCAAAGTCTTCAAACTCATTGAAATCTTCAAAGTGGTTAAACTTCTTTGAAATCATTGAGCACTTAACTATTTTTGAAACTTTAAACTCGTTGAACCTTTGAACCTTTTTGAAGTGGGGTTCAATGGTTCAATAGTTCAAGGGTTCATTCCATGTGTTTGAAGCCTGCCGCTAAGTCTTTTGATTGAAACTCGGCATTGAACTAGCCTTGAAAATGCCTAAGTGTTAGAACTTATTTTTGAGAAATCTTGCATGTTCAACCTATGAGTTCTTTATCTAAAAAAGCTTGAATAATTGAAGAATTGGAATGCTCAGAACATTTCTTGAGAAGGGAAAAGAGAATTTTGGACTGTAGGACCAAAATAGTTGATATGTTGTCCCCAAAAATGAGTGATGGGTTTTGGGAACAACAGCTGGCTCCAGTTATGAAACTTCCATTGATTGTAAAAACAATCGAAGGGAGTAGAATCTAGAATCTCCAGTGCCTTTAAGTATGTCATTGGGCTATAGAATCATGCTACCCAAAAAAGAAAGGCACCAAAAATAAATAAAAATGAAAAGTGCTAAACAGAACTAAAGACTATATAAATATACATATGTACAACTGATGTCACCTAATACTTCATGGATTGAAGTGCTTCAGATGCTACCCACTGTGAGGTAGTGAAAATGGTGTGCCATCTTGATACTTCAATAAGAAACTTTTTTCACTATTGAGCTGGTGAATAGCAAACATGCCTCTCCATAAGGAATCAAATTTCCTATGCATTCCCTTTGGTTCTACTATCTTGTCCCATAACAGAACTTGATCACCAATATGAAAATCATAGGTTTTTGCTTTCTAGTCAAAGATCTTCTTCACCAAACATTGATGCACAACAATTTAGTCCACCACCATAGTTCACTGCTCATCTAGCTCAGTCAAGCACATGATCCTCTTATCGATGGAGCTTTCATATGTTTGATCTTTGACTGCCTTTACCAATTTCAATGCTAGGAATTCTAGGTTGATTTGTATCTCTACATTGAGACCATATAGAAGTTGGAAAGGAGACATACCTATTGCCCTCTTGGGCATAATTCTATCTACCTATAAAGCATCAAATAATGCTTTATGTTAGGTTTGTTGGTTGTCATCTACCAACTTTTTGATGATGGTCACCAAGTTCTTGTTACTCAATTTTGCTTGTCCATTTTCTTATGGAAAATAATCAAAAGAGTGGGAGAGGGTAATCCCATAATGAAAATAGAAATGAGTAATCTCATGGGAAGAGAAATAGGCTACATTATCTGTCATAATCTTGGTTGGGACCCCAAACTTAGAAATGATGTTTTCTTTGAGGAAATTGTATACTACTTCTAAAGTAGCATGCTTGGCTAGAATAGCTTCCACCCATTTGGTGAAGTAATATGTAGTCGTGAGGACATAATCATGCCCAGTGCTTGAAAATGAGTTTACAGCATGAAATTGATTCCCCATTGCTGAAATGGCTCTTCTATTACCACTGGTTTAAGAGGCAAAGCAGCTAACTTGGGTCTTCCAATGAACTGTTAGCATAATTCACATCTTCATACCCATTTGTATGCATCTTAAAATAGAGTAGGCCAGTAATACCTAGCTCATAGAATATTATGGGAAGTTACAGGGGAAGAAAAATTTCCTCCACAAGCTAGATTATGGAAGGATTCTAGAATTTTGTTCTACTACACTTTATCCATGTAGCAAAGGAATACCCCATCAAGGTTCCTCTTATACAATCCATTGTCCCACAAGACAAAATTTGTAGCTTTCAACTTGACAGTCCTCTTTCCTTTATGAGACAAGTGAGTAGGACACTCACCATAGGTAAGGAAATGAGTAATATTTAAATACCACTCATTCATGGTGGTGACAAAGAGGACTTTTGCCATGTCTTCAACCTTTGTTCCTTCATGCCCTGTTTCTTCTGGTATATTGTCAGCAATCAATTAGCAGAGGCCCCTTCCCCACACAAGCTTTTTTGGTTTGATAACTAGATCAAACTCCTAGATTTTAGCAACCCAATTGCCCATTTTGGTTCCAAACTCCTACTAAGTTAATATGGATTTGAATGTAGTATCAGGAATCAAGGAAATAATGTGTGAATTCAGGATATAAAAATGGAAGTGATTTACTACCTTCACCACTGCATAAGCATGCTTTTCTAGATTTGAATATTTTAGTTCATGAGCTTTGAGAGGATAACTCATGAAGGATATGGGAGATTCCACACCTTCTTTGTTCTATTGAACTAGAATTATTGAAAGTGTGTGCTTGGAACATAACTGTACATTATGAAACCTTTGGTATAATCTAGACAAACTAGAATTAGGGCATGGGCGATAGCTATCTTGATGTCCTGAAATGCCAATTTGCCTTCTTCAGTCCAGCTAAAAGTGGCCTTTCCCTTCATCATGTTCACAATGTGGAAAGTCTTCTTGGCAAACTCAGGAATGAACCTTCATAAAAAATTCACCTTTCTAAAGAAAGAGTGAACTACAGTCAGTCTTACGGGTAGAGTAAGCTCCTGAATGGATTTGACTCTTTCTAAGTCAATCTTTATACCTTCTCAGGATACAATGTGTCTAAGAAGTTTCCCTTTTATTACCCCAAAAATAGACTTCTTGGGATTTAAAGAAATGGCATTCTATTGGCATCATTCCAACACTTGTTGCAAATGATGTAGGTGATTAGGGTGATGCTTGGAAAAGATAGTTAAGTCATCAAGGTATACCATAATGAACTTACCCATTTCATCCCTGAAAGTAAGGTCCATTGCTATTTAAAAAGTGGTGCTAGCATTTATCAGGCCAAATGGAATTCTTCGATATGCAAAGGTGCCCCAAGGCATGGTGAAGGTAGTCTTATGTTGGTCTGCTTCACCAACTTCCACTTGATTGTACCCTGAGAAGCTGTCTAATATTGATAACATCTCTGAACTGGTCACCATCTAAAGGACTTGATCCATGATGGGTAAGGGTAATTATCCTTTAGGGAGGATTGATTCAAATTCCTAAAATCCACGTAGAGATGAATTTTTCTAGTCTTTTTTCTCATAGGTACTATGTTTGCAATCCATGTGGAATGATGGATTGGAAAAATTATTCTAGCATTCAGCATTTTCTATATCTCAGATAGAATAGTACCGATATCTTTGGATTATATTACTAGGATTTTTACTTGTAAGGCATCGAATCACTCTTGAGAGGAATTTCATGGTGAATTTCTTCAGGCTTGAGTGACTTCAGATCATCATAAGAGTATGCCAAAACATCTATGTAATGGCAAAGTAGGTCAGTAAATTTGAGTTTCTCCTCCAAAGTGTAGCACTTCCCAATGTTCACCATCTTGGGATTTTCTTTGGTACCCAAATTTATCTGATTGAACTCCTAAGATGAGCTTGAATCCATTTGTTTCTATTTGATGAACCTGTCATGCTTGTCAAATAGTTTCTCAAAGAAAACTAATCCTTTGGGAATTTTATTCCCTTTCAATTATAGGAATTCTTTACCTACATCTGGGATTATTTCTTGAGCTAATATCTATAGTAGAGGTTCATTGACTTCGAAGTGAATCTATTCAAATCTATTTTTTTGTTCTAGAAAGGTGATGATTTGGTTGTTGCCAATGAACACTTTCCAATGATTGGCATTATTAGGCACACTTGGTCGAAAGACTAGTTTGATAGTGTACCTATCTCCCTTAAAATTTGGGTGAGGAACCAAAAGAGTTATAGAAATAACTAAAGCATCAACTCAGTCATTGCATTCCCTAGGTACTATAGAGATATTGAAAGTATCAAAGCTTTCAATTTTATCCCAAACTAGATTGTGGTAATGGCACAATCTCTCACTTTTGGTTTGGTACAAGTTTCTCACCTGGCAAACTACTAGCTCAGCATCTCCTTTGGCATGAAGGAGTTTGATGCCCCTATCTTGAGCAGCATTTAATCTAAGTAGCAATGATTCATATTCAGTAGTATGGTTGGTATTGTTGAACTATAATTTATAAGAAAAGGGAAAAATATCTCCTTGAGGATATATCAACACAATCTCAGCTCTTGAACTAGTAGAAGAATATCTACCATAAAATTTTAGAATCTAGACATCATCAGACACTGATTTTTCTCTAGATTTCTCTTTAATTAGAGGGGAGGATTCTTCTACACTTGCACTACATCCAATCAATTCTTCTATTATTTTTTCTAAATCAATTCTCAGGGTGTCACATTCAGGAATTTCATCAGATGCCACATGAACCTCCTCTATGGATAAGAAGTAATTACCCACTCCTGAAGACTCAAATAGAATTTGAGCTTCAGGCACTGATGTTTGAGTGACAATGTATTTTTCCTCCTTCTTAGGGAGCAATCTCTACATGACACCTTTGACTAGGATCCTCACTTTAGACAGGTCCATACTTAACTTGCCACCAGCATCCTTGGAAAAAAATTTCCCAAGAAGAATGTTGTATGAGGCTAGGACATCAGCCACTAGGATTGTCATCTTAATTCTCTTGTCTGGGAATGCTACAAATGCAAATTAGGCATCTTTGATTTATCCCAGTAGTGGTACTTATTTGTTCTCCATGGAGAAACATCTCCCAAAGGTCTTAGTTAGTGTGAGTCCAAGAGATTCTGCCACTTTGGTAGGCATGACATTGTCAAACGCACTTGAGTCAATGATACAATTATTCAATTTGTGTCCATTTATCAACAGGGAGACATAAAATGGTTTTGTCCTCCTAGGAGCATTAAGAGGAGTAATGACAAGGTTATTCTGGGTGGATGTGGGAGTCACCCTTGGAATAGCTAGTCTTGTAGGGATGGATTTATTCTTTACACACTGAACCAACTTATCCAACTACTCAAGGTTGGATTGCAAGAATTCAAATTTAGACATTTGAATTTTGGTTTTCTTGACATGGTTGATTATATCACATGTCTGAAATGAATTAGGAACAGGGGAAGGCAGTTCATCTTTTTGGTTTTTAGGAGGGGGTACTGATCTATGAAATTGAAGTTGAAGGTGAAGGCATACTTAAGGTACTTACTTTTTTAGTGATCACCAGGTCCTTTGATTGAAAATATAGAGTGGTTCCCCACTTATCAATTGAAATTATTGATTGAGTTTGCTCCTCTATTTTTTCCTTATTAGCTTGTTGGGCTAACTAGTTTTAAGACTAGGTGAATACAGTGTATGACCCATCAAACACTTCACTTTTACTTCTGGATTCATCTTGGTAATTTAGGAAATTGATGTTGGAGTCACCAGCTAATTCTTCTTCTCCCTCTGTGAAGAGATTAGTGTCATCTTCTAAGTTTAACTCAGGCTGGAAGGAGAAATCATATTCTATTTCAAGATATCCAACTATTGAATTGGTTAGAGGTGCTTCAATGGCAAGTTTACCTTGTGGAGGAGGAAGATGATTTGGCTACCCTTGATTACTAGTAGCATTGCCTTGGTATGACTGATTCAAAAAAGTTCTCCTTCGTATATCTCAGTATGAAGGAGTAGACATTCCTTGTGCCATTTGTTTTCTGAGAGCTAGTAACTCATTTGCTATCTTTTGCACCATTGGATTAGTGGTGCCTATAGATGGATATTTAGAGGATGAAGAAGATTTACCTTTGTTAGGATCTCTCCTTATCTTCCCCACCAAGATGAGATCATCTTCCACCTTAGTAGCCAAATCTTGTGCTGTAGTAAGGTCTATGTGACCAGCACGTCTTAACAAGAAACTCACTTTAGGAAACTAAGAGTTGATGAAGAAACATTTGAGATTCTCAACTATTGGTTGAGTAATGTTATGAATCTTATTCCTTAACTTGTCAAATTTGGCAATGAAGTCCCTCAGGTTTATGAGGTTCTTTCTTCATTTGTGTGAGCTGGGCTAACAGGGCATGTGCATCTTCTATAGGCTTGAACCTGGCTTTGAATTTGACTTTGAGGGTGTTCCATTCAGTCACAATATGGGCCTATAGATGATAGAACCAGTCTGTAGTAATGCCTTGTAATGTTTTTACAAATAGCCTGACTGCTACATCTTCATACTCCATGCCTATCACACCACAGGTTGTGTTGAAGGCTACATTATGTTCATCAAGATGAACTCTCCCATCACCAAAGAACTTGGGGAAATTCTTTCTTGAACTATGTGGTAGCTCATGTAGAGGTGGAGTTAAATTGAGTGGGCCAAAAGAGTTACAATAGGGGCCTTAAACTACCATTATTTGACTACTAAAGGGAGGGATAACTAATGCTTGAGGGGTATGTATTGACAAAGCTCTACTAAAAGTAGAAATGGACACTTTTACTGGTAATGGAGACCTAAATTTTGTAGGAGGAAAACTCCTAGTTCATTAGAGGTGAGATGGTGAAGGAAATAGATCAAAATTACTTTGTTGTACCAACTTGAATATAGGGTCGATAATACCTATGGATCTCTGGCTTCTTGTATACTATGGAGCTACTAGATTGTAAAATTGAAATGGATAAGGATAGGTACTACTTCAATTTGAAGCTTGAGGCTTCAAACTGCACAAAATGATCCCCAACAGAGTCGCCAGAAATTATTGGTGTGAAGGTGGAGGAAAATGGTAATGGAAAAGGACTTGGAACAGTGAAGAAAATAGATAAAGAAAAGAACTAAAATTGCTCATTCTTCCCCAGTAGAGTTGCCGAAAATTATTGGGTGAATATTTTGTCACTAGCTAATTGATGGGGAAAATAGGCTATTTCAACCACAACATAGGGAGATTTATCAGCTAAATGTGCAGGTCGACCACATCAAAAGGGGACAAATCTCTCCTCTCATTAAGGGGAGGTTCCCTATAAATATGAGGTACTATATACTATATATATAAGCTAAAAATAACACTCAAGGGTAGGACAACACCATCCATCTCTCTTTCTTTAGAGATGATGTTCACAGACAAAGGAGAAATCTTGGGTGATTACTGGAGGTACCTCTCTTTTTTCAGAAGTAATACTCAGTCAACAACCAAAATCCTTCCTAGGTAGTAAAAGTAACTGGAATACGGTGCAATAACTAGTAGAATGAGGTGTAGCATAAAGTCTCCACCTCAACTACCAAAGAGTGAAATATACGAAGGACAATGGGGGCACAAAGTCATCCTAAGATCCTTTACATATAAATTAAAAAAAAAAAACATGCTAAAGACAATTGTGGTAGCATAAAGTCTCTCCACAGTCGGCTTCAAGACACCTTCCTGATTACTTCCACTAGTTCTACTTATTTAATTAAATGGACAAGAACACATTCAGGAAATAGACATCAGAATAATTTCCTCAACAACACAAGCTAATATAGCACAAAGTCTAAAAAGTCACTTGTTTTCTCATTCAAATGATAAAATATGATTAACAATCTGAGCTCAAAGTCTCAATAATGCCTTTCAATTTGGATAGAGTTTTACTTCCAATAACAAAAATATCTCATTTGCATAAAATAAGAGATTACAATATATAGCAACCAAGAAAGACTTGGTGCTTTGTTTCATGGAATGGACCATGTTGCATTCAATGCCTTGAATGCATTTTTAGTTTTGTCAAGGGGCCATGCTAGAATAGGGCATCAACCTTAACTATGGCATGTCAATTCATCTCAAGTGTCTCCTCCAAATTATAGGTTGTTGGGTCCTATTCTTGATATTTGCATAATTATCCACTTTACCTTTACTCGATGGAGAAAAATAGGCCACATCCTTGAGTGCTCATGCTCTCTGATGTCTACTTGGTGGATTGTTCCACCTACTAGAATAACTCTCTTATAGATATTTTAGTATCTCCTATAGCTTTCCCTATTTTTTATTGCAATTTGAGCTCTCAAGTTATCTTCTTACCTTCACCAGGCTCTTTCATCTCTTTCTTTAGCTATTTGTTGAGTTTTATCTTAAGGTTTCACACCATATTTGAAAATAAATGGGCATTTCATTACCCTAAATTTGACATCCATGAGGACGTCATTAGTCACTTGGTCATCTGAACTAATTTGAACTTTGAACCTTTGAGGTGCATCGGTTTAATGGTTTAATGGTTTGGGCAGTCCTATCAACTCCTTGGTCCAATCGCTTCTTTGGTTCAATCACATCCTTGGTTTAATCACTTCGTTGGTTCAATCACTTCCTTGGTTTAATAGATTTTAAACCTTTGAGGTGCATCGGTTCAATGGTTTAATGGTTTGGATGGTCCTATCAGCTCCTTGGTTCAATCACTTCTTTAGTTCAATCACTTCCTTGGTTTAATCGCTTCCTTGGTTCAATCGCTTCCTTGGTTCAATCGCTTCCTTGGTTCAATTGCTTCTTTGGTTCATTCAATTAAACCATCTCTTCGAACTTGTCTCTGGAATCTTCTGCTTCCTTCTTTTGCTTGAAGCTTCCTTGTGGACTTTGAACTTATTGAACTAGTTGAACTCTTTGAACCTATGAACCATTTTGATTCAAAGTTCAATGGTTCAACAGGTCATTCTCTTTCTTTGAATCCTTTTATTCTCTAAGTTTGTTAAAGTTTATTGAACCTTTAAACCTTTGAACCTTAAACCATTTCAGTTCAAAGTTCAATGGTTCATTATCTTTCTTTGAATCCTTTATTCCTTTGAACTTTCTAGATTCTTTTATTTTCTATTGAACTCGTTGAACCTTTGAACTTTGAACTCTTTTGGTTCAAGGTTCAACGGTTCAACGGTTCATTCTTTGCTCTTTGTATCCTTTGTTCTTCTAAGTATTTTGAAATTTATTAAACTCATTGAAACTTTAAACTCATTGAGCCATTTTGGTTTAAGGGTTCAATAGTTTAATGATTCAACCTTCACTCTTTGAAGCCTTTTTTTCTTTAAGTCTGCCGCACTTATTGAACTTGCCAAAGTCTTTAAACTCGTTGAACTCTTTGAAGTGGTTGAACTTCTTTGAACTCGTTGAGCGCTTAACTCTTTTTGAACCTTTGAACTCATAGAACTTTTGAACCTTTCTAAGGTAGGGTTCAATGGTTCAATGGTTCAAGGGTTCATTCCATGTGTTTGAATCCTGTCGCTAAGTCTTTTGATTAAAACTCGGCATTGAACTAGCCTTGAAAATGCCTAAGTGTTGGAACTTCTTTCTGAGAAATCTTGCATGTTGAACTTGTGAGTTCTTTAGCTAAAAAAGCTTGAATAATTGAAGAATTAAAGAACTCAGAACATTCTTTGACAAGGGAAGAGATAATTTTGGTTTGCAGGACCAAAATAGTTGATATGTTGTCCCCAAAAATGAGTGACAGATTTTGGGAACAACATAAGTATCAATTGAGAAAGGACGAGAAGGAATATGAGGAGTTGTTTTTTAATTTTAGATCATTGAGGTATATAAGGTGTCTCTATCTATGCTTCTTAATAAACTCATTTAAAATAGAGAACCAATTGTTTTTATGGTGTGTTTTCAGTTAAAATAGTCTATAGCATTAGATTGAAGGTTCCTAGATGGAAAAGGAAGATCTATGATTTATCAAGATGATATTTTTGCATACAAAGGTCTGTTAACCTTATTTTAACATGATCTAGGTCCTAAAATGGGTTATATAAAGTCAATATTCCAAATTTTATGGAAGCTCAAATCTTGTTCCATAAGTGTGTAATGGTTATCTCTAAGTGTATAAGAAGTTTCAGAGGTGGATGTTAACTGGAAGGTGTTGTGTTGATTTTGTTTGTTTTAAGATTCTAAGATTTTGGTGTCTTCTAAAAATGTGGTATGCCTTATAAGTTGATGTATGAGGATTCTTAATATGTTTAATGGGTAAAATGGGCTATCAAATCAATTTTCATAGAGATTTGAAGTTTTGTGTGTTCTTTCTTCATTGGTTGTAGTGCTTAGTTGAAGAGAGTGTTGACATGGATCAAGAGAAAGTTGTCAAGACAAGTAGAAGTAGGATAAAAGTAATGGGGAGTTTTTATCATCTTTATTAAATATCCCTTTACTATTTATGGTATTTTCAAGTCCTTAGGATTAGTTAGTTCCCACTTCATCATTGTGTCAAAGGGGGAGAAAGTTTCTATTGAGAGTGCTTGAAGAGAGACAAGGTGAACTTATTATTACTGTATATGATGTTTGTTGACATCAATGAAAAAAGGGG
Source organism: Torreya grandis (assembly GCA_037957365.1). Taxonomy (NCBI): domain Eukaryota; kingdom Viridiplantae; phylum Streptophyta; class Pinopsida; order Cupressales; family Taxaceae; genus Torreya; species Torreya grandis. Next base: position 1,023,348 of record JARHVA010002626.1, read on the forward strand.
GAGATTATTTGAGTGTTGGTAGTGATGTCATATAGGTGTCCTAATGAGTGGATGAAGTGCTTTGATAGCCTAAGTAATAATGAAAAAGTGGGTAATGTACTTGTCTTAATGTTCTTAAAGAAGGCTTCGTTGATATTCAATTTTGGCATGATTAGATATGTTTAGGGATGTTTGTTGTGATTTTAGAATGTTTAAGAGTTCCCTAAGGTGTTATATATGATTTTAGATCTTGTGTGTATAAGTATAATTCATTTGGTAACCCATAATTTTCATCTAGATAGTTTGGGTCTAGTGGTAAAAATTTTGAGTAGGCAATTTGCTAACATCACGATTTCCATGTGTGGATGAGTTAGGGGGCTTTGGTCATATGGTTGTGAACACATTTGTCCCTAGTTAATTTTTACTGAATCTCAAGTCATACATAGAAGTGTAGTCAAAGATATGAGGGTGAAAAGTTGGCTTCTAAGATAGAATTCACTATTTTCCCATAGCCAAATTTGCATGTGGCCAGAAAGAGCCAACTAAGCATATTGATGAATTTATGTCTCATGCATGTGGACATTTCATGATAATTTGATCATATGGGTTTTTTCATTTTTGTACCTAATTTCTATGCACTTATTATTAGATCATGCAACTAGGCTCATCAAAACATATGCATGTATAAAGTTGGGCTCCCAAGCAGTTTGACTATGTTTTCCCATAGCTAGTTTTGCAATGTAGAAAGAAGAGCCAAGTGAGCATTTTTATGGTGTTATATCTTGCATGTGTGAAGGTTTCAAGAGAAATTGATCGTATGGGTTTATTTAATTTTGATCATAATTGATTTTCACTAAATTTGAGATAGTGCACTAAAGTACAATAAAAGCTATGCGGGAGTAAAGTTGGTCTCCCAAACAAATTCTAAGCATAGTTGGCTCTATGGCAAAATATTTTGAGAAGGTATTTTAATGGTGATATATTTAACACATACAAAGGTTTCAAGAACATTTTAACCTATGTTTGGATTATCCTATATGAGGAGATCATATGGTCAAAATTTAAGATCATGCGAGTAAGTGAAAAAGAAGTTATTGAGGTGAAAATTTGGCCTTATAGGTATATTTCAATTGTTCCCATAGTCATTTATGCATAATTTAATGTTCGAGAAAGATCGACAGTGCACATTGATCTAAAAAGTCAGGAAGTAGTGAGATGAGGATAGGTGCATAATGTTTAATGACTGAGCAAAGGTATAAGATAAGGATCTAATGGTGAGCAGGTGTTCATAAAGTTTAATCAAATGGTGAGAATTTATAGTTAAAGACCTAGTTAATTTTTAGAGATCAATAAAGCACACAGAGTCAACTTTACAAGATTACATGAGATGAGGTCAAAGTGATTGAGGTTTAATATTTGAGCATTGGAACCTATGTGTTAAAGATCAAACAATATTAATGGTGCATGTTTTAATTTGAGATGAGAGGACATGAGATGCTAGCATTGTGTTTGAGGTTTATTTTTGACCGTTACCATTTGAATATTTGAATTTGATAAGGGAAAAACCAATGCTTAGTAATTTATCCATATCTTTTGATAGAAGACAAATTTTCTCATGTAGTAAAAATCAAAGTGGTAGAGGACTCCAAGGCAAATATGTAAATATAGATTAGAATATTTGAAATTATTTTCATACATAGTTATGAAGGTTTAAATTTAACTATGTGTTTGTGCACAAAATGTAAGTGACTTGAGAAGAGTATTTGAGCTCATGTAGATGGTGTTTTGATGTTTCATGGTGAATTGGTTGTTGGGGAGTGTTGTAAACTCCATGAGGATGCTTTATAAGTATTTTTGAGGTGTGATAAATCTATCTTGAGTATGAAAAATTCTTAATAAGTTGACTGTATGTTCAATAATGGTGTTCCTATGTATAAGGTCTATGTTTGAGGTGAGCAAAGATTACTATGATCATTTGAAGATGTTTTAAGGGACATAAGGAGTATAATTATGTATTTTTTGCGGTTCTATGTTTTTTTATGCATATATAAGTGTCGAATAGTTGAATGGATCTTCATAAGACCTAAAAATAACTTAGGCCTATTTGAAAGTGTGTTGTACTTAAGTGTGACCCATGTGAGATGCCTTAAGAGTGAAGGCATGTTTTATGGCTGATAAGGAAATATTATTATATTTTTAATTCATGACTTATCTATATATAGTGAAACTAAATGTGTTGGTTTCTATATTTTTAAGCAAGAGACTTGGTAGAGATTTGTGAGAGGCTTATGTGTGTGGTTTGTGGAGTGAAGGATAGGTAGTGTGCATTTTGGTTTGAGTTAATGTGGAGAATAGTTTTTTGACTATGTGTATGACTTGTAGGTCATGTTACTTATGTTAGAATAGTCCTATTAAAATTTGAGGATATTCAAATATTTTTGAATGTGTATATAAGGATAGTTTGAGTGAGGAAAGAGAGATTATGGCATGCCTATATGAGAGGCCTATTTGAGATAGAGAGAGAGTGTGTGTAGGGGTTAAAAAATAGAGATCCATCATCAAGTGTTAAAGACATAGTCTCTAAGGTGGAAATTTTCTTTTGAAGTAAGGTTTACAGGACTTGATCTTCCTTAGGGGCAGTTGCTCCTTGTGAAACTAGGTTTCATAAAGACCTTTGGTTAGAAGGACTTGATCAAGGTTATAGGTTAGAAATACTTGATTGAAGGTTCTTGATCATAAGGACTTGATTAGTCTCTTGTTTATGATCATCTTATAGGCTAGTAGTCTATGTGTTTTCATGCTTAAGAGTGATTTTTATTCCCTAAGAGGGTTTCCCATGTAGATCTTGTATTATATATGTGATCTTGCATTATGTTTATTGTTTAATGTTATGAATTATTTGTATGTTTCATGAATGATTGTATTGAATTCTTAAGTATTTTCAAGAGTTATTAAATTGAATTAGATTATTTTCCACCACTAATTTACCCCCCCCCCGCAACTCTTAGTGTATTATACCTCTAACACTATAGAGATATATGAGGAAAAGACCTCTTGACATGGGTTTTATGCACACCATAGTTGATAAGGTAACCTGTAACATTTTTAGGACCTCAATAGAGTTAAACTCCACTCTAGGGCATGAGTTATAGGTATGTGGTTTGTTCAACCTAATTATGAAATAGTGATAAAGCATGTAGGTTGTTGATAAGGTTTTTGGAAGGAGGCATGATTCTTACAAAAGATGGTCTCCTAAGCAAGTTGAATGGGTTGTTGACTTCTAATATAAGATGGGTAGATACTTATAATAAACACCAAAGAGAGGGAAAGGTAAGGAAAAAAATAAATACCTATGGTATTTAAACAATTACTTCCATGGATGGTTTTTTGATAGACTTGTGTTCTCTTAGAACCAATACATGTTACTAGCAGCAAGTGCACACATGCATACAAACATGGCTAGAAGTCTAGGAAACAAAAAGTATAGGAAATTCACTAGTCTTAGATAAAATGTTTCTCTATTTAGGATAGCTATTGCACACCCTTAAAAGGATATTATAGCTAAGACAATGTGAATTATCTAAGGTAACATCAACACACACTTAGAAAACTATATTAAAAGAACACAAATACACTTTCCAAGAATATGATTCAATATTTAACTTGGATATTCTAATCACTATTCACCAATCCTTAATAGCTATTTACACATATGATATTGGTTGTAAAAATCAAAACAATCAAGAATCTATCTATAACATTATCACAATTAAATATTATTGAAATAAACATCCATGAAAGATAACTAGTAAATATACAAATTTGGGAAGAAAATACTCAAAATATTGTGCTTGACGACCAAAAATGGCTTGTTTCCATATATTCAAAAAAAAATACCCGCTTTAAATGAGGGTGATATAATAATATTTATAGATCTTGGGGAGGGGTTGCTTCATCCTCCAAGTCTTTGTATGATGATTACATGAGGTGTTTATAACATGTAGTTCTAACTAAAGTCAAAACCGAATGTGAAAAAAAAATAGAAAGAATTGACTTTACAATAGCTTGAAAGGTATGTACATTCAAAATAATAATTCAATGATCAAAGGAAATAAAAAATTGTTAAAAAACTAAGGCATATGATGAGCTAGGGATGTGGTGGCTAGAGTTTTGCATGAGTTTTGGTTGGATTAGAAGCCAAAGGTGTAGTCATAATAGTAGAAACCTATTTTTTCTTCACTTCATTTTCCTTATAAACCTTTTCTATTGTATCATGTTGTTATCCAATGATGTCTAAATTAAGTAAAGAAGGTCAGTGGAGTATCTTGGTTTACTCGAGAAGCTTTGCATGCTCATATTTAGTGAGTTGTGATTTACTCTTAAATATTTCCACTTAAATCACCTTACTTCTTACTTTACTTAGCTCTAGTTATCCAGTGTTAAACCCTAAATGTTCCCTTTGAAGTTATCCATTGCCTCCTAAACAATGCTATCAAAACTAATTCTACTAATTAGTCTACCCATAGAATATTTTACCTTGGATAGGTTTAAATCCTTCAAAATTTATAGGAGATGGGCTTCAAGTGACTGATAATTTAGGTTCATGGACATAACTACTTTCAACCATTCTTTGACATCTTCATGCCTAATAACTACCAAATTCAAGGTATTAAATGCCTCAAATGTGGTCATTAGGTCTAGGTGTCTATATAATGAGTTGCCTATATAAGTAACTAACATCTTAAGATTTGTATTGTCTTGGGCTAAAGAGCTACAAAGTTGGTTGGCTCAGCTCATTTTGGGTTCCATATTGGCCTCCATAAATTCTAGAGCCTCCAAGGAGTATGAGTATTTTGAGGTTGCATCCCTTACTTTAGCTTCTATACTTGCAAACACATACATAGTATTTGATCATTCCTTCAGTTATTCAATTTATTCTCAAAGCTCCTACACTTCCTCCTTAATCTCTTGAAAAGATAATTCTATTCTTTCATCAATGGATACCACCACATCTTTGTGTACTTGATCTAGGTTTGAGAGATTTTTTTTGAAGATAGACTCTTATAGATGCCTGTTCTACCTCTTTGTGAGGGAGAACACTAGTTGTCACTCCTCAAGGATGATACTAGCTCCTTGATCATCTTCAAGTTTCTTCTTTCTAACCTTTTAAATGGAACCATTAGGAGGATCAAATAAAGTATTCATAGAAGGAAGCTTAGTTATCTTGTAACTAGGCCTCTGGGAAGCCTATTACCTTAGCTATATAGCTCAAGGTGGGATATTACTAGGTGCATCATAGGTTGTGAAGATAACTTCCCATTCTAGATTGCTATGCTCTCCCTATCCCTACTTCTTGATTTCCTTCATCAAAATATCTGGTAGGGAAGGCCATACAACCTTAGACTAGTCCATTCCTCCAATTTGAGGAAGTGGGTGAACTGCCATAATGTGTGGCTTTGTTTTCCTTCCCCTACTATTGTGACTATGGTAGTTTCCTCTATAGAAGTGGAAGTGGGGAGTGTAAGGGAAAACTACATGGATTGAAAATTTAGTAGGGGTGTGGCCAAAGTGGTCTACACCTTCCTACATGCTTTATTCTTTTTATGAAGTCTCACAATAGCAGTACTAGTAGGCACAGAAGGGGTGGTCATGGGAAAGGATATAATGGAGGTTGTGGAGGGGTCAATGGAAGGAGTGGATGAGGTGGAAGGGCCTTCCATAGAGGATATATGTGTATTAATAATAGAGACTAAGGCTAAAGAAAAGGTAGGGAGGCTTGAGGTACCTTAAAGCTACAAATTGATGGGAGTGCCTTAAAGACTTAGAGCCTTTTCTTCTTCTAATTTAGCCTTGACATCTGAGTTTTATGTCTAGTCTTGGATGATAGCTTCATCTTCTTGTGATTTCAAGATAAGAGGTGGCATTCGTGACCCCATGGATACTTGAGTCATTAGACTGCCTATGGATTTCTTTGGTTTTCTAATGTAATCCAAGGGAACCTTCCCCTAAGTAGGAGAGTCATGGGTGGAAGGGACTATTTTAGAGTGAGTAGTGGCTACCCTAATTGATGAAACATGAGGCACAATGGGGGTAGCCATAGATGTTGGAGTGGTGTCAACACCCTACTTATCTTCTTCATCTAAGTCTAAACTAATGGGGTCTATTTTGGCTCCTCCTCTTCCTATATTTGACTCCAACATCTTGGGCTCCTATTTGACTATTTTTAGGTTTAACTCCAAAGGGGGCTCTTGAGAAGAAGAATCTCCCTGCTCATGATTTTTTTATTCTATAAGTCTAAATGTTTACACCCTTTAAAAATGTCTCTTCACTTATCTAATTCCTTGGTGGAGATGTCAGGCTCTTCTTGGATCTTCCTTAAATGATCCTCTTTCAAACTAGTTATTTCAACCCATTCTAATACTTCCTCATCAGTTATAGGATTCAAAAATAGAAATTCATAACCATATGGCTAGTAGTAATAGGGGATGTTGAGTCCCAAAATATGATGTTGGATATGCCATGAGGGTCCCAATATCTGTGAGGCATTGTGGGGAAACCATATCGATTTCATTTTGTAGCAACATAACCAAGATGCTTCCTCATTATATATGTTATTCTACCAATGGTGACAAGACTTCCCAAAAAAGAAGGCTTTCTTCTATCTTGCTAGGTATTCTTATTTATTATTCTACAATTGGAAGGCTATCTCCTACTCTAATAACTTGTCAAGCATGTGCTTTAGCAGACACAGGGCACCACCTTATTTCCCCAAACCAAAATGATAGTGATGTCTGGATATAGGAAGTAATCACCCTTCCTAGCCAAGCTCTTCGCAATGTTTCCCCCAATACATGGAATTAGGAAGCCATAGATGGCCTACCATATTTTAGGTACACATCCTCACAAATTCTAATGATGTGCCTCTGATAGGCATATATGTGCATGAATTGGTAATGGTTTCATATTCAATTCTTGATGTAGTCTATGGTTGGGGACCATAAATGACCTAGGTATTTATAATATTTACCCATGACTATGTCAACTAGGTAAGACATCATATAAAATTCCCCTATAAGGGTAGGATGCCTATCCTTATGAAAAAATTTATCCCTTAACCTAAAGACAATTATTTCTCCCAAGGCATAAGCAACATCATGTGTTAACATCATATGAAGCAAAGACACCCAATCCAAGTTTACAAAATAAAGAGAGGGTAACCATATAGTCTATTCAAAAGAGACATACCTATGTAGATACCCATCCTAAATTTATTGATAGGAAATGATCCACTCAGATTATGTCCTTTCCATGTCATGGTTGCATTGGGTAGTAACCATGATTATAGTGCTCCCTGGAGTGAGTTCTCTTTATTGAATTATAGTAGGGCGTGCTTGCCAAAGTAGGTATATGGTGTAGAAAGAGACAAATATCTTTGAAAATCATCCCTAGAGATGTATGCAACAATTGTATCACTATGAGCATGAAATATATGTGTCTTGTGATCTTTTTTTTGTAAAAAATAAACCTTTGAGAAGGTTAATGTAAGGCATGACCTCTGGTTTGGCAGTAGCAAAGTGCATCCTTTGGCACTTGAGAGATATCAATTATTTGGAAAACAACTTATTCAACAACATTGTTTCATCATATATGGATAAATCATCCACTAAATCTATGGCATCCTATAGATGTGAGTAGTTCCAATATTGCTTATCAAATATTTCTACATTGAACACAATATCTTTGAACTCTATAGGATCCTTAATCAAGAACTCAGAGGGAGTATTAGTTACCCATTATGACCTAGATAAGGATGCCATGGATATATTTTTTTACTTTACTTTGTTTAATATGATACTTATTGTGTGTACTCTTTTATCAATGTGATTGAAATAGCTTTAGCTTACTTATAGTTTGTTGTATATTCTCTCATAATAGAAACTAGGGATCTTGAATATTGCTAAGAATCAAGGATGCTTTGATCACAAGATATCTTGAGTGAAAATTATGGCTCAAATGGCTATGTACCACCTATATAAGATCCTACATTAAATATTAGTTCGTGTAACATAAATGTTCAATGTTAACTTGGCTCCTTTCAATTCAAATTAGTCACCTCAGGTTGGTAGGGGTATTTAATGTTAATAAGAAACACTTTACCTTCATTTGAATGAAAAAATATTACCTTTGAAAATAATTTACCTTTAATGACAAAAAGGCATGGTTAAAATTGAAAATACTTGGATAGTCATTATGGGAAGAAGTGTTCAGGTTAACACCAGTGGATTATTTATTTTGGTGATTTGCTTAGGATGAACATCTGGGACAAATTTTTTGAGGAAATACTCCACCTTGGTGAGGAATCTAAAATACTAATTATGAAAAGCTAAAACACTATTCCAAATGGTAGGTTTCACAGTTAAGGACCTTTTTAGTTTCCTTGAAGGTGTTTTTGATTTGAAGGGTCTACTTCATAGGGAACTTTGGTCCATGACAAAAGTCCCAAAGGGTCTACTTTAGAATCCTCAAAGGGAATACTTTAACAATTTGAATGGGTATTTCCACATGGTTAAGGAGCACTTCAAAAGTTACAAAAGGTAAGTGTTTTAGCTTTGAGGGTAAAATTCTTCCAAGGTTTTTGCATCAGACCAAAAGGTTTGAAATATAAGTTCCAAAAAAAAGGGGGCTCAAAAGGGATAATGACCAAACCAAAGGGTAATTTATCATAAGTCTAAAGGGTAAGTTTGGGGAAAGTGAATAGTAGGAATTGTTTTAGGTTTTGTGTATCAAACAAAAGGTTTTAAATAAAAGTTTTGAAGGTTAAGGCAAGGTACAGAATGAAATTTTTGAAGGAAATGAAAGGGAACAAAACAAAAGTTCCAAATAAACGGGACGGAGGGCACTTCTAAAAATTCCAAGAGGTATTACCATACATAAAAAGGACCTTTTCAAAACTTTAATGGTAGCTTTGGTAAAGTCTAAAGGGTAGGTTATAGGATTTCTAAAAGATAAGGTATCCTTCAAAAGAATTCCTTTAGATAAATTCCTTTGGAGGAATTACTTCAGAAGAATTCCTTCAAAAATTATTCATAAAAAAAAAAAATCCCAAACCAAAAGTTCCAAAGGATAAGGCAAGGGTAATTCCAAATGTTCTGAAATGCCAAAAAGTAATTTCCAAAAGACCCAAAGGGTAGGTTACACAAAGCATGAAAGATGGGTTTGAGGGGTAGACAAGTGAAAATTCTTTTAGATAAAATGTTTGAAATATTTGGCTAAGAAGGGATAAAATATGAAGGGAAAAATGCTGAAGGTACTTCATTTTTAACTGTAATCTCAAGGGTCTACTTCAAAAATCCCCAAACAAAAATGTCTAGTTTAAATCCATAAGGATATCTAGTACTAGTGCCACCATAACACAAGAAAGATGAAATTTGAGAAAGAAATTGGGTCCTCATTTCTTATGTAAAAAAGGGGGTGTTGGGTACAAAAAATGGTGACTCATAAGGGGAATGCTATTGAGTATTCAAAAACCTAGAACTCTAGTTTCACAATCATGAATCAATTTTGACTTATGCCATGGGAGAATACCTAAATCAAAAACATGAAGGAGACTCCTAAGTAGATTTACATGACATACTAGCTTTCAAATTATTGGATCTATGTGTGTCAGAATGTGAGATTCATTTATCCCTTGCTATGATGAGTTATCTTATGGTTTTAAAGTGTCTATAGGTCTCATCCTATTACTTATGTAAATTCAAAACAAGGGAAGTTTGGGTATTGTTTTGTTTCTATCCAAACATCCATAGCTTCGACAAAGGTACCTTGGGTTCCTTTTCCTCTGCATTATTTCCTCTTTTACTTGATCATGATGCATGTCACATTGACCTTATCTCATCAATTTTTTTTAAGAGGAAAAATGAAACCCTAGTGAGCTGGTAGAATTTTAGGATAAATCATTGCTAGGACATCCCCACCATCCAAATCTAGACCTAGAATTATCATTTCTAGTAGGGGTTTTTTAGGTGATGAGTGCATTCAATATAGTAAAATAAGAAAACTTTATAAATTCACATAAAACAATCTAAGAGCAACTTATACATGTCTGGTAAAGGTATTCAACTATGGCATCATTCATAAAATTTCATAATTACTTACCTTTGTCCCAATAGCCAAAGAAAATTAGGGATACACACCATTTGTGCGTCAGTCTAAGACAGTCAAAACTTCCAATTCACCCTTTTTATTGATTTTAAGCATCTAATGGTCTAAATTTTAAATTGGCCAAGGTAGATCAAACACAATTCTAGTCATAAAGGAAAATACAAAACAACTAATCTAAGAAAAGCCCAAAATTTAATCCAGGAAATAAAACTAAAAGCAGGAAGACTAGTCTAAAAAGCAGGAAATCTAATCTAGGAAACAAAACTAAAAGTAGGAAGACTAGTCTAGAAAGTAGGAAATATAGTCTACTCCTAATCTAAACTTTTTTTGACCACCCTTAATTGGTAATATCCATAAATGGAATAGCCTTGAATTAATTCTTTAGAAATTTCCCATTTATTAGATATGTCAGCTTATTGCCCTGGAGGTCTTTCAATCAGAATTTGTTATTACCTATGATTTTTGTAATCTAATAAGGTCTAATCCATAATGGGGTAAATTTGTCATGTTTTCCTTTTTTTCATGGGATTTGTCCCATATTAGCACCAAGTCCAAAATCCTAAATTCTTTTATTTTTTCCCTTTTATCAAACCATTACTTGACCAAGTCTCGATGTTTGTTGAATGTCTACAATGCCTTATTCTTGGAATCTTCCATCTCAATTATATCCAACAATCTTGACTCATCTTTATCAATGGGTTCCATGTAGTCTTAAATGAACTAATACATGGGTAGCTTTAGTGTGATGGGGAGATAGGTCCTCATCCATACAACAAAAAAAATGTTGAAGTATTAAGAGCTCAGTTGTGCCTTGTCTGGTCTACCCAAAGAGCATACTTTAATAAGTTATGTCGTTCCCTAGGCTTATCTCCTATAGATTTATTGATTGTATTGATTAGATTATTATTCATTAATTCTACTAACCCATTTCTCTAGAGGCAATAATTTGAAGCTTTTCTAATGATGATTTGATTATCAAATGCCCACTCAATAAACTTCATTGATATGAAATTAGGTACATTGTCATAGACCAAAGCAATAGGTGTGCCGAATCAAGTTGTTATATGTTCTTCCAAGAAATGAATCACATCCTATGCCCTACAATGTTTGGTAGTGATAGCTTCTATCCATTTATTATAATAGTTTATGTCTATGAGTATAAATTTATAGCCAACCAAAGAATTCGGGTTGATCACACCAATGAAGTATAAACCCCATTGGGTAAATGGCCTTCTTTCAACCACTAGTTATAATGGCATAAATGGATGTACTTTTCTTTTAGCCAAAGTTTGACATTCATGGTAGGTTCTAATGTGTGTGTGAGTATCTTTGAAAATTGTAGGCCAATAATATCCCAACATCAAAATCTAGTGAGCTATGGTGTTTCTTAAAAGATGGCCACTACCTATCTTTTGATACAAATTCTCTAGGATATCTATAGCTCCTTTTATAGACACACATTTGAGATAGATTCCTTCATAGATCCTTCTATAGATTACTTCTTTTCTAATCATGTATTGAGAAGCCCTGAGCCTCAAAGCTCTTTTCCTTTCTCTACTATATTTTGGAGGACATGTTCCTATCAGTAAATATTGAATTACATATGTATACCATTCACCTTTAGAGACTTGGTCCTGATATACCTCTTCAATGGTGATACAGGGATCCAGCTTGGTCATGACCTGCATGATACCCTATCCTCTAATAATCTTTACAATTTAGATTTCTATATCAAACTCTTAGATTTTAGCCATCTATTTGCCTTAGCATTCTCCCAACTCATTTTATGATAGAGTGAGATTGATAAAATGGTCAAGTATAATAGCGATTTTCTTATTACTCAAGATATAATGCTAAAATTTCTTGACTACTTTGTCAAGGGCAAAGATCTACTTGTTTATCATAGAGTATTATATCTCAACATCCTTCAAATTGGTGCTCATGAAAGCAATAGGATGTTTCATCTCATTCTTTTCTTAAGTGATGATGGTGGTAATTGTATGCTCTAAAGTAGAGTATAGATATAAATCATTTGTAAAGTCAGGAATGACTAAAATTGGAGCCTATGATACAACATATTTGATATATTGAAAGGACCTTTTGGCCTCTGGGGTCCACTCTTTTTTATCATCCTTTTTAAGCATTGCATTTAGGGGCTTGACAATTTCTATGAATCCTAAAATGAACTTCCTTACAAAGTTAATTTTCCCAAAGAATGATTTTACTTCTTTTTTTCTATTGGGGGCTTGAATCTTTGAAATTGCTTGCACCTTGTCAAGATCGATAGTGACTCCATACTTTGTGTTCATGTGTCCCAACAATTTACCTTTGAAAACACCAGATATACTCTTTTTTGGTTTTATTAAAACACCAAATTTCCTACGTCATTCAAATATAGACTATAGGTGAGTTACATGATCTCATCAATTCTTTGAAAATATTGTCAGATCATCCATGTAGATAATTATGCACTTCCTTATTAACCTTTTGAAAGCATGGTCCATAGTGCATTTGAAGGTATCCCCTTTATTGATTTAGCTAAAGGGCATCCTTTTATATGTATATGATCCCCATTTCATAGTAAATGTTATCTTCATCTAATCTTTGGGTTGTACTAATCCCTGATTATAACCTAAAAATCCATCTAAGAAGGACATTATTTTAGATCAATTTACTATTTGTATAATTTCATCCAGAGAAGGTAGAGGATAATTATCTTTTCTTGAGGTCTTATTTAGAATCCTAAAATCTACATAGAGCCTAATCTCTCCACTCTTCTTCCTCACTAGGACCAAATTAGCCCACAAGTGGAATGCCTAATTGGAAAAATGATTTTAGCACTTAGTAACTTTTCCACTTCTTTTTGAATGAGAGGTTTGAGGATAGGATTAACCATCCTTTATCTTTTTATAAATAGTTTATGATCTGATTTTATGGGGATTAAATGGGTGATGACTTATAGACCATATACTTTTAAGTCCTCATATGTCCAAGTGATGATGTCCCTGTATTGAGTAATTGGGTCTTTAATTTATTGTCTCTCCATTTAAGTGCAACTCAAACCAATGTTTACATAATGTGGGTTATGTTCATCCCCTAAATTCTCTTTCTTAAAGTTAGATTCATTGACCTTGGGCTATCTAAGTTTTGGTTCCCATTGATCCATGTCAAATGGTTGCTCTAAAAAGATTAAACTAGTTGGTATTCAATTTTTATTGAGCTAGAGGATACCTCCTTTATCAGTGTCTTCTTGGTGATTTATATCTCTGTCATCTATGATATGGAACTCAAACTGTCTAGAGTTAGTTAAGAACTAGATAATTTTTTGGTCATCCTCAAAAACCTGAAAGTTCTCCACATTATTTAAAATAGATGAAATAGGTAGAAGTCTAATAAAAATTAATTTACCTTAAACTTTTTCAATAGCTCCAAATTGGTAGCAGCAACTGCCAGTGAATCAGTGACTTGATTTTTCTCTCTAGGGAGTGTTATTATGTTGAAAGCTTTAAATCCCTCTATTAGATCCCACACTTTATGCTTATACTTCTTTGAATAATATAATTTGCATTGGTATTTATTTTTTGTCTAGTGGACTACAAGCTCTAATTCCCTAAATACTTTAATTTATTTTAAATTGGTTTTTAGTGCAAAAATATAGGTCTAAGATTAGAGCCTCATACTCTACTCTATTGTTTGTACATGGAAAATGTAACCTATGAGTGGCCAAAAACTTCTTTCCCTGAGGGTCGATTAGCTCAATTCCCACTCTAAACCCCTGCTTAGACTTAGCTCCATCAAAATGCATTACCCACAACTGGTTTGGTCCTTTAGGGTCCATGTTCTACAAATAACCATGCATGGTAAAAGTGTAGATACCTAATGAAGGAGAATCATAATTAACCTCTTCATTCTTGACATTGTATTCAGTGATGGGATATTTCATTCTAGGCTCCTTATCATTTCAAATATAATTTGTGACCCCTCTCCATGGTAACCAAATATGCAAAAAATATATGAAGAGATATCCATTAAGAATTTTAGACTAGTCTCTACTTAGTAATAATCAATAGCCTTTTGGTATGTCCACTACCAGGATATCAATATTCATCTGGACTCTTGGTTATGATGCTACTTGAATATTCATGTTCATCTCTCCTACCACTAGCACCATGGTTTTATCTAGTTGGGAAATAGATCTTTTTGAAGGACTAGGAGTAAGTTCAAGACTTTTACATATAGAAGTAGGCATAATAGTGGTAGATGCCCCAAAATTGACTAGACAATTATGGATGTTTTTACCAAATGATCTAATGGTCAAAAAAAAGGGTGGCACCTTAGGTTTTCTCTTATAGATGACATTGGTATCAATAATTTTTTCTCCCTTGGCTTTATCTAGATTTTCCCCAGCCTTCTCCATAGGTGTCTTTCTAGTGATGGACCTCCATGGTAACTCTTTCTATTCTATGATCTGAGCCAATTCATGAAGTGTGATATTCACCTTTATTCTTTTCATATATTCCATGATGTTGTATCTACTTGACTTTCTCAATTAATCTTTGCTTAGGAATGAATAACTCCCTTTTAGATGAGGGGGTTTTTTATTTTCCTTAAGATTAGGTAGAATTGATATGGTATTTAGAGGATTTTAGGTGGTCAGAGGTTTCCTATTCCTTAGGTTATATGCACCCCTCTCAAATTATTGGAAAGTATGCACTTATTCTAAATTATCCTTAGGTTCATTGCCATTCTCTCTTGGGAAGGGAAATTTGTGAGTCTCAAAAAACATGGCTATGATAGCAAGTCCTGGATCTTGATGTGATTCTTCTGGATTTTTCATCTGATCCTACCTAGTCATTTCTCTCTGGAATATATCGAATGTTATACAAAATTTGACACAATCAAGCTCACTATGTTGGGGCATATTGTGGATTCTACACCAATTAGGGTGAGTTATTTTAGTGATGTTGATTTTTGAGATTTTACTAGACTACTCGGCATTATTGGTAGGTTGATTAAAGAGCCTATTGTATCTCAAGAACCCAGTATTTTGGTTTCTCATATGAGTATTAGCATTACCCTATTTTCATTGCATATTTAGAAATTTGTTACTTAACTTCTAAACCATCTTTTAGATAGAGTCTAATTATACCTTTATAGAATCCATACTTTGTATAACATCCATAGGAGGAGTAATAGCTTGTTGATTCGGTTAATAACCATTATTTGTTGAATGAGTTTTCAAGTAGTCAAGAGTTAGATACATCACATCCATGAGTGGGGGAAATGCATATAACTAATTTTTATTATAGGAAAGCACATTCTATTTTATGAATGGTATTGGATTAAGATTGGGAATCCATTATTATTGTTCTCTATCATAGGCATTTGGGGATTGAGTTGCTTATCAATATTGATTTCCTCCTTGAATGTCAATGCTAGAGTATTAATGGAAACAACTCTTCTCAAGAATACTGTAGTGATAGGGTCTAGGGTGTTCTTGTAAATCTCTAATGCCAATGTTAGTTGTGGTCTGTAGTCTGGGGTTCTCCAATTATACATCTTCTACCACCTTACATTGAATGCATATATTGGTTTGTTGGATTCCCATTTAATGATAGTGAAGTGTTGGTATACTGGCCCAAAATTAGTCTATCCAAATTATGCAAGAAAAGTTTCTTAGCACTACACCCATGTGGTTATGAAAGTTTTTAGTTAAATTTAGATACTAATCATAAGTTGCATCCATAAAAGTAAACTAAAATAACTGATATGCAACATATTCATCTACTACATTCATCAATTTGAGTGTGGATCTAAAGGCCTTGATATGCTCTTCTATTGTCCTTGCTCTTGAAGGAGGAAGATCAATAGGTATTTTTTGGGGTTCTAAGGAAGCTCATATACATCCCCTAGAATGGAAATTGTAAATCCAACTAGCTAGGGCTATTGATGGGCCATTGATTAATTAGCATGTGAATTTCCTTACAAGTGAATGTTTCCCTAGTAGAAGTGGCTTTCTCTAAACTATAGTTGTTGGCCTAGCTTTAAATCTTCAATGGCATACTAAGGGTGATAATAATAAATTAGCCTAGGAGTTATATCTAGTCACTCTCCTAGGTGATTCCAGTGTAACTCTATGCAAGGGTTGACCTCCATTATATGGAGGTAATTAGGCCCTCCTTCTAGCACTAGATTATTGTTGACATGGGTTTTATATACACCATAGTTGATGAGGTAACCTCAAATGTTTTAGGACCTCAACAGAGGTAAAATCCACTCTAGGCCATGAGTTATAGGTATGTGGTTTGTCCAACCTGTTAATGGAATAGTAGAAAATCATGTAGGTTGTTGACAAGGGTTTTAGATGAAGGCATGATTACTACAAAATATGGTCTCTTACATGAGTTGAATAGGTGGTTGGCTTCTAATCTAAGGTAGGTAGATCCTTATAATAAACACTACAGAGAGGGAAAGGTAAAGTATAAAATAAATACCTATGGTCTTTAAATAATTAATTTCATGGATGGTTTCTAGATAGACTTATGTTCTCTTAGAACCAATATTTGTTGCTAGTATCAAGTGCACACATGCATATAGGCATGGCTAAGAATTATAGTGTACAAAAAGTATAGTAAATTCACTAGTCTTAGACAAAGGTTTCTCTATTTAGGGCAACTATTACACACCCTTAAAAGGATATTATGGCTCGTACAATGTGAATTATCTAGGGTAACATCAGCACACACTCAAAAAACTATACTAAAAGAGCATAAATACACATTCCAAGAATATGATTCAATATTTAACTTGGCTATTCTAATCACTATTCACTAATCATTAATATCTATTTGCACAAATGAGATTATTTTTAATAATCAAAACAATAAAGAATCTATCTATAGCATTAGAACACTTAAATATTATTGAAATAAACATCCATGAAAGATAACTAATAAATATATAGAATTGGGAAGAAAATACTCAAAATATTGCACTTGATGACCAAAAATGGCTCGCTTTCATATATTCCAAAAAAAATTACCCCCTTTGAATGAGGGTGATATCATAATATTTATAGATCTTGGGGAGGGGTCACCTCATCTTCCAAGTCTTTGCATAAAGATTACATGAGGTGTTTAAAACATGTAGTTATAACTAAAGTCAAAACTAAATGGGATACAAAAATGTATATAATTAACTTTAAAATAGCATGTGATGTATGCATGTCAAAATAATAAGTTAATTATTGTAGGAAATTAAAAATCATTACAAAACTAAGGTGCATGATGAGCTAGATCTGTGGTGGCTAGAATGTTGCATGAGTTTTGGTTGGAGTAGAAGTCAAAAGTGTAGTCCTACTAGTATAAACCTAATTCTTCTTCACTTCATTATCCTTGTAAACTTTTTCTACCACATCATGCTACTACCAAATGATGTCTAAGTTAAGTAAAGAAGGTCAGTGGAGTCTCTTGGTTTGCCTGAGAAACTTTACATGCTTATCTTTAGTGAGTTGGAATTTACTCCTAAATATTTCCACTTCAGTCACCTTCCTTCTTACTTTACTTAGCTCTAATTCAATTTTATCCACTATTAAACCCTAAATTCTCCCTTTGAAGTTATTCATCACCTCCTAAAGAATGTTATCACAATTGATTCTACTAATTAGTCTCCTCATAGAATCTTTTACCTTGGATAATTTTAAATCCTTAAAAATTTGTAGGAGTTGGACTTCAAGTGACTAAAAATTTAGGGTCATGGCCACAACTACATTCAACCATTATTTAACCTCTTCAGGCCTAATAATTATGAAATTAAAGGCATTATATGTCTCAAATGTGGTCACTAGGTCCAGGTGTTTGTATAGTGAGTTGCTTATATAGGCAACTAACATCTTAATATATGTATTGTCTTGGGCCAAAGAGATGCAAAGTTGGTTATCCAAGCTCATTTGGGGTACCATCTCAACCTCCATAAATTATAGAGCCTCTAAGGAGTGGTATCATTTTAAATTTTTATCCCTCACTTCATCTTCTATACTTGTAAGCACATGCATAATATTTAATCATTCCTTCAGCTATTCAATTTATTCTTGAAGCTCCTCTACTTTCTCCTTAAGCTCCTAATAAGCCAATTATATTCCTCCATGAATGGATACCACTACATCCTTATATGCTTGAGCTAGGTTTGAGAGATTTTATTCAAAGATAGACTTTGTTGATTGTCTATTTTACCTCTTAGTGAGGGAGAACACTAGTTATCACTCCTCAAAGATGATACTAGATCATTGATCATCTTCAAGTTTCCTCTTTTTAACACTTTGAATGGAACCAGTAGGAGGATGAAACAAAGTAGTCACAAAAGAAAGCTTAGTTATCTTGTAACTAGGCCTCTAAGAATCCTACTACCTTAGTTTCATATCCCAGGGTGGGATATTACTAGGTGCATCAGAGGTTGTGAGGACAACTTCCCATTTTAGCTTACTCTCCTCTCCTTATCCCTATTTCTTGGTTGCCTTTGTCAAAACATCTAGTAGGGAAGGCCATATAACCTTAGAATAGTCTAATCCTCCAATTTTAAGAAGTGTGTGGACTAACATAATGTGTGGCTTTGCTTTATTTCCCATGTTGGTGTTGACTATGGTAGTTTCCTCTATAGAAGTGGAAGTGGGGAGTGGAAGGGAAAGTTTCATGGATTGAACATGTAGTTGGGGTGTGGCCAAAGTGATCTACACCTTCTTGGATGTTTTCTTATTTTTATTAGGTCTCACAATAGTAGTATCAATAGGCATAGAAGGGATGGTCATGTGAAGGGATATAGTGGAGGTTATGGAAGGGTCATTGGAAGGAGTGGATGAGGTGGAGGGTACTTCTATAGAGGAGATAAGTGTATCAATAATAAAGACTAAGGCTAGATAAAAGATAGGGAGGCTCAAAGTACCTTAAAGCTATAGCTTGATGGGATTATCCTAAATATTGAGAACCTTTACTTCTTCCAATTTAACCTCAACATCTAAGTCCTCTATCCAGTCTTTGATGGTAGCTTCATCTCCTTGTGATTGTAAGCTGGGAGGTAGCATATGTGACCTTATAGATACTTTATTTTTTAAACTACCTATGGGGGTCCTTAGTTTTCTAATGTAAACCAATGTAACCTTCCCTCGAGTAGGAGAGTCATGGGAGGAAAGGATTGTTGTAGAGTGAGCAGTGGTTACCCAAATTGATGAAACATGAGGCACACTAGGGGTATCCATAGATGCTAGAGTGGTGTCAGCACCCTACCTATCTTCTTCATCTATGTCTAAACTAACTAGGTTTTCTTTGGCTCTTCCTCTTCCTAGAATTGACTCCAACATCTTGGGCTCTTATTTGACTATTTTTAGCTTTAACTCCAAAAGGGGCTCTTAAGAAGAAGAAGCACCTTGCTCATGAGTTTGTCTACTCTAGAATTCTAAATGTTTCCACCCTTTAAAAGGGGATATTCACTTGTCCAACTCCTTGGTGGAGATGTTGGGATCTGCTTAGATCATTCTTAAATGATCCTCTTACAAACCATCTATTTTAACCTATTTCAATACTTCATCATTGGTTGCAGGATTCAAAACTAGAAATTCATAACCATATGACTAGTGGTAATAGGGAATGTTGAGTCCCAAAATATAATGTTAGATATGCCTATGAGGATCCCAATATCTGAGGCATTATGGGGAAACTATATCAATTTCATTTTTTAACAACATCACCAAGATGTTTCCTCATTGTGTATGTTATTCTACCAATGGTGATAAGACTCCCAAAGAAGAAGGCTTTATTTTGTCTTGCTAGGTCTTCTTCTATGTTTTTCCACAATTAGAAGGCTATCTCTTATTATGATAACTTGTCAATCATGTGCTTTGGAAGACATAGGGACACCACCTTGTTTTCCCAAACCAAAATGATGGTGATGTCTAGATATAGGAAGTAATCACCCTTCCTATACAAGCTCTTTGCAATGTTTCCCCCATTACATGGTATTAGAGAGCCATAGATGGCTTGTCATATCTAAAGGTACACATCCTCACAAATTTTGACCATGTGCCTCTAATAGGCATAGATTTTCATGAATTGGTAATGGTCACATATTTGATTTTTGATGCAACCTATGGTTAGGGACCATAAATGACCTAGGTCTTTATAACATGTACCAATAAATGTGTCAACCAGGTATGACATCATAGAAAAGTCCCTTATAAGGGTAGTATGTCTATCCTTATGTATAATTTTCTCCCTTGGCCTAAAGCTAATTATTTCCCCCAAGGCATAAGTAGCATCGTGTGTTAACATCATATAAAGCAAAGGCACCCAATCTTAGTTTACAAAATGAATAGAGGGCATACCATATAATCTATTTAGAATAGACATACCTATGTGGATACCCATCCTTAATTCAATGATAAGCAATGATCCACTTAGATTCTTGCCTTTTCATGACATGGTTGTATTGGGTAGCAACCATGATTGTAGTGCTCCCTAGAGTGAGTTCTCTTTATTGAATTATAGCAAGGTGTGCTTGTCAAAGTAGGTCTCTTGTGTAGTGAGAGATAAATATCTTAGAAAATCATCCCAAAAGATGCACATGACTATTGTATCATTATGAGCATGAAATAGATATGCATCTTATGATATTTTGCCTACAAAAATTAAATCTTTGAAAAGGTCAATGTAAGACATGACCTCTAGTTTGGAAATAGTGAAGTACAACCTTTGGTTCTTGAGAGACAATAATTATTTGATAAACAACTTATTCACTAGCATTGTTTCATCATCTATGGAGAAAGCATCCACTAAATATATGGCATCCCATAGCTATGAGTAGTTTTGATATTGGTTATTGAATATTTCTACATTGAACATAGTATATTTGAACTCTATAGGATCCTTAATCGATAACTCAAAGGGAGGATTAGTTCCCCATGATGACTTAGATAAGGATTTCATGGATATATGTTTGCACTTTGTTTTATTCAATATGATACTTATTGTGTGTACTCATATATCAACATGATTGAGCTAGTTTTAGCTTACTTATAGTCTATTGTATGTTCTCTCACAATAGAAACTAGGGCTCTTGGATATTGCTTGGAATCAAGGATGCTTTGATTGCAAGATAGCTTGAGTGAAAATAATGGCTCAAATGGTTGTGTATCACCTATATAAGATCTTACATTAAATATTAGTTCATATGATATAAATATGTAACATTAACTTAGATCCTTTCAATTCAAATTACTCACCTTAGGTTGGTGGGGGTCTTTAATGTTACTAAGAAACACTTTACCTTAGTTTGAATGAAAAAATATTACCTTTGAAAACACTTTACCTTTAATGAAAAAAAGGCAAGATTAAAATTGAAAATATTTAGATAGTCATTAGAGGAAGAAGTGTTTAGGTCAATGCTGGTGGATTATTTCTCTTAGTGATTTTCTTAGGATGAACATCCAGGACAATTGTTTTGAGGAAATACTCCACCATGATGAGGAATCCAAAATACTAATTCTAAAAGGTTGAAACACTATTTTGAAAGGTAGGTTTCATTGTTAAGGGCCTTTTTAGTTTCCCTAAAGGGTATTTTTAATCTGAAGGGTCTACTTTGTAGGGCACCTTGGTCCATGACAAAAGTCCCAAAGGATCTACTCCACAATCCTTGGAGGGAATCCCATAAAAATCTGAAGGGATATTTATGCATGTTTAAGGGGCACTTCAAAAGTTTTGAAAGGTAGGTGCCTTTATCTTGGAGGGTAAAATTATTTTAGGGATTATGCATCAGACCAAAAGGTTAGAAATAGAAGTTCTAAAAAAAGGGGGATCTAAAGGGCTAGTGACCAGACCAAAGGGTACCTTGTCATAAGTGTCAGGAATCTAGAACAATAAACATGCTCTGATTCCACTGTTAGGATCTAGGAAGCACAATTGATTACCATGTACAAGTAATTAAATGCGGAATTTAACCAGAATCACAAGTAACTAGAATTCGGAAATAACACAGAATATGAGAGACAATATCCAGTTGAATTAATACTCTTCCAGAAGGAAATACAACAAAGAAGATGCCACAGTATTCTTCCTTACACACCTCTAGGGCTCCCACACCTCTAGGGCATAAATAGTAAATCTCTTTAAGAGCTCACTCTCTCTCTTATGGTCCCAACACACAACTCAAACATAGAGTTGGTGTTCACCTCCAACCAGTCAGTATCACTACTACCAGTACACCAAGTATACACACATACTCAAACCGAGTACACAACGTACTCCAAGTAGATCTCCCATGAACTTGCAACAACCTACAACTCAAATGATCTTACTATTGGAAGGATCTACCTTGCCTTCCTCTATTGCTCTTTGATGTGTTGCTGTCACCTTTGATCCTACTGCCACCTGCAAATCTCCTTTGACCTCGCACACACACACACACCATGTAGATCTCCAAACATGGCCTTACACACCTACCGACCAAGATCATACATACATGAAGAACCCTTCTGATTCTCCAAACTAGCACCCACACTTGGCACTGCTATGGAACTAGGAGGAACACACCTTGCTCTCTTCCCTATGAAGGAGCTAACCTTGCTCAACTCAACTAGCACACATTACAATATAGCCCATGAGTCTATTATATAGATCCCATGGAAACAATAATTAGACATCCAATTAAAATAATTAGATCCATAGCTCTAAGGCTAAAATTAGCCTTTAACATGCAAACAACTGGTTTGTTAACAAACTACCTATGAAACTCATAGTTCTGAACCGCACAGGTGACTGACGTCGGTCCCTGTCTACCTGGAGGTGACTGACATCGACCGACTCCTATCGATGTCAGTTGCCTTCCTGTCTACCCCTGACTAATGTCAGTTGGCCTAACTGAGGCTGGTGACTATGACACTCAGCAACCTCCTCCCATGTCTGCATCAATGAAGCTTTTAGCTCCACAACCTAACAATCCCCCACTTAGAGATAAACAGTTGCATTATACCTGTACTTGTACACTGTCTAATCTATTTCCTAGCTTGTATCCCTCTTCAAGCTCAACCTTGAAGACCAACCACCACACAACCTATGGTGCAACCCCTATCATCTAAGTAACCTGCCATATCTAAAGTGCCTAACCCTGCATAGCATGAATCCCTACTATTGGTCCCTCTCAGATACCTGAGAACCCACTAAACCACTTTCAAGTGCTTTCTTCCCGGATTGACTACAAACTTTTTGACAGCACCCACTGCTTGTGCAAACTCAAGGAGTACACATGTACTCAACCTCATCATGTGATTGTGGACCCTATTCTATGAACTATCCATCCATAGGTGTGCTACCCTGTAATGCATCCTACACTACCTTCACACAATCATCCTGTGACAACATCAACTTGTGATCTTCCCTATCTCTAGAATTACACATGCCAAACAATTTTGCTCTTTTAAATTCTTCATGACACACCTCTGAACTAACTTTATCTTTAGCTTAGAAAAACCCTATATGTGTAACCCTGCATCAAGCAAACACACAACATACAGTAACAAGATGATGTTGCAATCATCACCCACCTGGTAAAGAAACCACAGTAGTTACAATCACATTGACTAAAGCCATGCTTTGTCATCCACCTGTCAAACTTGTACCACTATCCTGGAGCTTCCTCAAGACCATATGACCTAGCCTTCCATCTCATGTGTCCATTCTCTCTATTCTTTAACCAAGGTATCCATTCATCTTTCAGTGCTTTCTTCTGACTGGCGACCCTACCAAATCTCCCGCTTGGTTTTGCATCCTAGGAATCAACTTCCTCATTCATGCTATACCCCACTATTTCTTGGATCCTTCCTACTCTACAGTGAGCAACGAGTATAAAGAAGAGGAATAATGAATTTGAGGCTTACTTACACATTCAGTCCTCCCCATGGGCATTTGAGACTCCTTAATAGCTTGCTGTCTACCCAAAATCCATTCCAGTGACCGACCTCGGTCACCACACAGTCTGTATTCAACCGACATTGGTTCCATGTGACTATCCAGGTCGTCGATGCCAGTTATCCTACCAATGTCAGTCTTCACCTACCCAACACCACTGATTCCTCTAGTTTGCACATGACCGACATCGGTGCCTATCTGTTTGATGCTAGTTCCTCCTGACTGATGCTGGTACCTGTGTTCACTTGTGAGTGATGACTTTTTACCCATGAGCTCTCTTTGAATCATACCCATGTCCAAACTGCCTTGCTCAAAAGTATCCAGCCCCATCCACTGATCTCTATCCATCATCTCCTCCAAGAACACCAAGGCTTTCTAGTACTTAAGTTTGTCAAACACATCTAACTTCCTCTTAAGAACATGCATCTCCTTCTTACTCATGTGACCAAGCCTACAAAGCCATGTCCTTACAATAGAAGAAGAATCAATAATACAAGCAGGAAGATAAAGAGTACCTACTTTCTTACCACATGCTAATTTAAGTGCATCCACTATGAGAGTTTCTATGCATCTCTCATCACCCAACTTTCCTGAAGCAATTAGTTGCATCTTCAAGACTGGGACCTGCATGACCTTCTTCAACACCCATGTGTTGGTTTCCTGTAATTTCAGCAACACTTCCCCTTTGCCAATAATTTGACAAGGCTCACCAACCCCTCTAATTGGAGCTACATGGAAAGAGGAAATAGAATCTATAAACCAAGATTCTACTTTATCCAAGGAACATCCCAGAGCATCTTGTGCAACAACACCTGTAACATCTGCTTATTCAGTTCCTTCATGCTGATCTTCTACCAACCAACAATATTTCTTTACCTATTCTTTCTTTCCATAACACCGTAATTGACCATTCATGCTTTTCAATTCCTCCATTCTTAGTTTACTTTCTTCTACCATTGCTATACTCCCACTCAATTAGAAACACCTGAGAGTGACCTGTAATCAAACACAAACCTACTCCCTACAACCTTAGCTCTGATACCACTTTTTAGGAATCTAGAACAACAAGCATGCTCTGATTCCACTGTTAGGATCTAGGAAGCACAATTGATTACCATGTACAAGCAATTAAATGTGAAATTTAACCAGAATCATAAGTAACTAGAATTCAAAAATAACACAAAATATGAGAGACAATACCCAATTGTATTAATACTCTTCCAGAAGGAAATACAACAAAGAAGATGCCATAGTCTTCTTCCTTACACACCTCTAGGGCTCCCACACCTCTAGGGCATAAATAGTAAATCTCTTCAAGAGCTCACTCTCTCTCTTACAGTCCCAACACACAACTCATTCACCTCCAACCAGTCAGTATCACTACTGCCAGTACACTGAGTATACACACATACTCAAACTGAGTACACAACATACTCCAAGTAGATCTCCCATGAAATTGCAACAACCTACAACTCAAATGATCTTACTATTGTAAGGATCTACCTTGCCTTCCTCTATTTTTCTTTGATGTGTTGCTGTCAACTTTGATCTCGTTGCCACCTACAGATCTCCTTTGACCTCGCACACACACATACACCATGTAGATCTCCAAACGTGCCCTTGCACACCTACTGACCAAGATCATACATACATGAAGAACCCTTCTGATTATCCAAACCAGCACCCACACTTGGCACTACTATGGAACTAGGTGGAACACACCTTGCTCTCTTCCCTCTGAAGGAGCTAACCTTGCTCAACTCAACTAGCACACATTACAATACAGCCCATGAGTCTATTATATAGATCCCATGCAAACAATAATTAGACATCCAATTACAATAATTAGATCTATAACTCCAAGGCTAAAATTAGCCTTTAACATGTAAACAACCAATTTGTTAACAAACTATCTGTGAAACTCACAGTTCTGAACTACACAGGTGACCGATGTCGGTCCCTGTCTGCCTGGAGGTGACCGACATTGGCTGACTCCTGTCGATGTCAGTTGCCTTCCTATCTACCCCTGACCAACGTCAATTGGCCTAATTGACGCCAGTGACTATGACACTTAGCAACCTCCTCCCATGTTTGCATCAGTGAAGCTTTTAGCTCCACAACCTAACAATAAGTTTGAAGGGTAGGTTTGGGGAAAATAAAGGGTAGGAATTGTTTCAATTTTTGTGTATCAAAAAAAAGGTCCAAAACAAAAGTTTTGAAGGATAAGGAAAGGTATGAAATGAAAGTTATGAAAGAAAGGGAATGAAATGGAACAAAAGTTTCAAAGAAAAGGGATGGAGAGCACTTCTAAAAATTCCAAGGGGTACTTTCATACACAAAAGGACCTTTTCAAAACTCAAAGGGTAGCTTTAGAAAAGTATGAAGGGTAGGTTATTGGAGTTATGAAATATAAGGCATCCTTTGGAATAAATCCTTCAGAGAAATTCCTTCAAAGGAATTACTTTAGAAGAATTCCTTCAAAGATTGTTCATCAGAAAAAAGCCCAAAACAAAAGTTCCAAAGGATAAGGCAAGGGTAATTTTGAATGTTCCGAAATTTTTACAAGTAATTTCTAAAATACCTAAAGGGTAGGTTACATAAAGCAGGAAAGATCGGTCTAAGGGGTAGACAAGTGAAAATTCTTTCAGATAAAATGTTCAAAACATTTGGCTAAGAAGGTCAAAGAAGGGATAAAATCTAAAGGGAAAAATGTTGAAGGTACTTCATTTCTAACTAAAATATGAAGGTTCTACTTCATAGGACATTGGTTCATGATGAAGTCTCAAAGGGTCTACTTTGAAAAGCCCCAAACTGAAATTTCTAGTTTAAATCCAAAAGGATATTTAGTTCTAGCACCAATATACCACAAGAAAGACCAAATCCTGAAAAAAGAAAGTGGGTCCCCATTTCCTATGTAAAAATGGGGTTTTGGGTGCAACAAGACCCTAATGTGCATAATTTATGTCTCTAATATTTATATTTATGTAAAAGTAACCTATAGTGTAGGTGATTGGTGGTCAAGATGATGAGGAGACCATGGTTGGTGACACCAATGTTGGTAAGTAATGCTTTATGTTTTAAGTTTTGGGATAGATCCCTAGATTTTTAGTTGTATATTTTATTGGTCTATATATATATATATATATATATATATATATATATGATTTGGAGATATAAACATATGAGATCTAATGTACATTTGGTTTTTTATCTTATAGATATGTTTGAGGAGGATTTCTAATGGGGTGTCATATTTTGAGGCACCCACCAAGAGATTTTGGATGGGCTACTAGCACATCTCAATACTATTGCTATGGAGGACCCTATGATACCATATGTCCCATCATATGCTAGTTGGTTTCAATTGGTGAAATAAGTAGTTAGGGGCTATAGACATTTGGAAATGGCTTATAGATACTCATAGGAGTTATAAAGGGAGAGGCCCAAGCCTGGAAGTCATTATCCTAGGAGTGAGCTACACATATGGCTACTATGATGGAGCTTAGATGTGTGCAGGCCCAGGTGGCTAATCTATAGGGATAGGTTGATGGTCTAAGATCTTGAACTACCTCATTACAGTAGACTATTCAAAGGGTTCAATCATAGGTATTTATGGGTAGTGTTGTTTGGTCACTATATAGACATGATATAGTATAGCCTTAGAGATATAGACATTGTATTTATATTTGTATTATGTTGTGTTAGACTAATGTTATATATTGTTATGGGCATTTCTTGATCTATGAGTTGTATTGATGTTATTGATGGATGTATGGATGTATTTACTTTCTAGCCATGTATTTAAATTTTGTTGTATATACTATGGGAAATATATGATGTATGTTTTATTTTATAGTATCATGTGACACACATGCATGGGTAAAAATAAAATCATATAATTTGGAAAAGTAATCATAAAATGTAATACACACTAGATCACAATGGGAACTATGTAAAAACAAAATATGAATAAATATAGTAAATCAAAATGGCAAAGTAAAAGTAACAAATGTTTAGAACTATGTATAAGTAAATTACACCAAATTATATAATCTATACTAAATCAAGATGGGAAGTATGAATTTTTTTTAAGAAAGTGGAGAATGTGTTATAACCAATGGTATGAAAAACAAATGTACAATAAGGATAATCAATCATACTAAATCAAGATTGGAAGTATGAAAATAAACCTAATGTAAGTATAAATCAAATTAATCATATTAAATCAAGATGGGAAGTATGATAAATTTAATAAAATGGTTGTAAAAATAAATGCATTTAAAAAATAAGAAGATAAAGTGAAATGTTTATGAAGTAAGCATAAAACATACTAAATCAAGATGATAAAGTATGTAAATGATGTGTAAATCATAATGTAAAACAAATTATCTCAATTTTGAAACATGTAATATTTATAAGTTATTATTATGACTTGGTCATAGTATGAAACTTTATAGGAATGTTTTGTCCTATCCAAGGTCATCTACTATAACTCACAAAGGGAACACCAATGAGGTGAATACTAATGTTGGAAAAAATTAATGGGATTTAATGCACTAATTTGTGAGGAATGTTTAGTCCTATCCAAGGTTTTATACTACAAATCACAAGGAGAACACCAATGAGGTGAATATTAATAAGGGGGAGAATAAGGAAATATTTTGTGAGGAATGTTATTATTAATGATTTAAACTTTTACAAACTAAACATTCATAAAATTTCACAATAAAATTTAATACACACAAATATAATTCAATCTGATATTTTATTCTAGATAATCAATTTAATAGAGGAGATTACATTTTATATATGTTTGTACTCCTACATTCATAGAGTCAAACTTCATCTTGAATCCCTTAGATATCTCATCCCTATCTCCAAATATCTCTCTACAATCACTTTATTCTCTCACACACACCTATCTATATGAGTTACAACTCACTTATATTATCTATTATTATTTTATAAACAACTAGATATACTAACCCACACAATAATGTGAGCACTAACTAAATATTCCTAACATTCCCCCTTAGTGAGAACATGGGGAAGACATTGTCCTATACTACAACTTCCACCAAACTCTAATTATGGTTTTTCACTCAGTTTCCAAACAACCTACAAACATCATATGGTTTTACACTTGGTTTACCACCAACCTACAAACAAAGGATGGTTTTACACTTAGTTTACCAACAACCTACAAATAATGGATAGTTTTACACTTGGTTTACCACTAACCTACAAATAAAGGATGGTTTTATATGTGGTTAACCAACAACCAACATAACTCTACAACATTCTTTTAGTCTTTATCACTATCTTTACTTTAATGGGAAATACAAAGATAGAAGCTCACTTATTTCAATACTTGAATAGGATTGTATCAAATATTATTTATTTTCAAACACATAAAATAAAAATATGAAAAAACACACAACATAAAAGATGTCACCAAGTCATCTGGCCCCATCATTGGTGACTGAAGAGAGGATCTATTTTTCCTCCTGTGTTTGTTACTTGCTCCACCAATAAGTTGACAAAGCTCAACATGTGATTCGATGGTTCTATCATATTCTCTATTGGTTCTTTCCATATAAATTGAAACCCCCATAATCTAGATGTTGCATACAAGCAAAAATGTAGACCCATGAGGTAATATTCTTTTATTTTACAATTTATGAAAATGACGACCAAAAAGACTTCAACTCTAGCTCTTGAATTTTGACACTTTTGATATTTTTGACATTAAAATGACTAAAAACTATTAAATTTTTATACTTCGACTAAATTGACACTTTAAAAAAACACTTGATAGCCTAAATGCCATACATAAGTGTATATAAACCTAAAAATAAAACTATGCATTAATCAACCTAAATAATAAACATAACATTAATGAAAATAGACTCAAAATATATTATAGACTTTAAACATAAACTATAAAAACCTAATAAGAGGGCATAACATATCATAAAATACCTAAATGAAATGCAAGAAAAACTAAGAACTTAAACTAATCCTAAAACGTAATTAACATTTGACTATCTAAAATCAAGGATTTATTATTATAACCATATATTTTTAATAACCCACGTCAAACTTTAACTTCATCACCAAAAAACAAAAATCACAAAAAATTAAAACTGTCTTTACTTTCATAGAGATGAATGTTAATCTGCCACATACTTTTTGAAGACTGTCGAGGCTGAGATGAATTGCGATCTACCAAATACCATCCAATTTGATGATCCATTGCATGCAAAGTAGATGGATGATTGAACATCATTCAAGGTAGGTTCAAGCTAGAAACTTAATGCAAAATTGGAAATTTACATGCCAAATGTAGATCTATTGGAGACTTCACTATACATTGAAGTTGTATAGGTGAGAAACACCTTGAAAAAAATTGATAGCTAGGATATTATCAAGCTCGTTGTTGGTTCTACTTGGATGTGAGTTGGAAGATGTTGATCAATTTGTGCAAATAATAAAAAATACAATAAATGCATTTAATGACACTAGTAAAAATTAGATAGGGCATGGCCTTTTAGATAGTGATCTAAGAATGATAGCGACATAGGCCTCTAATAAAAAATATGCCAAAAATAAACTAATCATATACATATAACACCACTCAAATCCAAAAAATAAATAAATTCATCCCTCATCAACACATCTTCTTCCAAAATCTGATGCACATTGTCATTGAAAATAGAATTGCACACAGATATAGAAACTTTAATTTTTAATCTATCAATACACAAGTACACTATAGCAAACATGTAGATCCATTAAAGTATGCTTAGGTTATAGACAAACATGACAGGTCTACAAGATCTATGATATAATGCAACCATTCTAGAATACCAATGAACTAATTAAAATCCTTAATAACTATAAAATATTATGATCAAACATAGATTTCCATTATTCAAGGTAATAAGAATGGTTGGATGCCCCCTAAAAAATTCACTTCTTTTATCTCATAGCACCATTAAATTATTGGATCATCCTATTCAGATACTAGATATTATTTATGGTTTAAATTTTTATAAACTAAACACTCATAAAATTACATAATAAAATTTAATACACACAAATATAATTCAATCTAATATTCTATTATGAAAAATAAATATAATGTAGGATATTACATTTTATAGGTTTTTATACTCCTACATTCATGGAGTCAAACTTCATCTTGAATCCCTTAGATATCTCGTCCCTATCTCCTAATATCTCTCTAGCATCCCTTTATTCTCTTGCAAACACCTATCTATGTGAGTTACAACTCACTTATATTATCTATTATTATTTTATAAATACCTAGATATACTAACCCATACAATAATGTGAACACTAACTAAATATTCTTAACAAATGCTTGGTCCTATCCAAGGTCTTATATTGAAACTCACAAAGGGAAACTCTAGGAGTATGATCAGTTAATAAAAAAATATTCATGAAGGGAAAATATTGGGATTATTTTAATGAAATAGGGAGCGTAAAAAGCATTACATAGGTATTTATAATAAAACCTTAGTAAACATGAGACATACTAGGTAAGAATTAAAACACTAAGAGTTTAGTGACCATCAAAATATAGAGGAAACCTGCTCATAATAAGCACAAAGTTGTGTAGTCAAATAAGTGGAATACTAATATCAACTCATGAAGGTTATATAAACAAATAAATTAAAATAGACCCACCTTCCCATAGCATATTCCCCATTCTTCAGGACCCCTTATAAATCTATCAATATACTATGAAGATTAGGTACCTTTGTGAGAAATTAGGTAG
This sequence comes from Torreya grandis, assembly GCA_037957365.1. Taxonomy (NCBI): domain Eukaryota; kingdom Viridiplantae; phylum Streptophyta; class Pinopsida; order Cupressales; family Taxaceae; genus Torreya; species Torreya grandis. Next base: position 1,055,241 of record JARHVA010002626.1, read on the forward strand.
CACTATAGATTATTTTTTTATTTTCCTATCCCAATATACTAGCCTATTGCACCCCAATAGACCTCGGCTCTATCATGAGGACAACTGTGGAGTTTGAAATTTGATTAGGAATAGGAGATGTGTTAAAAATAGGAGATCGTATCTTTAGGTGCGATTAGACTTTTATATTTTATATTTTCCTTTTTTATCATTGCCTTTTATTTAAATGATTTGGATTTTAACTTATTTATGGTTTTTTTTGAGTCCTCCATTTGGATTTGAAATAACCAACATGAGTGATAAAAGTGATACATATGAATGATCTTTAGACTTTGGTTATAGGAGACTATATAACCAAAGATATGACTAACTAAACAATGTAGGCTTACCTATGAACTGTTATGTAATCTCAAGTTCAACCATATGTATGCTTAATATTTGATAATAAAGAAGGGAAAAAGGGAGATCAAATATATCCATGTATATAAATAGTATAATGAGAAGCAATGTTTGCTAATTGAGCATATGGTAAAGATAAAATACTAAGGGGATGCAATTTTTATAACCATGTCACAATAATAATTATCTTTAGTTGAGCTAAAAGTAGAAAAAAATCATCAAATAGAGGATAAAGGAATCCATGTGAAAAAAATGAAATAATAAACATAAGTTTGAAGCCACAAAATATAAGAGTAATCCTAAAGAGAAAGTAAAGAAAATAAAACCATGTAAAATACACAATGATAATATATTGATTCATGCAAAAGAGATAAGTGAAATCATGTTTGACAAATATTCAAAAATATAAGATATATAAATGAATCAAAAATCCAATCCAAATAATGTAATTGAATGATAAATAATGTGATATAACACCATGTCGTGTTCACAAAGATTGATAGATCTGACCACAAATGTCATCCATAACATATGACACATCCTTATGTAGTTGAATTCTAATGTTAGTTAAATTATCATCAATCTTCATAGAAAGTCATGAAAAGACTTCCTTCTATATCATCTATATATAAAAAGTAAGTGTGGTAGAAGAAGAGTGATGCTCATACAGTACCTCCTATGTGGGATATTCAATGTAAGGAATATGTATCTCAATATTAATGGTATATGTAGATCTATGTGGAGGTGTAGCCTATGGATAAGGAGAAGCCTTTGTTCATAGGTGACCTATAATAAGAGGAATAACTAGTGTTGGTGTAGACTATGGGAAATATTAGAGATGCTACTAAATTACTCAACACCTATCATTATGGTGTGTAGCGCACTGATGTCAAAGACAAAATAATTCCCCTTATTTAGGGATGTACTATGCATCAGTTCAAATTAGAGTGGCTAACATCTGAGGAAGAAACAAATTGGAAGGATCATTAAATCTAGAAAAATATTAAGGTCTTATCATGGCATGGTCCATAAGCATATTCTTGAGAGTTTCATCAGTGACTAGAGGTGTAATAAGTGTGTGTTCCATCTCTATCCTATGAACAGTAGAGGAAAAACTAATATCATGTAATATAAGATAAGTAATGATATAAAAAGAACTAAGTGACTACAATAAATAAGAATGATGTCTAAGAACCTCAAAAAATTTAGCATGAATGAATCTAGATAAAAATGGGTCATCTAAATAATAATCATCATCATAATCAGGTGTATGTAAGTTAATATTACATGCATCAACTATTTTTTTAGTCAAAGAAGCATGGTGAATGGAATGTTTAGTTTTGGTTACAGTAACTGGTATTTCATCAAAAGGTTGTTGACAAGATCAAAGTTAAAGAAAGGGAGTTAGTTGAGTGATGATGTTAGGGGAGAGATTAAAAGTTTTGATCTTTAAACTTATCTCATTTGGTTAATCATCGTTTGAATCTAAGAGGTTAATTAGAATATTTCTGATTAATTTTGCATGACCATTATAAATTCTTGTGGGGATAATTAAATAATTGGGATTATTGAAATATAATGTTAAGTAATGGTTCAAGGGTGGGTATTTTATAAATAACTCATTCTTTAAATTGTTCAAAATTCCAAGGATTCATGTTCCCTTGAATGTTATAAATAAAACCACTGTAATAGAAGTTAACACATTGGCATGTGAATGAAGTAATTGCTCTCATGCAATGTGTCCAAGGTCAATTGAGTAAGATATTATAGGAAAGTTTAAATTTAAATATCATGACTTTCACATGAATGGTTATGGGAGGAATGGTAATAAGAATCCAAACATAACTTAAATGAAGCATTTGCCTTTTATCATATCTTTGACATGTACTGCGTGTGGATTTAAGGTTAAATTTATAGTATCTAAGTATTTTGATGAAATCAAGAGAATAAACACAAGTGTTTGAGCCTTCATTAATTAAATTACATTTGAATTGGATATCTCTTATTTGTATGCTAAATAATAAAGGGGGGTCATCCACATAAAGCAATATCTCATCAAGAATCATAAAAGAGATAGGAATTTTATGTGAGAGAGAAGTGTCCATTATTTCATCAACATGGATGGACATTTATTCACACTATTTGAGAATGTTATCTTCAGATCTGGATAAGTAGGTTCTTATCCTATGGGTTGAGGATAATGGATATTTATTTCAAATAGTAATTACATTAGTCAATTACAATGGCAAGAATAAGTTATCATAAGTTCTAAGAAAGGAATTTGGGATGGAAGATGGGAAAGTTACACAATAGGATCCCATTCATCTTAACTTATTAGAGGATTATTGGATAAAGGTGCATAATTTTGTAATAAATCCATTAAATTTGGGTTGGATTCATAGTGAAATTTATGTTGATAAGGTATCTTTAGTTTATGTTGGTTTAAATTGGGTTTATTAATTTTAGGTAATGTGGTTATTTTTTGAAATATTTTTTGGTTGAGTAGAAGAAATATTATTTGAAGTTTGAGGGATGTTTACTTGAGGCATGGAAGTTGGGGAAAGAGTAGAATTTATATCAATTATATAAGAAGTATGGTCAATTTGTGTTGTTTGAGGTGATGATTTTATGTTTTTTGGTTCCATGTGCCGTAATTATATGAGATGGGATGGATAAGTGTCTTGAATAATGTGACATGTTGAAGAGGTGTGATGGTTATGGGTTGGGATTAAATATATATAAGTGATTACTCTTTGCATATTATTTATGTTAACCACATTCTCATCATTAGTGTTAATATCTATAGTACTTTCAATATTATTTGTAGTAGGGGTAGGTTGATAAATGTTGTCTTGATTATTAGTAAGAGGATCCTTATAGATAGATAAATGAGCATTGGCTTAGTTTAAATCCTGAATTTTAGTTTGAGTTTCATTAGATTTAAATGTTATGTCATAATCTTGTTGATGTTTATGTATAAGTGAGTCAAGGTCAAAGTTGAGTCCAAGGAGAAATTCCATATCAATATTTATTGATTATCAATAAGTTTCATGGGAATGGCCCCAACTTTCATGAAACCAACAAAATTTATTTAAATCATACCATATTTTCATAGGATGTGTATGGTCAAGATCTCATCGTTAAGGTCATGGACTATGTTTTTGAGCTTATACTAAGGAAAGAGGTTTATACACATTGGTATGATTTACTTGAGATAATGTGGGATTATTATGAGATTTGTTATTAGGTGGAAGTAAAGGAACATGTTCCATGATATTTTTTGGAGTAATGGATTGGATGGTGTATATGGAATCATAAGTATCGGTAATACCATCATTGGTCACATGTCAATTTTTAGATTTTATAAGCATGTGAGTTCTCATTTTAGGTTGGGGAGGTTTAAATTGACATATAAAGAAATCTTGACATTTAACTTGGTCAAGAGCCTCTTCCAATTTTTTTGCAGAAAGGGTCCTGACACAATACTGTAACATAGGATGAAGATAATTAGTAAATAAGTGGAAGAGGTTATCATCTACCATATTATTCTCAAATTCATTAAAAAAATATTTCCATCATTTGATGAAAACTTGTTCCATTTCAGTTTCTAATTGTATACAATTGATAACATGAGCTAAATTGTTTTCAGGAAGATCACTAGTTTGGAATTATTGAACTAGTGAATTGACCAAGTCTTATAATATAGTAATGGAGTGGGTTTTAAGTTTATTATAACAATCTAAAACATATCCTGAAAGCATTTTATCTAATATTTTCATGGTATAAAAAGTGTTATGTTTAATCCAATCTTTGTAAAGGTTTTGAAATGTTTTTAAATGTTAGGATCTATAGATATGTTATAAGTGATAGTGGGAGTGATACCCATATGTCAATTTTGGAAATTTGAGGTACAATAGGTTCATTTTATAAGTGTCTAATAGTTTTTTTATAATTGGGGGTTGTGGTATGAGGTTTCCATGTGAATACCTAAGGGGTGGGTGTGGTGGCCTTATGATTTTTTACACCCCATTGAGCATTTTGGGGTTGCTTTTAGAGATGTAATAAGTGATTTTGAACTTTAATAATTTTATTTTCATTATTAGTAAGAAATATATGCATGGTTAAAAGTTCATAATAAAATTTGATTAGTTTGAGCACTATTTTGTCTAGTAAAAGTAGTATTTGATGTATTAGTGGTACGTGAGGTATTAAGAGATTGAGATGAACTATGAGTATGAAATGAGGTAGAGTAGAATGTGTTGCATTAATGGAATGAAAATCACTAATATAATGAGATGAACTAGTATCATAAGAAGCATTAGTAGAATGAGATGCACTAGTATTATAAGAAGCATTAGTAGTATGAGATGTACTAGTAGCATGGGTATGCATGTCGATATTTTGAAGATCCATGTTAAAGGTTGAACTTGTGATGTTTATGGAAATACTTAGCATGGAGGTAAAATAAGACATAGATGATGATGTCATGGTGTGAGGATTAGGCATGATAGAGGGTAAAAGTGTATATGAAAAAAATGATTTGCCCTAAATCTTATGGAAAATATAGGTGAAGTTGAATGGGTTTCTCCAAAATGAGGTCCCAACATGATTTTATAGATGAATGTAGGATCCTTACCTCTATATTGAGTATTTTCATTGATGAAAAGGAACATTTTAATAATGTAATTAAGGACACTTTTATCTTCTATCACTCACATAAACAAGGGGTTAAGTGTCATGGAAGAAGGAGGAGATCCATAGTTGGTAGTGCATGTGGTAACATGGGCATTACTTTGATCTATGTTAGGTATCACAATGTTTTAATAAGTCTATTGGGATTAATGAAACTCATCATGTTGATTTTATTCAATTATGTGTTATATTAAAACAAATAATCCATGATAAGGGATGGAAGCTAAACACATATTGGAAATGAGGATAAACTAGTATGATATTGGGTCAAACTAGTTGACACTATTCTGTAAGAAAACAAGTAGGATAGGTTGTAAGAGACATAATCGAATAGGTCAACTATGATCTACAAGTGGTTAATATAATAAATTATGTAAAACACACAATAAAATAGCTCAACTTTGTCTTTAAGTTAAAAAAATAGCCTTTAAGAGATTAGGTCAAATATGATGACAATGTTCTATAAGAGGGGAAAAAATATCAACCTATGAGAGACTAGGTTAGATAGAACAATTATGTTTTATAGAAGGGTAAAAAGACCAAACTATGAGATATGGGGTCGAATATAATGGTTGTGTTCTATTGAAAGAAAAATTTTAAGAGATATGGTCAAGTAATTCAACTATGTTATGAGGAAATAAACACTATGAGAGACATGGTTGAGTGGGTTGATGGTATCTTAAGGATAAAGTTAGGCTTTGACAACTATGACTCTGGATTATCTAGTGTTAATTGGTAGAGAATTTTAAATAAATACACAAGCAACTATGTCAACATAATTGATCTAATTTTGGCACACATCACAAACTTTATTCCAATACTAGCCAATATAATTTTTAAAATACAACATATAATTGACAAAGAGAAAGAAGCAATGTTGAAAATAGAAATACTAATCTATGTGGACATTCCTAAATGTTTCAAATTATAGCTTTAAAAATAAATGTGGTAGGTCATTTGGATTTATAAAAGAAACATAAAGAGGTAAGATAAATCTGGTTTTAGGTTATTAAGGCTTAAAGGGATCTATATTGGTGATGATATTGGCTTGGTATTGGGGCCTACCCCCTCACTTCATAATCCCACAATGATAAGGGTGTTACATGATTTTCCAATATATACCATCAGCTACATATTTATACTCAACTATAAAATTGAGTTGGCTTCCCCCTTGGTGATGAAATCCAAGTCGGTAGACATTGGGTAGAATTTTTTATTGCTTTTTGATATTTTTTTATTTGGTAGTATGTAACTAAAAGAAAATGCAATGTGACTAAATCAATAAATTGAAATTTCCTAGTTATACTATATTTGATACTCTAAGAAAGTAATTATTACAATGAAAGATGAATTAATTACTAACTATTTGATTTAATTCCTTTTGATTGAAGAGTGTTGGGTCGATTGGGTCAACTAAGTATGAAAATAGTATAGAATAAAATCGACTTAATTAGTTATGCCTATTGAAGAATAGGCTAATTAAACATAATAAAATAAGTTGACTAAGTCTCCCTGGAAAGAAATAATTACAAAACTAAGTTGATGTAGTCAACTTAGTTTACTATAGGGTTAAAATTTTATAAAACTAAAAATTATGAAAAATAAGACTGAAATGAAGAAAATAAATGACTAAGTTAGAATGAACTTGATGATTTAATAATATTTTTTTATTTGTAAATTCTAAATTGTTTTTTTATAATGTGTCATCTAGATGAATATTTTTAACCTACTAAAAAAATTATTGGGTTGACTAAGTCTAAATACCTATATGTAGAAAATCAAACTAAGTTGATTAGATCGATCCAATTATCTAGAATTAAAGATCGATTATGTGTTAAAACTTGCACACAGAATGTTATACTGAGTTGATAGAGCCAATCTACTAATATAAAAATGAAATAAATAAGAAATGAAAATAAATTAAAGTGTGAAGGAAAATTTTCAAGCGTTAGTTTCACATTAGGTTCACTAGAATGTATACAAGAGAAAGTGAGGTTGATTTATAAATCAATCCTAGCTTAGAAAAGATATATCAAACTAGCCATTCCACTTGTTGGTACATTTAGAGAATCAAGGTCATGACCAGTATGGATCCTCTAGACCCAACTAAGGGGTATCTTATCATACAATATCACTAGATAAGGTTATAAATCCTCTAGTCGATTAATACCACATAATAACCCTAGCTATGTCATATGGTTTGTAAAAAAGTAAATTAGATATAATATATTACTCACCAAATCTTGTGGTATAAATGGAGGATAATAAACATGCAAATTAAAATTCTATTGAATTTAATGTATAGGTAATAATAAGTAAGGAGAGATAAATACATTTATAATCCATTACTTGTGCAAATATATCTACTAAAGAGTAAAAGTTAGGAATACTTACCTTGAAGATGAACCCATAGTGCCTCAATATATCCCTTGGCTAGTGGTGCTTTGAAATAGGTTATTATGGTTCATAAGTATAACAAATATAGGTTAGATCTAGGTTACAAGACTTCTCCTATACATCTAAAAGATATTTCCCACAAGATAATATTCATTTCCAAGTGTAAAACCTAAAAAATGACTCCTCACGTAGAATGGTGTAAATGTAGACTATAAATAAATTCAAATGAATTATTATCTCTATTAGAAATGGGGTGAAATATGTGTATATATATCCTAATTTGACCCTAAGCCATTATAGAATTTTAGTTGATGAAGTTAGCCCAATCAACCTAGTTAGTTAAGAAAGAGTAATTAGGTCCCAAACTAAGTTGATTGGGCTGACTTAGTCCCATAACATGTTCAATACTCATAACTAAGCCAACCCAATTGACTACATTCATAAGGTGGTAAAAAAAAGTTGAGACTTGATGGGTTCCTACAAGAGAGAATGCATCAGTAATTGATAAAGTTTAAAAATATTGTGTGTACACAGTAGGCACATGTGAATCTCTTTCATGTGTTTCCCACCTAAAGAAGAGGAATAAATTAATGTTTTTGAATTAGCATTAGATTTATAACCCTTTCTTTACTTTGGGTCCTTATTATGTTTCTTATCTTTACTATGAGAAGCCTTATGTTTATCATGACTCATGATTAAGACATATGATTTGTAGGACTTCAATGTACCAATTTGAATAAGTATATCTTGCTCCTAAATTAAGTTAGTAGTAAAATTATCAAATGAAGACATAGTCCATGTAGCTCCAAAGGCACACCTTATGGCATGGAAGGTAAAAATGAAGACAATATAGTTTTAACCTAATTTAGTGAGGATGAAAATAATAAATTGGTCATCATTTTTGTCTATGCTACACATTTAGAACTACAACATGAGTGATTTGGATTTGGTGAAGAATTCCTAGATAGTGTCAAAGTTGTCTAGACTCAAGATAATGAGTTCATTCTCCAAATCATGACCTCTCATTATGTCCTACTTTCTAAAGAATTTTTTAATGTTGTCAAAATTTCATTAGGAGTAGTTATAGATTCAACATGAAAGATTAAGTAGGGAGACATAGGAAAGCATAATAGACTATAGACTTTGTCATTTCTATTAAACCACTTCACCTTATTTGCATCGAGTATTTATTCTATTTTTTTACCTATAGTGATTTAGTGTAATCCTTTACTTTTGAAAGGATTTGTATTTTGAATATTCACTCGAGATAGTTGAATGGTGTAAGAATCAAAATTTTATTATGATCCATAGTGCAATAAAAAAGTATGTGCTAAATTGATTAGTAATTAAAAGGTAAGTATATACAACACTTAAACTTATAGATATTTAATTTTAAAAATATTAAGAATAATACCAATATTTATAGACAGAAAAAACTCACATTTTCAAAAAAAATTGGCTCTTGAAAAGGAGTTGTAGGCTAAAAATTATGTGATTTTGAAGTTCTTGCTCAAAAAACAAATTCCACTTTGCATAAAATTGGGGTGTGCAAAAATTTTGACCTAACATTTTATGGAAAATTCAAACCCCTTTGGGTTGGATTTGACGAAGGTTTAAACTCTCATATGACCATGTGAATAAGGTTTAGTATGAGTGATTCCCCCTGATGATGTCACCATTTAGATGTCACCAATAGACCCCAAATCTAAATGATTAGTGATATAACCCACATGAGTAAATTTGACAATACAAACCACGTGATCAAAATTTTGTCTTCGAGGTCATCACATGGGACTTAGGAGGCTAGAACACACCTAGGTAAAAAAAGGGCCAATGCATTCATCATAGTTTCTGAGCTCTCCCATAGTTGTTAGATTTTTAGCATTAGACTATAGCCATTAGGATGAAATGACATTTCTATATATGTTAAAGTTGTCTAGACCTCTGGTAGTAGGTAGTGTCAAAACTTTTAGAGTCAAGAGTAAGGGGCCATGTGAAATATATATATATATATATATATATATATATATATGTTAGGAGCTTTAGTAGTGTCGAGATTATCCAAATTTCTAATGTCAAAACTATTAGGGCCTCATGCAACTATTGGGATTAGTCAAAGTTCTAGTAGTACCAGGAATACTATAAACTCTAATAAGTTTTGGGAGAACCCAAAACTATGACACATTAGGATTAAATCCATCAAAGATAGCTAACCAATTTTTAGTTGTTAGAATGTGAATGATATTCAATAGTTTTTGGAATGATTGACAATTTCAGTAGGTGATGGGATTATTTTAAATCTTGATAGGTGCATGTAGGTTTGAAAACTCTAAACAAAAAGGAAACCTAGATTCTATAATATCTAATACAAATCTGAAAAATCCATAAATAACCCACTAGATTTCTAAACAAACCTAGAAAAAAGTAGAAAATTATTTTTCCGTGGATACTCAGATGGTATGAATTTGTGTGAAACCTAATAAAAAACCTTCAAACCCTCCAAAAATGGCCAAAATTGACTATCACAAAACTAGGTGATGTTTATAGCTAATCCTAGGGTTTTGATACCTTCTGAATTGAATGGCATAATCCATTTTACATGAAAAACTACTAGATGATAGATGACCAGTAAGGGACACATTCCCCTTATTCATATTCTAAATCTAGATAAGTAGAGGACCCTAAAAGAAGATTAAAATATAAGAGAGGGTGAATATTCAATGTGTTAGGTCAATCAATGGCAAATTCATGACATGCAAGTTGAAACTAGAGATTTCACAACATGAACTTTGGCATTCGATTACTAGAAACTATGTTGATACCATGTTAGATTACACTGTAATTGAGGATTAAGGTCTAATTAAACATGAAGCACAAATCTCAAAAATATGTAAAAATAATATTATACAAAAGAGATACTTATTATAGAAATGAAATAAAAATGAGCCAAAGTAAAAATCAAGAATTCATCATTTGATCATTAGCCAAAATAGCTTTAGGAAAGGTACATTATAGGTGGAAGATAGACATGATCACACATAAATGTGGGATTATCTTCCCCAATTAATTAAAATAACACCTAATCAAGATAAATAACGTGTGTAAGGAAAGATCATTAAATGAAATAAAAACTTACATTAATAGAGGAGGTGGAGTTGTTCTCTATGTCAGTACCTTTTTTCTTACATTAGTTTGTGTTGGGCTCATCGATGTCTATATAGGTGTTTATGCTTTGGATTATGGGTTCATAGGGGGTTTTTTTGGTATGGCTATTGTACACCTATAGATATAGATTATAGAGGTTTGATGGTTTAGGTAACTAGATATTTCTATAGTAGTAATTCTACCTACACATTTAACATGGTGATGAATAATAGCAATGAAGTGATTAACACCTTCATGGACTAAGGTAAAAATCCCATCATGTAGCTTTGAAATAGATACATATTTCCTTGGGTACTGATGGTATCTTTGGGCACTCAATGGTGAAAAATGATAAGACCTTGAACCTACACCCACCATGCATTGAACCAACCCAACTACTCATAGTACTAATTTATCTTGGTCCATCCAATGTTGGTAAAGATGGTCATAGGTAATAAGTTAGTAACAGGTGAAACAATACCATCAAGATAATTTCATTGTGTCAAATAGAGGACTAATACCAATAACTAGTATTTGAAGACATGTGACATGTCTTTGATGACCTTATCAATGTTTTTAATGAGTTTAGAGACTAGGAAATTAGGCCAATCAAAGTTCTCTTTCTACCAAACCATTCGATATCTAATACTTATGACCCCTTTGGTAGCCTACCTTGCACTTTTGGTGGTATGTCAAAAGTGTTTGGTAATACATATAGATAATACTCTCAAAACAACATCATCCATTGAGTTGATAAAGATTCTTCTAGATGCCCTAGAATACTTATCATTGTATTTGAGTGAACATGAGGGGCCTTGGTTTTTTATGGTAGGAGGGGATTGCCTTGTGCTAAAAGCCTTATTTCCCTTGCCATTATTGTTATGTTGATGAATATGGTCACATCTTTGGATATATGGAATTCACTTTCATTTAATGACTCAAAAATGTTATCATTACCTCATCCAATTGGACAAATGTAGGGATATTAATGAGTAACTCCACATCAAATCCTCATAGAGAGTGTTGAAGAACTAGGGCTCCTAATTTTGTTGATTTAGCTTGGTCTATAGTAAAAATATTGGATTTCACTATATTAATAAAAACAAAAGGATATGTATCATGGTATCATGCTTTCCTTAATGCAATTCCAATCCCCATTTCTTTTTTATGTGCATCTTTCAATATAATCAAGAGTTGTGATTGATCCATAATTTTTATTTGGTAGGTCCTTTGTAGATGAATGTAACTCAAATTTTTACTACTAAAACATTATGTGCTTAAGTGAATAAATTAGGATAAAATAACATATGACATTTATTCACAAAGTATTATAATGGTGGTTCACTCTGTATTCCATTATTTATAAAAATTTAATTCACTCCACTCATCTAATGTTTCACATTAAATTATGTTGAGTTGCCTTTGCATCATTATGCTCTTTGTTTTATTCTTGGTTGTTTTGATGTGACCTTGGATATTTGATAGATTATTTCAATGTTTTAGCTTATGACATTATTTGATGTGATGTTTCTTTTATTTTTTAATGACTTTCCTTTATGACACATCAATTTAACCTAGCACACTGAACTACTTAGGTAAAACACAATCTTTGGAGTGGTTTGTCATTAACTAATTTATGAGTGGTTGTTTGTTACCTATGCTATATACCCATTTTTTTAGTGCATCCTTCCTATAATTAATTTATTGACCTCATGTTGACCTTGTGTTGACTTCTCTTCACATTGCTCCATTTTTTTTGTTTTTTTCCTTTGATATTCTATGACATTAACTTTTCAAACTATGTTCTGATAGCCTATGATGTAAATATCACATTATAAATAGATACACTACAAACCTAAAAAATATAATAAAATATTAAATGAAACAAAAATCCTATCTACATGTACTTCTCATCACCCACTCTATTTTCAACTTGAGAATATAGAGATCATTGAAGATAAGGCTTAAGCTTATAGCCATTTACACACCCTAGGGGGATGGTTATTTAAAGGTCCCTTAGCACTATTATTCATTTCTATGATACTCATGAATTACATGTGTCCTTTTCCATCTAATGCATAAATTACCTAGATGTGCCAAAAAAAATCTATCATATAATAATACTACATACTTTGGATTGAACTCCTTAGATCACAAATTATGAGCATGCCATGTTTTTCACTTTGCTTATTTATTTCATGCATCCAACTTTATATCTACCTTATTTCCTCCATGTGACTTAGATATAAAAACCTTGTTTGAAGTGAATCATAATATCTTAGTTGCATTATCAATGTGATTCACAAACTCAAAAATATATATTCTATAAGCATAATTTATTCTATACTATCAACCAACTAGAACAAAGTGAACACTATTACATGCTTATAATTAGTCATGTATACCCATAGGATCATAAGAATTTGATCCTTCCAATCATCTATCTACACATTTCATATTTTTGTAAGCATATTCTCAAGAACTTTGTTCGATTGTTTTGTTTATCTATTGACTTGAGGATGATATGTTATGCTCTTATGGGTGAGATCATTAATTATTTCATTATATTATTAATAATAATATTGAGGAAGTGTGTTCTTCTATCACTGGACAACTTCAACAAACATCCAACCTTGGCAATGATGTTCTCATACAAAAACTTGGTTACCTCTTTTTCATTGTAGCTTGATGTTGTAGTAGTTCTTAGCCATTTAGTGAAATAATTCTTTATAGTAATTATATACTTGGCATGATTGTGTTTTCTTGGAAGATTAATAGGTCCTACAAAGTTGATTCAATTTTTATTAAAATATTGCATTTCTAACATCATATTCAAATGCATTTTATCCCTTTAATTTGGTCTTCCTATTCTTTGATAAACTCTACAATGGTTTGTGACTTTGTGTGCATCCAAGAATAGGTTAGGCCATCACAAGCCACTCTATAATATCTTCTTCATAGTTGTTTTACCTACAAAGTGTTCTTTTACAATTCCTCACTATGCTCCTTTTAGTAATCGTGGTCATTTATACTCTAAGGCTTCTTTACGTAGCACATAATCCTTACCCATTTTGTATATAAAATCATTGATAATACTAAAATATATGGCTTATATGATCCCTTAATTTTTATCTTTTTTAACATAGTGTGTAGGAAAATATCCTTATTCCAAAAAATAGTTGTCTCCATATTCTCTAGAATCACAAATAATATGAATAATTGTGCATTTCATGAATCATATTACAATTATTCTATATCTTCGCCATTCCTTATTCATTTAAGATGATATGATCCCACATTTTATCTTGTTTTCACATTGATCTTAATTCTTGGAATAATGTTAACCACTTGTGTTGGGAAATACGGAAGCACACAATTGATTACCAAATACAAGCAACTTACATGCGGAATTAAACGAGAATCACAAGTAATTAGAATTCACAAACAACATAGAATATGAGAGACAATACAAAATTGTATTAATACTCTTCCAGAAGGAAATATAACAAAGAAGATTGCCACAGTTCTTCTTCCTTACACACCTCTAGGGCATAAACAGTAAATCTTCCCTCAAAGCTCTCTCTCTTACGGTCCTAACACACAACTCAAACACAAGAGTTGGTGTTTGCCTCCAACCAGTCAGTATCCACTACTACCAGTACACCAGTGCCCCATGCACTCCACAAGTACATAAATGTACTTCAAGTAGATCTCCCCAGAACTACAACAACCTGCAACCCAAATGATCTCACTTATGGAAGGAACTACCTTGCCTTCCTCTTTGCTCTCCAACTGAGTACACACTGTACTCCAAGTAGATCCTGCCTGATCTTGCTCCCTGTTGTGTTGATGTCCTCCCTGAACTTGCACCCCTACAAATCAATCTAGTTCTACACACCTACAAACCTGGATCATGCACACACATACACATGCAGATCAATGATCTTACTTACCATGTAGATCTCCTAACATAGCCATGCACACCTAATGACCAAGATCATACGTACATGAAGAATCCCTCTGATTCTCCAAACCAGCACCCACACTTGGTACTGTGGCACTAGGAGGAACACACCATGCTCTCTTCACACACAGAAGGAGCTAATATTTTGCTCTCTTACTCTCTAGCACACTTTACAATACAGCCCATGAGTCCCTTAAATAGATCTCATGCAAACAATAATTAGACATCTAATTACAATAATTAGATCCACAGCTTCAAGTCTCAATTTGGCTCTTGACATGTAAACACTTGGTTCATTAACTAACTGCCTGTAAAACTTGCAGTTTTGAACTACACAAGCGATCGACATCGGTCCCTATCTGCCTGGAGGTGATCGACATCGGTCGATCTCTAACCGATGTCAGTTGTTTCTCTTCACTAACCTGACTGACATCGGCTGATCAAACTGATGCCAGTTGCTTTGCAACTCAGCAACCTTCAATAACCTCCTCCCCTATTTGCATTAGTGAAGCTTTTAACTCCACAACCTAAAAATATCCCACTTGGAGATAAATAGTTGCACTATACTTGTACCTGTACCCTGTCTAATCTATATCCTGGCTTGTATCTCTCTTCAAGCTCAATCCTGAAGACCAACCACCACACAACATGTGGTGCACCTCCTATCATTTGAGTAACCTGCCACATCCAAACCTACAAACCCATGTAGTGAAGTCTTGACCCTACATAGCATGAATCCCTGCTGCTGGTCCCTCTCAAATACCTGAGAACCCACTTCCCTGAATTGGCTCCTAACTCTCTAACAACACCCACTGCTTGGGCAAACTCAGGTCTATACCAGACCTCATGTGATTTTAGACACTAAACTATCCAGCCCTTAGTGTGCTCTGGTTCTGCATCCTATGTATTGAACCTCACCAACACTTGATTCACATCAGCTCCCACTGGAAACAAAATCAACCTATGATCTTTCATGTCTACCATGCCAAAGAATTTCACTGCTCCAAATTCCTCATGACATGCCACTAAAACTAACCTTACCCTTAGCTTAGCAAAACTCTGTATGTACAAACCTACTAGCTAGCATACCATCCACATATAGTAACAGGATAATGTTGCAATCATCATCCACCTGGTAAGACAAACACAATGGTTACACTGACACTGACTAAAGCCCTGCTTTGTCATCCACCTATCAAACCCTGTACCACTGTCCTGCAACTTCCTTAAGACCATATGACCTGGCCTTCCATCTCATGTTTCCATTCTCTCTATTCTTTAACTAAGGTATCCATTCATCTTTGTGCTTTCATACTAGCTAGCAACCCTACCAAATCTCTCGTTTGGTCCTGCATCCTATTCATGCCATGCTCCCACTGTTTCCTAGATCCTTCCTACTCTGTAGTCAGTAACTAGTATAAAGAAGAGAAATAATGAATTTGAGGCTTACTTACCACTTTCAGTACTCCATATGGGCATTTGAGACTCCTTGACAGCTTGTTGTCTACCCAAAATCCATTTACAGTGACCGACCTTGGTCACTACACAGTCTGCATCCGATCGACATCAGTTTCCATGTGCCTATCCTGACTACCAACTCTGTCGACATTAGTGTCCCTGTTGCCGACGTTGGTCCTCCTGACTGACATTGGTCTTACCTATTGCCAACATCGGTCCTCCTAACTGACATCGATCTTACCCTGCTCGACATCACCAGCTTTAGTCTGCACATGACTGACATCGGCACCTGTTTGTTTGATGTCGATTCCTCTTGACCGACACCGGTACCTATGTTTTCCTATGAGTGATGACTTTTTACCCATGACCTCTCCATGGATCAAAACCCTGTCCAAACCACCCTACTTAGGGTTACTCAGCCTTTTCCACTGATCTCTGTTTGCCATCTCCTCCATAAACACCAAGGCTTTCCAATTATTAAGCCTGTCAAATATATCAGTCTTCCTCTTAAGAACATGCATTTCCTTATTACTCATGTGACCAAGCCTACAAAGCCATGTCTCTACAATAGAAGAAGAATCAATAATATAAGCAAGTAGATAAAGGGTACCTACTTTCTTACCACCAGCTAATTTAAGTGCATCCGCTGTGAGAGTTCTTGTGCATCTCTCATCACCCAACTTCCCTGAAGAAATTAGCCATATCTTCAAGTCTGGGACTTACATGACCTCCTTCAACACCCATGTGTTGGATGCCTACAATTTTAGCTTCACTTCCCCTTTGCCAATTCTTTGGCAAGGCACACCAGCCCCTAAATAAATCTTTTCAAAGTCTCCAAAGACCTTACCATGAAAAGATACTCTATTTCAGACTGCATGGAAAGAGGCAATAGAATCTATAAAGCAAGATTCTACTTTATCCAAGAAACATACTAGAGCATCATGTGCCACATCACCTGCAACATCTACTTCTTCAGTTCCTTCATGCTGATCTTCCACAAACCAACAATTTTTCTTTACCTGCTCTTTCTTTCCATAACACCGTAAGTGATCATCTATGCTTTTCAATTCCTCCATTCTTAGTGTACTTTCTTCTGCCATTACTCTACTCCCACTCAATCAAAAACTCTTGAGAGTGACCTGTAACCAAACACAAAACCTGATCCCTGCAACCTTAGCTCTGATACCACTTGTTGGGAAATACGGAAGCACACAATTGATTACCAAATACAAGCAACTTACATGCGGAATTAAACCAGAATCACAAGTAACTAGAATTCAAAAACAATAGAGAATATGAGAGACAATACACAATTGTATTAATACTCTTCCAGAAGGAAATACAACAAAGAAGATTGCCATAGTTCTTCTTCCTTACACACCTCTAGGGCTCTAACACCTCTACGGCATAAACAGTAAATCTTCCCTCAAAGCTCTCTCTCTTACGGTCCCAACACATAACTCAAACATAGAGTTGGTGTTCACCTCCAACCAGTCAGTATCCACTATTGCCAGTACACCAATGCTCCATGCACTCCACAAGTACACAAACGTACTTCAAGTAGATCTCCCTTAAACTGCAACAACCTGTAACCCAAATGATCTCACTTATGGAAGGAACTGCCTTGCCTTCCTCTTTGCTCTCCAATCGAGTACACACTGTACTCTAAGTAGATCTTGCCTGATCCTGCTCCCTATTGTGTTGTTGTCCTCCCTGAACTTGTACCCCTACAAATCAATCTAGTTTTGCACACCTACAAACCTGGATCATGCACACACATACACATGCAGATCAATGATCTTACTTACCATGTAGATCTCTTAACGTATCCATGCACACCTGATGACCAAGATCATACATACATGAAGAATCCCTCTGATTCTCTAAACCAGCACCCACACTTGGTACTATGGCACTAGGAAGAACACACCATGCTCTCTTCACACATAGAAGGAGTTAATATTTTGCTCTCTTACTCTCTAGCACACTTTACAATACAGCCCATGAGTCTCTTAAATAGATCTCATGCAAACAATAATTAGACATCTAATTACAATAATTAGATCCACAGCTTCAAGTCTAAATTTGGCTCTTGACATGCAAACACTTGGTTTGTTAACTAAATACCCATAAAACTTGTAGTTCTAAACCGCATAGGCAACTGACGTCGGTCCCTGTCTACCTGGAGGTGACCGACATCAGTTGCTTCTCTTCACTAACCTGACCGATGTTGGCTGATCAAACTGACACCATTGCTCTGCAACTCAGCAACCTTCAGCAACCTCCTCCCCTGTTTGCATCAGTGAAGCTTTTAGCTCCATAACCTAACAACTTGGATATTATTCCACCTAGCTAGGCTTATTCACTAGTAATCATAAATTATGGTGATCTATAAAAAACTCAAATGATGTTAATCCAATTGGGGAACACCAATATTGGATAGTTATGAACCCTTTGATAAATTAATGGTAATATCTTGTGTGTCCCAATAATTATTACAATTCAATATATCTTCCATGAGGTGGTATACCCATAATGATTATGATTTTGTCTTGGTCAAAAAATATACCATCAATACATACTATGTGACCCAAGAGAAAACTAAATGGTGTAAATAAAAAACACTTTTTAAAATTAAATGTGATGCATAGAGCTCGACATCACTCTAACATGAACCTCAGCTTGGATAGGTGTTCTTTAAATAAATATAATACAACCCAATAATCAAGATAGACTTTTATAAAATCATGGATGAAATATTTGAACACAGTTAAGATAACCCTAAAAAAATAGCAAGAGCATTCTTCAGACCAAATAGCATTACCTTGTATTTAAATGTGCCCCATTATATTTCAAAGGTGTTTTTAGCTTGATATTTGGCTATGATCAGTATTTGATGGTAGCCATAGAAACCATCTATGAAAGAATCACATTTTTTCCATGCAACTGACTCTTGAACTTTGTCTATGAAGGGAATTGGAAATGGATCATTAATGTGGGCATAATTCAATGCCTTGTGGTCCCCATATACTTTGATTTCCCCTAAATTTTTGGGTTAAACCACTATTGTACTAACCTAGTTTACTTTTCTATTAAATAAATATTTTTTGCTTCTTATATCTAATCAATTTTAGCCTTCACTTTAAGAATCATATTGGGATTTAGCCTATAAGGGAACTTTTTAATATGTATTATGTACTCTTTAAGCTATATTTTCATCTTGCCTAATGAAGGGTCTACACCCTTGACTTCTAAAAAAAAATTTGGGAACACATATTGATATTCTAACAACCACTATAAACCATCTGATATTTCTTGTTGTGTCCAATTGTCACCCAAAGTCACAAGCTTTGGCATAGACTTGATATCAAATTTCCCTACCAATTTATTTATTGGTTATTAATATATCTTGTTGGACACACTTGGAATAAAGTCTAGCAATGTCCTTTTCCATTCTTATTCCTAATTATTTAAATTTTATAGCTATGCATATTCAGTTTGCTCTTTGATTTTATATTTTGGTTCCTTTGCTTATCGCTTAGGGTCAAATAAACCCTTTGAGTCAAGGTCCTCATTATTATCTTTGGATTTTGTTTGTTCTCCATCATCCATGATTCCATTCTAAGGTTTCAACAAAAACTACTCATTTTTCTACTAACCTTATAATCTTTATATTTATATTCAAATCTCTAGTTGATTCTATATACATAATATTTTGAAACTTTATCAGTTATTGAGTATTTATCTCTTGCAAGAACCCATCGATTCTCAATCTCTATGAGTGCACACCTTAAATAGTGTACCAAAAAAGGGGTGGGTAGACCATGGGTGCTTTGTAGGATTGTTATCCCCTATACCACCACTTGCTATTAACATAATCTTCTCCTATTTACTTCCCTAAGCCTTGCCTCCTCTCTTGCACACTCTTTCAAGAAATTTGCGACCTTACTTAGCCCTTTGTTAAGCCTAAAACCCTTTTTGATAGTTTACAATGCACTATTGGCCTAGGCTGACCCTTTATTTAATTTATTAAAAGCATTTTATGGGTCTAAGTCAACCTTAGACAACCTAGACTGGGACCTAACTTATTTTTATCAAATAATAATATAGATTTGAATTGGTCTGACCCTATTAGCTAAACTTTTTAAAACGTATTTAGGGTTAGATTGAGCTATTTATACACATCCATTTCTATCATTCATGAAATAAGAGAAGAATAAAAATATTATATTGCACATTTATTTATCCACCATTCTACTTGAGGAGCATAGCTTAGAGTTTCAATACTTAATTTGGAGATATAGATATTTTCTTATGGAAAAGTCTTTTGAATACATAAAAAAGTTGTGTATCCTATAAAAAACTTATCATTTTTATCCTTACATACCACAAAAACCTATTGCAAATCACCTTTGCCAAGGGAGAGATTGAGGCTTAACGCGTTCATCCTTAAAGGTAAGTATTCTTAACTTTGGTCCTCCTTTGTAAGAGTAGATAGATTTGTATTTATACTTCTCTCTCATGCATTAGGATTTCTTATGCATTGATGTGAGTATATATCTTCTATGCATGTTTAATTTTTATGCTTATTGCCTCCACTTTGTGCCACAAGCTTTGGTGATCACTAGATTAGATTTTA
This sequence comes from Torreya grandis, assembly GCA_037957365.1. Classification (NCBI taxonomy): domain Eukaryota; kingdom Viridiplantae; phylum Streptophyta; class Pinopsida; order Cupressales; family Taxaceae; genus Torreya; species Torreya grandis. The sequence goes on from JARHVA010002626.1 coordinate 1,075,913, forward strand.
CTTGTCATTTTATTTGTGAATATGAAAACACAGGATCTAGCTAGGGTTAATACATAGTGTTGCTTGGATAGAGGCTTTAGAACCCTCTCTAGTGATGTTATTGTGGTAAGATATACCTTTTTTAGGTATAGTGGATCCATCTTGGTCATGACCTTGAATATCTAATGTATCAACAATTGGAAGTTTAAGCAGGATTTATCTTCTTCGAGGTAGGATTAATTAATAGATCAGATGCATTTTCCTTTGTATACATTCTAGTGAACCTAACATGAAATCAAACACTTGTAGGTTTTATTTCATGAATTAATTCTATCATCATATTATATATTTCTATTTTTACAGTACTATATTTAACTTATTGGTATAGTTCTAATAGTCTATGTGTAGGTCTAACAAATAGTCACTCCAAATCAAATATGTTCTATTTGTGTAGGTCTTCTCTAAATACAGGTGATTGGATCAATCAGCTTGACATAGTTTTCTTATTTAGTTATAGGATTACATACATATTGGAACTAGATGACTATATTCATAATTCTTCTTTTTAGCATATAGGTTTGTAAACATAGTCAAGCCAATCAACTCTGTTTGCAAATTATTTTTTAGAACACAAGTTTTGTTAACTCCATTAACCCAGTTGACTTTGTTTATAGAATATTTGAATGAGCACTTGGGCATCACAACATAAAATTTGGAAAATTTATGCATCTTAAAACCCACCAAGGTTCATTCTTACTCTCTCTATTAATTCAATCTTTCATTTTTAGTATTATTTTTCCCAAGTTTGTAGTCTATAAAACTATAGTCCTACAACAAACTAGGTCGACTAGCTTGACATAGTTATATAGTTTATCTTCTATTTAGAAGACATAATCAACATGTTTGACTATGTTCTTTCATATATTGTTTTCACATAATAGTAGCAACCCAGTTGACTTTGTTCTAATTTATTTACATAGTGTCACCTAAACTAACTTTATACTCTTCACAGTCAATGAAATTAACCTATTTTTTCTAGTAATTAGTTCACTTTTCTTTCGATCGCTTACATGATTAGATTAACAAACTATATTATTTAGGTGGTTTTTCAATTTACTAATTTAATCACATTGTTTTTCTATTTTTCACACACTTACAAATCACTTTACACAAAAAAAAATCATTAAACATTTGTCTTCCCAAGGCCTACCTACTATGATTTCATCATCAAGGGGGAAGTTGACTTGGTTTTTTAGCCAAGAATAAACATGTGGTAGATGGTATTTATTATCAAATCACCTAACACCATTATCACTATAAGACTATGAAGTGAGGGGGCAGGCCCCAATGCTAATCTAGTACCATCACTAATACAAATCCCTTTTAGCCTAAACTTCCTAAAACTATCCATAGATTGTTTTCTAATTATTTTTTATAGCCACCTCCCCATCACATTTATTTCAAACTATATTATAACTTAGTAACACTTAGGAATAACTAATTAGTTAGAATTTACTATCAAGCTTGTTATTTACTCTTTTTTTATTGTATTTTTTATTAAAATAGGCCCCAATGCTAATCCAGTACCATCACTAATACAAATCCCTTTTAGCCTAAACTTCCTAAAACTATCCATAGATTGTTTTCTAATTATTTTTTATAGCCACCTCCCCATCACATTTATTTCAAACTATATTATAACTTAGTAACACTTAGGAATAACTAATTAGTTAGAATTTACTATCAAGCTTGTTATTTACTCTTTTTTTATTGTATTTTTTATTAAAAAACTTGCATTATCTATCATTAGTGTATGTTTTGTGATGTGTGTTCTAATTGGATCAATCACATTGATCCAATTGCTTGTGTGCTTTATTTCATTTATTTAGCTATTATCTTGCAAAATATTTCTCTATTTTCATAACACTATTGTCCCTATCAACATAGTATCTTACAGACTATTCATCTTATTTACCTTTAGTACATAGTCATTCTATTATATTATGTATCTTTATCTTCCTATTCAATTTCATGTTTAGCATTAAATAGTTAACCTGTCTAAATGTGTGCTCTTGTTTCTTATTCAATTTTCTATCCAGAAGTATATAGTCAACCTATCCTAATGTGTCATTTTATTTATTATTCAAGTTTTTATATAGTAGTACACATTTAACCCATATAACTGTGTCCTCTTCTTCTCTATTATGTTTCCTATTTTATAAAACATTTTCAATCTGTCTGATTATGTATCCTATTAATTGATTTTTCTTTCCATAAATATTTTTAGATTATTTTTCTCCTCATTAATTTCTTATTTGAGGATAATATAGAGTTAAATCTAAAAAACATGATGAGTCTTACCAATCCTAATAGGTTTACAAAGAAATAGCTTGTGGCTTACACTTTAGATGAAAGCAATGTTTACATTTCCACTCATACTACCAATTATGGGACTCCTCAGTCATCCTCAATTTATAATCCTTTATTCTCCTTATAATATAAGCATGAGTTATATTACACACCTAAAATGTTGTTCTTCATTCATGAATTTCCTCAACATAGAGGAAAGGACCCTTTAACCATTTATAATCTTATGATAGGTCCTCAAGTAGAAGAACCTCTTTCACACTCCCCTACCTTCTCTTATGGATTTAGGGGAGACATTTTTTTTCTTCTCAACCTTTTACTCATATTTTGTATCCTTCACACACCATGACATCTTATTCTATGAATTATTCAATCTCCATGCCAAGTACCTTCACTAACATGGTAGGTATAACTTCTAGTGGGCCTTTTCAAAATATCCTTCTCCTTAATCATACCACTAATGCATCTATTTATACCAATGTTAACCATGATACTAGTGGTTCATTTGTTACCAATGCTTCTCATTCCACTAGTGTGGTGCATGATACTACTCATATTGTAACTCAAGCCACTAATACCAATACATCACATGCTATGCACACTAGTCAAAATAATACCTAAACTCATCAAATTTTATTAAAAACCCTCAATCAAATTCACACTTTTAAATCCATTAATTATAATCAAATGATGTAGATGTAAAACCATCTCATCAATATTCAAAATCAACCCTAAAAATTTTAGTGGGGAGCATAAAATCTAAATCCACCTACCCCTCATAGGGATTCCCATGGTAACCTTATTCCTCAGCTACACCTCATTGATAAAATGATCAAACATATCCAAAATGAAACTCGTGTACCTAAAATTTATAATATCAATATAGGAGATATCATACTTACCATCACCTATAATGGTTTTACTGATCCCACATTATACTTAAATACATTTGGTAACCTTTATAAATATTAGGTCAAACTGAATACCTTTATTGAGACCAAGATATTAGCTAAAACACTCTTAAGAGATGATTTATATTGTTGCAATCAACTCAAAACCCATTCTATCACTAACTTAGAAAACTTGGTTAACTCATTAATACAAGAATTTCAAACTAGTGATCTTCCCAAGAATAACTGAGCTCACTTTATAAATTGTAAACAATTTGAAACTAAAATGTCATAACTTTCATCAAATGATGGAATAACTTGTCTAAAAATGTGAACATAATATGGTGGATGATAGCCTATTCCACCTATTCACTAATGCTCTCTACCCCAAGTTATAATATCAGGTTAGAACTCTCTCTCCAATAACTTTAAAAGAATCCCTTGACCAAGATAAGATATAAGATTTTCTCATGCACCAATTTGAAGCATCTCAACCTACCATGGTCACTTTAATTCTCATTAAAAACAAAAACCATCATGCTAATAATGATGGCATTACTAATACTTTTGATATTAGTCACAGCATTTAATCAGTCACTCCCAACAACACTATGGAGCATGTTCCCCCTCCAAACAATACTCATAATATTATATATTATTAAATAAGAAACATTAATGTCCACAAACTATTATCCTTATCAAAGCTTCAAAATCATCTTCTAAGGCCTCTACCATGAGATCTTGACCTCACTCATCTAATGAAATCATGGTATGATCCAAACAAATTATGTTGGTTTCACACAAGTTCGGTCCACTCTCATAAGACTTGTAGACAATTGCATAATATAGCTATAGATTTTATTCTTGGCCAAAAATTTGATCATGAATCACTCATTTTCAAGTGTCAACAAGCATATAACATAGTTTTTAAAGCCCATGAATTACAAAACAAAAATAAAGCTTTAAATCAAGTTAATGCTCATCTTGTTATATACAACGATCCTCTTCCCAATCATCAAGATAAAACCAACAACCCTACTCCTTATAAAAATAATTTTTAAAATCTTATATACTTCACTACTAATGAATAAAATGTGGTAAATATGATTAGTATGCAAATATTAGTTACTTTTATTGACTCTAATCTAACACCCATGCACCAAACCTCTCAAGTATTCCATGTCATTAAAAATACTTCCCAATATCATCTCATGGAGTTAGGGAAAGAGGACCTTATAACCTTCCAAGAACCACTTTCAAAAACTCAACTTGATCATACCTCTCACACTATCTCTACTCTTCCTCCAATATCTACGCACCTAGACAACATTTCCTAACCTTCCAATAGTATTTCTTCAACCCAATAATAGTAAATACCTCAATAAACCATCCCAACACTTAAAAACAATCAATATATCTATCCTTAACCAATTAAAACTTGTCAACACAAGTTTAGTTATATTTCCAACACTCCTTCATAAGAGATCTTACAATATTATGCACCTATATCTAGTAATCCCCCCATGGGTTATGATGAATGGGACCCCATTGCATAAATTTCTCATCTCCCATTTAAAATGCCTTCCCTCAAATTAATACAAACTTCCCCCCATCATCAAAAATATCTAATGCAATTTCTATTTGAAATGAACATCCCTCATCCTCCTCTCGCAGGGCATAAAGATACTTTGCCTAGGTCTGAAGATAATATCCTTCAACAATGTAAAGATATGTCTATATATGTTGATGAAATAATAGATAATTATATTTAAATTAATTTTCCTATCACTTTCATGATTCTAAATGAGATTTTTCTTTGTATGAATAATCCTCCTTTATTTAGTTATGTCCAAATTAGTGATATCCAAGTTAAGTGTGCCTTGATTGATGAGGGTTTAGGTACTTGCATTGCCTCCCTAAATTTCATTAAAACTCTTGGATATTATTGATTAAATCTCAATTCCACATGTATCACATGTTAAGGCTATGATATAAGGTAAATTACTCCTTTAGGTTACATTTGGAATCCCATTATCATCCCTCCTATCACCATTCATGTGAAAGTTATGATTCTTAACTTTCCCCTCTCTCATAACATCTTTATTTGTAGACCTTGGATTAATAATATGAGTAAAATCACCTCATCCATGTTCCAATGAATAAAATTCCCCCATAATGGTTTTATTTATAAAATTCAAGGAGACACAAACCCTTGAAATTTCAATAATTCCAAAAACGCAGTGTTTATAAAATTCTTACTTGTGAACCTTTGCCTATCATCCCATTTAGGGAATATTAACTCTTTACTAATACTATAAATTATAAATGAGGTTATAATTATCACCCTAAACTCATTGGGAACATACCATCTAACCTCCTATATTTTGATGATGATGAGCCAGATGAGATATGCCTCAAGATTAAAACTTTTTATATATCCCTTCATATCATCACCTAATGTTTTCCTATTTACATCCTTGATCTCATCAACCTCCTAAGATATACCTTTGGTCTTAACTAAGACTTTACATTTTATTCATCATGTAACTTTTGATGATAATATCATACCTACATATACCATTGACTTACATACAACTGACTATGATGATGTTATGCTTTAGATGACCCATTTTAAGAAAGACTTATCCAAGCCAAAAATGTCAAGATTATTCAATATCATACTTATTTATTTAATATTTTTTTGTCTTATCTCATTACTTCCCTCATAGTGATTAAATCTAGTATTCTTCTTATTTGTTTTAGGGTAGAGATGGAATGATTGCATGGTATAACTCTAGTTTTAGCAGAGCCTCTTAAAAGCATGCTCATGGATCATGCCATGATATATCCTTACCATTTTACTAGATATAAGGATATTTATAGTTTGATTCCCCAAAAAATGTTATAGACTACTCTTAAGCCTTCCACATGTCCAACCTCACCTTTAGCTGAGCCTATCCTAGTTCCTAATCCCACTCTACCTTTAGTTGAGCCTCATCTTATTTATGATCCTACTTTACCTTCAAATGAGCTTAGTATAGTTTTTTCTTCAACCCTGCCTTCCTTTGGTGATGGTATTCTTCCTTTGCCATAACTTGATCCCATGCCTACCCAATGGGTTGATCAACCTTATTTTTATATTCATAAAGTTGTCATTCATTGGACCAAAGACTATTAGTTATATTAGCCACCCCCAATTTTTCCTTTTACCTCTTATGTTAGTAGGCCCCTAAAGTATACTAACAAGTATATATGTTTCTTTCATCAGATACATAATCATTCTTCCACTCATTGTCAAAAGATTCAATAATATATTGACACATTGCATCCCACCCTTTCTCAATAAATATACAAGGTTATCCATCCTCCTAAGTTATTACCTAAGTATATCCCTAAATACGGTGAGGTATATTATATTTTGCACTAGTACAGTACCCATCATACTGATCAATGTTGTATTCCCTAATAGCACCTTCATGATCACCCTCTATCAATACTTGCACTAGGTATTACCCCTTCCATAGTATGCCCATGTAATAAAGATATTCCTTATTCATCCATGGCACCTCCATCCCCACCTATGGTTCCTTCCCCACCCATGGATCCTCATTCTCCATCGGTGGTCCCTCTTTTCCACCCCATGGATATTATTCTTAATTAGGAACCTTTTTCTCTCCTTTAGTATTCTATGCACAAGAGCCCTATTGAGCATGATCCTTTAGATATACCTATATTTTATATTGAAGAGATTATAAGATAATTATTTGCACTATATCTATGAGTATTGATGAGATTATGGCTGAGGATATAGCTTCATATATATGTTTTAGATGTCATGGATAATATTTTTGGACAAATTTATCAGTATTTATGAACACATCATGGTATTCTTTCACTTTTTTCTTCATTATAATTTTGGATTGGACTTATGATCCACTTTTATTTATCTTATATAATTTGACTATGTCAAATTTGGTTCCACCTATATATTTCATATGGATCTTTATATTGTGTGTCATGTGTTGTTTATGGTTTCATTTACTTTCTCTTCTAGGTTATTTTCATTATTGCACACTTATGTCTATGAGTTCCTTTATTTCATGGATTTATTTTTCTTTTACAATTATTTTTTGCTACCTTATAATTATTATTATGAATTGATTATACAAACCATGATCCCCTTAATAATCTTTCTTTACCATGTTATTAGTTAGCAAAAAAGACATCTCATTGTACTTATATTTACTGATCTACTTTGGATCTCCCTTTATTCCTTTATTTACTTTCACTTAATAAGTGTATATATGGTTGAAACTTGAGATTACATACTAGTTCATAGGTAAGCCTAAGTGTTTAGTCAATCATATCTTTGGATACTTAGCTTCTTTTAGCTAAAGTCTAAATTCCATTTGTATGTATCACTTCTATCACTCATGTTGGTTATTCCAAATTCATATGGAGGAGGAATTATAAAATCCATAAAAATTTTAAAATCCAAATATTTTGAATAAAAGGCAATGATACAAAAAGAAACATATAAATTCAAAAGTCAAATCACACTAAAAGATGTGATTCATAGCACAGATCCTTTTTTAATCAAAGATAAAACTCCATAGCTCCTTTTTTTAATCAAAGATGATAGAGTCAAGGTCCATTGGGGTGCAGTATGCCATTAGATTGGGAAAGGAGAATTAAAAATGTTGGAAATATTGTCATTGATGTCAAAGGTATAGCATTATTGGTGATAAAGGCCCCATTGCATTTAATATTTTTTGTAATAGATATATCTTGGCTAATGCGAGTTAATATTTATTTAATATTAACGAATATATTTTTGGTTACAGATGAGACAAAATAAAGGCCCATGGAGAAGTCGAAGAGCCATGGGGTAAAGACAAAAGAAGGATGGGATGCATTTTCTCATGAAGAGTCATCTTGGAGAATACCAAGAGTCAACAAGTGAAGACAAAAGAGTAAGGGCAAAATTTCTCATGAAAGGACACTTTGAGGAATACGAAAAGTCACCAAAGATAAGGACAAAAGTGGGAAGGACGTTTTTGGTCATGAAGGATCACCACATGATTTTTCAAAGGCTTGAATATGAAGGGTCATCCAAGATTGGCACCATTTTCCATGAGGATTGAAGGGTCACAAAGGGGGAAGGCCAAAGGTCATTTGGAAAGTTATAAATAAAGGTTTGAGAAGCCATTTGTAAATATGAAAGAAAGAGGTTGATTTGATATTGTATTATCTAGCTTAGAAGAGCAATTGTGAGAGTTAAATATGATTTGTATTTGTTATATCTAGCTTAGAAGAGTAAAGGTGAGAGAGAGGAAAGAGATGTTGTATTAAACTATCATTTGTTGATATAGCAACATTGAGAGATAGGTGTGTGGTATACACAAAGGGGTTGGTGCTCCTATGGGTTGGTGCTCATGAATAGTAGTTGGGTTGGTGCTCAGAAAAGGGGTATGGTGCTCCTACAGGTTGGTGCTCATGAATAGAAACTAGGTTGGTGCTCGGCAAAGGGGTATGGTGCTCTTGCAAGTTTAGCTTGTGAATATTGTTTGGGTTGTTTCTCATTCATTTACTTGAGATTGTTTTCCATGGTTTTTCCCACATTAGGTTTCCACATTATATCTAGTGTCTCTCTCTATCTTGTGTGATGTTTATTATTTGAGTTTTATTGCATATCTTGAATGTTTGATTAAGAATTTGATTAAGGGAAAGTTTTATAAGATATATGATATACTGATTCACCCCCCCTTCTCAGTATATTCCATGCTTAACAATTGGTATCAAAGCAAGTTCCTTTTTGAAAAAGTTTTACAGCTTGAAGGTAGATCAGGAAAGCACAAGATGGCTATACATAAAGGTGCCTTGCAAGCAAAAGAATAGTTGATCAAGAAGAAGAAGAGGATGAAGCCGAAGTGAATATGGAAGGAGAACTCATGTGTGCCTTAGAAGAGTTGAAAATTGTTGAAAAGAAAAATTGAAGATTGAAGCATCAAATTGAGAAAAATGAAAAGGAGTTAAAGGAGATAATTGAAGATCTACAAGCGCACTTTGAAGAAGCCAAGAAAAATGAAGATCTGACAGCACAATTGGAAATATCAAGAAAAGAATGTGAAAGGTATGTTACTAAAATTGCCTATTTAAAAAAAGAGATTCAGAAAGCAGTCAATAATAAAATAGTCAATGATTCAAAATTTAAGAATAGCACTAATATGCTGAATAAGATATAAGAAAGCCAAAAGGTAATATTAGATAAGATAGGTATCAGTTTTGAAAAGAAGAAGAGCTATGTTGAAGCTCTTACAAATAAAGAAACAAGAAGGGAAGGAGTGAATAATATAGAGGACAAAGAAGGCTGGAAGGAATAAAGCTATAAAAGGCAATCAAGTCAGAGATTCACAAATAGGTCCTATTTTTATGGTTACTATTTTTATTGTAATGGATATGGTCATAAGAAATTATAATGTAGAAAAAGAGCTAACAATCTCAAAAATAATGAAAAGGAAGGTCATGTAGAGTCAAGCAGAAGCTATAACTCTTTTGTTCCTCTATCAAGCTTTGATGAAGAGACCATAATTTGTTACAAGTGTAAAAACTTCAGACACATAGATTGATATTGTAGAAGTGTGTTTGAATTAGTCAAGAAGGACCAGAGTTTTAGGGCTCCATTAATCAAGAAAAAGGTTTAGACATGGCAGAAGAAACAATTTGAAGGTTCTATGTTGGTCCAAACAGCTTTGCATGCAAGAAATGAAGAAAAGCCATGGTTTATTGATAGCAAATGTTTGATGCACATGATAGGAGACAATATCAAGTTCATAACCTTGAAGAAGATCAATGGTGGCATAGTGAAATTTGGGGACAATACTACTGCCAAAATTGTCGAAAAATATACACTAAGTTTAGATAATGGTAGAACTAAAACTGAAAATGTTTTATATGTAGAAGGTCTTAAGCAAAATCTTTTAAGTGTAAGTCAAATGTGTGATCAGGGGCACACACTAAATTTTTATTAAAAAGGTTGTGAAATTAGAAGAAAAGATTCAGATGTATTGATTGCAGATGCTCAGAGAATAGGTAATAACTTATATATGCTATCAAACATCAAAGGTCAAAAATGTTTTTTGAGTTAGATTGAAGAAAGTTGGCTATGGCACAAGAGAAGGGGCACATAAATTTTGATAATCTTGTCAAAATTTGCAAAAAGCAAGTAGTCAGGAATCTTCCAAAGATCACAAAGCCATCTAACACACTTTGTGGACCTTGTCAGCATGGGAAGCAGGCTAGAAGGTGGCTTAAAACAAAAGAGTACTCGACCACTCAGATGCTAGAGCTTGTTCACACTAATCTATGTGGACCTATGAAGACTCAAATTACTCAAGGTGATAAATATCTCATGTTTCTTATTGATGATTTTTCACGTATGACTTGGATAATGTTTTTAAAGAAAAAATTAGAAGCTTTTAGACAGTTCAAAGCATTCAAAGCATTAGTTGAGAATGAAACTAATCTAAAGATTAAGTGTCTAAGATTAGATCAAGGAGGAGAATTCATGTCAAATAAATTTATTGAGTTTTGTGAAGATCATGGAATAAAGAGACAGTATTTAGTAGCCAAAACTCCACAACAAAATGGAGTAGTTAAACAAAAAAATAGAATAGTTCAGGAGATGGCGAGGACAATGCTAAATGAATCCAAGATAGAAAATAAATATTGGAGAGAGGTGGTTGGTATAGTAGTGCATATTTAGAATAGATCTTTATTAAGAGTCAATAGTGACAAGACTCCTTATGAGATATGAAAAGACAAACCAGCAACAGTTGATTATTTCAGAGTTTTTGGTAGCAAATGCTTCATAAAGAGAACCAATGAAAAACTTGGTAAGTTTGAATCCAGAGCAGATGAAGGTATATTTCTTGGTTATTCTTGAAAAAGCAAAGCTTATAAATGTTATAACAAATGAACCAAGAAAATTGTTGAAAGTGCAAGTGTCAAGATAGAAGAAGATGGAACACAAAAGATCAGTGATCCAGTAGACATTCTTGAAATCATTGAAAAGGAAGGCTTTGAAGAATCAGATGAAGATGAGGAAAAGGAGAAGGAGAAAAAGGGCACCAAGACTCCATCCAAATATGTTCAGAAAAATCATAATGAAAGTGACATCATTAGGGATATAAAAGAAGGAATTCGCACCAAAAGAATGATGGTAAGTCAATCTGAACAAGTTAATTTCTCTTTGTTATCTAAAATTTAGCTTAGAAATTTTTCAAAAGCTAGACATGATGAGCATTGGGTTAAGGCTATGGATGAAGAATTAGATCAGATAGAAAAGAATGATACTTGGGAATTAGTGTCTAGACCAAAAGATCATAATGTGATAGGAACAAAATGGGTTTATAGAAATAAGTTGAATAAAAATGGAGAAGTAACTAGAAATAAAGCAAGATTAGTATGTAAAGGATATGCTCAGATTGAGGGAATAGATTTTGAAGAAACTTTTGCACTAATAGCAAGGTTAGAGGCTATTAGAATGTTTCTTGCATATGCAGTATTTAAAAATTTCAAAGTATTTTAGATGGATGTCAAATCTACCTTCCTAAATGGGAATCTTGAAGAAGAGGTCTACATTAATTAGCCTGAGGGGTTTATTCTCTCAAATATTAGTAATAATGTTTGCAAATTGAAGAAAGCATTGTATGGAATAAAAAAGCTCCTAGAGCTTGGTATGTAAGACTTGATAAGTACCTACAAGATCAAGGATTCAAGAGAGGATTTGCTTATAGTAATCTTTACATCAAAATAGAAGGTGAGCATCAACTGATTGTTGTGGTATATGTTGATGATATCATTTTTGGAGGAAAAATTGAAAAGATGACAAAATAATTTTTTGATAGAATGCAAAAAGAATTTGAGATGTCTATGCTTGGAGAATTATCATTTTTCTTAGGATTACAAATATTTCAATCAAATAAAGGAATTTTAATATCTCAAAGTAAATATGCCAAAGAAATGTTGAAGAAATTTGGTTTTGAGGATTGTGTACTAGTTGGCACACCTATGTGTACAAGAAATAAGGTGAGCAAGGATTAAGATTCACCTATTACAGATCAATCTTTGTATAGATCTATGATTGGTAGTCTTTTATATTTGACAGCATCGAGACCAGACATCATGCATGTAGTAGGTATGGTTGCAAGATATCAGTCATCTCCAAGAGATAGTCATCTTCAATTGGTGAAAAGAATAGTCAGATATATCAAGGGGACATTGGATTATGGATTATGGTATCCCATAGGTAAATATTTCACTTTAGTTGCTTATATAGATTCAGATTGGGTAGGGTGCTTAGATGACAGAAAGAGTACAAGTGGAGGAGCTTTCTTCCTTGGTGATAGCTTAGTATCATGGCTAAGCAAGAAGTAGAACTTAGTATCACTTTCTACAGTTGAAGCAGAATATATTGCAGCAGTATTGTGTTGTACTCAAGTGCTTTGGATGAAGCAAACTCTGGAAGATATCTAGGTAAAGTATGATGAAACTTTTTCCATTTTTTGTGATAACACAAGTGCTATAAATATTTCAAAAAATCTAGTAATGCATTCAAGAATAAAACATATTCCCATTAGATATCACTTCTTGAGAGAGTAGGTTGCAGATCAATAGGTTAAGATGGAATATATTAATACTACAGAGTAGATTACAGATATTTTCACAAAGGCACTACCAAAAGACACATTTGAATATCTACGAGAGAATTTGGGAGTAATTTCCTTTACTTCCTACCATTGAGGTTCAGCATCAGTTGAGGGGGAGCTAAGTGTTAGCTCCAAGTAAGCCCTTTACCATTGATGTCAAAGGGGGAGAATAATAGGTACAGGTGCAGAATTAGGTACAGGGAGAATAATAGGTATAGGTACAGGTGTAGAAATAGGTATAGGTTGCTATAGTAAGGGGGATTTACTATATGTTTTCAGATGATAGTATGTGCAGGTGATAGGATGTGGTAGTTTCAGGATTGAGGTTGCCATCAATGACAAAGGGGGAGATTGTTGGAAATATTGTCATTGATGTCAAAGGTCTAGCATTATTGGTGATAAAGGCCCCATTGAATTTAATATTGTTTGTAATAGATATATCTTGGCTAATGTGAGTTAATATTTATTTAATATTAACGAATATATTTTTGGTTGCATATGAGACAAAATAAAGGCCCATGGAGAAGTTGAAGAGCCATGAGGTAAAGACAAAATAAGGATGGGATGCATTTTCCCATGAAGAGTCATCTTGGGGAATACCAAGAGTCACCAAGTGAAGACAAAAGAGTAAGGGCGTAATTTCTCATGAAGGGACACTTTGAGGAATATGAAAAGTCAACAAAGATAAGGACAAAAGTGGGAAGGACGTTTTTGGTTATGAAGGGTCACCACATGACTTTTCAAAGGCTTGAATATGAAGGGTCATCCAAGATTGGTGCCATTTTCCATGAGGATTTAAGGGTCACAAAGGGGGAAGGCCAAAGGTCATTTGGAAAGCTATAAATAAAGGCTTGAGAAGCCATTTGTAAATATGAAATAAAGAGGTTGATTTGATATTGTATTATCTAGCTTAGAAGAGAAATTGTGAGAGTTGAATATGATTTGTATTTGTTATATCTAGCTTAGAAGAGCAAAGGTGAGAGAGAGGAAAGAGATGTATTAAACTATCATTTGTTGATATAGCAACATTGAGAGATAGATGTGTGGTATACACAAAGGGGTTGGTGCTCCTGTGGGTTGGTGCTCATGAATAGTAGCTAGGTTGGTGCTCGGCAAAGGGGTATGGTGCTCTTATGGGTTGGTGCTCAGGAATAGTAGCTGGGTTGGTGCTTGGCAAAGGGGTATGGTTCTCTTGCAAGTTTGGCTTGTGAATATTGTTTGGGTTGTTTCTCATTCATATACTTGAGATTGTTCTCCATGGTTTTTCCCACATTGGGTTTCCACGTTATATATGGTGTCTCTCTCTATCTTGTGTGATGTTTATTGTTTGAGTTTTATTGCATATCTTTAATGTTTGATTAAGAGAATTTGATTAAGGAAAAGTTTTATAAGATATATGATATACTAATTCACCCCACCCTCTCAGTATATTATGTGCTTAACAAAAAAATTATTTTATTGATACCTAATTTCTCACATAAGTACTCAATATTCATAGTATATTGATGGCTCTATAAGAGGTGTTAAAGAACGGGGAACATGTTGTGAGAAGGTAGGTCCATTTACTTTTTTTTCATATAACTAGCATGATTCAATCTTAGTATATCACCTATTTACCTATACAACTTTGTGCTTGTTGTGAGTAGGTATCCTTTATATTTTGATGGTCACTAGACTTTTATTGTCTCTCCTTTGTAATGCCTCATGTTTCCTAAGGTCTTCTCATAGATACCTATGTCATGATTTTTACAATCCATTTTTCATTACAATATTCCTAATATTTCCCCTTGAGAAACATTGTTTTGTTAATTGTTTATTCCCCCTAAGGTTTCCCTTTGTTAGTTTTAGTGTAATACCATGAATAAGACTAGGCTCTTCTCACAATTTACAATAATAAACATTTTATTATTACCATTCACCTCATTGGTGTTCCACTTGTGAGTTGCATTGTAAGACCATGGATGGGACCAGGCCCTCCTCATAAATTAACACATTACAAACATATTTTAAAATCATTCAATAGTTACTTCCACCTCATTGGTGTTCTCTTTGTGAGTTATATTTTAATACTATGGATAGGACCAATCCCTCAAAGAATATTCTAATACCCAGTTCATATTATAACCAAGTTGTAATGAAATTACATGTGCCAAATTTGAGATAATTTGTGTTTCATTATGAGTTACATGTCATTGACATACTTTTCATCTTGATTTAGTATGTTTTATGCTTAATTAATAAGTCATTCATTTTTATCTTCTTATTTTATGATTGTGTGTATGCTTACAACTATTTTATTAAATTTTTCATACTTCCCAACTTGAATTAGTGTGATTAATTTAATTTCCTTTTACATAATGTGTTTATTTTTATACTTCCTAGCTTGATTTAGTATGATTGATTGACTTAATTATTTTTTTATACCATTAGTTTTTCAGGTACCTTTCATTTTATTATAATATTTTCATACTTCCCAACATGATTTAGTGTGATTTTTTATTTGTTTAATTTGGTGCAAATCTTTACATAGTTTGAAAACATTTGTTTCCCTTTTTATCAAATTTGGTTTATTATATTTATTTATCTTTTGTTTTTACACATTTTCCATCATAATATAGTGTGTATTACATTTATGTTAATTATTTATACTTTTCCAAATCATTTTTTCTTTTTTATTTTTAATTGTGCATATGTATCACATAATGCATGGAAAAAAATACATATCACATATTTCTCACAACATATACAACAAAATCTAAATACGTGTGATAGAAATGAAATATATCCATGCATCCACATCCAAATCCAAGTACAACTCATAAGATCAATGAAACTATCAACATCAATATATCAATGTGTGTGTGTGTGTGTGTGTGTGTGTGTGTATCAAATCATATATGTATCATAATCCATAATGCAACTTATATCCAAAACTTACATAAATTTAAAACATTTCCCACCAGTGCTGGTGTCATTAATCAAGGTCTCCCTATCTAATTACCTATCGATCACCTCCTCAATTGGTTGTCTCCACACTAATACAAATCTAAGAGTCACCATCTGAGCCTACTATGATCCCCTCCTCAATGGCCTCTCTATAGATCAACTATGTCTTTAATTTATTGTTAAATCCCCTAATGTGATAGTTAGTGTCTACACCTCCTCACATTAATGGTGCCTTTGTCTCTAATGAGATTTTAGTAGTTACTATTGTGGGGATTTTTATGCTCCTGCATCCATATGCATCGCATCTCCTCTTCCTAGACCACTAACTCCTATTAGCATGCTCGACCAACTCATGGTCTAACATGTTGAGGCCTAATCATCGGTACCAAATTAATTACATATCTAATAATAATGACTTCTTAGATATACTAGATCAATTTTCCTTATAAGGACTATGTAACATATTTACCCTGACTGATATATATATAAAGTTTATTTATAAATTTACTATTTATAGTAATCCTATAAATAGTAAGTGATCAAAAACAATCTTCAAATACATGAAAATTATAGATATTTTAGTTTTTCAAGATCAAAATCTAGACTAGAAGAGTCCAAAATAGTTTTGGTAGAGTCTATAGAAACTCTGGTAGAGTTTGGAGTTATTTCTATGAAAACCTAGTGAAGTCCATAACAACTTGATTCATGCTAAAGAAGTTTGTATCAGGGTTTATATGTTGATAGGAATGGTAAAATTCTTCAATGAAGAATGAAATCAAATCATGAATGGGTCCATAGTTATAGACTGGGTGAGTCCATAAAAGTGGACTTTGTGATTTTTTAGATATTGTACAAGTTCATAGCTCAGTCTAGAGAAGACTTGAATGAATTATAAGTGTGTTCAATGAGTTCATAGCTTGCCAAATTTCAAAATATTTCATATAGGTTGCCTTATAAGATCATCAAAAAGGTCTTTATTCCTTATAGATTATTGTATCATCTATATATATATATATATATAAATTGAGAGACTAAACATGCAAAGAGTTAAAATTGAATGATAGAATTAGTAATTTATAATTTGGTTACATTAAGTAAGATAAAGAATCTATTTACTACACTAAGATTAGATACAAGCCTAAGATACTTACATTTTTCAATCTAGAGGAAAGTAATGCAAGAAAAATGAAGAAAACCAATAGTAATAATGAGTCATATTTTAGACTCAATATTTCCCCCTTATTTACCTTTTGCAAGTCCCTTTTAAAAACTCAATTGTTACTCATCCCCTCATTACTTTAAATTATGTCTTGTAAACACTAGATGAGGTCATATATGTTAAATTCATTAACCCAATGATCATCTAGGGGACTTGTGAAACCATGATATGTTTGCACCATCTATTGTTCATTTTTAAATTGGTCATCTATTTGAGGACTCCATCTATGCCATGGTGGAATAGGATTCAAGAGAAGTGGTAGCCTGAATCTCATGCCAACCCAAATTTATTCACCTATTGAATTAATAACATACCCAATCATGTCATTTATATATTGTGCTCTTCATAAACTCCATCATAAATTGGTTGGAGACATAACCTCTCTTATCTTTAATAGAAATGTCAATGTGTCCCAATGCTTGACACTGGATGTAAATATATCATCAAAATGTTATCTTGTATATAGATTAAAAGATATAATTATATTATAAAAATCCTTCAAGTAATAATCCTTGATGTTTGGATTCATCAAATAAATAGTTTTAAAGTTAATCAATAAATTTTTGGCACTAGCAAAATCAGGTGTAATACATAACCCTATAAGTTTGGATTTTGTCATATAATTCTCATGTTTGGCTTTCCAAGCTGTCAAATTTTTATAAGTATAAATAAGAGATCTCATCTAAACTTTTTCTACATATATATTGATCGTGAACTTATCATAGTCCCCTAATATCAGATTACATAAATAAAATTCACACAATAAATCTTGTTGTTCTAAAGTGGATTCCTAAAAAATGTTTAAAAACATAGGAGGATCTTCAATGTAATGAGGCAAATCACATGAAATTCTTAGTAGTTTCCACCTATAAAATTTTTCATGTAAATACAGGCTGTAAAAGGGAGAAAGAGATCTATAAGTTATAAGGTATTCCCTTATCTAACATACAACTTGTAGATTTGCTTCTATTTTTTGGGTCTACTATTTTTCTTTCTCTAAATTTTCCTTCATTGACTATTTTTCATTTTCTAAGGCTTTATTTTTTTTTTGAGTTCCCTAAACTCAAAACATACCGGATTTCATTTGTATAGGTATTCATCATGAGAAATAATAGTTTGACAGGCTTGATTAACTAAAGGTTTAAAAGAGGAAGATGGTGTTTGCACAGAAAGTTGTTGTTGCTAAGAATTTTGGGTTTGATGTTTTAATATTAGATTTTATTCTTCTAATTTAGTGGTATATCCAAGAATTTACCATTTCTTCATCAAAATGAGTTACTTGTTTCTCAATCTTTTTTATTTTATTCATGTGATCTAAAACCTTATTTTTAAAACTATTTAATCTTTAAGTCAAAGAAGAATTAAGTAATTCCTTACATTGTAACTAAGTCAAAAGATCAGTAATATCTACATCTTGTTGTTTGATGATGACCTCATCTTTAGATAGTGCAAGGATGAGTTATAATTCTAGATCTTCAGTGGAGCTAGATGATTTTTCTTCTTCAGAGATCATAATTCTTTTTCCTTTGTCTAGTACTAGTCTTATATCAAGATTTTGAATAAGATGGAGGAGATTCTACTTCTTGTACTAGAATTGAGTTTGTAAATATATTTTCTTCCTAAACAACTTCCTTAGCAAGAACCACTGATGTTGACTTTGGAACATCTATTGTAATAGGTTCTTCATTAAGAGATATTATTATTAACTCAATAATATCTTTTGTGATAGTTTCTTCATCAGGAGTTACTATTGTTTCTACTATTATTGTTGAAGAAAAAAAAGGTGATTATTGAAGGCTATTAAGGGTGGTAGTTGCTTCTGTCTCCTTGTCATCTTATGTCAAGATTATTTTTTTGCATATTTTAATCTACATAGGGGAACTAGACTCCTTTAAAGAGGTATCTTTCATTGCTTGTGATGATCTAGTTATTTTGGGTGCTTGTGTTATGCTTGCTAAAGGGATGTCTTTATATTTAAAGTTTAGATGGGACTATGAAACCCTAGGTCTTAATTTCATTTTTGTTGGATTTTGTTAAAAACTCTAATCAATTAAATATGTTATTTTTTATCTAGTCTATCATATTTCACTAGATAAAACCCTAACCCTAGAAGAGGAAGCCTATATATTTGATTTGGGTATTGGTGTTTTTCTAAAATATTTTGAAATAGATGTTGTAAACTGACTAAATCTAGATTTCTAAAAATTCTTTCATGTTAATTTACTTTGTTAAAGGAAATAATGTTAAATAATCAAATGGATAAGGACATGATGATGAAATGGAGCTAATCTATTAGTGGACAAAATCTAAATGGCTTCATACAGGTATAAGCGGAGGTTACCCCTATGTTGAATTTTTTGTTGTCCATACTTGAGGTGAATAATGATCCTCATAGCCTCACACCCCAAAATTATACATTGACCTTCACACATGAAATATTTAATAAACCAAAAGAAAATAGATTTCTAAGGTTCAAGTAGGGTTTCCCTACTAATCCATTTTTTATTTCCTTGATGATTATGTACACAAGAAATAGAAAGTTGTTTATTCCCATTAACCTATGTAATTAACTCAAAAAAATGAGTTCTTCCAAGTATTCTCTTACCTTCTTTATTAATCTCAAAAATTTCATTAATGATTGTGTTGGAAACTAGACTACTAATGCCTCTCACTATAGTGGAATCTTCTATTAGATTTGCAATGAATTCATTCACCAGAGTTTCATCATTCCCTTAAATTTTTTGCAAAAATGACAACTAGCCAGCTTCTTCAAAAACTACTATATAAATGTCATCAGTCATCAATCTAGCTATGGACTTAATTTCATATCACTTTTTTTGTCCCATCATAGCTCTGGTAATTTTCTAGAAGTTAAGGATGGTTTAGTAAGTGCAAATAGTCAGTGATAATGGAAAAGAGAGCACAATAGAAAATTAAATGAAGCAACCAAATGGGTATTAACTTTATTTTGGTGGATAATAACATGATCTATAGAAATTATGATATGGAGTGAAGGTTTTAAATGAAACTATCTTTGAAAGAGATTTAATGTTCTTTCACACTTATTAAACTTGTGCACTATTAAACACGTAATCATTATTCAAAGTATTATGGATTGAATCGGTAGATGGTTTTTACATGTGAATAAAGTTGACATGAAATTCATTTTACTTATGTGTCCTTTCACTTATTATCTTTCCATGTCATCAAATGTTATTTTTGGTTGACATGATATTCCTTTTACTTGCATTTCCTTCCACTTATGTCCCTCCATATCATCAAATGTTATTTTTTAGTTATTACTGTGATGACGTACAAGATGTATTATCCTCAAACCTCTTCTTTAACATGAACATGAATGAACCATAAATATTTATATTAACTTAATTTAGATAAATAAAATGCACTACTTACCTAATCATAATCCTAGCCTTTATTCTTTTCCTATCACCTAGTTCTAAATAGAGAACAAATACATGAATAAGTCTTTTAAGAATGTATGCAAATAAATACATCAACAATTTTATTGCTTGAAGCAAACTGATCATTTTTTTACTCTTTTTTATTTTTGTATACTTTTTTTATTTTTTTTATTTTACCCTTAACTAGTCATTTTTGGTTTTCAAAACAAGGCTCGTTATTTACTGCATGACCAACTAGTAGACTAATTCTCTAATCAGCATTGTCGATAACATCCTAAAAAGAATTTTCACTATTGAATTTTTTTATTTTGTGTTTTTTATATTTTTTAACTTTTTGGAAGAATAAAACTAATAAGTGGTCTCCTTATTCTATTTTATATAATATACCATCATGGAGTTGTTATCATGGAAGAACTAGGTCCTTTTATGTTGAACAAACTCCTCCTTATTGATAGGTTTTTAATATAATTTGAGTCTATGTCCATTTACAATTAAAATATTTTTATTTCCATCTATTGGCAACAATTATACTATTTCATTATCAAATATTTTTTCTATTTGATATGGACCTAATCATCTTGTTCTCAACTTACCTTTGAATTACTGAAACTTGGAGTCAGACAAAAGTGCCCAATCTCCTTCTTGAAATTTTCTTGCTTTGATGTGTGAATCATGCCATATTTTTCTTAAATGTTACATCATTTTATTTGTTGTAAAACTTTTGTCCTCATCTCATCAAGTTCATTTAATTGGAGAATTTTATCTTGTTGTGCCTTATCCAAATCAATACTTACTTTCATTAGTGTTTTTAAAGTTTGTAATTCAAATTTAATGTAAATTAAATGTTTCTTACCATATATTAACTCATAAGGTGAAAAACTAGTGGTTGTCTTCCAAGTACTGTTATAGGCCCATACTACTTCTGGCATTCTAGTTACCTAATCTTTTTTGTTGTTGTTGACTATCTTAGTCAAAATGTTCTCCATCTCTCTGTTAGTAACTTATACTTGTCCATTGGAATATGAATGATAAGGATAATATTTCATATGATTGACATGGTATACTTCCATGAAGTGTTTAATCATATTAGACATAAATTGTGGTCCCTAATCTAAGACTATCTCCCTTGGTGCACCAAATTGTTGGATGATCTTGAAATATAAAAAATATTCTACTACTTATTCTCTAACAAAGAAAAAGGCTTGGACTTCATCCCATTTAGTGACATAGTATGTACATATTAGGAGGTATTCTTTTCCTTGGGATAGAGGATCTACAAGAATAACAAAGTCTATTCCCCATTTTTTAAATGGTTTTAATACTACCTATGGATGAAGAGGCATCTTTGATGATAGTGTAGGTTATCCCATCCCTTGATATGGATCACATTGTCTAATATACTTCTTGACTTATCTATGAATGGAAGGTTAGTAATATAATGCTCCTAGGATCTTCTACATGGTTCTTTTTGTTGAATATTGCCCTCTTCCTAATTCATCATGACAAGCTCTAATGATGTCATATGCTTCATTATCTTTTACACACCTATGAAACACATGATCAAGATCATACTTAAATAGCATGTCATTAATCCACTTAAAATAAAAACTTTTTTTAATTAAATATTTTATTTATTTTCAATTAAAATGAGAAGAAAACTTCTCTGTGGCCAAATACTTGGTTATATTAGCAAACCATGCAGATTCTACCAAAATAACAAACAATTTTCATCTAAAAAGATATATTCAACTGGTTCTTCACAACCTACATTATTTATTCTAGATAAAAAGTTTGCAATCACATTAAATTTTATTAGTTTATCAATGATGGAAATTTCAAATACATACAAAAGTAACAATCATCTTATGATTCTTCCTCCTACTATAATTTTATTCATGAGATACCTTATCGTTGAATGATCTGTGTATATGAAAACCTTATAACCTATAATATAGTGTCTAAATTTGTTGATGGCATAAATTATAATAAGGAAATCTTTTTTTGTGGTTGTATAACTCCTTTTAATTGGTGTGATATTTTTTATGATATAATAAATGGAATACATATAATCATTCTCATATTTTTATCCTAAAATTTCCCCCATTTCATAATTAGAAGCATCAGTGTAAATGTGAAAGGGTTTTTCCCAATTGGGTTTTTTTAACACTGGTGTAGATATCAGTTTTTCTTCAATAGCTTTAAATTTTTTTTGATAATCATCATTCCGCATAAAATTGTTGTCTTTTCTCAACAAAGAAAACATAGGAGTAGCAATTTTATTGAAGTCTTGTATAAAACATCTATAAAAACTAGCATGACCTAATAAACTCTTGATATCAATTTGATTATATGGAACAGATAGGTTGGAAATTATTTTAATTTTCTTAAGATCCACTTGGATACCCTTAATAGAATGTTATGTCTTAATTCTATGTCTTGATCCATCATCACTAACATTTCCCATGACTTAGTAACAGTTGGTGTTCTTCACATCTGGTTAATACCTATTCAAGATTGTGTAAGGCTTTGTCAAATGTATCTCCATGAGTAGTGAAGCCATCCATTTACACTTCTACAAAATCATTAGTTAAATTAAATAATATGGCTAAAACTACTCATTAGAAAGTATTTGGGGCATTACAAAGACAAAATGGGAAGACTCTATAAGTAAATGTACCCCATGGGTAGGTAAAAATAGTTTTGTCTTGATCTTTAGTTACCATTGTTATCTGATTATACCCACTAAATCTATTTAAGAAGGAAAATTAATTTTTTCTTATTATATTATCAAGTACTTGATCAATAAAAGGAAGAGGAAAATCATCACTCATAGTGGCTTTGTTTAGCCTTGATAATCTACACACGCTCTCCATTTTCTATTTTTATTTGGTATAATTACCAGTGGAAAAACCCATTGACTATCTAAAATAGGGTAAATGAATCTTACGTCCAAAATTTTTTCAATTTTAGTTTTTACTATATCCTTTAATGTTAGATTTATCCATCTTTGTGGTTATCTAACTAGTTTATCCTGGCTTGTGTAAATATGATGGATACAAACACTCAAATGAATTCCTCTCATATCTTTATAATCCCAAGTAAATGCTTTGATTTTTTTAAGACATCAAAAACTTTCATTTCTTGATCATGGGTTAACCAAATATTTATATTCAATGCTTTTCCTAGTAATACCATAACCTATTTAGTATTAGAATGGACAGATTCTACTTGTTTAAATTCACTCATCAAAGAATTAAGAGGACATGGATGTGATAATAATATATGAAATGTAGTTACATTTTTTACAAATCTATCTCCTAGAGGAATGATTATGGCTAATGGATGATGAAATGTGGTTAAAAAATTAGTTGGTTGTCTTCTACCTAGTTTTAAATACTTTCTTGTAATGGTCTATGGTCATATGTTGAATGTCCAAAGATTGAGTCTATAGTAACAAGTCTAGTGGAGTTCATAGTTGATGGATTGACAGAGCCTATAGATGAGAATTAGATAAATTTCATAGTAGACTAACTTATGGATTCTATATCAGATAGACTGATAGAGTTCATAGTGGATAGACTTAAAGAGTCTATAGCTAGGCTTATGAGGTTAGTGGATTATTTTATATCTTGTGCTAACTCATCGGTTAATTCTTATATGTGTCCTTGTATTATTATCATGGCCAAGGATGAAAGATTGTTCTTGTTTTTTTATTTTTCATCTACCCAAAGTGTTTCAGTGTAATCCAATGAGGTTTTTGCATGGGGATATAAGTATATTCATTTTACTTTTAGACCATTTGAAATAGTCATATCCCTGATCTACAATCAATTGATGTTATTATTGTAGCTAACCAAAGTCTTCCTAAAATGAATGGGTATCCTAACTTATTGGTTTTAGGTTGTACCACCATAAAATCTACTAGACACTCCCATAACTCAATTATTATAGCTATATATTCTATAGTACCTTCTAGTTTAGCAACCGATTGATCAACTATTTGTAAAATGGTGGAGGTAGTTGCACCCCTATAAGGGATAATGTTTGGAGAGTTTAAATTGTCATACATTTATTGTTATACCCAAATCTACCAAAACATTAGGTATTTATTTATTCCTTATGGTAAATGTTATGACTAGACTACATGGGTCTGCATATTTGGGTAGAAATAATTTTTTTGTTAAAATATCAACTAGTTTACCATCTACATGTATGGTCTTTGGGTATTGTTTCTTTCTTCCAAGTGTCTTGACACACAGGATTTTAATGACTTTATTTAATTCTAGAATATATTTGATGGCTTATAATAAGGGTACTTCAATGTTTAATTTTCTTTATCCTTGAACCAAATCAGATTCTTATTTGGTTTTAATTTCCTTCAATCTATTAGGAAAAGGAACATATGGAGGAGCAATGTTATGTTCCTCTATCTTTTTCTATTTTTTTTTGGATTCCTATTTTCTAACTATGAGTTGAGGTGTATCTATTTTTTTTCATTGGGTAGCTCAAATATGGTAATAGGAGGCTCTTAAATTTTTCTACCTAATCTAAGCTAAATATTTGTAACTTTAATAGCTCCTAAATTTATGTTTTCTCCTTGTTTATTTACATAGACATGAGCTGATAGTTTATTCTTGGTGTTAGCCACTAGTTGAGTAGTAAATTGGGGTTAATTAACTTGTTCTTCAAGTTGATTTGTTGGAGGTACCATCAAAGTTTGCTATGGTGGAAACCTTCTTTGAGGGTTAAACTATGGGTTAAAATTACACTAAGTATTTTCCCATTATTGTGACAATGGTTCGGGTATCAATGGTTTTTGGGGCATCATCCATTATTGATTGGCCTATTATGGGTGTGCTTGTCCCCACATAAGTTAAGGTGCCTAAGTAATCTAGGGTGTCATCTATGGATTAATGGTATTTCTTGGGTCAAACTGACCTTAGGTCTAGTTTTGTGGAAATAGATTTTATCTTTGGACATAATTCAAATATTCTACAAGCTGTGTATTTTGTTTCAATTTATTTTTCAAAATAGAAAGATGGTTACAATGGTTTGTTTCATAATATTTATTGTCACATATCCCACATAATTATATTTTATCCAAAAGATAATCTCAGAGAGCCTGTTTTAATTTACATTTTGGACATTAGATGGCTAAGGGTTCTATGGTGGAATTAGCTTTGGCTTGAAGACCATCTAATGTAGTATTTAACTGGACCAAAATGTTAGATTTTAAATTGGAAATTCCTCCATCAATCAACTAACTTCATTAGATTTTCCTAATTTTCCTTTCTTAATGCTTGGTTTTATTCTATAATAAATAATACATAGATCTGAAATCTAGTGGAATGTTAATTTGACAATATCTCCTTTACCCATTAGGTTTAGAGCATCACTCGATTCATCATATAATCCCTTAATAAAGACCATTTTCACTACTTTTTTGTAAGTGAATATCCACTTCATTTGTGGGTAAATGTGAATCTATCTAGATAATCTTCTAGACTTTCCTTTTCATTTTGTTTAATCTTGAAGAAATCCTCTTCCCTATCCCTTACTCTGTAATAATATTTATACTTATCAGGGAATGTATTTTCCATGTCTCTCCATGTATTAATATAATCACTTGGAACACCCATGAACCACCTCATGGCTACCTCTTTAAGTGTAGAAGGGAACAGTTTGAGTTTTTGACTATCAGTTATGTAATCATAAGTTTGGTATAACACTTTATACTCAAACAAGAATTGATCTAGATATTTTGACTTACCCCTAAAATTTGGTATAATTGATGGTGAAATGTTTTTTATGGAGGTTTGATATACTAGATATATGACTATAGGAAATAAAAAGGATGTGTCTTTTTGCAATTGCATTCTATTTTATTCAATATTTTCTATATTTTCTTGGTTATCAGCCATGGTTTTTGTTTCTTTATAATCTATATTATAGATCTAATTTATTTCTTCCTCTTGATCTTTTAAATATTGAGGTCTAAGACCTACTATTTTAGATAAAATATCCTCAACATTAATTCTTCCTATAGGAGAAGATATCCCTAATGTGAGTCTTCTTATATGATTTCTTTGTGAGGATGATCCTAATTTTGGTGATGAATTTAAGCATGAGTCAAGTGGTTTTCTTATATTTTTAGATCTCTTAGTCAAAACTTTTATTGTTTCCTCCTTTGGTCCTAACTCAGGATCTTTGGAGATGAACCTTCTTTTAACATCTCTAGGTCAGTTCATAAGTTTGATTTTTGATTTTTTTTTTAATGTTTTTGGTATTTTACTATAAACCAATAAATATTACCATAATAACACTTATATTCCATGAAAATGGCACAAAAAATGATGGGTGTCATTAATCCCTTCATTTAATCAGTTTTATTTGTTGATGTCATTTAAACTAGGGGCAACATCCAAAACTATCTACAATAAGGTTTATGTTTTAGGTCTTACAAAGATTATTTGGGGGTTGTTATTCTTTCTAAATGTCTAATCTAATTTATTTTAGAAAGGATTTTCTTATGCAATAAATAAACACACTTGTAGATTTAAAACACTTTATAACTAATTTACTAGAATAAACATTCTTTCTGAAAATAAACACTCTATTGAAAGTAAGCACATTTGTTGAAAGTGAAAAATCTCTTAAAAGTAAGCACATTTGTTGAATGTAAACAATCTTCTAAAAATAAAACCCTAATTTTAAATAGTCATGTTATACTACATCGGCCCACTAGTACACAATCATCCCTTTTATTTTAGACTGTATTAGCCTATTTGATACTAAATTGGCCCTTTCCCAGCTTTAGTATACTACATCAGCCCTCTGGTACATAAGTATCCCTCTTTAATAAACTAAATTAGCCACATATTACCAACTACATCGATCAGAGGGTATTATGCCATCCATCTTCCCATCTTAGACTATGTTGGCCTATTAATACATAGTGGCCCCCTTCATCATACTATGTTGGCCCACTGTTACATAGTCAGCCCCATGTTTCCCTCTCACCTTACAAATTAAGTTGAACAAGATGACTTTGTTCTTTTTCTACAGTGACTTTTTAACCATTTACCATAAATGATTTAGGTATTTATTAGTCTTATATTTTCCTACCCAGTACCTTATTTTACCTAAAAAATTCTTAAGGTTAGTTTTGGTGTCTAGATTTTGCCTACTAGTCAATTCTCTATATTAAACTCAATTTCAATTAAAATTTTGCAAAATTTTGAAATTCATGTTTTCTTACTTGTGTTGTACTAGTTATGATTGTTATGCATCCTCTACATTGTAGCTATCATATCCTCATCATGGTCACTCTTTAGGCTCAATTGGGGTTTCTCAGAGCATTATTTTCTTAGAATAGTAAAATTAACAAATGAATTATTTTTCACCCCATTTATATTTACTATTCAAAAATTATTTACATGTCAAATATTTATAACTAGATTATATTTTTTGACCATATATTTGTTTCTAATATCTCTTTTTCCAAACCAAAAAATGTTCTAGACTCCTAAGTTTTAGATAATCTTTTCACAAATTACATGGATTTTTTACTAAGAAAATATTTTTTCATTTTTTTTGCTAATTTATACAGGTTCATCTAAAGTTCCCTACATTTGACACCTTCACATTTGTTTCACTTCATTCCTAATCTACAGCACTAAGGTAAGCAAGTTATGTGTTTTTCAATTCTATCCTTCCATTTATTTTATTTTTTTATTATAATTTATTCAGCTTCAACATTGTGTATTGTTATGTTTTTTTCCTGAATCACCATCCCATGTTGCACCTACATGACATGTGATGAGTTTTAAGTGGGAAATATGTATACACATATTATTTTCAAGCCTTATCAATTACTAATATTTTCTCTCTAGGGGGAACCCATTGAGTCTCAATCTTTCAGAGTGCACACCTTAAAGGATGCATCAAGGGGTGGGTAGACCATTGGTGCTTCATAGGATTGTTGTTCCCTATAATACCATTTGTTCTCAATAAAACCTTCTCCTATGTACTTCCCTAAGCCTTACCTCCTTTCTTTCACACTCATCCAATCAATTCACCACCTTGATTTGCCCCTTCATAAGCCTAAAACCTTTTTTTATAGTTTACAGTACACTATCAGCATGGGCTAACCTTGTATTTAATTTGTTAAAAGCATGTTACGGGTCTAGTTTGACCTTGGCTGACCTAGACTAGAACCTAACTTGTTTTTATCAAATAATAATACATATTCAAATTGGATCGACCCTATTAGATAAATTTTTAAAAAGTTTTAGGGTTAGATTCAACTATATATACACATCCATTTCTATCATTTATGAGATAAAAGAAGAAGAAGAATATTATATTGTGTATTTGCTTAGCCACCATTATACTTGAGGAACATATCTTAGGTTTAAATACTTTATTTATAGATATGAATCTTGTCTTATGGATAATTATTTCGGATACATAGAGAAGTTGGTAGCTTAGAGCTAACTTATCTTTGTTATCCTTACATACCACAATAACCTATTTCAAATTACCTTGGATAAGGGAAATATTGAGGCTTGATGGGTTCATATTTAAAGGTAAGTATTCCTAAAAATTTTCCTCCTTTGTAAGAGTAGATAGATTTGAATTTTTACTTCTCTCCCATGCATTAATATTTCTTATACATTAGCATGAGTATAGATATTGTATGCATGTTTACTTTTTATATTTATTACCCCCACTTTATATCACAAGCTTTGGTGAGAACTATATTATATTTTACCTTAATTATAATTTAATTTGTAAATATGAAAACATAGGACCTAAGTAGGGTCATTACATAGTTTTGCTTGACTAGAGACTTTGTATCCCTCTCTAGTGATGTTATTGTGGTAAGAGATCCCTTGGTTAGGTCTAGCAGATCCATCTTGGTCATGACCCAAAATATTTAATGTATCAACAATCAAAAGTGTAAGTAGGATTCATCTTCTTTGAGTTAATATTAATTAATATATTAGCTACATTTTCCTTTATGTACATTCTTCCTATGAAGAGGAGTCTGACATAGTGCTTAGATCCTTTGATCGCCCATGACATAAAAATATTTTTAACTTATGAAGAGTGTTTTGTACCAAGGTATTTTATCCTCAAAGACAAATGTTTACATAAAATCCTATTGAATTTATGGCCAATTTTTAGTTTCCCATTTACATTCCTAGTCCATGTACTAGGCTATTAGAAGAGGTGATAGGGTATACATCAATACATGTACCCAGTATTTAGGTTCTACACCCTATGAAGACCTTACATTAACACATTTATGAATATGCATTTCAAGGCATTCTCCTTCTAGGGAAAATGGTCATTTACTCATGATCACAAATTCTATTTAAAATCAATTTGACAATAATTCAAAAGCATACTCATAGTTTAACTAATTTGACCTATGTATTTCTCGCCATGTCTCAATGCCCTTTAGATCATAATTCAGTGCACTAACTTATTAGTCTATATTTGGAACTTATCACTCCAATATGGAAATAAATTAGCCCAAGTTATTAGTTACAAAGTATTGAGGTAATTTTCACTCTATATCAAAAACCATTCATAGTGATCTCACCTCATGGTCTCTTCTCACCTAATTCACTATATGGGTATCTAAATCACCACTTACTAAAGACATGGATTCCTAAGTTATAACACCTTCTTGAGTTGGTTTGGTGTAATCCATGTTTATCACACCCACTTGATATATAAAATCTACTTCAACTTGATTTATCAAATCTACTTTAGAATTTATTGGGGATCAGACAAATGCAAAATTACATTTCCCTATATAAAACTATGGAATTTAATTTTTTATAATCATAGATCTAGATGAATATTGATATGGTTTATATAATGGCTAAAATTGTTGTCTCTGGATGGAAAATTTTAAACTCTATAGTTCGCAATGCATTATGCTTAAGCTTTATGCCAACCTTAAAATAGTTATTATCCCCATATTTATAGGGTGAGTCGAGGCTCTTTAAGAATTATATAGGGCTTGATTTTACCTTTATTTATAGGTATGACAATAATATTATACCCTTGGTATGATTTTAATTGATTATACACTATGTTGATGGTCATATAACCATTGCATACTCACCTCTTACTGATCAATGTAGGGTAGTGCATTTCATCAATGTTTATATTTATGAACTCAAGTCATCTCACAGACTTAGATCAATAACCCTAGTTGCCTAATAGGTTCTACCCTTCCATAGTATGCAAGACTCAATGTAGTTGGGTTGTAATAGTAGGTCATCCAATGGCTTCCCATCTCAACTAAGGGATCATATTTACTATACTTATAAAGTTGAATATAGGATTTGGAACTTCATACCTTGATAATTCAATACCCATTAAAGAGTTAACATCCCATGTTTTCTTGATCTTTACATACCATACCATATTATTATTGTGTTATTGACCTCTTTGTGTATAATCTAATTGATCATGTAGAAGATTTATGATGTTCTGCAATATAGCTTAATTTTTTAGAGTGTTTAATAATTTAAATGGATCTATCAAATCAATAACTACTCCATCCTACCTTATAATGTGCATAATTTGACCACACATTTGTGCATCAATGACTACATCACTCTTAGATTTAGTTTGGTGTTTTATTTTGTAATACCTATGTTATCTGATATATTATAACCTTTTCTCTTGTAGGATAAATATATTTTTCATGTTGCACCTTTCAAATTTATTAGTCTGACAACATCTCTAAGGGTGGTAATCCTTGTTATGTGTGTTCATGTTAAGTGACTATTTGTATGTACATAGCATCCCTTGGGTGTGAATTCACCATGTTTACATTTCTCACCAATTTTTATTTTCTATAATTTTCTAACACATGAAAATATTTGTATGATGTTTCCCTATAACTCTAAAATATACATAGTAGACCTATCTCTATGGATTGGTTGGAAAATTCTATGTGAAATGATTGTATTCTCCACAACATTAATAGATAATCAATGGTTGGCATTGTCTCTCATGTGGTCTATGATTACCTCCTTGGTATCCACCTCAGTACCCAACTATATGTCCCCCTTCTCTTTACTAAAACCCATAACCTTGTCATTGTTGACCATAGTATCTTCCTTATTAGTGTAGTGAACCCCACTCCTATTTATATTGATAATCATATCCCCTGTATGTTTTTTGGAGAGAATATAGATCCCATCTTATTTGATTTCATTGGGTTGAATATGTATATGTGAATATCACATGTTAAACTATGAACTCAACTCTATGAGATCAGGCTGAGGTAGATGATGTAATGGATGGGTTATGGATTGGGTTGGTTGTTGGGTGGAATGGGATTTGGAATAGGTGTTAGCAAAGGGTTCTTATGATGGGACCAAAATACCTTAGCAACATCATGGTGATTTTTAAGATCATAAAGTTGTGTAAAAACATAGCTCAAAGGTCTTTCATTGTTTGAGATCATAAGGAGGTAAAGCTCTTAGTCGATGTTACGACTAGGGAAATAAGGGAGATTAGGCTAAATGACCCACAAAATTAGATAAAATCTACCAGGTTAGTTATACCCAGTCAATGTCATCCAAAAATATGAATGATATAAGATGAGGCTAAACCCAAGGAGAATAAGAAATGGGATTGGGAAACTAAGCCTGGATAATGTTGTAATGATGGCCCTTGTTCTAAGGGAGGATAATGATTGATGGATCAAAAATATGTTCATTTTATTCTAAGGTGTTGAAAGAGTCTAAAATGAGGTGAGTAATTTGGTTATAAATGGAAAAATTCTCTCCTAAGATCAATATTAATATCAGATTGTATGCCCATTATGGGGTTAGGTGCTCTAACCCTAGGGAAATGACCTTCTCTAAAAATATTAAGTGTTTCACAAAGTGTCATCCAAGAGGGATTAGGAAATGTGTAACCATATGATCTTGTCTATATATATTGCATAATGACTTTTATTGTTATTAGAAGCAATATTTTTTTTCAATTTTATGGCTTGTACGGTTGGACAAGGATTTTGGAAATGTTTTAGTTTTGTTTATTTTTTACTTGGAATTAATTTTCTTTCTTGTTGAAATTTTAATTTTAAAAGTAAATAAATGAAAAAAATTAAAATGAGTTGAATAAAAACTTTGTTTTTATCATTTTTCAATGAGTTGACAATGCATGCAAAGAGAGAAGAAGATATCTACCCTATTGTGTAAGATGTTGAATTTTCCTAGCTTTGTCTAAATACAATTTTAAGTGAGGGTGTTTTTATAGTTTTTTGGTTTTTTGTTTGTATATATGGATATAATATGATTTATGTTTTATATATATGCAAATAATTCAATAAATAATCTATCCTAAAACAACAACACCCTAATTTTTTTATAATTTCATTTCACACCAACAAATTAAGCCAAGTTTCTAACTTTCCTAGTTATTACATGCAAGTTTCAAATGATTTGTTTAAAAATAAGTAATAAATATAAATTATGATTTTTCCTATTAATATAAATAATAAAATCAATCAAACTAAACTAAAAAAATTAGAAAATCATAAATATCAAACTCTCTTGCTTACCTAGAGTTTATCTAGGGTTTTATTGCTTAATAGTTGATTGTTTTGAGATTAATAGAATTCATTTTGAATTTGAAATGAATTGGTTGAACGTTTGTGAAATTTTTCCTAAAATATTCCTAAATTTTTATTTCAATATTTTATGCTAATGAAAATAAATCTACTAAGAGAGATGCAAACAAAAGAATCTATTTATTACATTTTTATAGCAAAGACAGGAAAAGGAAGGGAGTTATTTCTCCTATCAATTTTTTTTTTTTTTTTAAATGAATATTTGAGATAATATAAGAACTAATATTAATATAATTTTATATACTTAGATAAAACAAATAAATATAAGCTAAGAACCTCCAACTTGATCCTAATGTAGATCAGCTAAAAGCAAGAAATTTGTTTCACTATGGTCTTTAGTATATTGGTTCCTTTTGGTCAAATGAAGATGTCAAGAACTCTCTAAAAAATAATATGAATATATGAGTAAAAAAAATTTAATAATATAAGAGACACATGTCCAAACAAGTAACAACTAACTATGGTAAATTGAAGTCACCATTTGTAAAGACTGGGTTGCAAGAATAATTGCTCTCCCTATCTAAAACTACATGGTCAAATACAAAAGTAATCAAATAAAATTTATAATTAAATTGTATCAATTTTTGGATATAAATGATTCAAATATATTAATATTATTATTTAAATTTTTATATCTAAAATTAAAAAATTAATCTAATATTTTTTTACTTGTAGAATAACAATGAAGCTTGCATGAAGGAGTTGAACTGAGTTAAACTTGGGAGAGACTCAAAATAATTAAGAAATAAAAAATGGTATGAGTTGGGCCTGATTGGATTTTAACTTAGGATGGATAAAATAAATAATCATAATAATGATCATGTAAATTGCATCCAGGAATGATTTATGAAAGCTAATTATGGTTGATGAAACAAAGGTGACAGAACCACCCCTATTTGTAGGGGAGAACTATGTAACCACCACTTTTGGGGTTGAAAATACTAATACATATTATAAAACCACTTCTATTTTTATAAAAAACTATCATGTTAGGATGGAACCACTATGATAGTTAACAAAATCATTGTGATGAATTCATCACTAAGGCAATAGTTATGTAACCTAATATGGCAGTTTTGTATCTGAAAGAGCAGTTCCATCATCAATGAGAAAGGCCTAAAAATAAGCTAAGGGAAGTTTGAAGGTCCAACAAAAGGTATTTTTAGAGACCTAAGAAATATTTAATCAAAAGAGGATAGAGTGTTAGATATTTTCCATTTGAGCATTATCATGAGGTCACCATATCATCAATGGATATGTCATGTCAAGAATATCACACTGTGAAAAAATTAGGTGCATACATATTACCCCTTGGGAGGATGTTTTGTCATGTATTGATAAGGGTGTATTCCCAAATAGTGGCATATGAAAGGGAAATAGGAATTTATAAATACTCACCTTACTTACCTTAGTGGCATAGTGAAGCCAATCAAAACTCTACACAACTTGTAAATAAAAGACAATAATCAAGTGCAATGTGATGACAAAGAAAAAAATATACTATATAATCAAATTATGGATAATAATACATATCATATGTGTGGTTAAGATAATCTTACCTAAATTATTCCATTGAGGGACTGAATATGATGTTAAGTGGTCAAGAACCTAAAAAACTATAAATGTGCTACGAAAGATAGAAAAGTTTTTAGAACATTAATTTTAAAAAGTGAGTTATAGTATTTTAGAAAAATATGATTTTTAAATATGAAAATGCATGTAAAATGTGAGAATATGCAAAAAATAAAAAAATTTTGAAAGAAAAAAGCTGGTTTAGGGTCTAATATATTTAAAACCTTACCAAAAACTAATTGATTTGTATCAATTATTTGTGATATTTCTTGAGCTTTGGATTGCCTATGATTATTTCATGAGAGAAAGAAGTTAATGATAAGAGGATGATGATAATATGGTTAATATACCAATAGTAATAACTATAGATTAAGATTAGGTAAATTTTGTGCCCCTTTCCCCTTTGCCCTATTTTTATAACTTTTGATAAAATTTTATTTAAAATCTAGCCAATTTTGAAAATTTTGGTTTTAAAATGTTGGTATGGAAGGGTAGATTAGGAAAATATAAAAAAAAATCATTATTAGTATCATATAAATATTTTTGTGGGATTTGTAAGGGCACATGGTTAGTAGACAAAACTACCACTTGGGGATAAAACTGTTGACCTACAAAGGTTGATGATTACATTACCATTATAATGGTTCTGTAACCACTATTGTCTATAATGGGAGATTATGTAACCACCACTAAGGGTGGTTATGTGACAACCTATGGAGGTTGTGTAACCATTACCTAAGGTGGTTACATAAATATCTTGGTAGTTATGTAACTACCACCTATAAATATGGGCAATTTTATTTACTAGAGCAGACTCAAAATCTTGTAATTTTTATTATTTCAAAAAGTATAATTGGTTTTCAAGATGGATTAGAGTCTTTCCTCTATTTAAGGGACCCTACATATGATAGAGGTGAACTCAAGAGTATGAGTCACTCTCCTAATTTTTTATGCTACTGACAATTGATGAGCTAGTCATCCTTGATGATGCTAAGATTATATGGATTTCACATACAGGGATCATTCCAACCTCTAACCAACTAATTTATTACATTTTAACCTATTGGGACCCTAATCACATCACATTTTTATTCTCCTAGGCTCCAAAAGAGTGTACAATCACTCTTTTTGACATCTACCAGATCATAAGCCTTCCCATAATTGATTACATAATATCCATTTGAGTTATCTATAATAGTTGTGAGGTCCAAAGTTGAGAAAAACATCTTGGAGATGATGACACACCTAATTTGGGTGTGAAGTATGGTTTTACGCTTACTCAAATTAAGGGATTAGCTATCTACAACATGTGAAACTCCATCATTGTTAGCTTTGCCTCCAGGCTAATGTGAGATAAGTGTATTGGTAGGTTGTTATTCAACTAGTCATTGATTATACAAAGCATTGAGGAAAGAACACATTACTCCTAGAGCTAAGATCTATTGGCTTAGACCTATAGGAATATCTATTATGTGGCTCATCTATGGGACCTTTCATTTAGCCACCTAATAGTTTTCATAAGTTGGATTTATGAGCATATTATCCTTTATTAGATGGGAGTGCCAATTGGAGCACCCAGATACATTAGGGCCATTAGGTGGATAGATGTGGTACCTTTACATGTTTTGCCCTAAATAGTGGAGACTCTAATAGTGTCCAACTTGATTAGCTTACCCTACCAAGACATGGTTGGGCTATGGACAATGAGGGGATCTATCTTATAGCAAACATTAGGGCCACACAAATTTGGGACATACTTTCACAAGTTGAGGTACACCCTATAGATAGGGTGCCACATTAGTTTTGTATACCCTATGTTATTAACCTTCCCATCTTTATGGTTTTCTACAAGGGCATATGGGAGGTGAGAATAGCAAGATTGGTATCATTGGCATGGCATCTGATTGTGATGAGGGTGACCATCACTTGACTAGTTTATCTAAGAGTGTCACATAGAACTCCCCTATAGGCAATTAGGGGAGGAGGAGGATAGGGTATAGCAGGGTAGTAGTAGATGTGACCACCACCACCAACCCCACTACCATAGTAAGACCCCATTCAAAAGTACCCTACATATAAATAATACTCAGGATGTGTAGATAGTGAGGTTCCAAAGTATGTTGAACTGGAGGAAGATTTAGATATAGAAGAGGAGGAAGCCATAGAGGATGATTCTAACCCTAATTGGCATGAGGGGGACCTAGATAAAATGTTGATTTACACATTTATGATTATAGATTATACATTGATTTTTAGTTGCTTAGTTAATTTTACATGTGCTATATTTTTATATTAGATGGATCTAGTGTTGGTTTTATATTCTATGATTATATATGTGGGTGGGTGGATGCAGATAATCAAAGACACCCTAATCATATTTTTCTAAGCATTGGCTTATCTAGAGACTAGCTTTTTTTATATCCTTGAATCCTTATAGGGATTGGCTAGCACATATATTTCTTTGCTCTAATGTATCATGCTTATCTGATGGTAAAAATGTTGAAGATAGAAAATGGTACCTTATTAGCTAGAGTGAAGAGTGTGGAATCCCTAGTAGACACAATGGTAGGTAGAGGAAGAAGAAAAGCTTCCAACCATAGGATAGGGAGGACAACTTTAGAAGTAGGTACTTGTATGGGCCACCATATGTCCTTCATATTAGAGAGGGTGAGGTAGCCTTTGATGAAGGTACTAGTAGGAGATGCCATTAGAGTGATATCCCCTGACACTATTCTATATCAAGACTTTCTCATAGGAGGAGGATAAGCTCCTGAGAATTTTTATAGATGTTTTTACTATACCATTTTATATGTTGATTCTTTTTTATATGCCTTGAGGAATATTGGCCCTCTAAGTAGGTGTTTGTATTAGACATCCTTTTTGTACAAACTTGATAGTTATTATGATATATAAAGAGATGTTTTTAGCTTATTTTATTGACTTATCATTCATGTGTTATGTTATTAATTTCCATGTATTTCTTTTCACTTTATGCACTCTAGATGATTAGGCATGTGATGATGTATTTGTGTCTCTTTCATTTTTATATAATGATATGGAAAATTATTGTATATATGTGTGAATAAAATGTATGAAAATGGTGTGGTGTGATTGATAAATATATAAAATTTTAAATGTGCTAACATTTGTTTTTTAGGTGACTACCTAGTTATTTTATTTACATAGCCTATGACTTTTAACTTGAAACAAGGAATAAAAAGGAGAGTAGGATAAATTTGAGGCAAAAAATAATGAAAACTATAGATAAAAAATTTGTATTAAAAATTACTATGACCTCATCCTTATGATCAAAGGGGAAAATATACTTCTTTATAAACTTTCAAAACACTAACTTTATTGGTTTCATCTAGAGATAACTAGTCCTAACAGAATATGTAAATGGAAAAGTCACCCTTTTAAACATAAGCATGTAGGAAATATTTTTCAATATCTTCTTCAATACTTTTTTTTAATTTAATATTAATTTTTAATTTTACTTCTACTTCTCTTTATGACCCCCTAAATTTAGACTCATATGACTAGGAAGACACATGGGTTCATCACCAAAGGCTAGTTGTAGGAAAGTAAGATCATATCTCCCCAATGCTAACCCCACACAACTTATAAGATATAAGGGCTCAACACTGTGGGTTATCAAGGGGTGAGAGATGTGTAATTTGAATTTTATATTTACATAGGCTTTTGATTTTCACTGAGTGTCTAATTTTCAATTTACAAGGCTTTTACCCCCAAATCTTGGCCCCATATAACTAATAAGATGAAAATATTGATCACTGAGGACCAATATAGGTGAGTAAAGATACATATTTTTAATTTTGATAATGTTCTACTTTAGAAGGTTCCATAATATGAGATCTATCATGAATGAGTGACTAAATTATAGGCTAGCATTTTCTAAGTTATGTAAGAATATGTAGTGAAAACAGATGTACTCTACTCATAAGAACTAAGGTAAGAACCAATGTAATGCTTATTTTGAGAATATTTTATATGGGGTGATAGGTTAATGTGAGAATGGGATAATATGATATGTTGCATTCCAAAAAAAATTATGTCATGTGCATTAACAACCAAATAATCACTAAACAACATAACTTATATGTTGATGAACATACAAACTATGAAAATGTAATGTGAATGAGAAAAAATTAATATGAAATTATTAGATATAGAATAATTTTAGGTGTAAAGAGTTCAAAAATTTAATGAACTTCTTTCCCTCTACAGTGCATAACTGATAGGCTCTATTTTTAAATTCTTATGTCACTAAGTAGGGGCCTAATAATAAGGTCTAAACTTTTGACCTTCTCCTTTATTCTTGTTAATCCAACTATCGATCATAAGGATAAGGTATCCGATATGGATTATGCACTTAGGGACATTTTTGTTGTATTGTTTGCCCATGTGATTAGTATAAGTAATATTATTTTTTGTATCAATGATCTGGCATTCATATAACCACACCTATTTCTACCCTTCATG
Organism: Torreya grandis; assembly: GCA_037957365.1. Lineage (NCBI taxonomy): Eukaryota > Viridiplantae > Streptophyta > Pinopsida > Cupressales > Taxaceae > Torreya > Torreya grandis. The sequence continues at coordinate 1,115,191 of JARHVA010002626.1, forward strand.
ATCAAGGAGGCCTTGTAGAGAAACATGAAGGCTAGGTAATTATACTTATAAGGGTAGAATAACTTATGATTTAAACATGAGTGCATAGGGAGTTACCCCCATAGGTGTCTTAATATTCATTTTGTAAGCCCATAGTGTTGTATAGAGTTATGAGTGCCAATCTCATTTAGAATATTTGACAATATTGACCAAAATTGAATTTAAGATCTTGTTAGTAGCTTTAGCATGACCATTGGGCTATGGGTAGTATAAGGAGGCTAAGTGGTGAAATATATCAAAATTATTACATATCTCACAAATTTTAGTTTTTTTGAAAGGGGACCCATTGTTAGTAATGATGACCTATGGGACCCCAAATTATAAAATGATTTGGTTTAAGATAAAATTTATGATGACTAATATTATGACAATTTTTAATGACATAGCCTCTGCCCAATTGTAAAAATATTCAGTCATCATGATAATGAAATGATGACCATCTAAAGAAGTAGGTAAGAGCTTACCTTTTAAATTAAAACTCTAAGTATAAAAGGGATATGGAGTGACAATGGGCTGCAATGCCCTAGTGGGTATATGTATATCATGTGAAAAATGTTAGAATTTCATTCATTTTCATACATATTCAACAACATCATGGTCTAGAGTGGGCCAAAAATATTGCATCCTATATATTTTTTGAGTTATCAGATAGCCACCAAAGTTCCCACCATAAATGCCACTATGACAATATAAGAGGACTTTTTATGACTCCTCTTGGTCAACACATCAAAGTAACATGCCATTAAAGGCCTTACAATAAAGGACCATATCTAGAATAACATACTTGGACATGATGATACGATTGTGTCTCTTTTGTTTTGAGTTAGCATCTTTAAGATAAGTATGATCAATTAGGTAATTTATGATATATATGTACTAAGAAGAGGATCTAATAGCAAGTTTTTATATATAACATATCAATTCATTGATAAATTCAGTGTTGAAGAGGTCATTAAATTCCAAGGGCGAATCATATAACTAATCAAAAATTATTTTCCCCTTAACATAATTTTAGTTGACATAAGTTAAATTAAACTCACTTAGGATCATAATGAAGTACCCAACCTTCCTAGAGAGATTTGGTTGAGTGTCACAATATTTTGGTCACAAAAACTATAGCTAAGCATTCCTTTTCTACTTGATTGTATTACATTTTATTAGTGATAAGGATGAAATTAATGAAATAAATGGTGCATTCTCTATCAGTATCATCCTCCTAATCTAACATGTAGGTAAGGGAAACCTCAGTCACTCTAATGTAAAGTATCAAGGGCTTATCCATATTAGGTTCCATGAGTGTGGGGGTGTATATAAGGAATCATTTTACCACTTTAAATTCCTCTTGAAAATAATATTTTTAGGTTAATCCACTTATCTTTTTAAGCATCCTATTGATAAGATGAATAGTGTAGTTAAGATCAAGAATCAACTATTGAATAGCTCCCAACTTAATTAGGAATGTTCTAATGCCTAATTCATCTATGGGATGGAGCATTTCCAATATTTCTCATATCTTAGTAGGTTCAAATTGATCCCACATTAGGAGATGATATACCCTAGAATTTTTCTACTGATGATTCCAAACACACATTTTTTGTGGTTAAGAGTAACATTATTTTTGAATAAGCATGTTAAGATGGTGTGTAACACCTCTAAGTGGTATATTCATTATATCACTTTCCCTACAAGATCATCTATGTAGACCTCATTTATCTTATGAATAATATCATGGAATATGTGGGTCATAACTCTTTGATATGTTGCCCCTACATTTTTAAGACCAAAGGGCATCATGATAAATGGTCCCCCATGTCATAGTAAAGGAGGTCTCGATTTGATCCTCATTAGAAATGTGGATTTTATTGTAATTCAAGAATTCATCCATGAGTGATTGTAACTCATATCCTGTGGTAGCGTCTAAAATGATGTCAATGGATGGGAGAGGGAAGTCATCTTTTAGACATGCTTTGTTGATATCTCAAAAGTCTAACATATCTTGATTTTACCATCCTTCTTGAGGATAGGTAAAATGTTGGACATCCACTTGGAATAGTCCACTTGATTAATAAATCTAAATTTTAAAATTTTGATGACTTCCTCTTTTACCATCAACGTGACCTTAGGCTTGATGACCTAAGTTTTTGTTTGACTATTTTCACACCAGGCATTATAACTAGGTTATGGACAACCACATCAGGGTTGATACCTATCATGTAAGTGTAAGATAAAGTGAAATATTTTTAGAGTTATATGAGGAGCTACTTATGGCCTCTCACCTCTTGCTCAGAGAGTGAAGACCCTAGCTTGAGATTTGTCTAGGACTCTTCTTATCATGATGTTAATGTCAATGGTATATTCAACAAGGGAGGCATTTTCCTCTTCAAACATGTTAGGGGTTGGGGGAAGATCATTATATTCACCCTCCACATTTAAAATATCATGTTTATCATTATAGGATAGGTAATCCTCAATGTGGTAATAATAATCATATTATTTGGTCCCAAGAGTCGATGTGGGATAATAGGTAAGTAAGAAGTCCTTCTTATGATGGAATGATGGGAGGTCATCATAAGCTTGAAATAATGCAAGAATAGGTTCATTATTCTTAAATAAATCAATGAATAACATACCATTATTTTTCATGATATGGGTGATGGCTCATTCATTAGGGGTTTTGCACATAAGAGGTTTTATCTTGACTAAAAATATGAAATTGGACTCTAGTATAACATGATGAGGGTCAAAGTGTGAAGATGAAGTAGCCATGGAGTTAGCAAGTTGTTTACCTTCCACATAGACTTATTCTATATAAATTAATTCAAATTATTTAGTGAAATCATACACAATTGTCTTTTATAGTTAAAAATACTCAGCCTTAGTTTGATAGACCTCAAAAGCTTGGTTCACAACCAACTATGAGTCACCTTGGATCCCTAAATCTTGAATGCCTAAAATTTTTACAATGAGCATGTTAATCAATAGGGATTTATATAAGCCCCATTATTTTTACACTCAAATTATATCTTAATACCAAAATTCATGACTCTCCCTTTATGGTAAATAAGAATGACTCCTACCCTAACACCTAGGAAATGCTTGGCCCCAACATAGTAAAGGACCCACTAATCATGTATAGAAGTTGCATAGTTGTCTAGTGAAGTTTTTTGGTCTTTTCATATCCTGACCATATTAATATAAAAATGTTAGGCCATCCCTCTTGGGGTTAATTGTCTTGAGACTTTAACGAATAATGAGCCCATCACCCTCATGGGGCAAATGGAAGGTCTTACAAAAACTCAAAAGGTCTACTGTCATGGTCAGGATGAAGTTAGAGAAGCACTTATAATAACATAAAAGGTTATTTTATAAGTTTTCAGCTGGATTAGGTAAGCACCTCCATAAAATCAAAAGGTTACTTATTAGGCCTTCTTTGACATAGGAGGAATGTTGACATAGTTAAGATCTTATTTTAGCATGGGGATTTTGCCAATGTAATTAGTATCTCATTTTATAATAAAAGGTGCATAAATATATTTAAACACCTTAAAATACTATTGATAAAATATGGGTAGTATTATTATCCTATTTTTATATGTTGGAAATCCTGTAAGAAGTCAGTGAGTGACTTTATGGGGTCATCTCTCTTTATGAAGGGAAGAGGGGGTCCCCATTTAGGATTCCATGGATAATAAAAGGTTATAATATTGATTTATATAGTAGTTATTATCATAGTATGAATCCTCTCATTGAGAATTATGATGGTTTAGATAACATGAATGGTTAGGTTGCCTATTAGAGGGTTTAAAACACAATGAGAAGTATAATTAGGTGTAGGCAAAATTAGAATGGACGGCATCTCAAGAAGAAGAAAATTTAATGGGTTAGGAACTATGGAAAACTAGTATGGCCTTATCATATCAAGATCTAAGAGAATACTTTAAATAGGCTCTTAAGTGGAAATATTATAATTCAAAGTGTGGCTTACCCTTAATGTGGTTGAGTGATTGGCAATAACATTGATATGAAGGGGGAATTATTCATTCCATGACACCTCTATCATGTAAAGGTTTTGTAGAATGGTCAAACCCTCTTGGGGATGTTAGATTTGAGTCTCAAATAAATCATAGGTCCCCACCCCTCATGGATCAAATGAGAGGATGAGTAGAGTATTCTTTTCTAAGAGATTTATGATTTTAATTGTAGACAGGGTGGAGATTACCAGACCGATGACTAGTTTTAGAGATTATCATTATGTCTTTCCTTTTTGACTTATTTTTTAATAGAGCTTAGGTAATTTCATCCCCTTTATTCAATATAACCACTTTAGGCTTTGTGATTTCAATAACATTAAGCAATTATGGGGGTCACATTCGATAATATCAACAAATTTTGGGGGTTTTGTGACCCTATTGGTAGGTATATGGTAATCAATGTGTAACCCAAGATGTTTATGCATAGTTAATTATAACATATCAAAGGGTTTAATATCCCCCTATTCTATAAATTCCTTTCCTAGGTGTAAGAAATATATTTATTGAAATAAGGTTGAAGAGATGGCCTTCATATTTTGTATCCAAGGTCTTCCCAATATCATATTATAGTTGGTATCTTTGTCTATGACATATAAATTAGTTAGTACCATCTTGGGGACCAAAATTATTTACAATAAAATGGTACATATGGAAGTATATTTGAGGATATCATAGCCCCATAAGGTGTTACACATCGTAGAATAGTTGGTTTCTTTGTAACCAAGATTTTATAGGAAGGAAAATGGGACAATATTTATGGTCGCTCCATCATCAACCATGGATCTCTTCACATAATTATTTTAAATTCAAATAGGTATAAATAGGGATGGATATCCCCTATTTTCCATATTAAAATTAGAATTAAAACTTCACAAATCAAATAAATAACCAACATTCCATGATTCTTGACCAGATGGAAACATGTCCATATCATTGTGGTTGATTTGAGTTTGTGGAGGAGGAGTAACACTATATAGATACCCCAATCCCAGGGCATCAAGTAAGGTTAACTAATGAGTGGGGGGATTTATTGAGCAAATAAAATAATTAAATGTGGGATAATGTCTTGGTTAAATCAAAGATCAAATCATAATTCCCCATAGGTTTAGGAATAGACTCAATTTCTAAAATGTTTGAGGGATAAAGAGTCATAGGCTAATACTCTCTAGTATGAGTAACAGTGTTCACCTCTTCTTCAAATTCCAATTATATGACTCTTATCATCCTAGTTGTACCTTGCACTTCTAAATAAGGAGTGGCATTAGTCTTTGTAGTTATAGAGTAGAGGCTTTGGCATCATGAGTGCATGTCATCATGGTTTGATTATATTAAATTGTGTGGTTTTATGTCCCACCTTGCTATTGATTTTAGGTAACATTTATCTAGTGATTAGGAAAGGGGTTTTTGTATATTTGTAGATTCTAATTCTGAGGTGTGATGTGGCCATTTTGAAATGCTTAGGGGTTTGTATCAACATTCCCTAGGAACATGTCAATAAATGTCTACCTTTGATCTTCTAGGAGTCTTTGGATAAATTTATTATATTCCCTGTAGTTCCAAGTGTCATGAAAATAAATTGGTGGAAGAAGCAACATGCATTGGTATCATATTCCCTAGGCCTCATGTTCTTCCCTTTATACTAGAACCCTTATTGATTATTTTATTGGTAATAAGTTTGATTATAAAATTGGGGGAATTACTCGATAGGTTGGTATTGATTTTTATTGTGGTTCTAGTGTTGCATGTTGCATGGTGGTAGTCGATTAAAGTCGACCACATGAATAATAGGAGGCGTATTTTGGCTCTTAGCACCCATATTATTAGTGATATTAGTGTTGTTTATATGTTGATATTGATTGTTATTCATAGGGTTTGAATTCTTATTCTGGTTAGTGATTTCATTGGTAGTGGCATTCCTATTTTTATTTAGGACCTTAGGGCCTTGTTTATTGGTATTATTTGGATTTACAATTTAAAATCCCCCATTTCTTTGGTTTGGGTTTATAATGTACCCATTGGTCTTGTAAGCTTACCGACCACTATCAATAGTTTCTTGGTCGATCCATAAGGCACTCTCTAGAGCATCTTCATAGTATCAATATGGTAATTTATGTACATCCTCCCTTATCTCCTTATTAAGGGACTAAAGGAAGATATTGAAACATTCTTATTGATCTATGTTGGGTGTGATAGAAAAGGAATATAAAACCTACCACTATATTGTGATGAAATAGGTAGTCGAATCATTGTGTTCTTGTTTTATGTGCAATAAGTCTTGTATGTCAATCTTTGGGATTTTATTCATATCAAAAGCTTTGAAAAACTCAACCATGAGTTAGTTAAAATAATGTATAGACCCCTTAGGTAGGTGGTAGTACCAATTAGATGTTATAGCCTTTAGGGTTTTAGGATTTTTTTGTAACAACCCCATCCCAAGGTATGAGTCACTAATAGTTATAGTGTAAGATTTGATGTGTGCATTAGGATCTCACTCCCCTTTGAACTTGTGAATATCAAGTAGGGGATGTAGGAGAAGAAATCCTTGTGTGTTATATTCAAGAGGCTCCTTAAGGTACTCAGTGTAAGTATCCATGTTGCTAAAGTTTGTTATTGTCATTGTGGGATTAGAGTAGAAAGAAGGGATCACATATGGTTTAGTTTGGTAACCAATAGAAGTAATATAAGAAGCTTGATAATTTGAAGTGGAATAAACCAAAAAATAGTTATCCAATTAAATGGAATTAGAATACATATGAAATTAAAGAAGAAGATTGTTAGATGTACGGTGTATGGTTGTTTATTATGGTGGGGTGTATGTGTATTGCACATAACCCAATGTTATGTAAGGTGAGATATAGATTACTTATGGAGGGGGAGTGTGTGTGGGAGGTGCATAACTTGGATGCATGAAAAATGATGGATTTTTGGTTGCCACCTCATTTTCTAAAGGTAGATTATAAGTGTATACACTCTCTATCAGGGTTTGAATAGGATCTTGATAGGATGGATGGAATTTGGAAGCAGCTAGGTTGTGGACCCCATGAGTAAGGATATCCCCAATGGGTTGGTAAGAGACATGGTTTGGTAAGAGTGTTTGTTCTTGTTATGGTGGAAGCATGTAATATTGATGTTGTGGTGTTTGATGAGTCATTACTTGGATGAGAGAATGAGAGGGATGAACTTATGTAAGATAATTTGGTCCCATCCCTCAACCCAAAATTTTTTGGTTATTATCCAGGCCATGAATACAACCCACTAGGGTGTTGATGAGTTGGTTTGGGATATCATTGGTTTTAGGCCAAAGAGCCTCTTATATAAGTGTGGTAGAGACATGAGATAGGTTAGTCTAAGCAAGTTATTTTGGGGTGGGATCCCAAAGGATAGTAGTTATATTTTGTACCAATGTGTTGGAGGTGTATTGACTCTTACTAGGGGGATGAATAGTTGCTTTCATATAATTAAATTCATCTTCCAAGTGGTGGATTCTTCCCAAGTAATGATAATATTTAGTAATGTTTTCCATGATTGGGATTTATAGGCTAATTGATGGCCTACTGTCCATGTGGAGAGTGAGTGTTCCTCCTCCAATATGGGCCATAGCATTGGATTCAAAGTGGTTACTTGAATTTTTAGATACATCTTGTATTTCCTAAATGGAGACCCCATTCCTGGTTTGGGTTTTAAGATGAGAGTGATCATAGAATTGGTAGTCTACATTAGTATTAAAGGTCAAATTATTCTAACTCGTAAAAAAGGATCACTAAAGTTGATTTGTCTTCTCCTATATACCTCTACGCCAAGAGATTTGCCTATGTCCTATCTAGACATATTATAAGGTATATGCATACCCATGGAATTAATTAAAAAAGTAAGGAAAATTGAGAAGGGAGGAAGGATAAGAAGAATAAAAGGGGAAACATAAAGGATAAAATGGATTCACATCAATTTCACCAATTTTTGTACACATAAATATCACATGTTAAACTATGTACTCGACTCTTTGAGGTTAGGCCAAGGCAATAAATGTAATAGATGGGATATGGATTGGGTTAGTTGTTGGGTGGAATGGGATTTAGAATAGGTGGTAGAAATGTATTCTCATGATGGAACAAAAAGACATAAATAGTAGTACATATATCATTAAGAGTATCAAGATGTCTATAAATAAAGCTCTAAGGTCCTTTAGTTTCTAAGCTCACAAGGAATGAAGCTCCTAGTTAATACTAAGACTAAGGAAATGGGGGAAATTATGTTGAATGAATTTGAAATAAGATAAACTCTATTAGATTGGTTACGCTTATTCAATTTCATCCATAAACATGAATGATATAATATGAGGTTAGACCCAAGGAGAAGAAGGAAGGAGATTGGGAAACTAGGACTGGATAACATTGTAATGATGGCCCTTATTCTAAGGGAGGGAAATGATTAGTGGATTAAAAATTCATTATTGTTCTTCTAATGTGTTTAGAGAGACCACAATGAGGATATATATTGGGTTAAAATGTAAAACTTCTATCTTAAACTCAATATTAATATCAAACTATATGCCCATTATGGGGTCAGGTGCCATAACCCTAGGGAAAAGACCTTCTCTAACATGACTAGGTGTTTTAAGAAGTGTCATTCAAGAGGGATTAGGTAATGTGTAAGTTTAAAAAATTATCTATATATATTGCATAAGGACTTATTGTGTTATTACCATCAAGGTTATTTTTTAATTTTTTGTCTTGTAAAATTGGACAAGGCTTTTAGCAATGTTTTAGTTGTTTTTGTTTGGTTTTAACCTGAAAGTAAAATGTTTGCTTGCTGAAATTTAAATGTTAAAAGTAAATAAATGATAAAAATGAATCGAAGAAAAACTTTTTTGTATCCTTCTCCAATGATTTGACAATGCATGCAAAGAGAGAAGAAGAGATCTACCCTATTTTGCAAGATGTTGAATTTTCATAGGTTTGTCTAAATGTAATCTACGTGAGGGTGATTTTCTAGTTTTTTGTTTATTTATTGTGGAGATGGATTTAATATGAATTATTTTTTATAGATATGTATACAAAGTAAGCAATAATATAGCCTAAAATAGCAACATTTTAGTGCTTTTAAAATTTCCTTATGCACCAGTAAACTAAGCTAGTTTTTTGTAACATCCCCACTAGATCTACTTAAAAATATGTGAAATTTTTATAATTTAAACGCATATACTATAAATAGTTTCACTATGAGAATCTAACTAGTTATCATATAAAATACTCTAAGTTTGATAATTATAAATGAAGTATACTACATCATACATCACTGATCACTTTCATCATAGGAAACACATCATATTACAAATATAGAAAGTAATTACAATTAACCAGCCATAGATAATATATTCCTACAACCACTATTATCAAAGTATAATAAATAATTAATTAAAATTCATTATGATAATGTTTCAATAATAATCACAATATAATACAGTGTACATATATAAGATACATGGTTCCCCAGAGCATAGTTCCTTGGACTCTAATATCTATGGTAATCTCAAATGTCATCTCAAAAAAAGTACTATTATATGGAGGGAGAGCATCATCCAAACACTTTTTCACACCAAACATAGGCCAATGATCCCCCACACTAATCCCATCATCGAATGTCCCTCCCTTCATAGATGACTAAATAGTTATGGCACTGGAATTTTGAGAGACAAGCTAATACCCATGTGTTATATGATTTCTAAAAATAAACATACAATGTATCATAAAAACCCATTCTCTTCAAGATATTTCACAAATATGTAAATCATACTCATAAAATGATAATGTCTCACTAAACATTACTTTGTCCAAAGTTTTCAAATAATAAATGATCTATAGATCAATCAAAATTCATACACCACTTTATCAGATTACCTTCATCTGGAATTGTGATGTTAGTAAGCTAGTGAAGTCCATCTCACTACTTAGTATCAACAATGTGATATTTGGTTAACATAATATAACTAATATATTCACATAGGTTACATCTTACTAGCAACATATAGCATGTTAAGCATAGGATAATCTAACAACATACATATATTCCAGGGAATAATTTAGTGGTGAATTTTCATATTTTGGTGAATTTGAGGTTTTGCCAGTGTAATTTTTGGTGATTTCTGAGCCCTTCCATGGTTTCCTGGTCACCAAGCTTTGTTGGGTTTACTTGGTTGCTAGCATTGTAATCACCAAGGCAAATGTTACGTTTGAGTTTTTCCCTGGCAATATTTGCCTTTCACGCAGCCGACCAGGTAACGCTTATTGTGAAATGTTCATCGGGTTTCAAGTTTCTATTTCATGCAATATGGGAGAATTCACCATCCCAGTTTCATTTTACTGTGGAAGAGTCAGCTCGTTTAACCTTTTTTTTTTCTGAACCCAACAGTATATATATAAAATAAACATTCAAGTATAAGTGTACATTTATAATGGACATCTAGTTTCTTATACTTTAAGTTATATTTTATTTATATACTTTCAAGATGTTTGAGAGGGGTTTTGGACCGCTAGGAGCTATAATGCAAATTCTAGGTTTTGGAGGATCCTATCATATTTCAGAGTTAGTTAGATTCCAGGGTTTCAGGGTTTCATACTTAGCCATATTTCAAGGTTTCAAGATTTCAAGGAGACATCATAGGAGGTATGAACGCTACATGAAGGGATGTATGCGTGATAGAATAGTATGAAAATATCTCTCGCAAAGTGATAGAATAGTTTAATTTTTTTGTGGTTTTAAAATAACACAATTCGCCCAAATTTTACACATTGTTTGAGAGACTATGAATGATTCGCCAATGGAGATTATTATTTTTTCGCCACAAAAAATGAATTTTTTTGTCAGGTGTTTTACACCTTTCACCAATTTTTTACACCTTTTCTAAAGGAGGGGTTTCTTAAAGTATACCCTGATTTATTCCATAAAACATATGAATAAATCTCACATTATGTTTATTCCATAATAGAAATAATAAATATAGTTTATACCATCTGATAAAATATACATCTAATATAAATTTCAATTACTATAAATAGTTTCCAAACACACTATACCCTATGATCACTCATATTATCATAGTTTAGTATTCTTAAGTATAACTACTAATTACCATAACCAATCATAATAAAGTAGTACAAAATAATAGAAACATAAGCTTATATTCAAGAAACTAGCTATAACAAAGAAAGTATTAGTTCACACGAAACATAAAATACTCCATTTTATCATTTGTTATACTCTCAAGGGATTGTATGCATGCATTCACAAGGTTCTATTATATGGAATATAGTTTTAAACTACCAATGGAACTATAATTCGAAGAACACACCTCTACATACATGTATATGTTAATAGGCTCATGTATACCTTTATTCACATTTATAATAACATCATTCATAAATACATAGCTTATTATAGTTTTATATCTTCTCAACAATTTTTGTTTCACATGCTATATATGATGAGTAAACTCATGCATATTATAAATCTTAACACAAGATAATGAAAGACTACGTTAAGCTCTTTATATTAAAACTATTTTTGGATTTTGATATATTATAACTAAAAATAGATGCCTACATTATTTTTTATTCCAAATAAAGTTTTAAATAATACTTTGTTAGAATAGATCAACTATCAATTTAAATATTGTAATATCAATAAACAAACCATCTAGTTCAAGTTGAGGTTATATACTTTCCTTATCAAATCGTTATTTAGTTATGACTCCCCAATATTCATAGTTTCTTATATTTGGTTAAGTTTATTACCCTACATATTATTATAAGATCTATTTTTGTTGATACCTTTTGCATAAACTCTACTCATTTTCAAATATATACTCATGTATAAGTCCATCTATATAAACACACATCCTAAAGTACATTTACAATATATATATATATATATATATATATATATATATATATATATATATAAGAGTTTCTATATTCTCATAAATCATACTACCATTCTTATACGCTACACAATGCATTTCATATGATTGTTATGATAAGCTATAACCTATCCATAAAACCTATGATAAGATGATGGAGGTTATGATAAGATATTTTTGCTTCATTTACTAACCAACAGCTATATTAAATTGAATTGGTAGGTTCAAGCTAGGAAAAAAAATCATAAACTGATATGTAGTTAACAAAGATATAGTGTAGTATATTAATGACTTCCTCTTAGATCCATTCTAGCAGATATTTAATAAATTTATCTATACTTGAATCAAGGTAAAGTACTATTCACACATGTTTAAATGAATTATTAAAATATGTTGTAGGTATCATTGTATATATTTGTTTTGATTTAATGTCAATATAAATTACTTATCTATATCTATATAGTTATTAGATTGCCCCATAAGTCTAATTAAATATGGTGTTGCCATATACAATCATAACACCTTTTTTTCCTACATATATAAATCATCCAATTCAAAGTAAAAATATCTAGTAGTATTTGGCTAAATGTATAGGTTAACATTGTTTAATAAGTATACATAGCTAGCTACATAGATTGCTATGTAATCCTCCAAGTGGTTCATTGGGTATTTCTTATACTTAATAAATCGCTTAGTTCTAAGTTTAATAGATTGCCACTCTCAATATGATATTGGTGTCTTAACTAATGTAAATTATTTTTATTTTATTTTGTTAGATTGCAAAGTATTATTTATCATTTGAATTTATTTTTATTGATGGGTCATCACCCAACATACAGTCTAGAAATTTTGTCTTATAGTCTAATATTTCCATAAAAGACTGAGTCAATGATATATTGTACTATACTTAATGAGGTATGAATATATGCTACTAATATGTCGATCGATTTAAATAAATATTATATAGTTTTTCATTTCCAAATATCAAATATTTTTTATGCCTCAGGCTTATTAATATTCCTAAATATTTAAACCATCCACTCATGTAGTTATATAATAGACTTCTAGATTGTTATAATCACATAATTCACTATTATATGTTATTGGTATATTGCATGGATGGAATCTAATGGTGTCTCTTTGTTTGTCTAATATTTAAATATATATCTTTTAATAGTCAATCATGTGTATACAATTCCATGTTTATTATATATAGTTCATTGTATCTAAGCACGTAGAGTTTCACAAATTTAAAATGACATTGCCTATGTTTTTCATATCGAAGTATTACTAGAATATTATACAAAAAATAATTAGAAACACTGACATAGAATTTCCCTCTATTCTTAAATTATATTGTCTATGTTTCTTCTTCTCTCATCATCCTTTATTTCTCCTTATCCTCTGTGTATATGTGCCTCCCTTTTTCCTTGTATATATTCTTTCTTATTTTATATGAAAAGGGCATGGATTTTTAAGATTTTCCTTTTATTATTATTTTTCTTTGATTTTCTCATTATTTTAATGAATATCTTTATTTTGTTTTTTCTAATTTTAAACCTCTTTATTTATCTTAAGTTATTATTTTTTTTATTTTTTCTCTTTTTGATTATTTTGATAATTTCTTCTCTTTATCCTATTTTTCCTCTTAAAATATAGATTATCATATTTTATTTCTAATTTTGATAATCTATATGCTTGGTAATTAAATTATCTCTTCAAATATCATCATGGTTTAATGATAAATTAGTCAATAAATTTGAATTTAAATTTAATTATGAAAATCACATTTCTAAAAGCATTTAATGGTCACACACACAAATCATGCAAGACAAATTTCACAAAACCATTAAAATATGCTAGTAACTATGTTAAACTATCTAATGTAAATAAAATCAAAACATATTATACTAATCATTTATTATGCATCTAGCATGTGCTAGTTAATGTGGTGTATGTAGGGTACTATCCAGTTTCTTTATCATCCTCTGACATCTCCATACACGTTACCATCTCTGATGATGCTCTCCCTCCATCATGCTATGAGGGATGAGTTCTCCTACGTCAACCTCATAAGTAAGTAGTTATACCATAACATTATGATATGCATACATCATAAAATTAACTAAAATAAATAATCAACATATTCATAATGTAAACATATACACTACAACTAATTCATATCAATGTAATCATGTAACCTAAGCAATATCCAAATGTCCCATAATAGCATATATCTCAAAGCTTAGTCAAAATAACCCAAAAAAATTTTGTCAACTATAAATATCCATGAATAATCAAATAGTTTGCTTAATGAGAAATTAGGATGTAACATCCTTTCCCCTAAAGCTAGTCATCATCCTGAATGACTCTTATTCAAACATAAATTCTAAATTAAAAAATATTGTTCAGCATTAAAATAATGTAGTATTTAATCAAGTAAATAAATATAGAAAATACCTATAGAAATTGTCATAGTCCTCCCAAGTAACACTATCCTTAGAGTATTGATCCCACTAGACCTTGAACTATGACATATCTCTATTATGTAAATGAAATTTACAAGTGTCAATTACCCTGATTGGTTATACCATGACCACCCCAAGATCCATAACTTGTAAATAATTCTAATCCAACACATGCATAAGATCAGTTATATACTATATAAGATAAAAAGCATGGAAGACATTATGTAATAGAGATAGTATTAGTTGCAATGTAAGCCTATATATTATAGATTTGACCACTTATAACACTTCAAAGGGTCCCACATATCTTGGTGATAGTTTCACTGACTTTACAAATTTAATCAAACTCTTATCTAGATTAACCTATAAGAATAGTTTATTACCTACTAAAAATTTCCTATTTATCCTCTTTAGATCAGCATAAATCTTTTATCTATCATTGACCTTATCCAATCTTTACCTGATTGACCTAACTTGCTCTTCCATTTCTAAAAACATCTCAGATCCAAATACTAACCTATCATAACTAATTGGTATCCTACACACTTTGTATCATGACTCAAATGGTGCTATCTTTAAAGATGATTGGTATGAGTTATTGTATACAAACTCAACCAATGGAAGATAATCTTCCCACTTGTATTGTTGATCGATGCAATACATATGAATAAAATCCTCTAACACCTAATTAACTCTCTCATTCTATCCATCAATCTCTAGGTGATATGTAGTGCTAAAATTTAGTTGCATACCCAAAGCTTAATTTTGATTTACCCAAAATCTAAAATTCATCTTCAGATCATGATCTAAAATGATTTTTTATATAAATCTATGTAACCTATACACTTCCTTTATGAACCTCTTCACAAGATTAGGTGCATCATATGTCACTTCCTTTTTATGACATCAATAAACTTGGCCAAAGTCAATATTGATCACCTACCACTTCCATTATAGTATATTATGCAAATATAACAACCCATCTAGATGCACATGCTTGGCTTTCACTCACTAACAGTCTAGATAATGTGACACATAATATTCTACATCATTATTGATTTCTTTCCAAAAATATAGTGGTATAATCTCTAACATGATCTTGGTTACCCTAGATGTCCTGATTATGAGGCATTGTGCAGTTCCTTTAGCACTGTGCTCTATAGATTATCTCAATCTAGCACATACATCTTTTTATTATAATGCAAAATACCATCACTCTCTAACATGAATATTTTATACCAAGGATTCTAAGTATTCTCAAATAATTATTTTCTGACCTAATCATAGAATTCATCTTATGGTGAGAATTCAATTACTTGATCCCTAAAAATACTCTTGATTGGCTACTATGTACCTTCTATGACTTAGGGCATCATCTACTA
The DNA here is from genome assembly GCA_037957365.1 of Torreya grandis. Lineage (NCBI taxonomy): Eukaryota > Viridiplantae > Streptophyta > Pinopsida > Cupressales > Taxaceae > Torreya > Torreya grandis. The sequence continues at coordinate 1,131,026 of JARHVA010002626.1, forward strand.
TATTTTCCTTGCCTTTGATATAGGTGATGTAAAAATCATAATTAGATAACAAATCAAACTAGTGTCTCTAATGAGCAATCAAATTTATTTGGGTGAAGATGTACTTGAGTCTAAAGTTATCCATCTTGAACTCAAATGGTTTTCCTAACAAGTAATTTTACCACACTTGTAAAGCATACATAATTATTATGAATTCTAGGTCATGAGGGGCATAGTTCACCTCATAAGAATTTAGCTTCCTTGATTCACAAACCACCAATGCACCATATTGTATAAGGACTCCTCCTAGTCCATCCCCTAATACATTTATGATCACTAAAAATTAACCATTGGGGTCATGAACTCTTAACACTGGTGTTGACATAATCCTTCTTTTCAATTCTTAGAAATTTACCTCACACATATCTAACCAGACAAATATTTAGTTCTTAAATTGCAAAGAGATAATTGGATTAGCTATCTTGGAAAAATTTGATATGAACTTCCTATAATAGCCTACTAATCCCATGAAACTTCTTACCTCATAGACATTCTTTGGTACCGACCATTCCATAATGGTTCTTACAATTCCCATATCTATAGAGATAATATGTTCCAAATATATACTCTTTCCTAGAAAAATATGCACTTAGATAACTTTCCATACAGTTTGTGATTCTATAACTGTTATATAACTAGTTCTATATGCTGAAGGTGCTCCTCTTCATTATTTGAGTATATAATAATGTCATCCAAAAAAACTAAAATAAAGTGATCAAGGTAATATCTAAACACATTGTTCATGAAATTCATGAATGCTACCAGAGCATTTATCAACATAAATGGTAACATTGCGAACTCATAGTGCCCATAATAAGTTCTAAATATTATCTTTAGAATATCCTCATCCTATACCTTAGTTGATCATATCCCACTCTAGGATCAATCTTAGAAAAGATCATTGATACCTAAATTTTATCAAAACTATCATCTATACAAGGTAGCGGATACCTATTTTATATAGTTGCTTTGTTCAACATTTTATAATCAATGTAAAGTTGAAGAGTACCATCCTTCTTTTTGATAAAGATAATTGGTGCAACCCATGGTAACACACTAGACCTGATCAACCCCTTAGACAATCATTCCTAGAGTTGAGTCTTTTAATTCAACAAACTTAGTGGTTTTCATCATGTATTCTGCTTTAAACTATGGTTTTAAACCAAGTATGATATCGATAGAAAAATCAAACTCACGTCTAGGTGGCAAACCTAATAATTCTTATGAAAACACATCATGAAAATCTCTAAAAAATAGGTAATCTTTGAGATTTGGTTCCTTATATTCCTCCATTTCATTCATCTTGATGATAAATTCTAGGCACCCTTTTCCTTGAGACCTTTTGATTTGCATTGTCAACATTTTTCTAAGCCTCGAATCACTTTTCTTGCCCTAAATTTATGTCTAATTTCCAAAATCATCTAGACACTCAACCTTCTTCAAGTAGCAGTCAACCTTGGCCTTATGTTTTGAAATCCATTTGACTCCTAAGATGACATCATATGACCTTAGTAGTACTACATATAGATCCATTACTATTTTAAATTCATTTAAACTAATCTCTACTTTAACTAAACACTTATCAACCATGACTTTTGAGTCACTCCCATACTATACTAACAATACATTTACCATTACTCTAGCTCTTATAGTTAACTTACTAAGCATTCTAAGAGCTATAAAACATTATGTATCCCCTGTATCTATCAAAATGGAAATTGGATGGTTAAATAAAGTACCTGATAACTCTATGGGTAATCTTTAAAATTTGGCTTGTTGATTATCAACTGCTGCATGAATCCATTTTTGAAAGCTACCCTGCTGAGGATTAAGACATTTTCCCTTTAACTTGTCCTAAGTATATTCATGAGCATAATGGTCATATCCACAAATGAAAATGCCTTCAGGTGGTCCTTTCTCATCGTTTTGTTGATTTCCATTAAAATTACCTTTAGATCCATTACCCAATTTATTGTTGCCTAAACCATTGTTTAACTTGGAATTATGAATTTTAAACTACTTCCTAGAGTCTTCACTCCTCTATTTACAATTATTCTTTTTGAAATTTGACTTAGAATTTCCAAAAAAATTCTTGAACTTGTGCTTGGACTATGAAAGAGACTTCAACTTATGTTCCTATTTGACTACCTTTTAGAAAACTTGGTCCATAGTATAAGGTCCATGAACATCCACCTCTCCACCAAATAGGGTTTCAATCCCATGATGAAATTTTTAATTATGAACCTCTCATCTCCCTGGTACTAAGGTATGTACTTTAGAAGTTTGGTGAACTTCTCTCAGTACTCATTCACTAATAAGTCTCCTTATTTTAGATTTTATAAATCTATAAGCTTATGATCAAAATAATTTTTTGGAATCCCCTATGCCCTAAATAAAGTCACAAACTGATTCTAAGTAGTGGTGATTGAGTTAAGATTCATTTCCAACCTCTTATTGGCCCACCATGTAGTTACCTCACTAACCAATTGGTATGCTCCCCATACTACTTTAGTGACCTCAAAGTAGTTTTGAATCTCAAAATACTTCTCTATCTTAGTTAACTATGCTTTAGCTCCATCACCCAAAATAGTTCCATTGAACTTAGGTGGTTTCACCTTCTTCATGTCTCTAGCCAACTCTATAACTCCCTGATGCCAACTCTATAACTACCTGATCTCTATCATCTTGAGGATTTTCTTGCTCAATAAGATGTTATTCAAGTATGACATACTATTCTTCCTCTTCATAGCCATGAACCACCTATTCCATATCTATAATCTAATCCCTAGTCTCATTTATGACTACAATAATTTGATCCATATTTGTTTATTGCTTAGTGGTAAATCAACCAGGATCAAATAAAGGGTTACTATCATTAACATTTGATGGACCATCTGTGGAAAATTTAGCTTTTACCATCCTCCTTTATGTCAACATAAGGCTATGAAAATGTTAGTGTACTCATTAGGTCCTATATTTTGATACATATCTCTAATATTACATGTAACATACATAGTGGGATATACCTAGAAATATTTTTTAAAATTTAATTTAAACACATATTCTTTAAATAGATTTCACCATGAGAATATAACTAGTGATCATATAAAATACTCTAAATATGATAACTATAAATGAAGTATACTACATTATACAATAATTATCACTTATCATTTTTACTATAAGAAACATATCACAATACAAATATAGAAAGTAATTACAATTAACCAGTCATGGTTGATACATGCCTATAGCCATTATTATCAAAGTAAAATAAATAAGTAATTTTAGTTCATCATGTTAATGTTTCAATAATAAACACAATACAATATAATTACATATATAAGATACATGGCTCTTTGAAGCATAGTTCTTCAGATTCTAGTATATGTGGTAATCTCAAGTGTCATCTCAAAATTAATACTATTTTGGGGAGGGAGAGCGTCAACCGAGCACTTTCCACACTAACCATAGACCAATAATTCCCTACACTAATCTCATTAAGATAATTCCCTCCCTTCATGGATGAGTAGATAATGATGGCATAGAAATATAGAGAGATAAACTAGTACCCATGTGTTATATGATTTCTAAAACTAAACATGTGGTGTATCATAGAAACTTATTCTATTCCAGATATCGCACAAACATGTAAATCATACTAATGAAATGATAATGTCTCACTAAAAATTACTTTGGATAAATTTTTAAAATAATAAATGATCTATGGATCTATCAAAATTCATACACACCACTTGATCAGATTACCTTCAACTAGCATTGTGATGCTAGTAAACAAGTGAAGTCCATCTCACTACTTACTTAGTATCAATAATGCGAGATTTAGTTAACATAATATAACTAATATATTCACTCAAATTACATCCTAATATCAACATATAATATGTTAAGCATAGGATAATATAATATCATACATTTATTCCATCAAACGTATGAATGAATCTCACATTATATTTATCTCGTAATAGAAATAATAACTACAATTTATACCATTCAAGTAAAATATACATCTAACTACAAATTATAATTACTATAAATAGTTTTCAAACATATTACACCCTATGATAACCCATATTATCATAGTCTAGTGTTCTTAAGTATAACTATTAATTACCAAAATCAGTCATAATAAAGTAGTACAAAATAACAGAAACATAAGCTTTTATTCAAGCAACTAGCTATAATAAAGAAAGTTTTAATTCACATGAAACATCAAATACTTCATTCTATCATTTTTTTCCTCTCACAGGATTATATGCACACATTCACAAGGTTTTATTATACAAAATATAGTTTTAAACCACCAATGGAACTATAATTATAAGAACACACCCCTGTGTGTGTGTGTGTGTGTGTGTGTGTGTGTGTGTGTGTGTGTGTGTGTGTGTGTGTGTGTGTGTGTGTGTGTCTATTAATAGGCTCATGTATACCTATATTCATGTTTAGCATACCAAATATATAGCTTATTATAGTGTTATATCCACTCAACAGATTTTATTTCACATGTTATATATGATAAGTAAACTCATGCATATCATAAATCTTAACACAAAATAATGAAAGACTATGTTGAGATATTTATATTAAAACTATTTTAGAATTTTGATATATTATAGCTACAAATAGAAATTTATAGTCTTTTATATTCCAAATAAGGTTTTTAATAATATTTTGTTATAATAGATTAACTATCAATTTCAATGCTGAAATATTAATAAACAAACCATCTAGATCAAGTTGAGGTTATATACTTTCTTTGTCAAATCATTATTTAGTTATGACTCCCCAACATCCATAGTTTCTTATATATGATTAAGAATATTACCCTACAGCTTATTATAAGATCTATTTCTGTCGATCCCTTTTGTATGAACTCTATTCATATTTAAATATATATTCATGTATAAGTACATCTGTATGAACACACATGCTAAAGTACATTTACATGTTATATATAAGAGTTTATATATTCTCATAAATCATACTATCATTCTCCTATGCTATACAATGTATTTCATATGCTTTTTATGATAAGCTATAACTTATCCATAAAACCTATTATAAGATGATGGAGGTTACACTAAGCTATTTTTGCTTCACCTACTAACCAACAACCATATTAGATTGGATTGGCAAGTTTGAGCTAGGAAAAATCTTTCAAAAATTGATACATAGTTAACAAATAGATAGTATAGTATATTAATGACTTCCTCTCAGATCTATTCTAATAGATATTTAATAACTTTATATATACTTGAATCAAGGTGAAGCGCTATTCGTAAATGCTTAGCTAAATTCTTAAAATATGTTACAAGTATTGCTACATATATTTGTTCTAATTTAATGTCAATATAAATCACTTCTATATATATAATTATCAGATTGCCCCATAAGTTTGATTAAATATGGTGCTATCATATACAGTCATAACACCTTTTTTTCCTAAATGTATAAGCCATCTAATTCAAAGTAAAAATATATGATAGTATTTGGTTAAATGTATAGGTTGACAATGACTTTAATATATTATATCCATATATTATCATATCATTGCATATTTTATTTAAATAAGTCATACAAGTCTAGGTTAGCATTGTTCAATAAATATACACATCTAGCTACATAGATTACTACATAATCTTCCAAGTGGTTCATTGGGTATTTCCTATACTTAATAGATCATCTAGTTCTAAGTTTAACAGATCACCGCTCTCAATCTGATCTTCATGTCTTAACATGATGCAAATTCTTTTTCTTTTGTTTTGTCACATTGCCAAGTATTATTTATAATTTGAATTAATTTTTACTGATGGGTCGCCACCTAAAATATAGTTTGGTAATTATGTATTATAGTCTAATATTTCCATAAAATACTAAGTCAATGTTATACTACACTATAATTAGTGATGTATGAATATGTGATACTAATATTTATATCAACTTAAATAAATATTATACAGTTCATTATTTCCAAATATCAAATATTTGTTATGCCTCAAGTTTATTAATATTCCTAAATATTAAAAATGACCACTCATGCAGCTATATAATAGACATCTAGATCACTATAATCAGTTAATTCATTGTTATATATTATTGGATATCTATGGCATGGATGGAATCTACTAGTGTCTCTTTTTTTGTCTACTATTAAAAAATATATCTTTTAACAATCAATCATGTGTATACAATTTCATGTTTTTTATATACAGTTCATTGTATCTAAGCACACAGAGTTTCACAAATTCAAAAAGATATTGCCTACATTTTTCATACCAAAGTATTACCAGAGGATTGCATAGAAAATAATTAGAAACACCCACCTAGAATTTCTCACTATTCTTCAATGGGATTGCTTATCTTTCTTATTCTCTCACATTCTTTTCTTTCTCCTTCTCCTCTTTGTATATGCACCTCCCTTTTTCCTTGTATATATTCTCTTATTCTATATGAAAAGGGCATGGATTTTTTAATATTTTTCATTTCATTATTGTTTTTCTTTATTTTTCTCATTATTTTAATGAATATCTTTATTTGTTTTTCTAATTTTAAACCTCTTTATTTCTCTTAATTTATTATTTTTATTTTTTTTTTTTGCTTATTTTAATAATTTCTTCTTTTTCCTATTTTTCCTCTTAAAATATAGATTATCATATTTTATTTATTTTATTTCTAATTTTGATAATCCATATGATTTCTAATTAAATTATCTCTTCAAATATCATGATGATTTAATGATAGATCAGTCAATAAATTTGAATTTAAATCTAATTATGAAAATCATATTTATAAAAGCATTTAATGGTCACACACACAAATCATGCAATACAAATTCCACAAAACCATTAAACTATGCCAAAAACCATGTTAAGTTATCTAATGCAAATGGCATCAAAACACATTATGCTAACCATTTATTATGCATCTAACTTGTGTTAGTTAATATAGTGTATGCATGGTACTATCTGGTTTCTCTATCATCCTCTGAAATCTCCATATATGTCACCCTCTCTAATGATGTTCTCCCTCCATCATGCTATGAAGGATGAGTTCTCATGTGTTAACCTCACAATAAGTAGGTAGTTATACCATAACATCATGATATACATACATCATAAAATATAACTAAAATAATAAATCAACATATTCGTAATATAAACATATACATTAAAGCTAACTCATAGCAATGTAATCATGTAACCTAAGCAATATCCAACTATCCCATAACATCGTATATCTCAAAGATTATTGAAAATAACCCAAATCAAATTTGTCAACTATAAATATCATGGATAATCAAATAATTTGCTTAGCGAGGAATCAAGATGTAACATTTTTTAAATTTATTAGTTATTGCATAAAAGTTTGAATGAATTGCTTGAAAACAATTAATAAATATAAATTCTAATTTTTCTTATTTATTTGAATAATAAAAATAATAAAATTAATATAAAAAAATGAGAAAATCATAAATATAAAATCCTCTTGCTTACCTAGAGTATGTCTAGGCTTTTGTTGCTTGCTAGTTGATTATTTTGAGAGCAATGGAGTTCATTTTGAATTTAAAAACTAACTATTGCATTGGATGAAAGTGTGTGAAATTTCTTAAAATATTACTAAAGTTTGATTTCAATATTGTATGATAATACAAATAAATTTATTAAGAGAGACGCAAATAAAAGAATCTATTTATGACTTTTTTATATAACAAAGATGGAAAAAGGAATGGAGTTATTTCTCCTATCAAAATTGTCTTTTTTATAAAATAAAGATTTGAGCTCATATAATAATTAACATTAAGCTAATATAATCTAATCTACTAGTACAAAGTAAACAAATCTAAATTAAGAACCTCCAACCTAATCCTAATGTAGACCAATTAAAAGCAAAAAAAATATTGCACTATGGTCCTCGGTATGTTGGTTCCTTTTCCTCAATTTAAGATGTCAAGAACTCTCCAACAAAGAGATTAAATAAATGACTTTGACAAATGGGATAAGAAAATAAGAGACATATCTCCAAACCAGGAATAACTAAATGTGGTTAGTTTAAGTCATCATTTTCAAAGACCATGTTGCGAGAATAATGACTTTTTCTATCTAGAACTACATAGTCAAACATGAAAACAATCAAATCAAAGATCCAAAGTAATTATATAATGATATGGATGTAAATTATTTAAAATAATTAAGTTTATAATGCAATTTTTGATCTAAAATTAGGTCAAAATTATCTTACTTTTAAAAGAGTAATGCAACTTGCATGAAGGAGTTTAACTGAGTTGAACTGAGAGTTGAACTTGGGAGGGACTCAAAATATTTTAAAATATAAGTAGAAGTGAGTTGGGACTAATTGAAGAAAAACTTAGGTTGGATAAACAATAAGTTCAAAAATAATTGTGCAAAATACATTAAGGAATTATTTACAGAAGCTAATTTTTTAAGATGAAATAATGATTATAAAACTGACCCTATTTATAAGGGGTGGTTACGTAATTATCACTTCTAAGGAAGAAACCATCACTACATATTATATATCCACCCCCATTTTAATATGTAACCACCCTATTAGGACAAAACCATCATGGAAGTTTACACAATAGTCATGATGAATTTATCACCAAGGTGATAGTTTTGTAACCTAATATGGTGGTTTTATCCCCTAAAAGGGTGGTTCTATCATCAATGAGAAATGACTAAAATCAAGTTGATGGAATCTACAAGGGCTAACAAAATGGGTTTTAAGGAGACTTGAGAGAGATAGGGAATAAAAATAAGAGAGATTTTTATAGATTTATCATTTGAGCATTATTAGGAGGCCACTACATCATTATCAAACATATTATGTAAAGAATATCACACTGTGAAAAAATTTAGTGCATACATTGATGGAGTGTTCCATGTCTATTGATACTAAGGAGATTTTAGAGTCCATCCTATCTATTATTATGGATATTTGGGTTTTCAAATTTTTATGCCTTGAGGCTGATACTGAGGTGAGGTTGGCACCCATCTAGGAGTAGTTTGAGTCATAATTGTCATCTTTACATCTAGGCTTGGGACCCCTAGTTTCAAAGTAAAGATTTGTTATGTTTATACTATGAATAAATTATTTGTGATGTCTTATTTAAATTTTTGGAGGTCTCTATACTTTTTATCATCATGATTGTGTGACTTTTATAAATTATAATATATAACATACAGTCTTTCCTATTTTGAAATGTTGAGACTTCCTTGAATGTAAATGTCAGAGACTAAGATGTTACTAGCTAAAATATTACAACTAAAAATCCAAGTGATAAGATCAAATAGCCTTCGATGATGACCAAATTATTGCAAAGGGAAAATAACGACAATAGAAAGAATAACAAAAGTAAACCCCTAAAAAGTAAAAGATCCCTCAACTCAGCCATTGTGAATACATTTAAGTCCTCTACCTTTAAAAAATCCTTGAATAATTATGTCACCAATCAATAACGCACAAAATATTCATAAAAATGCAAAAAAAATTAGAGCATTGAAAATCAAGCCTTAAAAATTATGAAATCTTTATAAAAGATGCATTAAATTTTGTAAGCTTGGAAGGGCACTCACTAAAATACTGAACCCTTCACAAAATCTACACTTTGAACTTTTAGTCCCTAAGTTCTCAAAATTTGCAAAAAAATTCACCAAAAATTATGAGCTTTGAATATCAAGCCTCTCAAATTACCAAACCTTCACAAAATAATGCACATTTTAGACATTTCCCCTATAAAACTATAGAACTAAAACCATAAATAGAACTAATAATGAATCTTCGTTAAACAATTGAGAGGAAAAATTCATAATTCCTTGGTGGTATAAAAAAAATGGGGGTTAAAACTTTAGGTAACAAAAACTAAAAGTTTAATCTACTAGTTATCACCTATGCTGCCAAAACTAGGACACGTAACCTCACATGAAAATCCTTTTATTCTGACACCCATAAAATAATTCAGTGAAACAACATGTTAGGGAATATTAAAATAGGATTACATATGTTAAACAATAATAAATATAATAATATTATAATATATTGCCTTAACATTGTTTGTTGATTTTAATCAACTCATATAGATAAATAGCTTTCCATGATGTAAAATTTTATTTGTTTATTTCTTCCAATAAACTTTAATGCAAAAAATCAAGATTTTATAAAATTAATATAATATAAAATTAATTATTTATGTTATTCTCATGCAAATTATCAATTGATTAGTCATAAGAATAAATATCCATTCAAAATCACATAGATGTTGTAATAAAATTAATTACTATTATATTATAGTATTAGTATAATATATAGTATACAATATGTAATTTTCTCCTACATAAAGTATAGTTTTGTAAACTGAAATATTGTGAATTGATAATCATACCTTTTTTGAAACCCATGATCATTGAATCCATCTCACCTTTTATACACACAATGGTAAGCAATAATAATCATATATTTATGGTGTGGGGGATGGTATAAAATGATATTCTATGCCCACTCATACGATATGACAATGTGATGTGTGGGGATGAGATGTTTTATTTCATGAAGAGCTTAGCAATGATGAACTAGTGGGGAAGGGATAGGGAATACAAAACATGTAAGTGTTGAAATATTTCAAGGTGAGCTAGGTAGTGATGATGATATAAAATGACAAGGTATTTCATGTGACATCAAACACCATAGAGCCCATATCATATGTCAGACCCAAATTTAGAGAAACTATTATATTTACATTACTTTCAAAAATTATAAAAGATTATGTACCCTGTAAGGTGGAAACATCTTTGATTGGTCATTTTTTATTGTTAAGGGTTGACAAGGACATCATTAGCATTGATTTAATTATGATAAGACTCTATGTTTGATGACTATATCAAATCTATATTACAACCTTATTTATGTGCAGTCGATACATTGAGATCCCAGAGTCTATCTTGTAGTTTATGTCTATCCATGCTATGAATATATTAACATCTAGAGTAATTAAATCAGGTTGTCTACATGCTTATGAAAAAAAGGAATGACTTTATGATGTAGATATAATGCCCCATGGACATTACAAGTAATTTCAAACATGTGCATTAATATTCAAGGTTGAAAGACTTACCTTCTAGCATGAAATGATGAAAGAGTAAATATCCATAATGTAATCATGTTTTCAATATGGCATGCAAATGTATATTTTCAACCAGTTATTTATCAGCATGTTGTGCTCAAATATATAGCGAAATATATAGCAAAAGCTTAAAGCAAAATCAAAAGCAACCATCATATGCTAATAAGGATATCATCTATAATTGGACTTGAAATCATAGCCAAGATTTCATATAGCAAGTTTATATCAGAAACTATTATTTATCATGACATAGGTACACAAGAAACATGACACATGCTACAAAATCTACCTTTAACAATTTATAGCCGAGCATTTACTAACTTATCTATTGGCAAATAAATATTCATATGAGTTATTCAAATTGCATCTACTAACAAAAATATACCATATTTCATCGATGCATATCTAAAATGCCCTTTTTTCTTGATAAAATGCCACTCATTGAAGTTGCATGGGCATGGTCTTATAATAGTAAGAGGAAAACTAATCAATGGAAAAAGAAACCAAATCAATTAATTTTTCATATATTCCCTCAGATTTCCTCCCAACCTAATGTTGAATCACCATTATATGAGTATTTTTGTTGGATAGAGCTCCTAATTTATAAACCATTCTATAACATTGTAGTGGAAATTGATTTGAATAAGGTAGACATTATTAGGCATTGAGAACAAATAATAGATTATTACAATCCATGGCATACTGAGTGAATACCTATAGAAGAAAATAATAATGTTGAGACAAGTAGTGATGAAAGTGATAATGAATAACATCTACAATAGCATATATGGAAATGCATGAGTTGGAAATCTTATCTTGTACACACCCATCTAGAAATGTTGAGCTATATGGCATTAGCATGTTTGGACTCTATGACTTCGACAACAAACACAACTGGAATCATTTAGATATCCTACTCAACTACACAAAATTGCATAGTAATTCATAAATTTACAAAATTCAATTTTAAAATATGTAAACATTGAGTGAAACATCAAACCAATATCATATGAGTTGCTAAGTACTTAGCAAATAGCCTTTAACATAATTCACCAACATGCTGAAAAAATCCCACAAGGTAAATCACTTTGAATGATTATACAAGGAACAGTAGGGATAGGTAAATCTTAATTGATAAGCATAATCAAACACACCTTAGATAATAGTTTAGGAAAAATCAAGTCTCCCCTACTTCTTCTTGCTCCAACAAGCATTACAGCATTTAACATAAATACATCGATAATACATTTAGCACTTCATATCCCTATCCAAGAAATGAAAGAGATGGAGGGAAAAATGTTAACAACTTTTCAAGAGGAAATGAGACACGTTAAATATGTGCTCATAGATGAAATGAGTTTTATAGGTCCAAATATGCTTTGTAAGATAAATAATAGATTATGTGAAGCATTTCCTAAGCAAGATAACAAAGACTTTGGTGGTTTCTCAATTATACTCATTGGAGACCTGGGACAAATCCCACTTATAAATGACATTCCAATGTATGCAGGTAGATATTTTGGGCACACATTATTTCAAACATTTGATACATTTGTTTCATTATTAAAAAAATTGCCAGTAGGGATGCACATAATAATAAATATTATTTAGAAATTTGTTAACTAACATCAGAGATGCAAACCCAACATAAGAAGATTAAAATATGCTCATGTTAAGAACCATATCATTCATACCTCTATAAGAACAATAATATTTTAAAATCTCTACACATTTGTATGTAATAAATGTACTAACAATAATGCATAATAAGTAAATGTTTAAATCATTAATTATGCAAATTGCTTTATGTAGATCCAGACAAAGCAGATAAACAAATACATCTAACCACAATGACACTCAACTTGATCTAGTTTTGCTTCTATGTAAAAAATAAAAAATTATGTTAACATCCAATCTATGGGTGAAAGAAGGATTAGTTAATGGAACTATTGGAGAAATTGTTGACATTATCTACAACTCAAATTCAAAGACACCTTTCTTACCCATATATGCAATTGTTGCATTCAAAAAATATTCTAGCCCCCCATGGGATGTAAATAATCCTACACATGTATTTATTTCTCCTATTACATGAGGTAATCATCTACATATGCCTATAAAAGTGGCATGGGCTCTAACCATACATAAATCACAAGGAATGACACTCAATAAAGCAATAATTGACATTGGAGACATTGATCACTAAGGCTTAACATTTACTATCATATCAAAAGTATGTTCAATCAATGATATGTATATTTCTCTTGAATTTATCTTTGAATGCTTTACAACAATGAAATAATTTAAATATTCAAAAATTAGAGGAAAAAATATTGATAGAATTACCTCTTCCACACCATTCATAAGAACTCTAGCTTTGTAATTATTGTTATATACAATTAAAAAAAAGAGATATTTGCAATTATTGTTACATCCAATGCATTTTATAGCTTCAACACTTTCATCATTAGTATATATTATAAAAATTGATATAATATTAAAATATATATTATATAATCTAATATTTATATAAATCATATAATATATGTAATAATAAATTTTTAATGTATATAAAAATTATAATAAATATTATATAATATTTCTATAAAGGCAATCAAATAAATTGATAACTGAATTATGTGAATTAAAACCAAAAAATATTTACAAGGTAGTGAATAACAAATATAAACACTTAGCAAAAAAAACACAAATTAAATTACTATATCATTGCAGTAAACCAAATAGGAACTACTTTTATCTAACATTTAGCCTTTCTTACACGGTGAGGGAAACTGCTAGTTATTAAACTACATCATAACCATTAACTTAAAACATATATCTACATGTAACTATGCTTTTTTAGGTAGGTTGGGTGGTATTAGAAGTTATGCTCTAGTAAATTAGTTTTAATAATAATCTATTATTATTGTTGCAATATTTTGATCTTGCTCTAAGGGTATTAATTATTGTGGTGAGGTCATGTTAAAAGATGTGTTGCCTTTGCCTTTGTTTGGTTACTGTTAACATTTCTACTTATTCATTTTTAAATGCCAAATGCAAACATCAAATGTTATGCAATAATTATAGAGTATTTATTCAAGTGTTTCACTTTCATGTACAGAGTATTGCAAATTTGTATAGGTGCCTCTGCCAGATATTATCCAAAGTCAGACCTAGGGTGTAAATCTTTATTTGTTGTAACAAATTTGTAACCAAAATCATTTTTATTAAAACACCTTTTATACATATAGATTATATCATCTACATAGTGCATAGAAATGTCTAAAACATAAATTACAAATCCAAATACTTTCTTCAAGGCAAAGAAATTAAAAAATTTGTGCACATGCACTCCTTTTCTTCTCTCTCACACAAACAAACTACTCTAAATTTTTTGAGTAAACTAAACTACATAAGATAAAAACTTTTATAAACTAGGACCACAAAACAATGAAACTACCCCTTGATATTTTAATAAAATACCATAAGCTTTCTTTGGTTCTAATAGGCTCACCTAAAATGCACTGGATATTGAAAATTAGAATATAACTTAAATTTATTTAATATGTACGGGATATTTATACAAAATAGTATGTATTAAAACTTAGGACATGTTCTTATTTAATCCTGATATTAAATTCCAAAGCCACTAACAAATAGGATTACATATCTTTCCTACTAACCATATTATATATGTAATAATATTTTTGTAAGAAAAGTTCTCACTAATTTTGCTAGTGATAAAATGGAATATGTCCCAAAATATCAAGGCCCAAACACTCAATTAAATCTGTCAAACCCTTATTCACTTTCTTTGCTTGAGTTATTACTTCTACTAGGATAAAAGTAATACTCAATAAAGAAAAACCTATGTCCCACAAGGATCTTATTCCCAAACATTTTTTTGTTTTGGTAGCCTGAACTCTCAACCACAAATAAGAGAAAAGGAAGCCCTCTTTCAAAAGTATAAAAGAGAAAAAAATGTACCCCTAACTACTTCTACCCCTGCCCTCCCCATCTTGAACCCTCTTTCTAATCTGATGGCTTCAAAAAAGATAATGATTCACACCTCAAAACACTTACAACAAAAATTTCTTGAGTTCAATAGGAAATGGTCAAGCACATAAATTCAAAAATAATTAACTCTGAAGAATAATTGGAAAGGTTAGTCTTTTTTTTCAGCCAGATAAAGTATTATATGTCCACGTGGTTTTTTAGCTTTCTTTTACTAGGAGGTCATATATGATTTATTAGAATTTATAAAAGAATAAAGAAAAATTAAACAAATGCTTCAAAATCTTAATGAAATAGCAACAAAGTTGGAACATATCCCAAGAATATCTAATTCAAATCATTTATACCAATATAAGTCAATTGGTTTATGCAATATTTTCAATAAATCCTCTACAAATTGATATCCATGTGACTATTTATCCTTTTCTCATGGATATTATATCATATTCACACTTGAACTTTCTCCCTTGAAAAATAAAGGATAATATTATCTCAATTAAATATATACTAAATTCACTTCATTCTCAAAATAATTGAGGAGTTCTTATATTAAACTAGTTATCTCCAAAGCATTCGATAAATACAATCAATAATTCCTTGAAAACACACTTCAGCTTTCAATTTATTGAATCGATAAATAGTTAAATGCTCATGCCCATATCTTCCATCTCTATAAATGATGAATTAGGAACACCTTATTCTCCTCTAGAGGTTTATGACAAGGTGATCCATGTAATTATGAATGAAAATTTGTGCAAGCAAAATAGAGCAAATCATTGTCTCCCATTTATTGACAATAGAATAAGGTATCCAAAGTTTCACTTTAAGGATGAAACCATATTTTTCTTAAAAACCATTCTAAGGGAAATCTAGGATTTAAATATCATACTTTAGATCTATCATGTTGCCTCAAGTCAAAAAATTAGTAAGATCTCATGATATATTTGTCAATGTGCCACCTTGTAGGAAAAATGAAAAATGCAATCCTTGGGATCTCATAGTTTCAAGAAGAAAATATTCCAATTAGATATTTAGACTTATACCTTAATTTAAAACAACATAAGGATATTTTCATAGGAACCATTCAATAAATTCAAAATAAAATAAGTCATTGGATGCATCATTGGCTATCCTTTGTGTTGAAATTAATTTGTTATTCTTTCCTACCTACCTCCCTCACTCTACTAAACTGTTGTAGCCACCAACTAAATTTAGAGTAGCAATTTCAAATTTGAATTTTTTGTGTCATTCAAATTTTTAGGGGGAATGATGTGGTAGGTATATGTGTTATTAGATAAAGACAAAGTAGAAGTATGAGTGCAGTAAATGAATGTGTGGCAAAAGTATATTGGATGTGGCAACAGTGTAAATAGTATAGCAGCAACAAAAAAAATTTTTAGATGAAATCACAGTTAGGAGTGAGTATAAGTTTAATAGGTAGAGAATAGAGCAGCCAATCAGATATATTCCACATAGCAGCAATAGTCAAGGAGAATAGAAGAAGAAGAACTAGGTAGAGCAAAAGAATGTTTACTGATAGTAGTCAGACGGTCATCTAGTAACAAGGAAAGTTTTAGAGTTTTTTTTTAGTTTTGTATGTATTTTTAGATATAATTAATCAATTTTTAATAGTTGTTTTAACATAAATTAATATAAATATTTATGCTTTTCTGCCATACTCTGCCCTCCCCTATTCAATTTTTGTGATATTACTTGTTGCCCACCTAGGCCTACGCATCATTTATTTTGTCTTTTCTCTTAACAACAACCATTAGAGTTGTAGTTTTTATAAAAACTAGTATCAAATCCCATAGGTAATGAACTCATTTAGACATGGTAGTAGGTAGTTGGGTTCATGACAGCAGCCCCCTACATTTGATGGAAAGAACTATGATGTGTGGGCATCAAGATGAAGAGTATATTCAAATCTCAATAGTTATGGGAGTTAGTTGAAGGTGGATATAATGAGGTTGAATACTTGGTAGCCTTTAATACATTAACCCAAACACAAAGTAATGTGTTGATGAATAATAGGAGGAAGGATTCTAAGGCACTCAGCTACATATAAATGGCATTATCTAATTCAATCTTTCTTAGGATAATAACAGCTCTCCATTCCAAACAAGCATGGTACATTTTTAAAAATACATATCAAGGGAGTGAAAATGTAAAACTTATCAAGTTAAAACTCTTAATAAAGGACTTTGAGACTCTACAAATAAAGGAGAATGAGTCTATCAATGACTTCCTCATAAAGACAATGAACATTGTCAATCAAATGAAGACATGTGGTGATATCCTTGAGGATCTTAGGATCATAGAGAGTATGTTGAGGAGCCTTCCAATTATATTTGAACCTATAGTAGTTTTAATATAATATTCAAAGGATTTGATGCAAATGATGGTGGATGAGATAATGGGTTCTTTGCAAACCCATAAACAAAGGTTGAATAGGTCAACCACCTCTTTTCATGAAAAAGCATTTGATACCAATGTGAATGTAAAAGGAAGAGGGAGAGAATCAAATAATATAATAAGAGGAAGAAATTATATAATTCAATAAGGTGTAAGTCATATCCATCAAGAGTCACATGGAAGAGGAAGAGGAAGGAGAAACAACACTTCTAGAGGTGGATATACACAAAGGTATGATATATCTAGCATCTAATGCTATTATTATAAAAGGTATGGACACTATGCTAGTGAGTATAGAAAGGACTATGACATGAATAAGAATATTTCAAATTTATCTCATACATAAGAGACTAAACCTAATAGGAATGGGAAAGGTAGAATCTTATTTATAACATACAACATTATCAAGAAAAGTGGTAAAGAGACATGGTATTTGGATAGTGGTTGTAGTAACTACATGAGTGGGAATAAAGAGATGTTAAACCATATTGATGATTCAATCAAATTAGAGGTGAATATGGGAAACAATTATAAGTTTCCCATCATGGGCAAAGGTAGTATTTCTATCTGTACCAAACAAGGTGATAAAAAGTATACTCAAGATGTTTATTATGTACATAGATTGAAACACAACTTTATTAGAATTGGGTAGCTTGTACAAAAGGGGTAAAAAGTCAAATTTTAGAATGGTGAATGTATCATCTTTGATAATAATGGATGAAATAGGTATATTATAGTAGTCAAGATGACAACCAATCGAACATTTCCATTGAGAATGTAAAGTGAGATCATAGCAACATTTAAAATTATGGTAGTATATGAGTCTACTCTTTGGCATGTAAGGTATGGGAATTTGAGGTTTAGAGGGCTGAATCTTCTTCACAAGAAGCACATGGTGAAAGGGATTCCCCTTATAGAGCATCCCAAAAAAATAATATGAAGGATGCATCTTGGGGAAGCAATATAGGAGTGCATTTCTCATGGGTAAATCATGGAGAGTAAGATCTCCTTTAAAGTTGATCCATGTGGACTTGTGTGGTTTAATGAATACCTCCTCCCTATCCAATAATGTCTACTTCATGACATTCATATATGATTTCAATCAGAAGATATGGGTGTATTTCTTGAAGAATAAATCAGAAGCATTTGAGACCTTTAAGAAATTTAAGGCCATGGTAGAGAAGCAAAGTGGCCACTTTATCAAGATTGTGAGGATGGATAGAGGGGGAGAGTATATCTCTAATGATTTCATGAAATTTTACAAGGATAATTACATAAATAAGAAATTTACATCTAGGTATACATTTTATAAAAATGGTATGGCTAAGAGGAAGAATAGGACCATCCAAGAGATGGTAAGGAATATGTTAAAGGTAAATGGTTTACCTAATGATTTTTGGGTTGGGGCTATATCAACAGCCATATACTTGTTGAAAATTTGTCCAACAAAGAGTGTTAGGGATATGATCCATCAAGAATCATGGATTAGTCAAATCCAAGTGTTTAACACCTTAGAGTATTTGGTTGTATAGCATACGTAAACATGCCCAAGCAAAGAAAGAGTAAATGGGATGACAAGGTGAGAAATGCATATTCATTGGGTATAGTGACCAATAAAAGGCTTAATAATTTTATAATCTTATCACTAAAGAGCTCATAATCAATTGAGATGTTCAATTCATTGAGCATGAATCTTGGGAAAAGAGACAAAAGGAAGAACATGTGCAAACAAGAGCTAGTGAACTCTTTATTGAATATAAAATAATATGTGGTACATCCACTAATGCACCAAATTTGACCCTTATTTCATAAAGGGTTGATTCATATAGTGGTATTAGCCATCAATGAAGTCAAGGAGCTATTCATGAGTCAACATCATCATCTTCCAACTCAAAATAATGCCAAGCAAGGACAAGAAGTCTATGAATAGTTAAGGTATGATCAAAATGAAGATGAAACTATTAATTATGCTCTCTTTTTATCAGTTTATCCTATCTATTTTGAAGAAGTATTCAAGGACAAGTGGTGTGAGAAAATAGATGAAGATATGCATGCCATAGAGATATATTAGACTTGGGAGTTCGCTGACCTACCAAAAGGAAAATATGTCATAGGAGTTAAGTGGGTATCTAAGACAAAAACTACTCTTAAAGGCAAGATAGAGATGCATAAGGGAAGACTAATGGTGAAGGAATACAATCAAAGTCCTGAGTGTGATTACAATGAGACATTTACACTTGTAACAAGGCTAGAAATGGTAAGGACAATCATAACCATCCTTGAAGCAGCAATGTAGACCCCACATGGTATAAAATCTTAGTGGGAAGCTTAATGTATTTAACTATAACTAGGTTTAACATCATGTATGCAATCAACCACATATCAATATTCATGGAGATGCTAATGGAGACACATTGGCAAGCAGGCAAAAGGATATTGAGGTATGTGGTTGGAACAAAAGATTATGGAGTTTTGTATGTAGCAGTAAATAAGTTTCAACTTGTGGGTTACATGGATAGTGATTGGGATAGTAGCCTTGATTATCGAAATATCTCATATGAGTTAGGATTCAAATCTTGGGCTTCAAAGAAATAACCCATGGTGTCACTTTCTATAGCTGAAGTAGATTACATATCAGCCAATGTAGTAGCATGTTAGGCTAAATGATTAAGAAGGATGCTTTTTTATTTACATGAAGATCAGTAAGGGGATTTTATATTTTATTGTGATAATATATCCTCCATATCATTATCAAAGAACCAAATATTTCATGGTAGGATTAAGCACATTATAATTAGGTATCACTTCATTTAAGAGTTAGTTGAAAATCATGTGATAGGGCTTAGTTTTTTCAAGTCAAATTAGTAGCTATCTAAAAATTTTACTAATTCATTGTCTAAATATAATCTCATGTACTTAAGAGGAAGGTTATGGGTCATTAATGAAGCAACATTAGGACTATAAATTTGTATGGTGGCTTCTAAGTCTTACAACAAAGTTATGGATTCCTACATGCTAGCTATAGACCTTCATAGTCTAGCTAAAGATTTTAGAAGGGTAGATATGGACTTTGATAGTCCAACTATAAATTTTAGTAGGTTATATATGGACCTTAATCGTCTAACTAAAAAATTTAGTAGGCTATCTACAAACCTTGATAGTCCAGATATGGACTTCAACAGGCTAGTTATGGACCTTGATAGTCCAACTATGGACTTCAATAGGGTAGCTACAAACTTTGACAGTCTAGTTATAGATTTCAGCAAGGTAGCTATAGACTTTGATAGTCTAGCTATATATTTTAGTAGGATAGCTACATACCTTGATATTCTAGCTACGGACTTTAGTAGGTTAGCTACAGACCTTGACAATCCATCTACAAACTTTAGTAGACTAGCTATGGACCTTGATAGTCTAGCTATTGACTTTAATAGGGTAGATACAAACTTTGATAGTCTAGTTATAGATTTTATTAGGGTAGATATGTACTTTAATATTCCAACTACATATTTTAGTAGGGTAAATATGGACATGATTAACATAGCTCTAAACATGTATAAAAAAGGTGTAGAAGCATTTGAGCATATAAAAAGATTTTATAAGAAGTTTTGAAGGCTAAAAAAGTTCAGCTAACCATGGTAAGAAAGTAAAAAATAAGGGGGAGTATTGAAATTAATTTTTTAATCTTTCCTACCTACTTACCTCACTCCACTAAACTATTATAGCCACCAACTAAATTTAATGCAGTGATTTTAAATTTGAATTTTGTGTGCCATTTGGATTTTTAGGGGGAATGATGTGGTAGGTGTATGTGCTGTCAGATAAAGACAAAGTGGAAGTATGAGTGCAATAATAAAATGTGCAATAGTATTCTAAACAAAGTAACAGTAGCAAAAATATTTTTTAGACATAGTTATAGTTAGGAATGAGAAATAGGTGAATAGGTAGAGAATAGAGTAGCCAATAGGAGATATTTTGTACAATAGCAATAGTCAAGGAGAATATAATAACTAGGTAAAGCAAGAGAACATTTGTTGATAGCAGTCAGACAGTCATCCAATAGCAAGGAAAGTTTAAGAGATTTTTTTGGTTAGTTTTGTATACAGCTATAGCTATAAGTAATCAGTTTGTAATAGTTATTTTAGCATCATTTAATATAAATATTTGTGATTTTTTTCCATACTCTACCCTCCCTTATTTCAATTTTTGTGATATTACTTGCTTCCCACATGGGCCTTCACATCATTTATTTTGTCTTTTATCCTAATAGTAGCCATCAAATTTTTAGTTTTTCCAACACTTTGATGGTAAAATAAAATTCTTCAATCTATTCTAAAATTAGTTCTAATATAACTCCTAAAATTCCTCTAGCTACCTCAAAATGTTATAGACCAAATGTTGCATAGACAATAGAATATGTATGTAAATGAACAAAAAATCTCTACAAATATTCCATGGTTTCTTGGGATAAAATTTCCCTACCCAAATCTCACAAATTTATATATATTCATAATCACAAAGAATTTAATAAAGTTTTTGCAATGAGGGATACATGGAGAGTGGAAAAAACTACATTTAATTTGGAGCACCATCATCTAGGAAAAGTATACCCTCCATCTATATATCTTATCTCTTAATCAAGTTTGGGGTCTACATTGGTAGGAGAAACCAATAATATCCACAAAGGACTCATCTTGGTACATAACAAACTCATGGAAATTTAGAAATGGTTGTATCATTTTATATGAGGATAGTTGGGAAGGACATGACATTGCAGAATCTTGACCTTCAGGGAACTACACAATATTATTCAATCCAAGGCTTATATCTTCTCTTAGATTATTAACAAACATATATAAATAATTACTTTATGTGGGATTAGTGTAAAATTAGATCAGAAACTATTGTCCCTTAATGTCAAATAAATCATCTCCTTCAATTGTTAAACAACATATTCATTTTCAAATCCAATACCAAGGTTCTTTAAAGACTCCCAAGAAAAACTAATTTTAGTTGAAAATGATCTCCAGGATGACCTCTCTAATGATAATATTTGGATTAGTTTGGTTTACCTCAATAATAATATAAGAATGACACAAAGTATATTGTAGGGCAGCTCAGATCAGGTCCAGAGTTAGCTGGTTAAAGTTAGGGGACAAAGGCACTAAATACTTCTTTAGCTTACTCAAAGATAAACATAATAAGTAAAAATCCAAACAATTAAGATTGGTGGTATTCTTACTAAATATATTAGTGAAATAAAAAAGGCATTCTTTGCATTTCAATCCAGCCTATTTTCTTTAGATGATTCTAGCCAACAGATTAAATCGAATATGAAAATTTATTCTAATTATATTCCTAAAAATATTACCCTAGATCAAGTTGATTTCCTTGATAATGACTTATCTATTAATGAATTCTTGGCTGCCATTGATTCTCTCAAGAATGATAAGGCTCCAAGTTTTGATGGTTTCCCAACTAAGTTTTATAAGGGAAACAGAGAATGGATTACCAAAGATTGTCTTGATGTATATAGAGAGGTTGTGGAAGTTGACTCTCTTGGTCCTAACATCAATATGGGTGTTTTCAAACTCATTATTAAATATGGGGATCAATCTCAATTCAAAAATTGGACACCAATCACCTTTTTGAATGTTTCCTATAAACATCTAGCTAAGATAATTGCTATGAAAATCTCTTCCTTACTCTCATAAATTATTATCGATACCCAAACAAGATTTGTTGAGGGGAGATGTATTCTTGATAATCTTTTGTCTAGGTTAAAAGGAATTAAATGGGCACATGACTCTAATTAGAATGTGGGGATGATCCTTCTAGACTTTAAAAAGGTTTATGACATAATTGAGTGGCCCTTTATAAACACTATGTTGTGAGCTTTTGGTTTCTAGGATAGATTTTGCAAAATGGTCAATATGTTGTTCAAAGATGCCTCTGTAGTGATTGAATTTAATGAAATGCTAAATTAATCTCTTAGCCTAAGGTGAAGGGTGCCCTTTTTCCCCTTCCCTCTTCATGATTGTATCAAATGCTCTTCATTATTTTCTTAGAGATGCCTCTCTGGGCCCCCTTGTTAAAGGGATCTCTTTACCCAATTCATATGAATTGTTGGAATGTTTTGTTTGTAGATGATACTACTCTCCTCCTTGTCTTATAAAAATATAATTTCCAATAGATTAACTCTATACTTAATGTGTATTTCTTTCTTTCTTGTTCTAAATTTTCTTACCATAAGTCTTATATTATTGGGTGGAAAGAAAACCCTCATGACTAGATGTCTGAGTTTGGATGGATTTGTAAAGGTCCTAAACATTTAGTCAGATATTTGGGTATCCCCTTTTCACTCTCTCCTTCCTTCAAATAAATGTGGTATTGGATGCTTGTGAAGGTCAATGATAATATTGAGAAATGGAATGGTCAAACACTCTCCTTGCCTCACAGCATTCAAGTTTGACAGATAATTCTTTCTTCCTAGAGCATATACTATTCTTCCAATTGGCTCTTTAACAAGTCTCAATTTAACAAACTTAAAAATTTAATTAGGGAATTATTGTAGTATGATGGTAAGAGTAACATGAAACATCATGATATTGCATGGGTAACTATTATTGTGAAACTTGTTGTTATGCATATTTATCTTTAGCTAAAGGTGTTGCAAGATGAGATGGAGAAATTTCTACATGATAGAATAATGAAGATAACATCTAATTTTTTCTTAGACATAGGTATTTTTCCCAAAATTATCCCTCCACTAGACTAGATAACTCTTCATGGAGATGTGTATGATGTTAACATCTCAAACTATGAATGGGATAATATGAAGAATGCCTATTTTGAGTAGGTAGCTAATCTTGACCCTAAGTTAGTAGGTTTTTACATCTTAAATCAGGATAGTAAGGAGAAATTTTATGTAAACAATGATGAATTTCTCACTATTCCTCATTCTTCTCTGCAACATTTCTATTAGTAATAATAAAGACAATGTTTCTATTTCTACTGGTAACTTCTCACAAGCATTTGAGCCAATTGGATGACTTCTTGTTCAGGGATATGGGGGTGTGTTTCAAAAGGGTACTGAACAACTTATTGAAAGTAATGTGAACACTCTCATCATTAACCTTAAAAAATTTATTAAGAGTGGAATCAAAATAGATAGGGATATCATATTGAATCATATTCAAGAGACAAGTGTTAGCCACCTACTTTCTTAGCTGAAGGATGATGGCCAACAAGTTTTTTTGACTGACAAGGAACTTGATGTTTTGATTAAGGATCTTGAGGACTATGTATAGGGACCTGAACCATCTAAGAAAGCCTAAAGAGCTTGGTAATGATGCTCATGATAGTTTTATGGATAGTGGTGTTGTTGTTTCATGTGTGGGACCTATTGTTTGACTATAGTTTCCTTTGGGACTTTTTTTAGACTTTATCTTTGTTTCTCTTGTTTTATGTTTTATTATTGGGTGCCCCTTTTTATATTGTAAGCATGATGTAATATCGATCTAACTTTGATACTCATATTTTGGCATGTGGTTATCTACATATGGCTGTTTTTCTCTTTTGTTTGTCCTCTAGACATTTTGACTTTTGTTCACACTCTTGAAATATTTTAAAAAAATAAATAAATAAATCTAATACCAAAGGCAATAGATCAATTAAAATTGTTAAAATTTGACATTGCATTTTTAAACTCACCATCCAAATCCTCGCCTAATTTCAATCTATGATAAATTTGGAAGGAATGAAACTCTTAAGTTTTTGAAGACATGACTCAATCAATAAAACATTTAGTGTAAAAAATAGTATTAAAGTTTGACAAATAACACCCATTCTTTGTCAACTCAAGGACATATTCAAATCAGTTGATATGGTTGATTGTGAGTTAGAAAATGCATGAAAGGTATCATTTCAACACAACTACCCATAATTTAAAGTGACAATACAAGTAGTATGAAAGCACCTCCCCTTGGGGTCTATAAATTTAAGGAACTCAAAGGGAGTGCTAGTCATAAGAATCTCACAACATATTGGTATTCATATAAATGATTTTATTTTACTATTCACTTTTTTTTAGGGTACTCAACAAGCTAGAAACAACACTTTACCCTAACTAATCACTAAAGGAAACACACAATTGATCATAAAAAAATCAATAAGGAATAACTCAAAAAGAAAAAAACTACAAATTTTAAGCATCACTGGAGACTAGACAATCTTGTCCACCAAATCTTGTTAACTCTCAAATATTTTAAAAGGTTCACCTTGAACATTGATTCTAACACCATCATTGATAGTCTAGTCACTAATTGGGAAAAATTTCCCTCATATTATTATCACCACACTTCCTCCTCCCCATCTCATTTTTAATTCTCTTGTATTTACATCCTTAACAACAACTGACCCTTTTATTCTACCTGTCATGCAGGTGTTGGACCCCTCATGCAATCAACAACTCTAAACTGTAATTGAAAATGAAATCTCAAATGATGGGTAAAGGGTTTTCATATTATCCATTCATTGTAAATCAATTATTTTGAAACTTTATTTGCATGTGTAAAAAACAACACCATGTTAATAAAAATTAGCATTTCAAAAATTATTAGTATAGGTTTTATATGGTTCTTAAAATATATTTAATATTAAAAATTTGTAAGATAATATTATTATTATTATTATTATTATTATTATTATTATTATTAAAATATAAATATATTGTTTATTTTTAATAAAAATAAAAATAAAATGAAATATTAAATTATTTATTTATTTAAGATGAAATTAAAAGAAACAATTAAACTATTTTTAATGATATTTGATTTTATATAAAAACATATACTATATATATTTTTATTTTAAATTATATTGCAATCATTATATCATAAACGAATAAATAATGATGAAGATATTGTATAAAAATTCATTTTTCTTAAATTATTTATTATTTTTTAAGTAAATTTAATTTTTTTATTTACGTTTATAGTTAAATTTTAATGATTTTATAAATATAAATTATATAAATATATACATACATATACCAAAATTCATTTATTTCTCATCATGTTTTCATTTTGGTCAAATTTCTTCCTTTCTCATTTCTTGCAACATAATTGAAAGCCATGCTTTATACATCATGGACAAATCTCTCTAATGTCTAGAGTGACAACATAGGATTGTATGGCATTCAAATCTCTCAATTTGATCACATTATCCCAAATATGGATAAATACATTATGATTATGTCCAATATACAACAACATTGGAAAAAATGCACAAATACCATGGTGAAGATTCTTTTTTTGAGATTTACCCATGCAAAGCATGGAAAAAGAAAGGGCTTGAAAACATTATTATCAACCCACTCCTAAGAGACAAGTGTTATTAGTTCTCCTCCCAACCTCAACCAAGTCATGCATCAATCATCATCAATCTCAAGCTACTCCCTCTACCAACTTGGTTGGAAGCTTCTCTACATAAAGGAGGTCCCCACAATGGTCCATTAAAAACACAATAAACCTAAGGAAGGAGTACATGTCATAATGCAGATGTATCAAACATGTCTTCTCACATTTTTCTAGTAATATTGGTATCCTAACTATGTTTCCCTCTGTATAAATTAGTTTTATGCATTACAATAACTATAAAAATGATTTGCTACCTTCAAATGATGATGTTTGTGTTAGACTACATTTAGATTATTTTTACTTAGTAAAATGTTATCCTTATTTATCAAG
Organism: Torreya grandis; assembly: GCA_037957365.1. Lineage (NCBI taxonomy): Eukaryota > Viridiplantae > Streptophyta > Pinopsida > Cupressales > Taxaceae > Torreya > Torreya grandis. Next base: position 1,158,401 of record JARHVA010002626.1, read on the forward strand.
GTGGTCTCATTGTTAGGACTGAACATCTTAACAAATCTTTGCACCCTTTTTTGTCCCCTATCTTGACTTTAACCTTTATTAGGAGTTGGTTTTGTTGTAACAATTTTTTTAATACACCTTTTTTCAAAAAATGAAATAGGCAAATATTGCATTTTACATTTTATCAAAGATGTGCATATTATTGTAATAGTACAGGGTGGACTTTCCATGTTTTTCCTTATCAAGTTTTTTCCAAGGAATTACTTGAGTCATGACTTTGCACTATGAGAACCTTGAATCACCAATGAATAGACCAACAAGGGTAAATAGAACCAAAAAAATCCATAGTTAACAACCAATCACACCCCAAAGTCAGAAAAATTTAGGTCTTGTAGGCCATAAGTTGTTATCAAAATTATTGAATATTTTAATCACACCTACTCCCACTAACACTCCTCTGACAATCCTTATTTTTGTAGCATATGGAAGACCATACTTATCTACCATTGACAGTATATAATGACTTGAATAGTCATGTTGATTGTGTGTTTAGCCATACCTATTATAATTGTATGTCAATCCATGTTTGTATTAATTATATTTTGATAGTTTGGTATACACGCATTATTTCTAGTGCTAAGCACTCTATTTAGTTGAGATGCCTATAATTTTTTATGTATGTAATTAAGATTGAATTTTAAACATATAAACATTGGTTTCATTGTCATCATTCTAGTATCAGAGCCTAAAGATCAGGTAGCCCATGGGAGAACCATTTGTATATTGTTGAGAACAATTGAGGATGTCTAGCCATGTTAGCATGTAATTCCTTCAAGGCATAATCAACAAAAAGTTACAAATAGATAGAGCCATGCTTTGCCTGTTTATAATAGTTAAGCTACATGTGTTTAAATCCATTTGAGCTTTCATCCAACCTGCTAAAAATTTAGTGCCTAAGTTAAGGCAAGACATTTGAAAAAAGTTGAGCTCGTAAGAGACAACATAGAGTCAAGGTCTTTTGAGTCATTGCTAAAATTGATCACTATTACACAAAAGTCAAATTTTGTTTGCCTAGTGAAAAGTAGATGTCAATACATCTACATCAAAAGGAGAAGATCATATAAGACCTTCAAAAAAGGGTAGAGGTTCAACAACATATATCATATAGATACTTTATTTGTGAAGGACTATTATTGAGTTTAATTAAGTGTCTCATGTAGACCCATCCATGATTTGGTTATTCACACCACCAAGACTTCCATGAAATAGGTGGCTACTTGCTACATAGAATCCCCTATATATAGATGTAAGGAATGTAGAGCCTAATCAACCTGAGACTCACTACCCTTCATAGTAGGTCATAGTAAAGAAGCATAGCCAACGTTGAAAAAAAATTGTAGTGAATGGGAAAGATTATGACTAGCTAGCAAAGAGAAAACCATAGCTAAGCAAAAAAATTTGTGTAAAAGCTATAGAAAAGAGTCAAATCCCAAGTCCGTGATATGATTATATTAGAGGGTAAGAGTTGGCAACATCTACCAACATTTTATGGTCATAACTATGATGTATGGGCTAAAAATATGAAGATTATAATGGTAACCAATGATTTATGGGAGTTTGTGGTCACTGGATTCACATATGTGACTGACCAAGCTACCTATAATGCATTATAAAATTCCCAAAAGACCTAATTGAATGAAAATCAGATGAAGGATGCAAAATCCCTAAACCTAATCAAGATCTATGGCAAAAGCCATACACCTTAGAATAGCAGCAATAAACTACTTAAAGGAGGCATGGGAGATTTTCCAAAACACCTACAAAGGAAATAACAAGATGATGTTGGTCAAACTCCAACTACTGAGAAGAGACTTTGAAACTCTTTAGATGAATGATAGTGATTCCATTCCAAATTTTCACACAAGAATTTCTAGCCTAACAAATTAGTTAAGGATTAATGGTGAAACTATGGAATATCAAAGGATCATTGAAAATATCCTAAGGAGTTTCCCATTAAGATTTTATCCAGTTATCATTACAATTCAAGAGCCTAAAGATCTTTCAAGGATGATAGTGGATGAGCTGATGGGTTCCATATAAACCCATGATCATCAGTTGAACAGATCTAGACCTTCTTCCCTAGAGCAAGCCTTCAAGACTTAGGCCAATTTTAGAGGTAGGGGGAGAGGAAGAGAAAATAGAGGTATAAGCTTCAGAGGTAGAGGAAGAGTAATAATCTACTATCAAATAACAAGCCCAAGCAGTCAAAAAGAACCAAGCGGCTCACATTTAGAATCCCAAAATAAGAAGAGGAGTAATACATCAAATCAAAGGTGTGACAAAAGTAGTGTTCAATGTTACTATTATCTCAATTATGGTCATTTTGCTAGTGAATGCTTTAAGATGCAACATGACTAGTCAAGGAAAAATGTAAATGTAGCTAATGAGCTAGTAAATGAATCTGAACATTTTCTAAACATGTTCATTATATGTAATATTATTGAGCAGATAAACAATGGGGTTTGGTTCTTAGATAGCATTGTAGTAACCACATGAGTGGTAATGAGAGCTTGTTTTCCTCTATTGACAAGAACATTCAGTCTGATATCAAGATGGGGAATAATGAAAAATTTCCAGTTGTGGGAAGAGGGACTATCACCATTTACACTAAGCAAGGTAAAATCAGAGCAATCGAGGACATTTATTATGCTCCAAAGTTTTAAAAAAAACTTTTAAGCATTGGATAGTTTGTCCAAAAAGGATATAGATTTATAATGTAAAATGGAGAGTGCATGATCTTTGATTAGGATGGAATTAAGAGAAATATTGTTATGATTCAAATGACAAAGAACTACATGTTTCCACTCAAGATGCAAACTAGTTTTCCTAAGTATATGAATAGTACATCGATACTACATCAAGTAACCTTCAATATAGTCATCAAAGACACATCCAAACTCTGGTATTTGAGGTATGGGAATTTAATTTATTTTGGATTAAGTCTTTTGTCAAATAAATATATGGTTAAGGGACTACCAATAATGTAGAACCTAATAGAAAATGTGGGTCATGCATCTTAAGAAAACAACATAGGAGACCCTTTCAATCAATGATGTCTAAAAAGGCAAAACCACCATTGGAATTAATGGACTCAAATTTTTTTGGCCCAATGAAAAATCTCGCTTTCTCTAAGAATGCATATTTCTTGACCTTCATAGAGGACTATAGCAGGAAGACTTGTATTTATTTATTAAAGAATAAATCTGAAGTCTTTGAGAAATTCAAGTGGTTCAAAGCATTGGTTGAGAAATAAAGTGGGTACTTCATCAAGTCCCTGAGGATGGATATAGTGGGAGAGTATATCTCTAAATAATGTTTGAGTTTTTGCATGAGTAAAGGCATTGAAAAACAATTCACCACTAGGTACACTCCACATCAAAATGAAGTGGTATAAAGGAAGATTAGAATCATCTAGGAGATGGATACAAGCATGTTGAAATCCAAGGGACTTTTAAATGAGTTTTGGGTTGAAGCTATAACAACATTAATATAATTGTTAAATAGGTGCACGACAAAGGTCATACAAGACCAGATTTCATAATAAGTGTGGATAAATAGAAAATACATTATGGAGCATCTAAGAATTTTTAGGTGCATGGCATATGCTCATGTGCTAAAGGAAAATAGGCAAAAATTTGATGATAAAGGAGAAAATTGCATCTTCATTGGCTATAGTGAATAATCTCAAGCATATAGATAGTATAATCTTGTTACCAAGAAGATTGTGACCAATAGGGATGTTGAATTCATTGAGAATGAATCATGAGATAGTATTGTTGACACTACCTCAAGTATTTCATTAATGATGCCCATGGATGATGTATAAGGTGTAAATGAAGACAATCAAGCTAAACCAGACATAGATCGCCATGGTGAGCCTTTAGTAACACTTCCATATACATCAAGTTCACAACATACTCCACAGTCAGGAAGCTCTAGTAGTAGTTCAGATCCAATCCTTTCTTATTTAATGTTAAGAAAGAAAAGGAGTTTGAGGGATATTTATGATAATAAAAGGTATGATGATGAAAATTTGAATGTTTCTTTATTTTCTCATAGTGATCTTGTGTGTTTTAAAGAAGCAGTGAAAGAATAACAATAGTGTAAATCCATGGATGAGGAAATAGATGTGATAGAAAGAAATAAAACATAGGAGCTAGCTGAATTACCTAAAGGTAAATAAGTGATCAGAGTTAAGTGGGTCTATAAGGCCAAAATCACTATAGAAGGGAAAATTGAGAGGCATAAAGTAAGATTGGTTGTTAAGGGATACAAATAATAGCCTAGAATAGATTATGATGCGACTATTATGGCTCAAATTTTCACCCTTCAAGAGGGTTCTTTAGGCCCTTTCCAATTTGAGTTATACAATGGAACAACCCTAGGCTTTTGGTCAACTATGGTGGGGCTAAACCTTTGGAGAAGGCCAGCTTCCTCTTTGATGCTCACCTAAAATAATTTTGTCACATGGAAAAGGGTTAGAAAGGGATTAAGGGCTCCTAAGAAGGCTAAAAGGGTGATGCACCAAATTTAAATTGGAAATTCCAATAAGCTTGAACCCACACTAGATCTATAGAAGACAATACTAGCTCACACAATCTCTCAAGATTAAGTTAATTACATAAATATTTCATAGAAGAGATTCGGGAGGAAATGAATGAAAACAAGGAGGGATTATAAGACCCACACCAAGCCTACATTAATGTCAAAAATAACACTAATCCAGACCTAAAAAATAGCTTGAAAACACCTTAAACAAGGTTATAAAGGAGGACCATGGATGAGGAAGAATCTCCTTCACACAATACCATAGTCCATGGCTCACTCAACATAGATCCAAGGCAAGAGATAGGCAAAGAAATTCTTATTACATCAAGAGGTAGTTCTTAAAAATTCTTGATAGGTTTGAGCCTAATAAAGATGAGAATATTTTGTAATATCTTAGAGAGTATCTATGTCTCTTAGAAAGATGAAATTTTTTAAAATCTGAGAAACCTTACCATAGAGAAAGAATGGGTTGATATAGATAAAGGGAGAGAGAGAGAAGGGGGCGCACATTATCCTAGATCAATCAATGAGATACCACCTTTTAATGATGACTCCACCATATTTTGGCCCAATCAAGACTAGTCCATCATCAATTATTTAGCTTGAATTAACTCCACTTAGTCTTCAAGTTCATCTTATTGGTTGAGAGATCCACTAGAAGACAACAATTAGTTTTGCATGATGAGTCACGATCCATCTATGAATTAAAACCCCTTGAAGCTCTGTAAAAGAATTGAATGCTCCAACTACTTCTCTAACAATTGGATCCCTTTGCTTTGATCTTCTATGCCATATGTCCACTTGGTCTCATTATGAGGACAATCCCCATATTTTGATTTTGATAGTGCCATGTCATGCATGCTTTGAGTGATGGTTTTTCAAGGGCATGGCCATATTGAAGGATGAGTTGTTCAATCATAATTAAAAATATCTACCCTTTTTAGAAATCTAAACCTAGGTCTACTATAGATGAAAATCAATCTAGATTATTGGTTTTCCTATAGTTTCTATGTCAACAAAAAAAGATTTCTATGTACTTGATCTTGATTTGTCAATGAGATACCACTCCTTTGTTTTGTATTAGGTCAAAAAGAACTATTTACATTCATGGAGTGTTATTAGCAATGTTTGCTCCTTCTGGTTCAACCTAGATCCCATTCAAGCTCAATCCCTTTATATTTTTTTGCTCAGGTCAAGTACTACTTGATCGACTTCTATCAAAAATACCTTGGGCTCAATCCTTTTCATTGGTTTTCAATATCAACTTAGACCTATTTAATATTTTGACTCATCTCACTCCATTGATCTTCCCTATATGAATTCCAATGAGCCATTGATTTACCCTTGACTTGTCAACTTGGAGGGACCCTTTTGACTTGTTGACCTGCCCACATGCCATAAATCTTCAATGTATGTTCAAATGTCAAATGTTAGACCTCTAGGGCCCACCATTTAAAACCAAAAGGCTATTTTATGAGGGCTAAATTTGACATCTAATCTCCTATCATATGACATCCATGAAATTGTATTTGACATCCACATGACCATCATTTATGTTCATGTGCCTATCACAATTTAAACGCAGATAATTTTTTTCCCAATATTTATTTTGACATTTGCACAACCATTAATGATGTCCATACAATCATATTTGATGTATGCAAGGCCATCACACTTTAAACTCTAGTATATTTTTGTCATCTCTTAAATTTGACACTATGAAATTCTCATCTACTTCCCAAGCATTTTCCCCACAACAAATAATTCTTTCAGACTTTTTTGGCCTTTTACTTCAAACCTTTTCCTACAGACAAAATGTCTGAAAGAATTTTGTCTTTGATAAAATGTTAAGGGAATTTTTATCAACTGAAATGAGTCTTAATAACTTTTGATTCATCTAATTTTCCCAATAATTATCCAACACTTAGACAAAAAACCTAAAATAATTACCCCAATAGAATTATTAGCACCTAGCCAAAAGTTTAAAAATGTCCCACGTATCAAATAAGCCTTTTAAAGCCTACAAGATCCTCTAAACTTATGAGAGAAATTGATGCTTGATATTCAAGGCTTGAATTAACTTTTAAGTCCTATACTATGATGTGTCATAACCTTGAACTGCTTAGACACCATGAAACCTACTTGGGAACCCTCCGTTTTCCATTATGGACCTGTCTTAGCAACTACTTTCTAAATATCAATAAATAACACTTTAATCTTGCTTAAATTGTTTCAAAAAAAAATTCAAGCACTATGATATTCTCTTTTCACTCTTGGAACCTCTTCTTAACTAGGACATTGCTCATATCTTTATACCATAGACCTCTTTAGGCAAAGTTCTCTATGTGGGCCAAAATTGGCCAACATTTTTGGCAACATCTCAGGGAAGCATGCCTGCTATGCTTGAGAACCTAGACCATTTGCCTTATCTAATCTATTGAGCATGGATTCAAGTCTTTCTTCCACTAAACTAAAATTGATACAAGGTTGACCTTTTCCTAAAAACCCATTCTTGAAGCAACAAAGACCAAAAGAAACAAAACAAAATAAAGTGCCCAAGGCACTTTGGAAAAGGAAACACATGACAAGAAAGGAACATGTACCAGGCACTTAGAGGAAATGAAATACAACTAAAATACTATGTAAAATATTGAAATTTATAATCATATCCCACTTGGTTCAAATGGAAAACTTCTAGTGGCATCCACTTGTAACAAATAAAGATGGAAAATACCTTACTTTAGAGGTACAAAATTGGTGAACCAGGTAGCTTGATGGCCAATCCTTTTGACATGATCTCAAATGGATGAAATGTGACAAACACGTCTCCAATGTAGACATACTAATCCAAGTCATCCAATCTTGGTTAAATTTTAGACTATGGGATCACTTGCTTGATGTTGTTCATCACTCTTGAAAAAGCCTTACATGAAGACTTCATTTAGGCTCTTGGGAGCAACTGCACTTGGTTCAATTGATGGTTCAAAAAGACCATATTCTTCCACCTTGTCTTTGTGCAAATTATGACTATTCATGTTTAGAGAAGTATGTTAATATCTTTCTATAAGATTGACATGTCCCTTGGCATCTTCAAATTCTTTGGTTATGAAATTGAATCACTGCCATAACTCTTCAAGATCTTCACTAGTATGTATCTCAAATTGCATTTATTAAGCATTTAAGATGTCTCATTCATCAACCTCATTCAAGATTTCATCTTATTTTTCAACTAAAAATGAGATTTGATATAACCATCTAAGGTCTAACACATCACATTTATCCTGCTCAAGGTTTGATCTACTTTCCTTTAGCTCCAACATATCAAGGCTATCCTCAACTAAAACCTCATCTTAAAGTGGACCAACCTCTAGTTCCTAGTTCTAATACTCTTCTTCATTTATGTATAATGGACCTTCAATAGTCCATTCAAGGTCTTCCTTATGTTTAGCTTGAGGATTGTCCTCTTCAGGCAAGTTTACAACATTAAGTTGCTCTATTTCACTTTAAAAATGCAAGCACAAACACTTCCATTAACCTTATAAATCACTTGAGCTGCCCTTAACCTCCATAATAGGTTCATGAAGGCTATCCTCTTATTTCTCATAGAGATCCTACAAGTTGAAAGCTAAAACATGCTCTTCCCTATGAAGTGGGATACCTATCATGATTTCCTTATCATAGACACTTGATTTATCCTTTTCAGGCTCACTTGTGACTGCAAGCTCCTCCTCTATCTTTATTAAAATAGGTTATTTCTCCAAGATGGAGATGGTGGGAGGGTGAATAAGTTTACCTTGCTTGTATCTTAGGAGAGTGTCCTTCTAGCTAGGGAATTTGAATGGCTTATTTTGTGGCTCTTGAGGAAAGGAGAGAGAGTCTCAAAACTCTTGTACACTAAGCTCATTAAGTTGATCTATGGTTGCTTGATTTACTTTTGACACAACTAATTCTTCCTCCAAGACTGCTTCTTAGACTACCTTAACCAGCACCTCCTTCTTTGTGCCTTTCTAAACTAATTTCCATGATGGAAATGAGTATGGAATAAACATTTTTTATTCCTTTTGAATAACTATGGGAGAAGGTGGCCTTACAAGTAAGGGCATGACATAGCCAAGGTCAAATGTGTTGGAGAAGATCCATGATGAGATGGCTTCATGCTCTTGATTGGGAATGGTCATAGGGGTAGGAGAGGGAAAACTGATTGGCTTAGGTTTGACATACTCTTTCTCCCACTACTCAAACACTTTTTTAATAGATAATAGCCACCCTTTCATTTCTTGCTTCTCAACATATGGATAGTTAGCTTCTTCAATGGATGCCCACATGTTCCAAAATTCTTACAAGAAGATCCTTATCCCCTCAATGGCATGAATGGTAAATTATTGTCCAAGCTCAACAACCTTACTTATTTTCATGATTGTTCAGACTTGGTCTAATATTTCCTCTCTAATTTTTTATAATAATATATTTTGACAAGGTTGACTAAGGGATTGATCAAGGACTTTTCAAGGTTGAGTTTGAGTCTCTTGGAAGCCAGAGCACACATAATATTGATCTAAAAGATATTGTTATTCTTCATAAGATATCAACACACTATCTACATTCTAGATCATTCTTCTCATCATTTTTACGTCCTCATTCTCATAAGATGACCATTTTTCACCCTCACAAACTGGCCATCTATTCTTGACCAATTGAATATCACTCCTTGCCTCTTATAGAACATGGATAGGGATGACTGGAGAAAACTCCAAACCCCTACCAATCTCCATTATCAACTTAATATAAATTATTAATGCTTACTTGACTCATAACAAATATATAATAGGATAATCTTGGTATTGATAAGGGGAATTAAAGTACTAATTTGAACGTAAAGGAGGCTAACCTTGGTCATATGTAGGGGTGAGAGGAGTAAAAATGCCATGATAGGGTTGATAGGTTATTTGAGGGCCACTTGAGGGAATAGATAAAAATTATTTGATTGATAAGTGTGATGTTAAGGTAGAGAATAAGCATACTAATCAAAAAATGATTGATTTTACATACCGGATTGTGATGATTAGGCACTTAGTTGAGTTGCTTAAATAGTTAATAGATGTTTGGAGTCACCATTAATGTTTGTAGAATGCCTTTAAAGTCTGATATATAGAACAACACCAAAATCCTTATACTACTTTAGACCTTTGTCCCACCAAGTATGAAAGAATTGTTATGGCTCAAATTTGTACCCTTGGAGAGGGTTCTATAGGCCCTTTCCAATTTGATCTATACAATGGGAACAACCCCAAGTTGTGGGTCACCTATGGTGGGGCTGAACTTTTAGAGAAGGTTGACTTCCTCTTTGATGCTCACCTAAAGTAATTGTATCATAGGGAAAAGGGTTAAAAATGGGTTAAGGTCTCCTAAGAAGGCTAAAAGGGTGATGCACCAAATTTAAATTGGAAACTCCCATAATCTTAAACCCACACTAGATCTATATAAAATAATACTAGACCACACAATCTTTCAAGATCAAGCTAATTGCATAAATATTTTATAGAAGAGCTTCAAGAAGCAATGAGTGAAAACAAGGAGGGATTATAAGACCCACACTGAGCTTACATTAATGTTAAAAATAACACTAATCTATACCTAAAAAATAACTTTAAAATGCCTTAAACAAGGTTAGAAAGGAGGACCATGGATGAGGAAAAATCTCCTTCACATAATACCATAATCCACTGCTCACTCAACACAAATCCAAGGCAAGAGATAGGTAAAAAAAAGTATTATTACATCAAGAGGTAGTTCTTACAAATGCTTGATAGAGTCGAGCCTAATCAAGATGAGAATATTTTTTGATATCTCAGAGAGTATATATGTCTCCCATAAAGATGATTTTTTTAAAAATCTAAGAAACCTTACCATAGAGAAAGAATGGGCTAATATAAATAAAGGGAGAGAGAGAAGGGATAGCACATCATTCCAAATCAATCAATGAGTTGCCACCTTTTAATGAATTCTCCACCATATTTGGTCCAATTAGGACTAGTCGATCATCAACCAGTTATCCTAAATTCACTCCACTTAGTATTCAAGTTCTTTCTATTAACTTAGAGATCCACTAGAAGAAAATAATCAATTTTTCATGATGAGTCATGATCCAGCTATGAAGGAAAACCCCTATAAGATTTGTAAAATAATTGAATGCTCCAACTACTTCTCTAATAACTAGATCCCTTTGCTTTGATCTTCTATGCCATCTATCCACTTGGTATCATTATGAGGACAATCCCCATATTTTTAATCTAATAGAGTCATGCCATGTATGCTTTAAACGGTGGTTTTTCGAGGGCATGTCCATATCAAATGATGATTTTCTCTTTCATAATTTAAAATATTTTCCCTCCTTTAGGAATCTAAACTTGGGTCCACTATAGATTAAAACCAATCTAGATTATTAATTTTCTTATATTTTTTATGTCAACAAAAGAAGTTCTCTAGGTGCTTGATCTTGATTTGACAATGAGTTACCACCCACTTGGTTTGTATTAGGTCAAAAAGACCTATTTTACATTCATAAAGCATTATTTGTAATGTTTTATCCTTTTATATCAACTTGGATCCCATTCAAGCTTGGTCTTTTCATATTTATTTTACCCAAGGTCAGTATTATTTCATCAACTTCTATCGAAAATACCCTAGGCTTGATCCTACTCATTGGTTGTCGATATCGACCTAGACCTATTTTATATTTTAACTCATCTCACTCCATTGATCTTCCCTATATAAATGCCCATGAGCCATTGATTTACCCTTGACTTATCAAAATGGAGGGACCCTTTTGACTTGTTGACTTTCTCATGTGTCATAGATCTTAGATGCATGATCAAACACCAACCATTAGATCTCTGAGGACCACTATTTGAAACCAAATTTCTATTTCATGAGGGATAAATTTGACATCTATTTTCCCATCATTTGACATCCACACAACCATATTTGATGTTCATAAGACCTTCATTTACATTTGCATGCCCATCATAATTTAAACCCTAATGATTTTTTGCATGATCTTTATTTTGACATTTGTGTGACCGTCAATGATGTCCATGCAATTGTATTTGACATTTACAAGGCCATCATAGATTGAAATCTAATGGGTTATTTTCATGTCTTAAATTTGACACTCACATGAATGCCCCATCTACTTCTCACGTATTTTCCCCACAACAAATAATTCTTTAAGACTTTGTGTTTCAACTTTTTGCTTCAAACCTTTTCCCACAGACAAAATATTTGAAAGAATTATATCTTTGGGAAAATATTGCAAGAATTTTTCTTGACTAAAATAAGTCTTCAAAAAAATTTATTTATCCAATTTTCTTGTTAAATCTCCAACACTTAGCCAAAAAATTGAAACAATTATCCCTAAAAGAATTATTATCACTTAGCCAAAATTTGAAAAATGTCCCAAGTATCAAATAAGCCTTTTTACGCCTACAGGCTCCTCTGAATTTATGAAATAAACCACTGCTTGATCTTTATGTCTTGAATGAACTCTTGAGGCCTATACTATGATGTGTCCTAACCTTAAACCTCTCATACACCATGAAACCTACTCGAGAACCCTCCATTTTCCATTTTGGACCTATCTTAGTAGCTACTTTCCAAAGATTAGCACATAGCACTTTAATCTTTCTTAAAGTGTTTCAAAAATCTTTATAATCACTATGATATTCTATTTTCACTCTTGGAACCTCTGCTCTACTAGGACTTTGCTCAAATTTTTATACCATAGACCTCTTCAAGCAAAGTTCTATATGTGGGCCAAAATTAGCCAATAGAGACATATGTTCTTGTTACAAGAATGGAAACTATGTATAATATCTTATCAACACCCACCCAACACAAGTGGAAGGTATATCAAATGGATGTGAAGTCTACCTTCATGAATGGAGTGCTCAAAGAAGATTTATATGTGGACCAGCCACCTAGCTATGAAGTCCCAAGACAAGAAGACAAGGTGTATAGGCTAAAGAAAGCACTTTATGGGTTTAATCAAGCACCAAGGACATGGTAAATTAGAATGGATTCATATTTTACTAGCAATGGGTTCAACAAAAGTAGTAGTGAACCCACACTTTACATCAAAACAACCCATGATAAGATTTTAATTAATGTACTATATGTAGATGATCTGAGCTTTACATAAAATAATGATCCTTTCATTATTAAATTTAAAGAAGCAATGAAAATGGAATTTTAAATGATAGACTTAGGTTTGTCAATGTACTTCCTTGGCATATAAGTACATCAAATGGATCATGGCATATTTAACTCTTAATCTAAATATAGCATAGAGATCTTGAAAAGATTTATAATGTAATACCAATAGCCACAAGTCTAAAATTGAGTAAATAATATTGTATTAATGAAGTGAATCCAACCTTATATAAAAGCATTATTGGAAGTTTAATGTACTTGACATATACTAGGCCTGATATTATGTATGTAGTAATCCTAGTTTTTAGATTTATGGAGACACCTAAAGATACACACTAGTAAGCAGGTAAGAGAATCTTGAGATATGTCAATGGCACTAAGAATTATGGCATCTAATATACTGCATTGAGTGAGTTTGAGTTGGTTGGCTATATAGATAGAGATTGGGCAAGTAGTGTAGATGGCAGGAAGAGTACATTAGGATATGTGTTTCTCATGGGTTTAGGAGTGATTTTTTTAGCTTCTAAGAAATAACCCATAGTTTCTCTATCCATAATATAAGTTGAGTATATTGTACAAAACATAGTTGCATGTTAGGATATTTAGCTTAGAAGAATCCTAATAGACTTGAATACCGAACAAGGAGATGGTAGTACAATTTATTATGAAAATGTATCCTCAATATCCTTGATGAAGAATCTAGTTTTACATGGATAGAGAAAACATATTCATATACATTATCATTTCATAATGGAGATGGTAGAACATAGATAAATTGAGTTTTAGTTTTGCATGTATGAGCAGCAACTCATTGATATTTTTACAAAGCCACTATCAAAATAAAGCTTTGAGCATTTAAGAGACTATTTAGGTGTACTTGATAGTGGTAGTTATGATTAATGAGGAGTTTTGAATATTTTAATCACACTTACTACCACTGACACTCCTCTATAATCAATCCTCCTTTTTGTATCATATGGAAGACCATACTTCTCTACCATTGATAATCTGTAATGACCTACACAGTCATGTTGATCCCATGTTCAACCATACCTACTCTAACTACATGTCAATCCATACCTGTATTAATTATATTTTGATAGCTTGGTATATAGGCATTCTTGTGTTTAGTGCTAAGAACTTTATTTAGTTGAGCTGCCTATAATGTTTTACATATACAATGAAGATTGAATGTTAAACACAATAGCATTGGTTTAATTATCATCAAGAATGTGGATTCAAGGAGTTACAGAGGAACCAAAGATTATGGATATTATTAATTATTTGCTATCAACAAATGATATTGATAAAAACTATGCAGAGTAAATAAGGATACCTTATCAATAAAAAAAAAGTGTGAATTTATGGTAATTGACTTACCAGCTTACCAGTATCAACAAGGGTAGAAATAGGATAAGCAGATAACAAGGTTGGGACTATAAATGAAACAAGTTGTCACTAAGGAAGCTTGAAAATTACCCTAATCTTGCACACATTGTAATATGGTAGGACGCATAACCAGACAAAGAAAAGCTTCATTTGCTCTATATTGTATGCAATGCATAGAACCACAATTGACTCAGGTACATGCCAAGTTTAGAAATAGAGTTATGAAAGCCTTTGAGGATGGTACATAACTAGGTAAGACTAATTTTTTTTAGTGCCAATGCTACCAATAGATTGAAAGAGGGGATACAGAGTGATTTTTTTATTTTTCTTCTACAGTCATGAAAGATGAGTCTGACATAATATTTGTGTTCATGATCATGTTCATTAAGGATAAAATTTCAAAATAAGTTTGGTAGAATTATAGAGGGGTCTTATGTTAGGGACTACTACCTCTATAATTTTGGGCAAAGTGGTTCCATATATTATGATATCTTTAAAATCTACATACAAAATATATGCACCTTAAAATGAGTAGTTACAGTCTAGAAAGAAGCTTTTGAAGGATGGGAAGTAATAAGGTGTTGAATATTTGCATGGTTGATCTTATGATCAGTTACAAAGATAAAGACTCTTAATTTCTCAACATTACCCCTTAAAAATAATATACTAGCACCCAGTGTAGACCCCTACCTTATTCATGGTTATATTTGAAAATATGAATTTTATCTTTTATTATTTTAATTTTGATAATAAAAAATACAAAAATATGTAAAATTATTAAATAGTTTTAAAAAATATATTAATAAGCGAAATCTAAATAACCACTTGAAATCTTGTACATTTATTTTGATAGGAAGTGAACAAGACAAAAAGGTCCCTCTTATTCTCCATAATGTTTGGATCAAATTATGACCCTCAACACTTCCAATCTTCATGATAAGAGCACACTATAAGGAGACACTCCATGAGTGGCACCATAATACATACATACATGTGTATTTTTTATTTTAATATATTTTTCAATATAGCTATACTATTTTATTTGATTATAAATCTATCTAATCCCATACATCAAGAATCTTTATCTATCTATCTAGATACATAGATAGATTTCTATATAGGCCTAAATATAATACAAATCAAAATCAAATCCTACCCCAAAAAATCTAAATGAAATGTTATAGTTAAATTATTAGATATTATAATGTACAAACTTTTGTTGCAATAATCATGAATGGCATAACTGATGAGTAACCACCATTTGGTCAATTACTCACCAGGACCACCAGGCAAATAATTGCCACTCAAAATCATGAAAATTAAAAACCATAATTTTTTTAAAATTGATGAGTAGTCATCGGTTACATTTAGATATCCAGACAATATATAAACTAAATAAACATTTAAATATGGATGTCTAGTTTCTTATACTTTAAGTTATATTTTATTTATATACTTTTAGGGTGTTTGAAAGTGGTTTCAAACTTCTAGGAGCTATAATGCAAATTCAAGGTTTTGGAGGATCCTATCATATTTCAAACTTAGTCAAATTTAAAGGTTCCAAGGTTTCAAACTTAGCCATATTTTAGCATTTTAAAATTTCAAGGAGACATCATAGGAGGGATGAACGTTGCATGAAGGGATGTAGGTATGATAAAATAGTATGTTGTATGCAAATATCTCCCATAAAGTGTCATAAGTCAACCCCACCCCATTCCCTGTGCATAGATTAAAACTGATATAGTGATACTTATACAATAATTTACAAGTACAACTTACAATAATCTATATTTTTCTCTTCCCTACTCTCTAGAAAACTAAGGGGGATTAAGAAAGTCTAGTAATCTATGCACAAGGAATGTGGTGGGATTGACTTGTGGCACTTTGTGAGAAATGTTATCATACAATATTCTATTCTATCATACTTACCTCCCTTCATGCAGCCTTCATCCCTCTTATGCAATCTCTTTGAAATTTTAAAACCTTGAAATATGGTTAAGTTTAAAACCATGAAACCCTAGAATCTAACTAAGTCTAAAATATGATAGGATCCTCCAAAACCTAGAATATGCATTATAGCTCCTATAGGTTCAAAACCACTCTCCAACATCCTAAAGTTATATAAATAAAATATAACTTAAAGTATAAGAATCTAGACATCATTATCTAAATGTAAACTTCTACTCACTGATTATGATTGTGTGAACTATGGTAATAATATAAATTTTATGTCACATAAATTTAATATAAACTAAATTTATATTATATAAAATTATTAAATTTACAGATCAATTTATTTTATAAATTATATGATATAATTATCAATATATTATATAAAATTATGTAAATATATTTTATACTGGTATATATAGTTTAGAAAATTTTGTATAAAATAGTGTGTTCCACTTCTATCATAGATTTAATATAATACAGGTGTCTAGATGTTTTTATCATAGATTTATCTAAAATATAAATGTTAGTTGAAAGATAATATATAAATTTTAATAATTATAAATATATAAAAAGGTAAAATATTATTCTTTTATATTTTATTCTATTTCAAATTTATATTTTAAAAACTACATGTATTAGTATATATTTCTAAAATAATTATTCTTGGAATTAAATGTGCTTAGCAAACATGTTTCAAAATTTTATCATTCCTTAAAATATAACTTTTTGAGCATGTTTTTTAAAAAAAATTATTCTTTGAAATATAATTAATTCAAACATTTTTTAAAAGATTTAACTCTTAAAATATATTTTTATTTGAAATATAAATACATAAAAAAAAAATCATAACATTCTTAATGAAAATATTATACTTTATTATAATCCATATATATTTTTTACTTAGCAACAAAATATAATAAAATCATAATTATAGCCAATGTTATCTCGAGAGTTGACTCTGCGTGTCACCAAAAAAAAATTGATGATAGGTATTTATTCAGCATTGCCCTTCAAATTTTATTATTATTTATAATAGTAAGAGGAAACATTAAAACTAATAAATAAGTGGTATGATTGTTATATGTTAAAGCATCACATGCAAATCTTAGCTTCAACAAATCCAAGTGCCACTTGTTAAACAAACTGGCATGCCACCATTATCTTGGTTTAAATGCAAATATGAGCTTAAACAAACCACAATAAAACCATTTGACAATCATATGAAAATTTTAGTTTCAACAAACCAAAATAGGTAGTACTACTATTATCATGTATGTTTTCAAGATTCTTCATTAGTCAAAATACCAAACCACAGTTACCTTAGGATCTTTACCTATACCATAACAACAAAAAACATCTCAAAGATGAAAGAATAGTGGTTTCTACCAACTGGGCCATGCAGTAAGGAATTAAGCCTTGTGATAAGATAACACAATTTGATTAAAGAAAATATATGTCTCACATAGATATGACCATTGAATTGTAAGGTATCTAGTTGGTATTTATACTACAACATTGATATAGAGTAGTTATAACATAGAGAAGAGTTGAAGTATATTAGCAAAGAGTAATAAAGTGGTTATAGAGCAAAGTAAAAAATTTAATAGCATATAGAAGTATAATATAAAAATATTTAAGAACTTTGTATTCAGTGGTTATTATATCAATATAAATAAAGAGAATTTGGAGAAGGAATTAATGTGTATTGTGTACTGATTACTATGAACGAGCACACACACTTCTTTTTAATAAATGTATAACATAATTGTGTAACAAATATTAGCATTTGTGTCATTATCCTTAACTGAAGTTAACTTAAATAACATAAACCATATGTATCCAACAACTTTAGATTTTATGTCAACATTTGGTGATGTCACACGACTTCAGTTAACTAATGTCTATGGAAATTATTCATTAGAGTTATGTAAGCTAATGTTAACAAAAATAAAATAATCGTGGGAAAAAATACTAAAAAAATCACTCTAAACTAAAAAGTGAGTGAATCCTTACCTACAATAAAATCATCTTTCTTTTGACCATAGGAAGAAGAAATATGGGTCACATTCACACAAAATTTGTGGCTTTGAATATTACAGCAAGAATAAAATATATAAGGTTGTAGAGTCCACATTAAGAAACTTATAAAGTGGATTTCAAAAAATATTAAGTCACTCAAACACCTTGATACACTTTTAACTCGGGCTAGTAATTACTAGTTCAAGACTACACTCAATTCATTTCTCATACTTTGGGCTATACAGGGTTAGACAAGCTTTGATGCAAAAAAAATTAATTTGTTGAAAGTACTAGACAACATTCCCTAGATAAATTACCACCCCTAAACTTCAAGCTACTTTTATATCATGGGCTAGTAAGAGAAGATAAATAGTTTTTTTAGGGGACAAGCACCTAAGGGAAGGCATGCAGAAAGAAGGGGGAACCTCAAAAGATGTGACCAATAAAATTATTTGATCTAAATAGTTGGGGGAGATTAAATAACGTGTGAGGGGATAGGAAAATAAGTATCAAGTTAAGAGTAAGTTAATTATGAAAATAAAAGATATTAGTAAGAAGAGAAGTTAACATAGTTATGAGAAAATGGTGAATGAAGAGATGATAAAAATAGATAGAAGATGAGAAAATTAAGTTAAAAAATAGGAAAAAGATGCAGAAGAAAAAATGTTAAGAAGAAATAAGATAATGGATGAAACTAATCTATACTCTATTAGTGTAATTCAACACATTGAAAACCTAAATAATATCCATCTACCACAAGTAGATGAGTTAGTATTCACATTGTGGAAGACACATACAAGGTTAGTAGGAGAAGTAGAATAGAGTAAATCTATATCATACACGACAAAAAATAATGAATGACATGTGTCAAGGATTTTCATATTTAACTACACTATTTAGAATACCCTAACTATTCAAAACATTAGACACAAAAGACCAATCGATTGAGATTAGTTTGGACTATAGTGGATGGGGCCTAGAGAATAATGGAAGAAGAGATAATGAGAAGATTATTAAAATATGAGATGTTAATTATATAGTGGAACCAAGGGGATAAATTTTAATAATTGAAGAAAATCCAACAAGAAGTAATCAAGAGGAAAATTGTACAGATAATTTAGAAGAACAAATAGATGTTGAAAGAGATATTGACTTTTTGGAGAAAGGTAATTCATAAATAAGTGTTAGTATCCATACTAGAGATATGAAGAATAAAGATAAGGAGGAAAATAAATTTCTATAAGAGATATTAGTTAATGAAAACATTAAAGAATAGAATTAGTTAGGAGAGAATGAATAATAAACTCGAAGTGACACGACCCCTCTAAACCTTAACTACAAGAGGCCCTGAGAGGAGATGAACCCTTTAGACTAATATCCATTCCCTGTGCCCCTTCATAATCAATGCAAACATCCATCCCTTAGATGAAGAGAAATATATATTGGATAAAAATTAGAAGATAAATATAAAATTTCTAGTTAAGAGATTGAGAATAAAATAGAATTTGTAAGAAATCAAGTGGAAATGTTAGGGAGAAGATACTTCTAAAATAAGTTAAATAGAGATAAGGACGTAATCAAAATTTGGTTAAAAAAATTAAAAAAAAATAACAGTATTGAAAGAGTAAGCACATCAAATAATTTGATTAATAGCAGTAACAATACTACTAGTAGTACTTATACACCACTTAACAAAACCTAAATGGCACAAAATAGGATGAAGTTGCCACTATTTGGCAAAGATACGAAGGATGCATAAAAACACTTGTTTGTGTTGGACTCATGGTGGAGGAGTCATAATATTTTTGATGATAGGGTGATGTTATTTGACTTTGTTGGAACATTGAGGGATGATGCACTTAAATGTTATATGAAAATTTATTTTGGTCATGTAATTACACAGGCCAACATATAGAAAGCCCTTAAAGGAGATTTTCACTATCCTAGCATTCTAACTAAAAGTGTTAGTAAGATGAGAGAGTTGATATAGAAGGAAAATGAGACAATAAAGACTATGATCAAATGTTCAAATCAATTGTGTAGAGATTAGAGGAACTATTAAATGAAAAATAGAGAATCAAATGGTTTATTTTAGGACTGATCCCATGCCTCCAAGTTAATATGGATGGGAAAAAATTTAAAACATTTGTAAAACATTAGAGATGGTGTCATGGTTAGAAGTGCAATCATGGAGACATGACACATATGCATCATTAAAAGATTATGTAGAGAGACTACAACTGGAATTAGAATATCTTGGGATAAAATAAGAAATATAGATGAAAGGTGATGAGTTTGGTTCACCACAAATTAATAAAAATCCATTATGAGTAAGAATATGGTGCACTACTTATTGTGCATGAGGGCACTCTCTAACATATTGTCTCCATAATGACATGGTGAAAAGATCAGTATCTATAAGATCAATGCAAACACATATGGGAATGTCTCCTCCTATTCAATAGGTGATATATGGTGACATAATCTACTATGAAAGTTGAGTATACAATCAACATCCTCAACATTTATGACCAATGATGGAAGTGGCTCCACCCATGAATCAATTGATGTATTACATAAAGTGTGGCATTTTATTCATTATAATCATACGTGTCTAGTGATAAATGCATTAAAAATGTATAAGATACTAATCAGAGGATAATGACAACATTTTAATAAATTTGACCACCATAATTACCTATCGGTAACCCTAATATAATACACCCTAGTCAACAGTACCAAATACCTCTTGCAATTCAAATATTTTCAATCCCAAAACACCCAACTACAGTATTACAACAACCAAAGTAGGTATAAGAGAGGTGGTTAGGGAGGATATAGGGTACAATACTATGGAATATGGGGAAACTATCAAGGGAGGAGATGATACAGTCAAAATTACAACTAAGGCTATAACCAAGAGTAGAGTCAGGAGAAACCCCCACCAATATGTTACAAATGTGGAAAGGTTGATAATATTTCTAGAAACTACATTGAAAAAGAAATAAATTACTCATTCTCATGTAGTGTGTATTTTGTATGAAAAAGGACTGCATGACTCATTCTCATGTCCTAACATGACACAATGACTATAAGAATAGTGGAACAAATATTGAGGAATTAGTAGAATCTTCCCCAAGAAAAGGGGAAAAAATCCAAGAAAATTACCAAAGGGACATGATACAAAAGGGTGGTGCAATGAAGTTCACAATGCAATAGGAGATGATAAGATTTTAGATACAGAAGGAGGAATATCAAAATGCACATCTATTTCTAACATAATCAAATAATGTCAGGACATAATGCAGGAACATAAAGAGAGGCCATGGAAGAAGGCTATCAATATTATCAATGATGGTTCAAAACCCTAAGTGGTAGCAACCATTCATAGTGGAATGCAAAAAATTAAAGTAAAAGAGTTAACTATTGATTTAAAAGATGAATCGGTAATAAATATCGATAGGGAAAAACCCAATATGCATGAACACAATCATATAGTAAAGAAAAATAGAAAAATCATACAAGAAAAATAAGACATGGATCAACTAAAACTAACCTATTTCAATGAAGATGGCATTGGATTCAATATGAATGATAAAATTAATTAAGAATCAAGATCTGGTGACTAAATTAACACACTTTTATAAATACTGGAACAAATAACAAAGTGAACATAGAGTACAAAGGATTGAAAAAATCAAAAGAAAATTTAAAAAATGTATTTAAAATGACTAAGAAATGGAAGAAAACTAACATTTTACTTAATATCAAATGAGATGGCCATGAGGTAAGACACATTATCATATTTTATCCTAGATACAAATATTTTATAGTGCAGCATATGCGAGCTACTTGGTAAACCACAATAACATGCCACACATATGATATTGCAATGGCTGATGGAACGTTACATTCATCAATTGGAACCTTAAGAGATGTTTAAGTTAACTTAATGGGGATAAAAAAGGAAAGTATATTTTGAGGTGATTGATATATATGATATAGACTACCCAACCTTGTTGAGCTTATAATGGTTTATTGATTGTAATGATACATTGAATTCTGAGGAGGAAGAGATTACATTCAAAGGATATTGTTTAGGAGTCTATTTTATCAAAGAAATAGGAATGGGATTGTTATAGGTATAATTACTAAGAGAGGGTTGAATTAGTGATCCCAAATAATTCAAATTTAGTTCCAATCCTTTCAAACCCTTTATCAATCAATGCATACATTCATGAGGCGTACACATCATTCATAGCAATGAATAATAAAGACAATGCAAGATCAAGCACATAACACAAGACATACATGGAAGACCTTCTTGGGGAATAAAACCCATTATAACCTATAACTAAACTACTATCCTATAATAACAAGAACTAGTTTAGACCATCTATAAATTATTAATGAATTATAATCCTTATTTAGTGAGACTATAATCCCATAAGGTGTTGCCACACCTATCTAGCTGAGATACAATAATAACTAGAATTTTAGCAAGTTTTACCTTGAAAGGAGGCTTCAACCACCATAGATACTGAGCTACCACAACAAAACCTATGAACACATCTCTTCAACATTGACTGCCTACCAATCTGATGGAGATATAATGTATATCATCTCTCTTCAACTCTATACAATCAATGCATCCAAATCCACCTTTTGGACCACTCTACACTTCTCAACAATAACTCTATCACCACAACACTCCATACTAATAAAATCACATTACATACTTGAACTAGCACACAAATATCAATTAGGACAGATTACATATCCCAACTATCCCCACTCTTCAACTCTACACACTCAATACATCCTTCACAAAAACAACTCTATCATAACTTTAACAACATGACCAGATGGTCATACACATAGTCCACACATTTATCTACCTCTCATATCAACCACCAAGCTCACACAGACATCAACAATTCTTTTCTCATTCTCAAGACATCCAAAACATCCTTTTGGATCACTCTAGACCTCTTTATTCATGTTCAACCTATAAGAGCACTAATTTGACCTTAAGGTCATACACATAGTCCTTAATCTGATATATTTCACAACCTATCCATTGGGCACATTTTACCTCCTTACTTCTTCACTTCAATGCTCACACCACCTCTAAGTCTTACAAGTCTATAAACCAACACATTTGGTTTCACTATTTATAGAGCAATCGTGATCAACACCATCTTGGTCAGCCATTAGGCATGCCTTAACCCTAAAGGTAACTAACTCATCAATACATAGCTCAATATAATATTCATAGGTTGGCCATAGCATCTATGGGTCACCTTTAAGTAGCTACACCTTTTAATAAGGTCCTTGTAGCTCTTATAGGTCTCATGGAGACCTATTCACCTATTTATCACACCATCAAGCAAAACAAGAACACAACCACTTTAAATAACATGGGTCCACTCCTTATGTCCCCTTCAACATCCTTAAATGATAATATTCATATTATCTCACACCTTTTCATACGGTTAAACAACTCAAACATGGACCTAGTGCATAGAAACATCATAAATGAATACACAATCAACTTCTTAAACATTGTTCATACTCAAGATAGATTAATCACACCTCTAAAATCCACACAAAGCATCCTCATGGATTTTATAGAGCTTACCAACATCCAATTCATCAAGATACATCAAAATAGTATCTATATAAGCTCAATTATCTTTCTCAAGTCACTTGCAGAACAAGCATGAATACACAGTCAACTTTGAACATTAATATCTTTGATTGTACACACTTTTAGATCTTCAAATTAGGTTCATTAGATGCACCATGGATTCCTATTCATATTTAATTTTTATAACACTAGTAAATTTGACTTCTATCAAAATATATGTAAAAATTATAGATATCTAATTTTTCCCTATGTTAAATTCAAATATTTGAATGACAATGATCACAGTTAAATCTCGACCACTTTGTTCGCATCTCATGTCCTCACTACTCAGATAAATTAAACACCATTGATCTTGTCCTAAATTTATCATATATTATACCAAATCCAAACTTCAAAAATCTATCACTTTGACCTCGTCTCGTGTAATCTTGAAATATTGACTCAACGTGCTCCATCGATCTCTACGGATCATCTAGGTCTTTAACTAGCAATGCTCACTGTTTGATCAATCTATACAAATACCCACTCATCATTGAATCCTTATCCTTTAAATTTGATTATTAATTAAACATCATGTACCTATCCTCATCTCACTACCTACTAACTTTTTGGATCAATTTTAACTTTAACTTGTGTATAAATGACTATGAGAACCTTACTTATCAGCTTGAAAGACCAACTTTGCACCTTAATAACTTTTGTCATGATTTGATGCATTATCTCAAATTTAGACCACATGATCTCTTCACATAGGATAATCCAACCATTTAATAATATTCTCTTTTATTCTTTACATGTGTGAGATATAACACCATTAAAAATCCTTCTCAAAATATTCTATCATAGAGGCAACTATGTCAAAACCTACTTTAGATGCCAACTTTGAATATGCATAAATTTTGCCTTACTTGAGTGCATGATCTAAAATTTAGTGAAAATAAACTAAGATAAAAACTAAAAAAAACCCATATAATTAGTTTCTCTTTACACCTTCACATGTGTAATATATAACATCATCAAAATGCCTACTCAGTTGTTCTTGTCACATGTAAATTTGGCCAAGTATGGAAAAACATAGTTAAACTACCTAGGAGCCCAACTTTTCACCCTCATATCTTTGATTATGCTTCATTTCATGATTTTATATATATTAAATAATAACTAAGGACTAATATGATCACAACCATATGACCAAATCCCCTTGACTCATTCCCTACATGATAATGGTGATGTCATCAAATTGCCTACTTAGATTTTTTTCCACTAGACTCAAAGTGTCTAGATGAAAACCATGATCAACCAAATGAAATCCACTCATACACACAAGCACTCAAATAATTATTGACTTATGTTATGAACCCTTTCATATTGTCAAATCACCATACTCAACCTTAAACCTCTCTAACCATCAACCAATCATACTTCAAGCATACTAGGACAAGCACATTGCACACTTTGTCATTATCAGATAGACTATCAATTCACTTCATCCACTCACTAGGACACCTCCATTACATCACCAAGACATCATTAAAAACTTTCTAACAATATCTCCATTTGTCATTGATGTCAATATCCATCATATATAGCAATATACAGCTCACCTTCTCTCTCTTCAAAGCACTCCCATAATAGGAAATTTATCCCCCTTTGACACAATAACAAATTGGGCACCAACTAATCTTGAGGACCTAAAAATATTATCAAATAATAAAGGGCCATCTTATAAATATGATACAAACTCCCCCTTACCTTGATCCTACTTTAGCTTATCTTGACAGCTTATTTCTTCATGCCAATACTCTCTTCAACCAAGCACTGCAACCAATGAATAAAGAATAACCAAAAGAACCAAAATCTGATGTAACTCACCAAAAAACATCTAAGAGGGAAACCCCCTAATATTTTTGAGCCATTTTACCTTCTGAGCATCTTCAAACCTCCATACACCATGAAGAACCACTACACATACTTACTAGCCTTCTCTCTCAAGCTATCATAAGGACCACTAACAGAACTTCATGGTATTCAAAAAATATGAAAGATGCTCTCAACAAACTTGGTAAATCTTTTTAAAACAAACAAACCTTGATATTTTGGAGAAATTGAGCAAAAATTACTCTTCTTCAAACTAGGCATGTCTAACCTCCTTATAGCCCTACTTGGAAATTATAGAGCCCACAATTTCAATTAAACACATATTTAGGAACTAAAACTTCATACATAAATCATTATCATATGCCCCCTCAATCACACCAATTTTCATCACCAATCTCATCATTTGAAACATACTTCCTTCACAAACCTACTACCCAATTATCCCTCCATATTGACAAAAACTTAAATAATTTGATACCACAAACCTTAAATTCTATATTAAGCTTTATTCAACCACACATTTTGACCATTCAACATATAAAAAAAATTTAGACCTCAATTCATGAGGTAAACCACTTTTCTAGCATAGCCCAAAACCCTAGAATCTCAAAACAAACAAGGTCAACAAACCTCCTTTTAGTCAATTCACATCTTTGAAAATTCTTTCACACATAGATACACCCATCACACACTTTTGGACCAAAAATTTATCCACCATACCTTTGGAAACATAGACTTCTTATAACTCATTTTAGGCCTGCTTTCCCTTAAGGCAAAAATTGAGAAAATTGAGAGCACTCAAAAATCTTCAATTGGCACAAACATGCCCTCAAACCACAAAATCACCTAGATCACATCAAAAATAAGTGTATATACCTTTATGAGCATCAACCTCTTCTTGACATTTTCATCAATCTCATTAAGCCACTTAGAACCACCCATTCTGACCTTGTGCTACAACTCTTTCACATATCTCTAGAGAAAACATATGAACTTATTAATCCTCCTTAACCAAAGACCTTATATGATTGGAATTATCATATTGAGCACACAAAATTTCTTCTCCACACCTTCTTTCTCATATTCAACTACTCAATCCTCTAATCTTAGGACCTAACCAATTACAAAGCTCCTCCTAACTTCATGCTTCATCAAGAACATGACATCTTTAATAAGTCTTCAACTACTATCTAATCATATTCAACACTCATATAGAGACACCTCATCTTTATAATACTGTAAAATTCCATAGCATACATAGCTATTTAATAAGCCTTTAACGAGCTTAGCAAGATTTAGGATAAAAACCTAAAAGACAGGGCTTCAACTTATATGCTCACCTAACATCTACCACAAACTGATACGTAGATAGATATTTGACACTCGCCTTTATAATAAAACATCCAAACCATGATCAAAAATCTAACTCCTCTAGATATGACCCCTGAGATTATTCACAAGATTCTTTACTCCAACAAAATATATATAAAGAGAATGCACAAATATACCTTGTTTTTATACCATCTCATCAAATAATATCTAATAGCCACCAAACTTCCTCGTATTGACAAGTGTCTCTTTGAAGCCTAGATAGATACACCCCTTTGACATAGAGAGACTAAAAGTCCCAAAACCTAGGAGACTCACATATCTCTATGTATTTATATGACTTGCAATCTTGTTTGATTTTAATTGAATCCTTGACTTCATTATTTTCTTCAAATTTGTCAATAAAAGTTGTTAATATAAACTCTTGACTCTCCTTCATCTTTGATTTTTTTTTCCACCTTGGCAAACAATCCATCAAGACTATTATACTCAATAGGGTTAGTCTTATTAGTCTTTACTACCTTAGGTCTCCATGCCATAGTTTGACTCTTCTTATCTTCTACAGCCATCTTACCTACTTGATCCTTGAGCTTATCCTAATTTGTGACATAGCCTTCTAGAGTAACTTTCTTATTAACCTTATGATTAGAATAATTGATAATGATTACCTTTGGTTTCCATACCTAATTTTATCATGTCTCAAACCTTCTATGAGCTCTACATCCTTTGACATACCTTGAAGACATCTTTACACTATTTGGATAGAATCTAGCAATATATCTACTCTTATGACAATTGAAACAAGTAACATCTTTCATACCTTTTGATAGATTTGAACTGTGATCAATCTTTGGCCAAAAAATCTTTCTGTCATAGCTCCATGAATGTCCATACTTGACTGAATTCATTCTATAGTCCTTAGCTCTATGACCATACGTATTACATGTATAACAATGACCATGAAATAAACTAGCATACCTTGAAACATTTAGTTATCTAATAGAACTTCTTTTATTGATCTTGAGTTGATCTGATTTCTTTCGAGCTTGTTTATCTTGACAACAAATTTCTCATGCTCATCCATAAATGAACCTATCTTGGTTTCCAATTGAATGCTCTCATCCTCTTTAGCTCTTATACTTAAAAAAACATCCATCAACTGACCTCTAAAAACTTGGATAGTCTCCTTATTACTCTTAGCTTCTTTAGCCATGTCAAACTTTATTCTACATGATTACTCTATCAAACTTCCATCAAGAGAACTGACTTATACTTCAATACCTTTGATCACATACCTCATCTTATGATTCCTTTTCTTTTACTCCTTTATTTCACCAAGTGTACTCATGAGCTCAGCTTCTAGATCAACTTCTTCTTCATCACTATCATCCTCTCTGTTGTCATGGAAAACTTATTCACCATGCATGATGTCCTTTTATTTTGAACTCAAATATGTCTTGTCATCTATTAGATAAACCTTAAAATCATTGATAACATTCTCATCCATTTTTGCATCTTTCTTCAAAATACATATCTGCTCTTCAAGTGCCTTGATCACAACCTTCCACTATTGATTCTCTTTCTTCAATTGTTTAACCATATTTGTACCTACTTAGGAACACCTTCAAGTTGTTAGGATTCTTCCAAAGGATGCACTTTGATACCAATTGTTATAGGTAAAATCACTGAGAGGAGGGTGAATCAGTGATCCTAAATATTTCAACTTTAGTTCCAATCCTTCCAAACTCTTTGTCAATCAATACATACATTCATGATGCATACACATCATTCATAGTAATGAATAAGAAAGACAATGTAAGATCAAGCACATAACACAAGACATACATGGGAAACCCTCTTGGGAATAAAACCCACTAGAACCTATAATTTGACTATTGTCCTATAATAACAAGAACCAATTAAGACTATATACAAATGATCAAGGAACTAC
Organism: Torreya grandis; assembly: GCA_037957365.1. NCBI lineage: Eukaryota > Viridiplantae > Streptophyta > Pinopsida > Cupressales > Taxaceae > Torreya > Torreya grandis. Next base: position 1,187,365 of record JARHVA010002626.1, read on the forward strand.
AATCCTTATTTAGTGAGACTAAAATCCTGCAAGGTGTTGTCATACATGTCTAACTAAGTTTCAATAATAACCAAACTTTTAGTAAGTTTTACCTTACAAGGAGGCTACAACCACCTTATATGTTTAGCTACCACAATAATACCTATGAACACATATCATCAACACTGATTGCTTGCCAATCTGATGAAAATACAAATTATATCAGCTCTCTTCAACTCTACATACTCAATGCATCCAAAGCCATATTTTAGACCACTCTACACTTCTCAACAATAAATTTATCACCAAAATACTCCCTATTGATCAAATCACATTACATACTTGAATGCACACACAAAGATCAATTAGGACAAATTACATATCACAACTATCCCCACTCTTCAACTCTACACACTCAATGCATCCTTCATAGCAGCAACTCTATCACATCTTCAACAACATAACCATATGGTCATACACATAGTCCACACACTGATCTTCTTCTTAGATTAACCACCAAGCTCACATAGACATTAGTAATTCTTCACTAATTCTCAAGACATCCATAACATCCTTTTGGATCACTCTAAACCTCTTTGCTCATGCTCAACCTATAAAAGCACTAATCTAACCTCAAAAACATGACCTAGAGGTCATACACATAACCCTTAATCTACTCTACTTATCAACCCATCCATTGGGAACACTTAGCCTCATTACTTCTTTGCTTCAATGCTCACATCACCTCCAAGTCTTACAAGTCTATAAACCAACACATTTGGTTTCACTATTTATAGATCAATCATGATCAACACCATCTTAGTTAGCCATTAGGCATGACTTACCCTTAAAGAAAATAACTTATTGATACATATCTCAATATAATATTCATAGATCATCCATAGCATCTGTGGGTCATCCTTAAGCAGTTACACCTTTTAATAAGGCCCTTGTAGCTCTTATAGGTCTCATGGATACCTATTCACCCATTTAGCACACCATTGAGAAAAAAAGAACACAATACCACTTTCAAATACATGGGTCCACTTCTTATGTCCCCTTTGACATCCTCAAATGATCATAGTCATCTTAGCTCACCTCTGTGTATGCTCAAACAACTCAAACACTGACCTAGTGCTAGGAACATCATGAATGAATACACAGTCAACTTTTTAAGCATTATTCATACTCAAAATAGATTGATCATACCTCCAAAATCCATACAAAGCATCCTCATGGAGTCTACAACACTCCCCAATATCCAATTAATTAAGATACATCAAAATAGTATCTATATAAGCTCAATTATCCTTCTCGGGTCACTTACAAAATAAACACAAACACAGTTAACTTTGAACATTAATATCTTTGATTGTACACACCTCTAAATCTTCAAATTAGGTTCATTAGATGCATCATGGAGTCCTCTTCATATTTTATTTTTATAGTGCTAGATAATTTGACTTCTATCAAAAGATATGGATAAAATATAGCTCTCTAGTTTTTCACTGTGTTAAATTCAAATCTTTGAATGACAACGGTCATAGTTAAACCTCAACCACTTTGCTCACATCTCATGTCCTTGATGCTCAAATCAATTATTCACCATTGATATTATCTAAAATTTAATGTATATTTTTCCAAAGCCAAATTTTAAACATCTATCACTTTGAATTCATCTTATGTAATCTTGAAATGTTGACTCAATGCATTCCATCAATCTCTATGGATTAACTAGGTTTTTAACTATTAACACTCATCATTTAATTAATTTATATGAAAACCCATTCATTATTGGATCATTATATTTTACCTTTGCTCAATCATTAAATATCATGCACCTATCCTCATCTCACTACCTCCTAACTTTTTGGATCAATGCGCACCATCGATCTTGATCGAACTTTAACATGTGTAGAAATGACTTTGAGAACCTTGTTTATCTACCTAGAAGGCCAACTTTGGACCATAATAACTTTTACCACACTTCAAAGCATGATCTCAAATTTAGACTAGACTATCTCCTCACATAATATAATCTAACCATATAATAATCTATTCTTGGAACCTTCACAGTTTTGAGATATAACACCATTCAAAAGCCTTCTCAAAATCTTCTATCATAGAGCCAACTATGTCAAAACCTGCCTAAGATGCCAACTTTGAATATGCATAACTTTTGTCGTGCTTTAGTGCATGATCTAAAATTTAAAGAAAATAAACTAGGGTCAAAAATTAACAAACCCATATGATCAATTTATCTTAACACCTTCACACTTGAAAGATATAAGATCATCAAAATGCCTACTCAATTTTTCTTTTCACATGCAAATTTGGCTAAGTATGGAAGAACATAGTCAAACTGCTTGGGAGCCTAACTTTTCACCCTCATATATTTGATCATGCTTCATCACATGAATTTAAATATGACATATAACAACTAGGTACTGTTTTGATCACAACCATATACCAACTCCCCTTGACTCATTCCAACATGGCAATGGTGATGTCCTCAAATTACCTACTCAGATTTTCTACCATTGGACCCAAAGTGTCTAGATGAAAATTATGATCAACCAGATGAAATCCACTCATGCACACAAGCACTCAAAGCATTCTTGACTTCTGATAGGACCCATTTCACATGCTCAAATCACCATACTCATACTTGAACCTATCTAACCATACAAAAATAGAAGATCAACTAATCATACTACAAACAGACTAGCAAAAGCACATTACACACTTTGTCATTGTCACATAGACTATCAAGGCACTTCATCCACTCATCAAGACACCTCCATGACATCACCATGACATAATTTATAACTCTCTAATAGGAGAAACATGGTTAGAACAATTTTGGTCAGAAAAGGAATAAAGTGACTTTGATGACCTTGTTGATGTATATATGCTAAATAAAATTACAAAATGAGAAGATGACCACAAGACAAATGATGAGGGGGAAATAGAAATAAAACATGAAGAGGTATAAATGACCTCATATGATGAAACTGAAACATGAATGTATGGGGAGTCAAAGACAATAGTCCAAAAGGTATGTTACATGAATATAATACCATGTAGGGGGATAAACACTACCGCATTACAAAATTCATTATCTTAGAGGGGAAGGGATTACCATATAGAACAAGCTTCCCACAAAAATTACCAAAATTATTCAGAATCACGATTGTCAAAAATCACTTATAGTAGATGATAAGAGTATTTCTAAGAGATAAGGATGCATGACATTGATGATACACTATCATTTCTGCAAGATGGTGGAAACCCCATAAAACCACTATTTGAAGTTGGAAACCTTTGGTGTATTACTTAAAACAAAGTTTCTTAAATTAGAGATCTAGTTTTTTAGAAATAAATAATTATGTAGGAACCAGGAATCTGAAGATGCACATTGAGAAGTGTGAGAATGTTTGGAGTATAAAAGTGGAAACTGATAGATGTTTATGGGTGAAATTATTTTACTATACCTTAAACATCTATCCAAAGACATGGTGTATGCATTAGGAGATGTGGAAAGGAGATTAAAGATGGGAGGATATAAAAATAGATATTTATAGAACCTTCAGTTTTTAGTATCTAGACACTAGAATATGTTAAACGTTGTGGAAGATAAAATCATTCATATTCATGTAAGACTCCACCATAAAACAATAATTTATTAGATTCAAATTAAAATAAATAGTGTTAGTCCATATGGATGATAGAGAACAAATTATTACAATCACAAGAGTTACCAAAGGATTCATGAAGAAATAATAAAATAAGAGAACTTGAGACTATAATACATTACATAAAAATCATAAAATAAGAGGAGAATAATGAATAAAAAGAAAAAAATATATAAAAGTATAAATTGAAGAAGAATAATGTCAACTCTTAGATTCACAGAAGATAAAACACAATATTTTTACCAATCTCTCAAACTTAGAGAAGAAAAACTCGGTGCATAGATTAATCCTAAAATAGTAAAATCAAGAAATTATTGGGTAGAAAAGTAGAAAAGATATTAGAGTTGTTATAAGAATATAAATAATTATTTCCACAAACTTTTATGAAGCTAAAAGGAATAAAAGATGAAGTTTGGAATATAAAAATACAACTAAAAGAGGATATAAAATATCTGTGTAAACAACCATATAGACTCAATCCAAATTTAAAGGCTCTAGTTAAGACTGAATTGGATAAGATGTTGGTGGCATAATAACTATTGTAGAGGAGACATAATGGATAAGTCTTATGGTGATTCAAAAATTTAAAAAAAAAAGAGAGAAATATTTATCTGCATTGACTATAGAGAGTTGTATATACACACAATATTTTTAATCTTTACTATTTACTAACACTTTTTCTCTTGTAGTAACCTATCAAGTTTCAATCTCTCTAAATGTATGCTTTAGAGGGTACACCAAGAAAATGGTGGGCAGACCATTGGTGCTTCGTAATATTTTTATGGCTTTGTATCATTCATACTATTAGTCCAACCTCCTTATTTATTGTGTCTATCCATTTACATCCTATGATGCCTCCATAAAATCTTGAAATCTTGAAATATGGCTACATCTAAAATCCTAAAACCTTGAAATATGGCTACATATGAAATTTAATAGGACCCTCAAAAATATAGAATTTACATTATAACTCCTAGATGTTCAAAACCACTCTCAAACACCCTGAAAGTATAAATATAAAATATAACTTAAAGTATAAGAAACTATATGTCCATGTCTAAGTGTCAACTTATACTTAAAAGTTTATTTTATAAATATATTGCATGTTTTACCCTATTTTCTTATTGTGTTGACTAGGCTGGCTCTATCATTCATCTCATCCTACTATGTCGACCCAGTCGACTCTATCATTCATCTCATCCTACTACGTTGACTAGGATGACTTTATCATTCATACTATGTCATCCAAGTAAATAAAATATGATGGAGTCAACCAAGTTGATCTTGTTGTAAAATATGTTAATCTATACTTATGGAACCTGCCTAGTTTTAGACCTAATGGTTCTTTTTCCTACCAAACAAGGTCGACCTAAATGACCTTGTCAACTAAATTCTTGGGAGGGTCTATGGTCTATCTTTGTGATCCTTACAAGCCACAATAACCTCTTTAAAAACACCATTGACTAAGAGAGAGATTGAGGCATGATAGGTTCACTTCAATAAGGCAACTATACTCATAGCCCTTCATTTTAATATGTAGATGTTACATAACTAATAGATTGAATTATGCCTCTCCTTGTTTAGTCTATATTGTCTTGAAAATAATTATTTGTTCTTGTTTATTATCTTCCCATTTATACCACAAGCTTTGGTGAGCACTAGATTAGTTTGTATATTTATTTACTAGATTAGCTTTTGTGTGTATTTAGTAGATTAGCTAATTTATATTTATCACATTATAATACCTATCTAGGGTTATTACATGATGGCATTTAGCTGGAGACCTTGGAAACCTCTCATTGTTATTATTTAGTAGGAGATCCCTTAGGTTTAATGGATCCATAACTGGTCATGATCCTGATATAACAAAATATTACTAAGCAGATTATTAGTTGATTACTTTATCCGAGATTGGATATTACTGAGTAAGATAAGTTGTAAGTCTATTTTATTTCATTTACATAAATTCTAGTGAACCTCATGTAAATATAACCCTCCTAATTTTTAATTTTCATTTATAGTCAATTGGATTGAGCTCATCGACCTAGTTTTATTTTCTATGTGCAGGTTTTCAACTAGGTTGAGCCTGTCAACCTAGTTCTATTTTTTGTGTGCATGTTTTCAACTAAGTCAAGCTTATCAACATAGTTATGTATTTTGTTCATAATCAAAAACTCATATGGATGATCTTGTCAAACATCAATTCAACATTCTTAATAAAAATTATTAAATCCATGTTCTATCTTTAGGTTCACTCTTACCAACCCCGTAAATCAATTTTTTTAATTATTTAAATTTTTTATTTCTATTTCTTAGTAAAATCATTCAATACTAAAATTTCTATTCTATTTTTTTTATTTTTTTGAGTTTTGTTAAAATTATATACACGATCAACTAGATCAAGCTAGTCGATCTAGTTTATTTTGGATTTTTTTAATATTTAAAATGATAAAGTCGGTCAACCTAGTTTGTTATGGATTTTTTTTCAAAATATCAATTTTCTTCCTAGAATTCAATTAAATTGACCTAGATGGCTCTGTGGGACTTGGTCGACATGGTATAATTCATCTTACTATTTTTCTTACCAAAAATCAATTAGATTGACTTGGTCAACTTTGTAGGAGTTGGTCGACTCAGTTTAGTTGGTGGTTGCCTTTGTTTGTTTTGTCTATATTTTTAGACATAATTTAGTAGGTGGCTGATTTAGTTTAATAGGTGGTCGACCTAGTTTGTTTTTGTCTCTATTTTTAGACATAGTTTAGTAGGTGTCTAACTTAGTTCAATAGGTAGCCGACCTAGTTTATTTTTACCTCTATTTTTAGACATAATTCAATAAATGGTTGATTTAGTTCAGTAGGTGGCTGACCTATTTTGTTTTGACTTAGACATAGTTTAGTATGTGGTCAATTTAGTTAAGTAGGCGACTGACCTACTTTATTTTGACTCTATTTTATGACATAGTCTAGTAGGTGGCCAACCTATTTAAGTGACCTAATAAATTCATAATTATATATTCTTTTCAACTTCCAATTAGTCAAGAACACTACATAATCAAGGATTTAGACCATAACTTCACTTATATTATCACTTCAAATGAAACTATTGAATTCTTTCCTTCATGTCTTCATAATCACAAACTAATTACTAAATCATGTAATATAATTGATGTTATGCACCCTAGACCTCCTCTTACCAATGTTGAGAATTCTCCAACCAATAATCCCTCCCCTAATACCAATATAGGAATTCTCCTCTTACCAACACTAACAATCCTACCACTACTAATATTAATTATGCCATTGATATAACTTAAATAATTTCTCAAATGAATGTTATGCAAACAACTAACAATTCCCAAATGATGTAAATGCAATCTCATATCTTACAAATGACTAGTCAACCACATCAAGTCATCATGACTCAACCAAATCAAAATGGTGTCCCCCTTACTCTTAGAGATGCCAATGGGAATATCATCCCTCAACCTCATTTGCATTATAAAAATTTTCAACATCTTCAAAATGAACTATTATCAACTAAATTTTCACCCTTAGAAGGTAGTTAAAGCCTTCCAAATTTGGAATAACATGGAGACAATATTAAGCTATGGATGGCCTAATGTTGATTGAATCTCTAGGTTAAATGGATATCTCCCCTTGATGAATCACTTAGACTCATAAAATACTCTACCAACTTGATAGGAAAAGAGAGAGAAACCTATTCTAATGGTGGTGATGCACCAAATATAAATGACCACTACCAACCAGCTACATTTTCACTTCAACCATAAGACTAACCTACAACAAACACTACTCCTAATGTGCCTCTCTACATCAGCACTTCGTTATGGAAGTAGTGAAAGATGTTTAGGCTAGGAATACTAGTCAAGAGGTCATGAAATGACACTAATAAAAATACATGTCAATCAACCTTCACACCTCACTTCGACACTTCACAAGACCTACAAAAAGGATTTCAAACTAAATATGAATGCTAGACAAGGACAACATACTAAAGAAGCAACACTAATCACTTGATAATATAAACTATTCATGTAAGAATATTAAAACCAGTCAAAGGAGGAGGTGAATTAGACTTTTCTCATTGATCAAAGGCTTACAAATGGGTATGGATTCGCCATACCTAGGTGAAGGATACATACATAGCTTTTTAAGGCTAAATATATAGAGAAGTGAGAGAGAAAAAGATAGAAGGGTGTAGGAGAGAGAGGTTTTTAAGTGTTTATCAAGAGAGTTACAAACAAGGAGTTATAAACTATTCCATTAGGTCTCTAGTACAAGTGTGCTCTCTTTAATATGTTCTCTTATTCAAAGTGGTATGGGGGTCTTCATCTTGATTGACATCTTGCACTTGTTCCTCAAAACTACCCCTTCTCTTGGATTGTGAGATGATAAGTGGCCTCATTAACCATAAAATAATGTTGAGTTACATTATATATCTTCTCTTTAAACCTTTTAACTACTTAGGATCTCCTTAAATTGGCATCTTAGTGGCAATCATCAAGTAACTCTCTAGGTGTCTTAAAAACTCTTAACTTTCTTATGCCTCATTTTGGTTACAAGTGTCAAATCTTGATTTTGCCTTAATAACTACAATTATTCCCATAAATGTCATATTAAAATCATATTATACTTTAAAAAACTCATTTATAGGCATCAAAATACCCCCAAGATCTTGTTTTACACCAAAAGCTATCACTAGGTCCAATTCTTTATAGCCCTAAAATCATGTAAACCTCCTTGTGTAGAATAGTTTATGAATACTATTGGAGAAATAAATACATTTTTTATGACATAGTATCCCTTTACATCTCCATGAAACATTTTATTCCCTAAAACTAATTTTAAGTACACTTATCAGCCCATTTTCTCTCTCTAATTAGGTCTCCATTAGCCCTCTTAGCTTAGAAACTAAGTTTTGTCTATGCATGACTTCCACACATGTAAAACCTACATAAAGTATGTGATTAAATTTTATGAATACGGTACTATGATTTATACCAAATTTTATCTTTTGGAACCTTATGAAGGTAGGCAAACCAATAAATGGCCAAGAAACTAGCCATTTTTCAAGCCTATTTCAGACTGCCTTTAGAAACCAGATTTGTTTGAGCACTTTCAAAGTGACTTATATGTATTTTACAACCTAAAACATCCTCTCCAATAATTTAAGACAAGTTTAAGAGGTTTCAAGGTTAATTCAACCCAAATTATAATTCCTCTCAAAGTAACTCTCTAGGTGAGAGGTATAATACAACACAAAGCATCCTCTCCAATAATTCTCTACTATTCATGATATTTTATACCCTATTTGGAGCTCAAACCCTTACAAAAGTATAATATTTATTACATATGTATAGTTTTAGGTACATTAAAATTAAATTTTGAGGATCTAATTGGAGTTAATAATAGTTTCCATGATGTTTCAAGGTCACTCCAAGACATTTCATGCACTTTAGAGGTCTGTCTCTCTCAACTAATAATTATAAGGATTTTAGGAGGGTTTAAACTTGTTTGAGTTCTTAATGGTTATTCACAAGCCCTAGGCCCTCAAATCTTGAACCAATACCAAAAATATCAATTACACTATCCTCCTCAACTATCCTTAAGTTCTTAGGTCCCTATGCATCCTATTTATACATATCTAAGCACAAGAAAGTACCTCTTGGGTTGTAACTAGGCCACTAGAGAGGGATTTACACTCTTAACCTTTGTTCATACTTGTCAGAGACCCAATACAATAGATAATACTATAGTTTTTTACTATGGGTACCCCTTCACCATCCATTAAAACCATTGGGTACCATGCACAAGTTCAAATTCACACCAAGCACTAGAAGGTCTAGTTTGAACTATCTTCCTACACCTAGAGAGTTCAAGGAGGTCTAATAAGCAAAATTAGCACTTTAATTATCTTTCTCTACTTGTATATTCTCTTATATATTATAATATAAAATTTCCTAAATTTTAAATGTCTAAAACTCTCATTTTACCCCTGATTAGGCCATCTTTTATATGTAAATGACTTTAGGCTTGCCAGGCTTAAACAAATCTTATCAACATTTCCATCTTTGTTGTTAGCTTGAGAAATATATGTAGGTTATAATAACATCATAGGATTATTCTCATGATTTTATTATTCATTCAATCTTCCCTTATTTCAAACCAAGTAAGCACCCTCACTTAATAAGGTAGGTCTATAGGTGGTGAATTGATTGTGTCTACAAGGCTGAAGTAAGCCTTATGTGATCTTCTCTCTAACCTTCCTTTGGATATCCTTTACCTCAAATTAAATTTAACACCTTGTCCATATATATTATATCCAAACCCATTATTTTACATTGCATCTTTACATCTCCAAGCTTGGAAACAACCTTAACTACTCAGGCCAAATTGTAAGTAACCATTTGGGTTTTAATTATATCTTGGAGTCTAGGGTTTCAATGTAAATATTTGAGAATTTCAATGACTTTTTAAATAGTTTTGAGGAATTTGTGTTCTATTTTTAACCTTCTCAACTTCCTTAAGACTTCATATCTCCACAAGCACCCCTTTTATCTCTTATGTTTGCTCAAAACATGGATGTAAGTGGTCATTGAGAGTGATTTAAGCATTGAGATTTAATATTTAGCAATATTCAATTGGATTATTGGAATTTTATATTAATTTTAAATTAAATGAATACTTTATTTCATTTAACTTATCCCACTTTAATTTTGTGAACACCTCCTTCTATTTGGCCATACATGAAAAAGATCACTAACTTTGCATGTAGGTCTGTTTGGGTCTACTAGGATTCACTAGAGTATTATCTTCAATCATCCATTTAGATTTGAGGTTATTAAATATTTTTCTCAAGTTTCAAGTGGTTATAATTATCTTTCTTATCCATCCAAACTCCAACATCAATGCAACCATTGCCTTTTCTCTCATAGACTTACATATGCCTATAGATACTTGTCTCAAGGTATTTATGACTGTGGCATCATGATGCTTTATCAAAACTAAAAATGAGTCTCCAAATCATTATTTATTCATGATTTTCATGAATTATCTTAAGACATCCCATCCTCATTCTTGTATTCTATGTTCTTTTACTTCACACCACCTTGAAATAGGTTGACTATAGGTTTTATAGAGGTGTCTTAGGTATTAGATATTGATAGGGTCTTGAATGAGTCTTGGATATTTCCAAAGGTATCTAGGGTATAGACACTACATTTATATGAACACTCAGGTCTTTAAAATCAAAATCTTAATGTACATTTCAATAATCTCTCACAAGATGTAGACTTACAAGTTTGCAGATCTATAAGTCTACATTTTTCTGATATAATCCTTCCATAAGGGTTATCTATGATCAGCCCAAACTTGAACACATTATTCCAATGCTTATTCACTTTTATTGTGAGTTCCATAATCACATACCTCTGATGATGCAAGACAAATCCTTCTCAACTCTTTATCATGTAAGTAGACCCATAACACAGTCCATGGGATGAATATTTGAATGTCACTTGGAGAGACCAATATGGAGTGTCCATATGGTTAGAGATCCTTTAATGGACTGGGAGGATGGTGAAACACATTCAAGAACATTTGGATTCACTAGACCCTAAATAAAACTTTAAACCTTAAGTACAAAACTTAAAAATTATGGTAAAGTGGATATTTCTTATCTTTTGAGGCCCACACATGCCGAATAAAACTTGGAAAAATGTGAAAGATGCATTTATAGACCCTATGGATCCTATGTAATTTATTTTATGCATTCAACTTATTTGAAACTACCATATTGAGGAGAAATAATGAGCCTATGGGCTTTGAAATTAGTTTTAGACCACCCTAGAGTCTTATTAATTTTTCATAAAGCTTAGGCCACCAATCTGATCACTATTTTCATGAATCTAAAACTCATTATGACCCCCTCCACTGTAAAAATGTTTAGACCCTGAATCTCTCTCTTGGTCATACCACCAACTTGAAAACTACCTTTGCTAGCTTATGAAGAGATTGATGAAGGTTTTGAAGCAAATTTTGCATCTTTGAGACTTGTACCAACAATCCAAGCATTTTTATGACTTCAAGAAACTTAAAAGACACCTTTATAATTTTTTCATCTAGAATTGGGGTCTTGAAGTCTGTACAAGTGCCTTAAATAGCTTGTTTGGATTTAAAACTAAATTAGCTGACCATTTTTTGACATCCTGACATGTGTGGTAGTTAAATAACTCATCCAAGAACCTTCTAAAGTGTATTATATGGATTATTCATCTTGAAAGCTTCGACACATGTAGGATTTAGCCAAAAAACTTCTTTTTCTTCTTAAAACTTTACCTTAAAGTTTGTAAAAAAACCTTAACTTCTCCAAACCAACATGAAATGTTTATTAAATGTAATTAAGGCATAAAATGACTCTAAAGGACACTAAGGACCCTATGACACTATTTTACCAACTCTCATCACACCATGACATGAGTACATCATTACAAAATCAATATAAATCTATAATCATCTAAAAGTGGTAAATGGATGCTAAAAGTGTCACTTGAGTTAACCTATATCCAGGTTATCCATAGACCTATCCTAGCAATTTAGACTTATATTTCTAGTCATTCAACAGACCTCAATCACCTACAATGAGTCAAGACATAGTCCCTAAACTATCTCCTCTAAATCTAATCCAACTTTCCTAGTAGTCTACCAAAATGACATTAGTGCCACATTTAGGACACTACAACCACATGGTGCTACTATCCCCAATTGAGTGATATTGTCCTTAGCCCCAACTCTTCACAATAGATAGTTTTTGAAATGTGTGCCTCTCATAAGATCAGCCTAATCTCATTCTTTTATCTACATAAGCAATAGAACCCTATAAATATGAGTCTAATCCACCTCTATTCACTATATGGAAAATATATTCAAAAGGTATTCAAACC